>CM045573.1:10706959-11309245 GCA_024721245.1 Mitragyna speciosa
AGATGGCGTTAGAGATGGAGGTTAAAGATTTGATAGCATTTAGTGATTCCGACTTGCTCATACATCAGACGCTCAAGCAATGGGCAACTCGAGATTCTAAAATCATCCCCTATCATTGCAGTCTACTCGGTCTGGCTTCCTAAGTTCAGAAGTTTGGAGTTTCGGCACATTCCACGGACACGTAACGTGTTTGCAGACGCCTTGGCTACTTTGTCCTCAATGATTAAACATCCCGATGAATTGGTAATTGAACCCATCCAAATTCGGCTTCAAGAGGAGCCAGCTCATTGTTGGGTTGCAGAAGAAGTTTCAGACGGTCGGCCTTGGTACCATGATATCAAAGAATTCATTAAAATTGGATCTTATCCTCCTGGTGCTAATGCAGTTTCAAAAGGCTTTTTGCGTAGAATGTCTTCAAAATTCTTTTTGAATGGAGAAATACTATACAAGAGAACGTCTGATTTGGGTCTGCTAAGGTGTATTGATAAGGAAGAGGCCCACCAAATGATAAAAGAAGTTCACAGCGGTGTGTGTGGACCGCACATGAATGGGCATTTGTTGGCTAAAAAGATCATGAGAATGGGATATTTTTGGCTTACTATGGAACACGACTGTGTAGATTTTGTTCGAAGATGTATTAAATGCCAAATGCATGGTGATGTGATACATGCTCCTCCTACGGAACTACATAGTATGACTGCTCCTTGGCCATGTTCAATGTGGGGAATGGATGTGATTGGAACCATTGATCCTCCTGCTTCGAATGGACATCGATTCATCTTAGTGGCAATAGAGTATTTCACCAAATGGGTTGAGGCTGCATCTTACAGGCATGTGACTAAGAAAGTTGTGGCAGATTTTCTAAAAAACCATATCATCTGTCGTTTCGGAGTGCCTGAGACATTAATCACTGATAATGCCAAAAATCTCAATAACGACATGGTGGACGGGTTGTGTGAACAATTCAAAATCAATCACAGAAATTCCGCCATTTACAGACCCCAGATGAACGGAGCTGTGGAAGCTGCCAACAAGAATTTGAAGAAGATCATTCGAAAGATGACTGACACACACAGGAGATTGGCATGAGAAGCTACCTTATGCATTGATGGGGTATAGAACTGCCGTAAGGACTTCTACCGGGGCAACTCCTTACTCTCTTATGTATGGAATGGAGGCGGTAATACCTGCTGAAGTTGAGATTCCGTCATTGCGTATATTGATGGATGCTCAGTTGGAAGAAGCTGAATGGGTCAGAGAACGTCATGAGCAGTTATCATTGATCGATGAAAGCCGGTTAAATGCCGTTTGTCACGGACAGTGCTACCAAAAACGAATGGCCCGGGCTTATCAGAAAAAAGTCAAACCTCGCCAATTCGAGATAGGAGACAAGGTTTTGAAGCGAATTATTCCTATTCAAGAAGAGGCGAAAGGGAAATTCTCTCCAAATTGGCAAGGTCCGTTCATTGTCAGGAAGGTATTATCAGGTGGAGGTCTCGTGCTGGCGGAGATGGATGGTCAAGAATTTCCTCAGATCATCAATTCAGACTTGGTAAAAAAGTTTTACATTTGATTAGTAAATTTTCTTTCAAAATTATTGCGAAAAAGAGACGAATCAAAGGCAGGGCCTTCTTTCTTTCCCCTTGAATATTCTTCTCCTCTAGTTTTCCCCTTTGAACTTTCAGAATTCATAAACTTCGTTTCATGACTCATTTGATGGTTGCACCCCACACTGGGGCAAAGTTTTGTTCTGTTGGTTGTTCGGTTAAAAAAAAAAAAAAAGAAGAAGAAGAAGAAGAAGAAGAGAGCAAAAATAAAAGTTGAGATAATTCAGTCTGAGAAATGCAACCTCAAGATAATCAACCCTTTCACAAATTCTGCTTTCCGGCCTTAACTTTTTAGACACCTTAACCTGACCCCGTATTGAAAAACTGAGAATGTTACCGACCTCCGTCTTTATTTTGTGATAATTTTTATATGAAAATTTACAAATCAAAACGGGCATATGATGTTAATATGTCTATCCCAAATTTATCTAGGGAAGATTGTTTTACTGATGCCAAATATTCTTTAAATAACAGTTTGATTTAATGAAATGGGAATGACCATTCAAGATTTAAATGATTATTGTTCTATGTCTTCCTTTGTAAAGGTGAAAACCCGAAAGGGCGTCTAAAAGAAAAAAAAAAAGAAGAAAAAGAATAAGTAATACAAAAAAAAAAAAACAAAAGAAAAAGCAAAAAAAAAAGCAAAAAAAAAAAAAGAAAGAAAAAAAAGGGAGGGGAAACCTTAGCGAAAACCTGAAAAGGCGCTAAGGTGGGAAATTTGTGCACACAAACGAAGTCAGATGGAGGAGGAGAAGTGATGAAGCTGAAGAGCTGGTGACTATGTTCGCTTGGGTTTTCTCTTCATGGTTGTTCTTCTTCTAGCAGTATCAAGCTTCTGGTTAATGACATCCGAAAGGGTCAAATGTGACATTCGTGGTCAAAAGCCTGTTTTCAACACCGTGAATAAATCGTTTTGTCACAGTTGAAATTCTTAACTTATCTTTGACAAAAATTATTTTACACTTACTTCTACTTGTTGTGATTTGTTGTTTCCTCATGTTGTAGTTTTGTTTTCAATTTATTGAAATATGATGATTGCATAAAATATCTACGCGTACATATATATGTGTATAATAGATAAAGATGGTGAAGTCAAATAAATTGTTTTGCATCAGTCATTCATTAGATTTGTGTCGAAAGACAATCCTCTTAATTTATCATGAAAATCACGGCAGTCGATATTGACAAAGCATGGTGAAAGGACAATTGGTGGATGCTGATGGACTGCAAAAATCAGAAATGGCTCACAGGGATGGATTTGGGATTAGATGTCGGCACCAAGAACTCATGTTTACATGTTTCACAAAGCTTGAGGGATTACACGGTGGCGGCACACTGTTTAATTATCTTTTCATTTTCCAACTGCAGGTAAAATCATGAGTTCGTAATTGATATTTCATCAAAAGATAAGACTAGGGCAAGTTTTTGTAGCTAATCATAGTCTAAGTGGAGTATTATTCCAATCAAAGATTGATTTAAATTTGCCACTGGGGCAAATTTTTTTTGAAAAAATTTTGGTTTCACATTGATTCTAATATCTCATGTTTTAACCCGTCTTGGGAATGACTGATTGCAAATTTACACTGGGGCAAATTTTAAAGGATAGATTTCAAATTGATTTCACTTGATTTATATTGGAGAAAATTTTTTTGGTATAAGATTTTATTTATTTACTTATTTATTTCTTTCAAATAGATTTTGATATGTTACATAGAGTAAAAAAAATAAAAAAAAATAAAAAAAAAAGAAAAAGAAAAAGAAAATCATCAATCAAAATGTTTTGTAAACTGCTTGCAATAATTTAATCTTTTTCATGAATTAATCTAATAAATTAGACGTTTTCACATTGCTTTGTGGGTTGGCTTTCAAAAAAAAAAAAAATCAATCAAAAAATTAAAATCAAAATCAAATTGTTTTATGTATTGCTTTCAACTTTTTAATCTTCTCCGCATATTTATCTAGCAAATTGGGTGTTTCACATTGCTTTTTGGGCTGCTTTTCGACTTAAAAAAAAATTCTTTTTCTTGCATGTCCAGCAAACTGGACCTTTCACGTTTACTTTTCCAAGTTTGACAAACCAAACTTTGTACTGCATCTCACCCCAGCAAACTGGGTGCATGTCCAGCAAACTGGACCTTCACGTTTAATTTCTTGTACTCACCCCAGCAAACTGGGTGCATGTCAAGCAAACTGAACCTTTCACGTTTACATTTTTAAGTTTGGCAAACCAAACTTTGTATTGCATCTCACCCCAGCAAACCGGGTGCATGTCCAGCAAACTGGACCTTTCACGTTTACTTTTCCAAGTTTGGCAAACCAAACTTTGTACTGCATCTCACCCCAGCAAACTGGGTGCATATCCAGCAAACTGGACCTTCACGTTTAATTTCTTGTACTCACCCCAGCAAACTGGGTGCATGTCCAGCAAACTGGACCTTTCACGTTTACATTTTTAAGTTTGGCAAACCAAACTTTGTACTGCATCTCACCCCAGCGAACTGGGTGCATGTCCAGCAAACTGGACCTTTCACGTTTACCTTTTTTAAGTTTGGCAAACCAAACTTTGTACTGCATCTCACCCCAGCAAACTGGGTGCATATCCAGCAAATTGGACCTTCACGTTTAATTTCTTGTACTCACCATAGCAAATTGGGTGCATGTCCAGCAAACTGGACCCTCACGTTTAATTTTCTTGTACTCACTCCAACAAACTGGTTGCATGTCCAGCAAACTGGACCTTTCACGTTTACCTTTTTTAAGTTTGGCAAACCAAACTTTGTACTGCATCTCACCCTAGCAAACTGGGTGCATGTCCAGCAAACTAGACCTTCACGTTTAATTTCTTGTACTCACCCCAGCAAACTGGGTGCATGTCCAGCAAATTGGACCTTCACGTTTAATTTTCTTGTACTCACCCCAGCAAACTGGGTGCATGTCCAGCAAACTGGACCTTTCATGTTTACTTTTTCAAGTTTGGCAAACTAAATTTTGCATTGTATTTCACCCAACAAACTGAGTGCATGTCCAACAAACTGGACCTTCATATTTAATTTCCTTTGCACTTCATCAATCCTAGCAAACTAGGCCACACACTTCTCCAGCAAACTGTACATTTCATATTTTATTTTAATCTGTTTTTTCAAGTCGGGCAGCCCAAAATTTTACTTTCACCATTTGAACTACGTTTTGACCTGATTCCCTTGTGTGGGATACGTAGGCAGCTCTTGGAAAGTTCGGTTATTTTCTCACTCTTTTATTTGTTTACATTCTTACATCTTGTATGTTTAGATATTTATCTTTAGGTGAGTCAAAATTCGGTGTTGTCTACGTCTTTGTCTGAAATTCTCTGCGAGATTCCCGATAAAGAGGGGCAAGCTGTAGACACCAAATTTTGACACATCCTTTGGTAAAAATATGTGTGTTACTTTATTTTAGGAGGTATTTTTCATTTTTCGGGGGGTCGAGTACAATTTTCGCGTATTATATCTAATTCGTCGTATTAGGGGCAAAATGGTAATTTCACTATGTAAATATTAGTTTATTTTATTTTATTTCCTAAATACATGATTTTACTATTTTTATTATTATTTATGATTTTAATGATTTTTAGGAGTCATTCATCATTTATTTAAAATTTTAGTATTTTTTAATTCAACGACACGTTTTCCAATGCGCTATTTTTATGAGAATTTTCAAGTGAAAAATTTTATATATGCATTTTGAATACTCATAAATTTTTTGTAAAATCTCATAATTTTTAGAGGCCATTTCGTATTTATTCATTTATTTATTTTTTTTGGCACGTTTCCCAAGAATGCGTTAATCTTAAAATTTTTGAGTGAAAATTATACTATATGGCTGTATGTGATAATGTATGTCGTGTAAGATTTTTGTGATGTCATTTATTAATTTTCATAAATTTTATAACTTTTGCCATATTTAGGTCATGTTTTCTAATGCACTTTTTATTTAAGATTTTCTTTATGAGAATTTTGTCTATGAGCATTTTATAAATTTTGTGTAAAAAATAATAATAAAAATAAATATATATATATATATATATATTTTGTTAAGACCATTTAGTATTTATTTTAAGTTGTATTTTTCTAATGTTGAACTAACCTTTAATTTGTTACACTAAATTTTATCTTTTCCTTCTTATAATATTGTATTCCACTTTTCTTTTATTTTTATTTATAAAATAAAAAAAAGAAAAAAAATTCAAGTAGTCTTATTTTATTTTATTTTATTTTTATTTTTATTTTCATTTTCTTTATTTTCTCTTTTCTGCTTAAAAAAAAAAAAAAAACTGAATGGAACAGCAGCAGCGTTGCTGCTGCTGTTGCTTCTGCAGAGGTTCTGCAAACTCCATCCCAGGCCATCCCTCTTCTCATATTCACCCCCCAATTTGCACTTAACCTACCAGATTTTGGGGGATTTTGTTTTGACTCACCATCCCCTCTTTCTCTTCCTCTTCACTCACAAACTCTATCAGTTGACTTTCTCCCATTCACTCCCTCATCTCCCCTGCACAGACTTCACAGCCTCACAAACTCACTTCACCTGCAATTCCCTCAGCTTTCCCTCCCAGCAAAACACAACCTTCACACACACAACACACACTTGCACTCTCGGCTCCCACATTCATTCACATTCACTCACATTCACTTACAATTCACACACAGACACACAATTCGCACACACAAGCAACACACAAAACTCACAGATTGAACACACCTGCACCTCTAATCCCTCCCCTGCAAAAGACACGCACAACACACACTTGCACACAAGCCTACTCACACACACGGCACACACCTGCACACACATTCAAGCACACCTGCACACACATTCAAACACGCAGAACCACAACATACGCCAATACACACACCAGCAATAAACCAAAAAAAAAACAACAACAACAACAACGACGACAACGACGACAAATATCAACACCGGAGCATCACCACCGCTGCAATTCTCACCACCACCGGATCACCAGCTTATCCAATTACCTGCAAGAAGAAAACAAAGGCTCAGAAAAAAAAGGGGGTTCATCCACAGGTAAGCATTTTGGCCTTTCTCTCTTCATTTTTTTTTAAATCTGAATTGTATTCATATTTCATTATCAAAAACATACATATAATAACAATAATGATAACAATAAAATTTGCTTGAAAAGTTAGAGTTTTAATTTCTGATATTTGGGGTTTTAGTTGGGAAGTTTTGGAAAGTGAGGGGAACGAGAGAGAAGAGAAAGACTCAGAGAGGGAGGGAAACCGAGAGAGAAATCCGGCGAGGGAAGAGGGAATCGGACGGCGAAAAAAAAAAAAAGAGAGCTGAACGAAGAGAGAGAGAGAGGGCCGAACGGAAAGAGTGACACCGGAGTCGTCTAAAAGGGTTTTTTTGTTTTTCCTATATTTTTTCAAAATCATTTCTTTAAATAAATCATTTTTTATTTTCTTACCTTTTATAAAATATTTTCGGGTGACTTGGTACACCAAAACTCAATACCAAGTGGCGACTCCTTTTTCACTAAAAAACCCTTTTTAGACTCTATTTTCGGGCCAAAAAACCGTCGCATTTTCAAAGTCCCATTTTAGGCCCTTTTTCTTTTGTTTTGTTTTCAAAATAAAGTATTTGTTCGTCGCGTTTTTATCGAATCATCTTTTACAAAGTATTTTCTAAAAATTATTTTTTACAAAATTTACATGCTTCTTTTTCCAATAAACACAACCACATTTAACACTTCCTTTCCCTTTTTCCAAACATCTTTACACTCTATTCCATTTATTTTCGAAAAATGGGGCGCGACAACCTATCTATTACATTTTCTATCTAAATACAAATTTTGCTAAAATAAAAAGATATATATTCTATCTATTACATTAACTATCTAAATACAACAATTCTTGTTAACATAAAAGAAATTATAACTTATCTATTACGTTGTTCCGAATAAATAAAATTGAAATTAAACAAATAATATAACATAAATTAATGCTCAAAGTAAATAAAATAAGAAACACATAAAACATATTTAAAGAAAACACATAGGAGCACATAAGAGCACATAAAGAGAAATTAAGGGATAATATAAATACCTCCTATCTGAAGGCTTGGTACAAATACAAACAAAACAAAGAAACACATCAAGGTACCACTATTTTGGATAAACAAAATATAAAAGAATAAATTCTAACAATTTGTGAGGTAACAATAAAGGTTCATCAATATTTTAGGGAAAAAAATGTGAATTCCAACAAATTGCTGACAAAACATAAATTCCAACAAGCCTAGAGTAAAAAATGTAATTTCTAGGAATGTTCTAGGACTAAAAATGCAAAGTGCAGCTAAATTGCCATTTTCAACAGATTGGGAAGGTAAAACCATAAATTCCAGCAAGTTTAGAGACCAAAAATATAATTTAAGCAAGCCAAGGGGCTAAAAATGCAAATTCTAGCAACTTGGGAGGCAAAAACATAAATTCTAACAAGCTTAGGGTAAAAAATGCAATTTTCAGCAATGTTCTAGGGCTAAAATGTAATTTACAGCAAACTAAGGAGCAAAAAGTATAATTTCCAGCAATGTTTAGGGGGCTAAATTACACATTACCTCAAGTTTTGGGGGCCAAAATATAATTTTCAGCAAGCACAAGTACAAAATTATAATTTCTAGCAATGCATAGGAGCAAAATTATAATTTTTGGCAATGTTCAAAGGCACAAATGTAAATGCAGCCAGGTTGGGGGGTAAATTTAAATTAATCCGGACTTAAATGAAGAGAAATTAAGTTTGAAAAGTCAATTTACAAAATTAAGGACCTAAATGCAACAATTTCAAAATATTCAAGGCAAAATAATAAGCTAACCAAAACTCTAGGGGCTAAAATATAAATATTTATTCTCTAAAAAAATAATTGGAAAATGGAAAAAAAAGAAAAAGGACACAAGACTACATTGAAAAAAGTGCTTCCCCCTTTTTTTAAGTTCAAGACAAAAATCATAAAATTAAAAAAAAATTCCCTCCTCGCCAAATCATTTTCTGAAAATCAAAATCCCTAATTCTCTTTCTCACCCCAAATCCCAAAATCACTAATCAAACCCCAAATCTCCTAAATCAACCCCAAATCCCCACTCTCTATGCACATATCATCATAAATCAATTAGTATACACTCACAAACTTCACCTATCATATTGCTATAGATTTAAATTGTAACACCCTAGAAATTCATGCCAAAACCATTTATTTTGTATTATGTTCATTAGAAAAAAAAAAAAGAAGGGTCGAATTAGTGGGAAAGAATAATAAGGAATGATATTCTATTTTACTAGCATGTTGTACCATTACCCTTAAGATTTGTACCTAGAATGTCTTGCAAGATTTAGTGAAGGATAAATGACAAAAATCTCTTCAAATTATGCTTGGCCAAGTGGAGCTTTATTTGCAAGAAAGTCAAGCTTTACTTTTGGTTTTGTCATGCTTTGATTGGTCACCACTTTTCCAATTTTCCTTCAATTCTTTTCACTTAGCTTAACTTATTTTTTTTTTCTCTCTTTTCTTCACTTGGCCGGTTTCTCTCTTCTCTCTTCTCTCTTTTCTCTCCATTTGCTTTCATTTTCTTGGAGCTTTTGCTTCTATTTGATCACTTTTCATCCATAGAAATTGAGTTAATTTTCCTCCTAAGCAACAATCTTGCCTTATTAAAGGTATTTCTCAAGAACTTCTCTTTTTATTTCAAGTAAAAGATCATAGTTTTCTAGCTTCTAAGCCATGTCTTTATTGTTAAGTATGATTTATTTTAGCCATGAAATATGAATTTTTATTCCATGAATATGAGGTTTATGGACTTGTATGCTTGTAGATAGTGATTTAAACTTGAAATGGCATAAATTAAGGATGATTTAGTTGAAGAAACTTGGAGTAGTTTAGGTGTTTTTGTGATGAATTTGGGTGAAATTGAAGTGAGTTTGATGTGAAATTGGTAGAACTACTTGAGATTGGGTTGTTTGGATGTTTTTCTTGCAGGTTAAAAATTTTGGGTTAGTCCGATTATAGGAAAAGTGCTGCCGAAATTTCGGTAAAACCTAAGAAATAAAGTGATTAGGCTATGATTTAAAGCTTTATAAGCTGTAATTTAGTGATTAGAACGTGCAGAAATTTTCGTAGATTAGCTATTAGTGAATTGAACCTTTCCGATTAAAACCCTAAAAGTTAGAAAAATCCTAACTTCAAAAACCCTAAACCCTAGGGTAAAACCCTAAACTCCAAAACCCTAGAAATTAAACCCTAGAAATACTTGAGGTATTTCTCAAATTTTCTTATCGAATTACTTAGATTTTTATCCGGTTTTTATACGACTATTTTCTTTTGAATTTCAGGCTCCGGAAGTGAAACCCGACCGTATTATGAAATATTTTCTTAAGCACTTAAGGTGAGTGTTCTTACGTGTGCATGATGCATGAAATGCCATGTAATACTTGACGTTATTATTTCGATGCATGAAATGATATGTTATACTTGACATGATTATCTAATGAAATGTGTTCCTTGAGGAAAGATGTGTATTTTATCGCATCTATTCCGCAATGTGTTACATGCTTTCACTATCCAATGTGCTGCTTGTGCGTGAGACTTCCGTGACTAACTTTACCGTTACTTCATGGATAGTCAACCCAGACAGGCTTGGGAGGATATAAGGTGCTGGGTGTTTTAGGGCGTGTTGTTCTTTCCCTTTTGAGTTGTGAATCCTCAAAGAGGCCAACTCCGAATTGAACTTTCTTGCGTGTTGGCCCTCCAAGGTTGAGATTACTTCGTAGATGTGGTAGCCTGTACGGAGGTTATAAGGTGAAGGGTGGTTAGGACTTGCGTGATAATACTGGCATGTCCTTTGATAAAGACCTGAGCTATTATCTCGGTCCTAACATCATGGTTACATGATCAGTATTTGCTGCTCCTGCGGTTGAGCTTGCTCCCGTAGTTGAGCCCTGTATCCGCCATTGACTACTTGTTAATTAAATTGTTCATACCCTGCCTATTTAATCTTGTCCATTACTTTATTCTATTAAATGATGAATTCCTGGTATGGTTGCATACTTGGGCACTCACTGGGCTATTATAGCTCATCCCGTTTATTTGTTTTCTTTAACCGGGTTTCCCAAAATACTAAAGCTAGAAAAGCTGCTTTTGGAAATAGTAAATGTTTTGTTCATGTATTTTGATAGCCTAACTGTGTATGCTTTTATTGTAAATACTATGTATATTTTGAGATGTAAACTTCTTGTGATACTTGTATTTTCGAATGAATTAAATGAATGTATTTCATCATGAATGTATTTTATTTTGAGTTAAGTATGCTTGGATGTTCCGAGTGAGTGCGTGATTTGAGTCATGGCGAGAGCCAGGCAGGCAGTCCGCTAAGCCCTTTGGTGCACCTCTGGGTAAGGTGGGGCTGTCACATAAATGGCTGAGGTTGGTGATGAAAAGGGGCTAACAGTGGTAGAATGGTTAGGGTAATGGTAGGTGGAGTTTTGGTTGCAATTGAAGGTGCAGTGGTGCAAGTTGATGTTGTGGCTTGATGATGTGGGGAGTCAGGAAGGAGAGCGGGGGTGCGGTGGGAACTGGTTGGTTGTAGCAGCTAGTGGCTACAGTGGTTAATGAAGGTAATCTAGTGGGGGAAGTTGCAACCATGGAGAGAGGTTGTTGGGATATCTGATTTGGGTAGTAAGGTGGTGGTTTGGTTCAGTAAAGGTACAATGGTGCATGATTTGTGTGTGTTTGCAACTGTGTGTGTGCATGAATAGCGTGTTTAACTATGTGTGTATGTGAATGGTATGTTTGACTATGTGTGCTCTGTGTGTGTGTTTATGATGTGTGATATGTGTAATAGTGTGTGTGGTGTGTTTTGAATGTTGTGAGATTTATGCTTGTGTGTGTAGGTGAAGAAGAAAGTGTAGTGTGTTATTGTCCAGTGAGGAAGCCGAGAAAGGATCTTGCAATGTGTGAGCGAAATTGAGTGAAATCTGGTGAAAAGTCTTGAATGCCAGTGTGAGTTCTTGGTGAGTGTTGGTAAATGTCTGTGTAGTGGAGGTCGAGAGAGAAGATTGAGAAGGTTGTGCCTGCAAATGTGTGTTCTTGGTGAGGTGAAGAAAAGACAAAGAGGGAGATTGTGAGCGTGCACTAAATTGTGTGTGTGAATTGTTGAGTGAAGAGTGAGCAAAAAAATGCCCTAAAATCTGGTGAAGTGAGTGCAAGTAGGGGAGGGAAGAAGGGGTTGGTGTGAGTAGTCTTGTGAAGGTGATTGATATGGGGCTAGAGGGGTTGAGTTAGTGGTGTTAGGGTAGCTAGAGATTATGGTTTTTGGTGGCTGGTGGTATGGTTGTTTGGTAGCCTTGCATGGCTGCAAAAACAATAGGTCGCAGTTGTAGCATCATTGTTGTTGTTTTTTTTTTTTTTTTTGGGAGAAGAAATTTTGAAAAAAAAAGGAAAAGATACATATAAAAATAAAAAAAAATCCATTTGGACTCCCTAAAATTATTAAACTATTACTAAAATTCATCATTACACGAAGGAAAAAATTTACTGTCAAAATCCGGAAGCTAATGTAGCATTGGGAAGCGTGCTATTAATAGGCAAAAGACAAAGATTTTAAATAAATACCAAACAATCTCAAAAAATAATGAAATTTTCATAGAAGACACATAAAGTGGTATATCCTCTACAAACCCATCATATCCAATTCACCGTTTAATTATAAATGTCGCATCATCTCACCGAAGTTCGTAACGAAATGATGTCCCTTCATATCGAATTTCACCTCTCCAATACAAACAAACTCTAAGGTAATTGATTAAGGCCATCTTCTTGTTGTGTTTTTTTTTTTTTTTTTTTTGGGACAAAAGATATTAATATTACATAACAACCCATAACAAACCCTTAAACCCAAACTCTAAACTCTTATTCAAAAGAACACCCTAAATTATAAAGGATATGATAATTCATTTCCCTAATTATTTCTAATTTTTATATTATTTTAATTATTCCTAATTCCTAAATTATTTTCTTAATTATTAAATTTGCATAGTTTTTAGATAAAATTACAATCAAATCAAAGGTAATTTAATTTCTTATTTTCTTCAAGTATTTTCCTAATTTTTCCTAATCTTTTATTATTCCCCTAATTTTCAATTATTTACCTAATTATTTGAATTACATATTTTAAAATAATTTTTCTAATTATTTATAATTCTTAATTATTAGGAATTATTTCTAATTCCCCTATTTTTCTACATTATTAAAATTACACATTTTATGGACAACACAACCACCAATACATCACAATGAAACTATATAAGAAATAATTTTTTTAGTAATCTTAGTGTGTAATCTTTTATTACTTTTCTAATTATTTTCCTAATTATATAAATTTCATACTTTTCTCAATCGAGAAATAATCAATTCAATGCAAAACAATTATCTTCAATATTTACTTTTCTAATTATATCTAATTATTAAATACTTTCTTCTTTTTCCTAATTTCTTGAATTATTTTATTCCTTTTTGTTAATTATTTTTGTACTTATATATATTACATATTTTTTGACAAAAAATTAATCACTACAACTTAATAAAATTATCTTGGAAATAGTTATATCTTTTCCTAATTATTCCTAATTTCTTTTTCATAATTCTTTCTATTTCTTATTTACTTTTCTAATTATCCAAATTACATATTTTTTAAACCCTAAACTAATAATTACAACATACTACGTAATTTTTAGTTAGTTCCTTTCTTATTCCTACTTTTAATAATTTCTCTAATGTGTAACATTAAATTATTTTTTTAATTGTTACCTTTTAAATTATTTCCCTACTTATCCTTTTTACATTCATTTTTCTACTTATTTTGGCATTTTTTTCCTAACTTTAGAATATTTCTAGTAATTAAATAGTTTACATAATCCATCCAAATACCAACTAGAAATAAAAAATCCAACATGTCAACAAGTAGAATAAAAACCCACCAACATATTTCATCAACATAATAAAAAAAGCACCAACATATTACAAGAAACTAAAATCATCCATTTATTACATCAAAACAAAAATATAAACGTAATGTATTGCATCAATGAAAAAAAAAACAGCAAGCATAACAACAATTACAATAAAATAACAGCAGCATTTTATATCAAATATAATCAATTTAACAATTTCTCAGTTGCAGAATAAATTTAAAATAATCCTAATCTAAGCAATTTCTCAGGTTTCCTGTAACTGAAAGCTTTTGATTTTTACAAATATGGTCTTACCAAATTAACTCATAAGTAAAAGAAGAGTATACATACAAAGGCATTTTATCAACTACTTGATTCTTAGGGCCTCGACAACATATTATATTCTAAAGAGTGGAATTCATATATCGCCACTTTATTATTATCTCCTCTCTTATTACATTTTCACTCACTATAGATTACACTTTACGTAGTATAATAGCATGGACTCACAATCAATTGGAGAAAGCTTAAGTATTGGACAAATGGGACCCACTCTTTCAACATTTGTGCTTCAATTATGCGTCTAGTGGCTATTATGCATGTAATAGCAGTTATACTCTCACTATGGGACAAAGCACAATGCATGGGTGAAATATCCTTACATTACAGCTCTATTACGCCCCATTTTGGATGCCTTTAGAATCTTCCTAATCATTCCAAATTATGTTTGAGTTCTTTCAAACAAGCCAAAAGGAGATTAATCATCTTCTTCATGTTGCCCTTTCCCTTATCATCGGTGGCCGTGAAAATTAAAATTTTGGGGGAGGGAAGTTGAAGATTTGTAATGAACCAAGAGAGGCTTTTCAAGGGATTAAAAAATGAAAAAGTTTGACCACATGGGAAGAGGAAACACGAGAAAAAAAAAATGGAAAGAGTTCGAAATTGAACAAAAATGACAGGGAAAGAGTTATCAATCAATGAAAACGGAGAAATGAAAGAGTCATGTCATCATCACTAATTTGATCTTTTCAAAATTCAAAATGGCATGGTGTAAACATGGCTTGACAGTTAAATGTACTAGTATTAGAAATCACACCATAATTACCTCAATAGCTAAGCATCTTAAGAGACACCACTTTTAGAAATGCAAGTATGACAATTTCAAACTCAACTTGGTTGGGTTGGTCAACACAAAATCATTAAAGGCAAAGTGGGGTGGGAGGTCAGGGTTCAAACTCTGCCTCCTATTAAAAATTCAAATGGGTGCATAATGTACCCGTTTAATCCGATAGTGGTTCAATTCACATCGATTCTCCCAGGGCTCAATTGGGCCCCTCTCCCTTTACCCCACGTTTGGTATACTGGAATGGTCCAGAATGGAAAGGCCTTTCCACCCTGAATGCTTTTTCTCCCATAATGGACTGGAAAAAGTATTCCAGCCCATTGTTTGGTAACCCAAGTCAGAATGGAATGCCTATTCATTTTTCAACGTTTGGTATAATCATATTTTGATGTCAGAATGGAATAAAATATATATTAATTTGACTTAATTGCCCTTAATTCTTTGCACTAGAATATATCATATTTTTATTTTGTTTGTAATTCTATGCCTACAAAAGACTTTAATATTTTTTATTTTAAAATTCTTAATATTCTTGCTAAAATTAAATCAATTATATTTTTTAATTAATTTTAAAATTTTTATAATTATTAGCATTATAATTGAAAATGTGAAAAAATTAATAATAAAACTACATTCACAATTTAATTTAATTAATAAAAAGTTTAGCTTTTACACATTTTGCATAAAATTTAAAAATAGTACTTTAAACATTTTTATAGTAAAAAAAAATTCTAAGTATATATTAAACTGATTATGATTTAAAAAATAAAAAAAAATTATTAATTGAAGTTATTAAAAACTTTATATTTTTTAAAATTAAAAAATAAAATTTAGCAAATGTATCCTAGGTTAAAAAAAATAGCAAAAAAATGTGTGGGGGATAAATTTGACTTCTATTTTTAAGGCCTAGATTTTGTTGAGGAATAAGATTCCAAGAAAAAGTTGGAATGGTATTCTAGGTGAAAAATGCCTTTCCGACTTAAAGTGTCCATACCAAACATGAGAATGGAATGGACAAGTTGAAAAGGCCTTTCCATTCCACCTCATTCACGTATACCAAACGTGGGGTTAGTGAAAGTTAGAAATATGATAGTATACTGTTGACTATTAATAAAAAAAAATTATGACAATTTCAAACAAGTCTGTGTTGGATATGACCTTTTTAGGATAGTCCGAGCTGAAAAAGATTCCTCACTGATATGATATGAATAGAGCTATTGATGTATCCAAAAAAAAAAAACCCATCCAATTCCTTACATAATCTTTTATTTCATACAAAGCCAAATATTATAAACACTCCCATAAATCTACCTTTCAAGACTGTACTCATTTTATTCTATAAAGATAACTCACTTTCTTTCTGTGTATGTCCCAAATTATAAATTTATTTTTTTTAAAGAGTAGTTAACTTATTATTTTACTAATATATATATGTATATTATGTATTTTTTATTTTAAATGAATGATTTAATATTAATAAATAATATTTTAAAAAAAATATGAATAAAAAATAATTATTATAACTATATTAATTAAATTTTTTTAACTCGTGTGAAAAAAAAAATAGATGGATGATATGATGGGACAGAGAGAGTGTAATCTTCATCAATTGCTATTTTAGCTCTTCGTACCTGGTGTTAGTGATTGAACTGCATTAATTACTAACTTATCAGAGAGGGACCTCCAAGTGTTAAAATGGAGCAATCCGGAGATATGCCCCCTAGCGTTTGCGTGTGCTTGCTAGTGATCTCAACTTGTGGAATTGAGACCGGCTCGGAGTTGATCTCGATTCATCAATGCTCTAACTAATCAGATTTCCTGCCTAATAGAGGTTACGTTAGATGTATATTTCGCGGTAGGTGTCCTTTACAAAAGTTTAACCTGGACAAAGCTTTCTACCTATTCCTTAATTTACATACAATGTTCTTAGTCGGAGAGTAAGCAAAATAACATGTCGATTAAATTGGTTTGCTGGTGCTTTTTGGTCTAATTAGATCTCTATGAACAAAAAAAGCTGAAGTTGTGCAGTTGATTTTCATTTGAAAATGTCAGCTTAATTATACGTGTGGATGGTTCATGTGTGTTTATCTGTAATTCTTGATTCTGATGGTGTATGAAGAAGTACTCATTTGAACTGCATTTCAGGAATTGTTTCTGGGACTTCATCCGCATAACTGGTGTTATAACCAGTTTTACCTTTGATATGGTCTTGGCTGCCGAATTATGGTTATGCAAATGCTTAGACATACTGCAAATGTATTACTTCTCTGTCACACAGATATTTGGTTCTAGTAAAATCACCAGTAACACCACCCTTTAATCACGGAATATTCGTCCGCAAGGAAGAATAATTTAGCTGTATTGTTGAGTCTTTGGAATTTTATTACTCCGGCAGTATGCTCTGGGGATTTCACCCCAAGAGGCTGTCTTTGTATTTAAACACCTCCAGCGCCACTACAAAGTTGACTTCTTCTTTTATAGCTTCACCTATTCTTTCCTCCTCAAAGGCTTTGAAAATCTGACCCAACGCTGTTTAGGTATACGGCTCCACTGTTGAATTTATGAAACAGGCTTTCAGGATCATGTCTATATAGAAACTGCTTTGATTGATGAATGTATGAAATGTGGGTGCATAGTGGAAGCAGAAAAGCTGTTTGATGCAAAGCCTCGGAAGAATTCTGTAACTGGGAATACTTCGCTTACGGGATTTATAAGGTGGGGTGATCTTGGATCTGTTCAGTCTGTTTTTGATAGGATGCCTCAAAAGAATGTTGTTTCTTGGACTGGCATAGTTGATGGGTACACATGGATGAGGCGATTTGATAGAGCTTTCTCATTATTTTGGAGAATGCTTCTCGATCAGAGCATCAAATCAAGTGAAGTGACTCTTTTAGCAGTTTTTCCAGCAATATGGAATCTCAGGCATATTGAGTTTTGCTGACTGTTTTACGCTTATGGAGAGAAACGTGAATATACTGCTTCTGATACGTGTCATAAATTGCCTAATTGATACATATGCTAAGTGTTCAGGTGTAAAATGTGCACCAAGAGTTTTTGAGGACATATTAGATGAAAGAAAGAATACAATTATATGGACATCGATTACATACAGTTTTGCTATGCATGGAATGATGTGTGAAGCTTCAAAGAGCTTTAGGAGTTTGCTGAGTACAGGTCAGAAACCAAATTGAGTAACAATTTTTCCTGTGCTAAATGTTCGGAGTCATGGAGGATTAATTGATGAAGACTTGAGATTTTTAGAAAGATAATTATTGAGAATGAAATATTCCAGAAATAAAGCATTATGGGAGTTTAATAGACATGTTGAGGGGAACTTACCCAGCCTTAGTGGAGTGATAAGTGAACGGACTCAAATACAGTTGTCAGGGCAGAAAGGCTAGAAGAAGCAGAGAAGATAGCTATGGAAATTCCTAGGAATATTGGCAATGTAGTGGATTTGAGGACACTTTTGGGTGCTTGTAGTTTCCATGGAAATGTTGAGATGGGTGAGAAAGTTACAAGAAACGTTAGGGAGATGGAGAGAATACAGTGGTGATTATGTTTTATCAATATATTTGCTACTGTTGGTAGGTATGGGGGTTCTGAGAGAGCGAGATGATAAATGTATAAGAAAAATACAGCAAAAGTACTGGCCTCAACTTTTTCTGATGAGGGGACAAGAGAACCTTTCTAACTCCCCCGGTTAAGCTGTGTTTAGAAACTAAGCCAACCAGAAAAAAAGTTTTATTCTCATATAGCATGGCTTGACTAGGAAAAATTGTCCATCAAATCCTCCACACTGGAAGTAAGCCAAAACATGTCATACAAACTTTTTCTATGCAGGGCTTTAACTTGAAGCTCAGTGATGTATAAGGTAAAGCAGTTTGTGGATCTGTTGTTCCTCTTGATTTAGCAACATAAATACATGGTTCTCTTGATTTAGCAAAGGGGGAGGTGAAGAAAACAAATTAAGGATTGGGAGCTTTTTCAGCCATTACAGTTTGTATTTGTTAATTCAATAAGAGCCTCCTATACGTAGGCATACTCCTGTGTGTAACTGCCTCTTCACTTGCACAGATAATGCTGTTTACATCTAGATTTGGAGAAGCTTTACTGTTAATTTTCATTTCTTGTGAGAGATGCCTTCAACATTGCAGAAAGTTGAGGTGATAATTTACCTTAGTAAACTACTTTCCCTTGTGTTTTTTGGATTCTTGTTACTTCCTCTAGATATAACAAATAGTGATTGTTTTAATATTTATTTAAGCAAAAAGAAGACCTATATTACTGTGTCTCCTTGCATTCTTGTTATTTTCTTTCATCAGGCAGCAATTTTACTGGATTCAAGTGTCATAGACATTGCATTCTGAGGTTTGAGACATAACCTTTTCAGTATGGATAATAAATTTAATATTTTGGCTACATGCATGATAATGATAAATTTAATATTCACCATTAAGTCATTGGTGTTGGAGATGAAAACATGGCAGGCATGATAAAGGCTTCTGTGTAAAAGATCAACTATAGAAAGCTTTTTGTTTGTTGAGCAAACCATTTTAAAATTATGTTTGTGCAGTAAACAATAGAAAACTTAATTTTTTGTGCTGAAATCTACTACAAAGAGATACAGAATCCCTGTGCATTTCTTTTTCCATTATTTTATATTTTGGACTGAAAATAGTGTGCTACTTGTATAGACTGTTTTCAAAAACTGAGGTGGCTTTGCTGTTGATTCTCTTCACCCAATACAAATGAGTATGCAATTTTTTATACTGGTTGCACAATCTCAAACGAAGTGCTAATTTTGGAAATCTTCAGGTTCTTTGTTTTTCTTCTGTGGTTTCACCTGCATGTTCATATGTTTCCGGCAATTTCCTTCATTCAGTTATCCACTCATCTTCTGTTCTTACAATTTTGGCTGTTTATGTGCTCATATTCTTAAGAATTCAAATGTATATATTGTTTTTTACTTAACTTTTTATAACTTTAGTTTTATCTGATGGTTTTTTTGTTTGGATTATTTGGGTTTCAACGCCTTGACTTTTTGGACTCATTATTGATGCCTTTAACATTCACCTTTCTGTTTTTCCCCCCTTTTTTGTGTTTACATTTTGTTGGAAAGATTGCATTCATACTGAATTCCAGCAATTGCATGTAATAATGCATTCAAATTTAAATAAATTATTTAGTTCAGCTAGATTTACACCATGAACCATTCATTGCATTTGATTGTTTGATATTTGAATACAAACCTCAAACGTGGAATCTACTTTAGTCCGATTGTTAACTTCTTTTCTTCAGGGCAGATATTTGTTGTTCTTCATTTGAATTTTGCCGTTGAGATGTTCAATGTATTAACTTTTTACTAAGCTGTGTAGTCTTTGTCAAGAAAAAGATGAGGATTGTAATGCAAAGTGTTGATTGTAATCCTACAGATGGTGATGAAATTGATGCTACTATTCCTGCAATTGGTTTCTCTTTGCAATAGCATATATAAGGCATGGTTAATCTAGTTGCTCCTTTTCTTGATTTAGAGTCCCATCTTTTTTGTACCTTTTGTTAATCATAGGAGCCCAATGGCTTGTGTAGTATCGCCATGCTCTCAGTGTTCACTTTGCTGATTTGAGTCATTTGATCGGCTATAATTTTGTATAAATGCTATCTTTGCCGAAGTTGAATCCTTCGCAACATGGAATCTGGTGTCAAAGAACGCATAAAAACTGTCAGATGATTCACAGAGTAATATAGGTTCACTGCCAACTAATAGAAGGGAAATAAACAAAATTAATGATAAAATGGGATTCTAGCAAACAAATGCAATCAGAGAAAATCTTCATGTCACTGTGATGCATTTTATCCGTTCACAATTTACCTCTGTTTTTATTTTCTATTAGTCATGACATATTGAAGAAGATGATGAATAAGAAAAAAGGAGCAGGAGAATGAAAAGAACTTGAGAAGTCAACCTTAATTCCTACCATGTTTTCTGGTAGGTGATTCATTCCAGGCTTATTTCCTTCTCTGCCTAATTTCATACTTCTTGAATATCAGGAATGGGAATCATTGTAGTTAGTCACCTTTTACTTTTGTTTAAGTTGAACCTGAAAACATTGCTATTAGTAGACAATTTTCTTTAGTTGGAATTTCACAAACTGTACCTGCTGAAAGTTCATCGGTTATCGTGGTGGAGGATCAACATCACGCCCACTTAATGAATAGAATTAATGTAGGATGGTGCTAATTCCAGTGACTAAAATTAGCATGCTGGCCTATCCTCAAAGTTTGTAAATGGTAGTAATAAAAATCTTGATTGGATTCATAAAGAATTTTGTTTGGTTGAGAATACATGTTATTTTTCCATTTGCTGTTTCGAGTTGGAAGATTCTTTGTACTTTCCCTCCCCCTCCTGTCATGTTAACTTTGTCAAACATAAATTATATGATGAATTTTGATGGAACTAATATTCTTGATTTCTGAAAGAGCGAAGTTGAGTTGCATTTTGGTTGTTTGGTTATTTTGTTCCTTTTGTTGAAATTAGTAGTACTTTTACTCTAAACAACTATTTTCCATTGGTTGATAATTTCGTCTTTTAGTCTAAATTTGTAGTACTTTTATAGTTTTGTTTTTGTGATACTGACGGAATCATTTATTTTCCACTTGTTGAGGTATTTCCCTGTTCATCATCTATCAAAAGACGTTTGGAAACAACATTTACAGGGCAATCTTTACAGTCGGACAGTTTCAGAGAATAGATGTTCCATGAAGGACCAGGTTGGAAGAACTTTAAATGGTAATTTCGACTTTCCATATTCAGCTAAAATTAAATTTGGAAAAAAAAATTTTGATGTCATACTGGGAGTATAAATCTGGCATTTGACCCATGTTTAAACATGTCTACTGCAATATGAACATCTTTTTCTTTTTTCATTTCAAATATCATGGATTATCGCAAGATCGAGCAGACGGTCAATGATACTTTCAGAGACCTCCCCCCCCCCCCCCCCCCCCCCCCATCATTCAGTGTACATTGTGAGTGTTAGAAGTTTTTAGGACCATCATAGTAGCTTTTGGCCTTAGGTTTGGTGTCAGTATTTGTGTTATCAATCTATCAATTTCATTGACGGACAATAGTGATGTAAATCCATTTAACTTTGTTGTTCTTCTCTAATGTCACACTGATTACTTCCATAGTTGTTCCATTAATTCTGATCAGTTCTTTGAAAGGAATTATAAATTAGTCATAATTACCTTTAATATTTTATTGCCACCATTTATGAAAAAATAAAAAAAAATCTTTCACAAGATAAAAAAAAATATATATATATCATTCACAAAAATAAATGTAGGCTGTGAGCAACCCTGCGCTTTAACCAACCATTTAGTATTACACGAAGTGAGGCTGAAACTGGAATTCTGGGATAACAAAATAAATTTGAAAAAAAAAAAAAAACTGAAAAACTACTCTCACTTCTATATTGTTTGTTACAGTTCAAGATTTACAATGAATGACCTGTTTTATGGTACCATTGTGTCATCCCACACATTCTGAAGTCTCAGTGATTTGGATAAAAACTACACGGGTTGTCAGTTGCAATTGTTCTGCTTTTTGAGCTTGTTGCAGTTGGATATGAAAGATACGATATTCAGTCAGATCAGTGAATAAAATATTCATGAAAAAAGATGAAGACAAGAGAGATGAGGCCAAAAAGGGAGAAGATAACAGAAGGCACGGTGCAGAAGTTGACACTGTAAGAGCATATGTCGCTGTCTTGGCTTCTCAGCAGTATCAGAAACTCCATGGGTCCTTTTTATATGATTTGCCACAGGGTCATTCATCACAGGTAGTTGATATCTCGATTGTTGCTTCAAAGTGCTCTCCAGATGCCTCTCCTTATTCTGACAAATTATTTCCAACTTCCTTTGTTCACCTGCATGCACAGGTGCATTTGGTTTGATGGGGGATAAGTTGCTTGTTGGCATCAATCTATGAGAAGTACCTGAATATCTCCCATCAGTGTTTAGCTCAAACTGAAGCCTGGTTCCATCTGATGGAGACCTTTTTGCAACAGAACCTTTGCAGTGAAAATAGGATGGATTGTAGGAACAACTCTTGAACAAAGGATGCTGAAGTGCCTCCAAGGAAGTAGGCCTTTTACTTGGATCCCATGAGCAAAGTAATGTAATGAGGTTGATTGCTTCCTCACTAGCAGAAGGCATCAAGGTGGAAAGATGGACTCCATTAACCTGTGGAAACTGGTAATTAATAACACTAGCAAGTTCAAGACCTTCAGCCCAGTCACTCTCTGTTGGCCTACCAATAACACTGGATATTTTATCGACTTGATCTGCCTCAGTTGAACCTGAAAACAGAGGGTAAAGTGTAAACAATTCGGCCATTATTGCACCCATTGCCCACATATCGACAGCAGCACCGTATTTTGGTGATCGAAGCAGAACTTCCGGAGCACGATACCATCGAGTCATGACATATTCAGTATATGGAGGTTGAGATTCTATTTCACGAGCAAGGCCAAAATCAGCAATCTTGATACAAGCATCCTTCGAAACCAGCAAATTGTCTGGCTTAAGGTCGCGGTGAAAGAATCCACGTTGATGTACGTGGGCAAGACCTTGTAAAACTTGGAAGCACCATTTTTTTATACGGGCTTCTGGTATGTACATTGTTGTGGACTGCATTAGCTGGTATAGATTGCATTCCATGTACTCAAATACGAAGTAGAGAGTGTCATGTTCTTTAATCACTTCTTTCAGTTTCACAATGTTCGGATGGTTCATTCTTCTATGTGACTTGAATTCTCTCAGATTCTTGCATTCTTTCCATGAATAATATTTCTTTTTCATCTTTTTAATTGCAAACGCTTCACCAGTTTGCTTATTCCTCGCTTGCCAAACACTTCCATATGTACCAGATCCCACTTTCTTGATTTTCTTGTACTTGTCCATATTTCGATTTCAAGAGCAGGTCAGATAAAAACCAATGCAATGTATTTTACCCAATTATAGCGAGGGGCCGATGGTGAAAAAAGGATCATTGGCTTGGGTCTTTAAACTGCAAGATTACAGGCGTTTTGGCAACTGGGAAATTTTGGAAACGGTTCATAGATGGAAAGTCGGAAAACTGCAAGAACGATGCGTTTTTGTTTTGTTGATGATTAGATGTCGGTTGAATTTGATTACTTGTAAAAGCATAACAGCAGTTGTACTTGGTTGCGAGTCCTACGTTGTTCTCCCACCGACCTCGAAACTCAACGATATTTTCCCCGGAGAAGCCACCTTTATATAGCCAGAGAGGGGGCTGGACAATCAAAACGCCGCCACGTGTGATCTTCTGTGGGATTTAGTCGCCTTACTCGCTGTTTTAACTCCGCTGCGCTAAATCAAACAATAAGTTATCGTCAACGCTTAAATCGCAAAAAACTGAAATAAATATCAGATAAATCTACTATATGAAAAAATCCTAAAAATCGGGGAATTTTTAAAAAATTATTAAACTGGAGAAAGGAAATATTAAATAGGAAAAGAAAGGTAATAATCATTCATTGATATTTTATATTTGCAATTAATTGCTTGATTTTACCGATCTATTATTTACTTTAGGGATGGTAACGATTAGGGTACATATGCTACAATTCTCGTGCAATAAACTCAACATAACATCGATGTATAACAAAAATACATCATACTTCAAACTTCACTTATTTTAATTGAGAGATAGACAAGTATAACGAAAGGAAGGAGGAATGATTGAGAATTTTGAGAATTATTCTTAAGAAAGTATCAATTGATTTTCATACAATTATGGATCCAATTAGTCGTACCAAGTCTACCTAAATCAATTCTTAGACGTCAAAATAATTGTAAACACATAAGTATTCAATCAAATTTGAACCAATAATGAATATTAAAAGTTTCTAAAAAACACTAACCGTTTGAGTCTTTAGGGAGGGATTGAACTTACACATCACCCTTATAAATTTGAGTTATGGAATAGTTTTATTTTTGCATTATACATATAATTATTCATGAATTACACTCACTATGAAACTAATAGTTTTTTAACTATTCATGTATGTATAAAAATATAAACAACCGCTGCATATTAAAATATAAGAGAAAAAGAGTGGCCGTGTGTAGCACCAGTGTTTGGCTAGTACAAAATTGCTAAGTGTCAAAGTATAGTTAGTGCCATAACACAAGCCAATCAAACACATTTAATATACGAGCTTGATTGATATGATGTGCTCTCTTGGTAAGATATTTTCTACTGCTAAATATTAGAAAGTTTCCTAATTATATAAGTAACTTTATATATATATTTTTTTGTGTCATAACTTGCGCTATTAAAATAGAATTAATACAGAATCTGGAATTATTATGTGCTAACTTAGTACGGCAATTTCTAAATTGATTTTCTTTTACTAATTATTACAAGAATTCCTAATTGTGAAGATTAAAGTATGCTAAAGGTTATTTTTCATAATTGTTTTCGGAATAATGAAGGTAAAAATTACAATCTTGAAAGTAGAGTATTTCAAGATTTTTCTATGAATTATTTTATGGAACATACTACTTTAAAAACCATTGTGGAAAATGTATGTTTAGATAATAGAGCAACATGGGTACCCCGCTTTATTAATAGTATGATTCCTTTTTCCTTTTATTTTACCCTTAGCTCACCCTCATTTTCTCTATATATATGTCCTTTTGTCCTTGCCTAAACCCTATAAACGAAGATTATTGCCTCCATAATATTATCAAGGTATTCTGCTTGTTAGTATGTTTATTGCATATGCTACATGCACTGCTATGTAGTTATGGTGGCATTACACTTGCATACGTTGTTTCTGTAAATTGTTAGGGCTTCCAATTTTAAATTGCTATTTGTGTATTACATCAAATCCGGATGCACTTAGTTTGGTTGTTTTTGTGCTTTTTTTAAAAACATTATTCTAGTAGTTTTAGTTAGTAAATCTATACGTGAGATAAAAAGGAGATTTAAAAACACGTTTGAAGTTTCCTAAAAACGCGTTAAAAAAAAAAAAAGGTGCAAACAAACAGCTAGTATATATAGTTATTCTATACAATAAGCCTCCAACTTTAAATATCTATTTGGGTTCTACTCTGAATAGTTTACTAGAACTACTATTGCTTTATACAATATTTTAATTATTTCATCAATTTGCTTTGTGCCAACATTTTTATGTATTTAAATGGTTTGTGATTTTCTCTCTTTTTCCATGGCATACGCTGCTGCCCAAGTATTTTCAAAAAAATAAAACTTGTTAGTGAAGAAATCATTAGATTGACTTGTTACGTTTGAAGATCTTACAACATTAACTTTTTCATTATGGCTGTTTCATTTGACAGATGACTACAGTAACTGTTAGAAATTTGGCCAATGTGGAGATGACTTTGGAGCTCTTTCTAGAGGACAGGGTTTCACCTACCATGCGAGTTCCACGTAACGGAACAGTATCTCTGGCCGTGGGTAACATCCCCAATTCTGTGCTAGACATTCGGGTGTACCCTTCATTTTCTGCTGGACAAGCAAGCAACAGATATGCCATAATTAGTAAATCGGAGTTAGGTGAATTGGAAGAAATCAAAATAAAATATGAGAGTACTGGAGATGTCAAACTTTTCTTGGTGGACAGGTTTGTGATTTTTTTTTCCCATTAACAATTTTTGCATGGCTCTAATTGCCTAATGAACTTTCTTTATCATTGTTATTTTCTAACTGTTTCTCTTGAACTTCAGAGCCTGATGACTCGAAAAGGGCACCAGGAAGATTATGATGGAGGCAGCCGAAGATGGATAAGATGCTAGTGTTGGGAATTAATATCAAAATAAGAAATAAAATGCCATTTATATGGCTATGAGCTTAGATTAATTTGAAGTTTTAATTTTATTTTCAAGATTGTTTAGGTGTTTTGTGATATTTTATATCCATTGCAAATTTTATAAATTTAATAATTTAACGTGAAGTTTATTTTATGTAGCAATACTTTTATTCTTGCTGATTGTGCTCTAAATATTGGATTATGTTGGGTAATTAACCAATTAACTTGAACATAATTAAATTTAGAGGGATAGGAGTATTAAATAAAAAATAATTGAAGGTGAGAAGACAATTTTGCCCTTAATTTCAGCATTTTTTTCCAATTTGTTTTTCTTACTTTCTGACTAACTGTGTTTCGTGCCAAAGACAAAACGGCCTTAACCCTAATCTTTTAAAATCCCATTTAGAGACTAAGGCACTGTTTACTAAAACTACAAAATGGAATCTAGTTATAAGGTCTAAACATCAAATTTATGATGACACGCTAATTAAGTGGTTGAATTAATAAATTTTGTAATTGTTAGTTATTTAAATTATCAGTATTTATGAGTTTACGATTATTTAGATGTCTAATTATTGATTATTTGGTATGATTAATTGGATCCGCAATAGTATGAAAATTGATTGATTTCTTAAAAATACTTCTCAAAATTCTCGATCTTTCCTTCTTCCTTTCATTATAATTGTCTTTTTTTTCCCTTAAAATTTTCATTGTCTATCAAAATTACTCATCTCCTTACAAAATATTCTAGAATTCTCCTCATCATAATATATTTTATCTTCATCTAAGCCATTTAGAAATGGCAATAGTGCAAGTAAAATCTAAACTTTGCAAGTTTCTGAACCATTGGTAATCTGATTATATGATAATAGGATTATATATCCTCTAGGATTTATTATTTTTCTAGAGCTTACTGATGTATAATCTAATTGGATTTGATTAATACGTGATACTGATATGTATATGCACGAGCACGTGTTTGTATGTATATACATGCACGCATATATATAGGCGTGTGTGCATGCGCACACACATATTTAGCTGAGTTCATTAAATTCATTAACCCATCGATTCTGGTAAAAAACCCTTATAATTTGCAAATTGTAAAATTTTTCTATTGAATTCCATGAAATGTTATTTCCAGAAAATCTAAATCTTTTAGATGAATGGTTGTAGGTGAAGTTTGAAACTATGATGTATTTTTGTTGCGCATCAATGGTGAAGAATTTACTACACGAGAATTGTAGCATGTACCCTACTCGTTGCCATCCTAAAGTAAATAATAGATTGGTAGAATCAAACAATTAAAGGTAAATTTATAGTATCAATGAATGATTATTATCTTTCCTTTCCTATTTAATTTTTCCTTTCCCTAGTTTAATAATTTTTTAAAATTTCCCAGTTTTAGGATTTTGTCCTATAATTTAGATTTATGTGATATTTATTTCGATTCTATGCGATTGGTATACAATTAAAACTTCTTTTTTCCTCCCCAAATCTATCAAAGAATTAAGGAATTGCTCGTCCAATTTTTTCCTTTTGCGTCACCAACAAGGTTTCTTTCCCTCTTTAATATTCATGTATCAACTTTTTGATGTCGGTATTTAAATTCTTTTCTCCCCACTTTTCCAGTCTCTTTCACACATAACGTTGTGGATATATTATTGTTATTCTAAAATTACGCACAGGAATGACAATGCGGCAGGCGGCCGATGAGCACTCGGCCCATCCAATTGGGTCGAATAATACTGGGGCTTGGGGAAAGAACATCCCCCACATTAAATGGGGCCGGTGAATGGGCAAGCCCCATTCGTCGCCCGTCCTCATCTAAAATTTATATATAGTTATTTTGTTATACCAATGTATAAAAATAAATTTATGTAAATTATTAAAAATTTTATGTTTTCTGTACTGTACATTCACTTATTTCAAAGTTACAGTGAATAATTAATTTATTGAAATTTTATACTTGTTTTCTTTATGCAATATGAAATTAAATTTTATAATTTCTTATTATAGTTTCAATTTTATTAGTAAAGTTTCAATACCTTTTTTGTCTTTCTATTATACTTGCATCCTTGAGTGTTCTATTCTTAAATTTTGAAATTCATACTCCCGATTAATGATCTTTGTGTAGAAAAATTTACCCAAATTGTGTGCCCAGAACTCATGGGGATGCGTGGCGAAAGAGGGCCTGAAATACGGATTGAATGTGCAGCATGATTGTTGAGGTGGGATGATTTTTCCAAATAGGACAGGGGCCAGAGAATGTGTCCCTTCACATTGCCATCCTCAATCACTGACTCTATTTACTCCTTTTTCTTGGTTATTCTAATCACAAGTTAATCTATCCTTTTAATAAATCCTTTTATCATTATTATTATTCCGTTTGAGTAATGTTATGTCTTTTTCACCATTTTATAATAATTTAATTTTTCTTTCATTCTAAGCAAGCTCAAGGATTCCTAAAGATCGTATTCGTGAGCATGTTGTTTTGAGGATATTGTTAGAGGCTCAATGTTTGGAGAGATTTCTTGGTAGATACAACACCCTCATCAACAAAGGATTAGACTATTAAAAGTATAGAAACCTTCTGTGCTAAAGGTAATATTCATTAAACCTCTTGCAATCGTACAAATTATATCAATTCTTATATTAAGGTAATAAAATCTTAAATTTTCACTACGTTACTTCTCTTATTACCTTAAGTCCTTCTAACAGAAACTTTGTCTTTAAAGGGATTTTTGAACTTTTTGAGACATGATCTTGTTGTATTTTATTTTCTACACTAATTCATAATCACAAGTCAGTCAACGTACATATTCAAGATACTAAAATGGTTTAGCATAAAACAATCGAAGAAAAGGTCCTTACCTGTGTGACATGGGCTTACTCTTTCGAGAGACTTGTGTCCTAACCTATCGAGATTGATAGCATGCAAAAGGTTTTTTTTTATGATTCTGCAATAGGATCTATTCAATTTCTCCTATACTTCAGGTTACGAGAAGATATCAAGTTAATCTTGGTGACTATCACTGGGTAGCTGTCAAGAATATTTTCAAAAGGAC
This sequence comes from Mitragyna speciosa, assembly GCA_024721245.1. Classification (NCBI taxonomy): domain Eukaryota; kingdom Viridiplantae; phylum Streptophyta; class Magnoliopsida; order Gentianales; family Rubiaceae; genus Mitragyna; species Mitragyna speciosa. The sequence goes on from CM045573.1 coordinate 10,736,615, forward strand.
TAAAAAATTATTCTTGATATATAGAGGTCACACTTTAGAAGTGTGTGGATTTACAGATGCGAGTTTTCAGTTCGACAAGGATGACAGTAGATCGCAATCTAAATTCGTATTCATTTGAATGATGGTGCTGTGAACTGGAAGATTCAAAGCAAATAACAACAACAGATTCTACAATTGAAGTCGAGTACATAGCAACCTTGGAAGAGACGAAAGATGCAGTTTGGATCAAGAAGTTTATTAATAGACTAGGAGTAGTTCATTTCATTATTGATCCCATACCTTTGTATTGTGATAACAATGGTACCATTGCCCAAGCTAAGGAATCTAAGTCTCATTAAAGATCAAAACATATACTTTGGCTACCATCTTATTAAAGGACGATTGCTAGAAATGATATAAATTTATGAAACGTTGCCATTGATGATAACATAATATATCATCTAACCAATGCCTTATCCCAAAAAAAGCATAACAGTCATATAAATGCTTTTGGCCTAAAACACGTGAGTGATTGGTTTTAGTGCAAGTGGGTGTTTGTTAGTCCTACAACCTAGTTAGTTTAGGGGTTTGCATTATCACACCTATTTCATATTATATTAATAAATGTGGCATTTTTCTCTATCATTTATACTTGTTATTTATACTTGTTTATTTGATAAAATCCATAGAAGATTAACTATGAATAATAGATTGTTAGAGTTACAATGATGAGACTCTTATTACACATAAGTTGTATTTTTAAATATCCCTCGTTATAGTATTAATGGGATTGGATATTATTAATGTGGATAGACTAGTACATACTCTGCCTCTATTTATGGTAAGTAGTAGTTGACCTCATCAACTATAGTGTCTAACACCTAAGCTGGTATGTGGATGCCTATTAAAGAACAAGTTTATTGTACTGATCCACCAAAAGTCACCATTTTGATAGTGCCAATGGTCGATAAAAGCAATGGTATAAGTGATCCTTAGACTTGAAATCGCCATAATATGTTGAGTGTGAATTAGTATACGTTGACTCTATTACTCGATGCTCTTAAAAGAGTAGCTTTTAGGGCAGAGATGTGGTATAGTTTGTAATATAGAAGGATAGTGAGTAATCAATATAACATTCGTCACTTGTTGAAGTTATAAATCAAAGAATCTTTTGCGCAAAGTAAAAGTATGATTTAAAAGAATTTCAAGATTATAATTTATCGGGAGTTATATTTTGGGAGCAAGAAAATAAGAATTAGTCATAAGATTTAAAAGAACCCTTAGGGATATAGTATGATAAAATATATTAATTATATGGTAACATTTTCATTAATAGGTGAAGTCCACTATATGGTTTTTCTATTCACTTGGATGGTCATGATGCATTGTTAGATGTTACTCATGATCTAAAAGTATAGATTAATTAATTGAATTGACAAAGTACAGTTTAATTAATTGAATTGATGATAAATAAAAGTGTTTAATTTATCTAACTCTTAATAGATTAATTTTGAATTAATGGTAAGTTAAATTTGTTTAACTTATCTAATTTTAGAATTATTGTGATTAAATTGAATTTAGTCCACGTGGGAGTTTGTTGGTTTTTGCTAGTTAATTCAAAGATTATAATTTGTATTTATTGCCAACTTGAATGGAATCTAATAGGTCACATACATTAAAGACATGACATTTGAGTTAAATTGTTGTTAAGATAAATATAAAATACCTATGGGGTTAATTTGTAAAATAAATCAATTACAAGTGCTTATATGCAATTATAAAAGTCTTAAAGGAAAGTTTTTACTATCATTAAGTAGAAAAAGGCCTTAGATTTCCTTAAACAAAGAGAATTGCTTATTCCTATTTGGTAAGGAGATGTTTTCCATTCTTATTGGTTTCCTAATAGCCTACTTCCTAAATATTAGGATTCGTTAGCTACAAATAGGCCCTTAGCCTTGACTTTTAAATAGACATCAAGATACAAAATAACTAGAGAGATAAAAAATAGTGAGAGAAAAATTAAAAAGGCCTATGCGGCATCTTTTTCTCTCTCTCTTAACGTTCTCTCTCTTCTTAAAAGTTTAGTTTCATCTTTCATTATTGTGCGTTCTTGACAATTTATTCGAAGGAGGTAGCACTTAAAAGGTAAGGCTAAGCAAGCTCAAGGATTTCCTGAAGATCGTGTTCATGTGTATACTATTAGAGGCTTAATGCTTGGGGATCTTTCGTGGGAGATACAACACCCTCATTAACAAAGGACTTGCCTATTGATAGCATAGAAACCTTCTATGCTAATGATAATACTCGTTAAACCTCTTGTAATTGTACAGAGTATATCAAAGTGATCTTGCATTAAGGTAATAAAATTTTAAACTTTCACTGTATTGCCTTACAGCCTTTATAACAGAAAATTTGTCTTTAAAAAGATTTTTTAGCTTTTTGAGACATGAGATATTGTTTTTTTCTAACCCTTATATTTAAATTTGATCTTGTTGTATTTTTCTTTCTACACTAATTCATAATCACAAGTCAAACTTGATGTTATATAGCATATTAATTCATGATAAATGTTGAGATATTTTCTACCCTAAATGAAAACTCTGCATCTATGCATACCGTCGCCATCTCATTATTTTCCTCTAATTTGTTCTCTCTCGAATTTCAGATAGCAATATCAAACTATTAACTATGGGATTTAGGTAGTTTTGTTTAATAATAATTGAATAATGTAAGCATAATATAAGATCAGGTAGTGTGGCAATTGAAGCACAATGATGTTGGTGGTTGGTTGCTGCTAGCGTATCTATTTTGATTGAAATCTGCAATTTAAGAAAATTACACATATGTCTTTGTATACTACTGGTTCATCAATTGAGATGAAGCTCATAATTTTATTTAATCTTTTGGTAAGAATTTTGATATCTGATTGGAAAAATATATGCCATTTTTAATAATAATTAAAGCTATTCATATCATTTGGTAGGTTAAGGATAGGCGGTTAGATATAGAGGCGTGGAGGAGCGGTAGACTAGTCTATACTTCATTTTGATTTTGACTTTAAATTTGAAATATGAGAATCAAAATTTATATGCTTTAGTTTTGAGCTGCATAATCATTGACAAGAAAGAAGAATCAAATATGTTACTCGGGATCAGAATTTTTAGTTTTTTCTTAGTTGGTGTAGTAGTGTGACCACAGATTAGGTTAGATTTAGTGTTTATTAATGTATTCGCATGACTTCCAATTGAGGAAAGAGCCTAGTCCACGTGTTATGTGTTGTTCATTTTTTGACACATGAAACAAATTACTGACATATAACACTCTGCGTCAGTCTTCTACCAACTAATCCATAACGCATCTATCATAGTTAAAGTAACATCTATCATAGTTAAAGTAAATAAATAAATTAAATTCAATAAGAACTCTAGAGATGCAGTGGAATAGTAATAGACTTGAACTTCACACATGCAATTGAGTGTTAAGCTTTTTAATCATAAACGATTGTGGGATCACTTTGATTGAGTTTATTGAGCTCCACATATATGGTAGAAAACAAATCTTATTGCTTTACTATGGATTGTTGTTATAAAATCTTGCACTTTATTGCTATATTTATCATATTGAGCTAAATATTTTCTTTAGGATTAGAGGAAGCTAATGATACGTATTGATTGAGGCTATTCGAGCTACATTATGCATTTGTTTGTCTATTAACTTAATTTGCAACTGTTTGGTCACCAATTGCAAATCAACTAGTTGTTATTTGACAATAAAAATTACTCTTAACAATGAAGAAGTGTCGATGAAACCTATGTAATAGGCACACAAGAGCAGTGAAACTCTTAGTTGAAGAAAGGCTTATTGAAACCACAATTGCAGAAGTGAATGAACTAATATTTAACAACTTCACCATCAAAGTAGGTGGCAGTTATCAACTCAACACAAGAGTGAGTTTTGTCTATAAATAGATTTGAAACCTAATTAAAACAAGGTATTAATAGTAAGGTGTTAATAAGTGACCATCAATGAAATCTATACCCTAAAATTACTTGTGTTTGGCTATTTTCTTCATTAGTTATTCTTCAAGAAGTTGAACTTTCTCTTCCTTGCTTCATTAAGTTGTTTCTATGATTGATTAACGATTGTTTAAATAATAGAATAAGTAAAAAATCCTTGGTAATAACACAACAAATTTTCTCGCGAGATCGACTCCAATTGACACTTCACTCATCTCGACTTGTGCACTACAAGTAGGAGAATTAGGTTTCAATACTTTTTGTTTGTGTGTGTGTGTGTGTTAGAAAGAATTGATTGCTAAATTTATTAATCTAATCCAAACCCGCATCACTTTAGCAAAAGATTCCTGAGTTATCATTTCAACAAGTAGTCAGTCTTATTATTAGGAGTGGTAAACCTAATATTCATTACTTATGATAATCCTATTTTTCACACTATACTCAATCTCTACACTATAAACGACTCTATGAGCAACAAGCAATAGAGTCAAATTATACCAATTCACACTCAAACTACTACAGTAATTTCGAGTCTAAAAATCTCTTACACTAATGTCATTAACAGTTCAAACCATTTGCATTAAATAGTTATTCATATGGTGACTCTTAGTGGTTCAGTCCAATAAACTTGTTCTCTAACAAGCATTCACATATCAGTTTGGATGTCTCATACCATAATTGATGAGATCAACTATTACTTACCATAGGTAGAGAAAATTTATGTGCTAGTCTATCCTTATTAACAATGTCTTACTTTGTTAATACTATGACTAAAAATATTTAAGATTCTATCTTATGTGTAACAAGAATCTCACCATTATAACGCTTACAATCTCTCATACGTAGGATTTTTATCAAATAAACAAGTATAGAAAATAACAAGTATATAAATAATAAAGAAATGCCACAAATATATAACTTGAACATGGCAGCATTATCTATGGCCCAGGGAGTTCATCATACAATCTGACCATGAGAGTCTGAAATTCTTGGAGTTGCAAGAGAAGCTGAACGAGTAGCACACCAAGTGGGCTGATGCATTATCACGAAGGTATGCACTCCTTACTTCATTACACACTAAGTTGGTTTTGAGTAGTTGAAAGACTTATATATTCATGATTCTGATTTTTGCCAAGTATGGAATGCATGTGAAAAGGATGCATATGGAGGGTACTATAGGCATGAGGAATTCTTGTTTAACAAAGATAAATTTGTGCGCCTATATGTTCCATTCATGAAATACTTGTGAGGAAGACTCATGGGGGTGGCATTATTGTCACTTCGGTGTAAATAAGACTTTAGACATTCTTCATGAACACTTTTATTGGCCTAATATGAAGAATGATGTGCAAGTTGTATGTGATAGATGCATTACATGTAGACAAGCTAAGTCTAAAATCATGTTGCTTGGATTTTACACATCGTAACCTGTGCCTTCTCAAACTTAGGTAGATATTTCCATGGACTTTGTTTTAGGTCTACCAAGATCACAAAGTGGTAAGGATAGAATCTTTATTGTAGTTGATAAATTTAGCAAAATGGCTTACTTTATTGCATGTGCTAAAACTAATTATGCCAGACACATTACTTATTTATTCTTTAAAAAAATTATTCATTTGCATGGTTTGCCTAGAACAATTGTTAGTGATAGAGATGTCAAGTTCCTAAGACACTTTTGGTGTATACTGTGGAACAAATTAGAAACTAAGTTCTTGTTTTCTACTGTGGAACAAATTGAAGTAGTTAATAGAGATCTCACTACATTGTTGTGTGTAATCATACAACACAATTTGAAGGATTGGGAGAGATACTTACAACACATTGAATTTGCTTATGATCGTTGTGGTCATTCTACCACATCGTATTCACCTTTAGAGATTGTCAATGATTTTACCTTTTGACTCCTTTGGATATATTGTATTTGCCTACTAATAAACATGTAGATTTAGATGGCCAAAGGAAGGCTGATTTTGTTAAAGAGGTGAAGGTCAAAGCTAACATTGAGAAAAAGAATGAACAATATGGTAAGCAAGTTAATAAAGGGCGTATAAGATTTGTGTTTGAACCTAAGGATTGAATTTGAGTTTGTATGATTAGAGAAAGGTTTCCAAATCAAAGGAAATCTAAGTTGGATGCAAAATGAAATGGTCTTTCTAAGTGATCAAAAGGATTAATTACAATGCGTACAAGATTGATTTACCAAGTGCGCATGGTAGTAGTAGTGCTATTTTTAGTGTTGCTAATCTATCTTTGTATAATGTAAGTAATTTGAGGACAAATCCTTTTGGGAAGGGAGAAAATGATGGAGACCAAGGAGTTTTTTCTATGGATTTCAAATATCATCAAGATCCTTTGCAAGGTCTAGGAGATCCAATAACAATATCAAGGGCAAAGAATATGAAGCAAGCTCTTCAAGAATTAATAATAGATTTGCAAGACAAAGAGATTACTTGGGATGAGTCCAAATCACCACCAAGAATAATCATATTGAGTTGGATCGTGGAAGGTCTTAATGAAGCTGTTCAAGTTGATCAAACGATGCAAGACATTGGAAGTTAAACACATAAGGTCGAGAAGGTACAAAATGGTTTAAGCTTGTTGTTTGAAGCCCAATTGATCCATTTATGCTGGATTGAAGGCACAACTCAAAGAGGACAATAAGCGGTGTGATTTTAAGTGTCTAAAACTTTAGTTAAGTTTTGTTAAGTATTCTAAGTTGATTACAAGTTGTCCCTTGGGGGACATCCGCCAAAAAATTAAGTAGATTACAAGTTATTACTAATTGAGTTTTTATTAGGTTTACAACTTAAGTGTTTTATTTAGTTTATAATAAGTGTTAGTTTCTTGAATTGAGTTGGATGAACTTGCGCCTATAAATGGGCCATGAAGTGTACAAAATTTCATCAAATTATCAATAGTATTGTGTGAGTTTTCTCTTGCGAGATTGCTTCTTTGGTTCTTTGATTGAAAACTACCCTTAGCCTATCACAGAAACTTTGAGTAGCCGTTGCAATTAGCTTCGGATTTAGTTCAATGGGTTTGATTTAGGTCCTCTAGTGTCATTTTCCAGGTTGTTTCTCAGAGGGTGGGTCAAGGTCTAATTTGTTCCTTGGTGTTGGCTTCAATGAGGTTTGACAAGTTCAACCAAGGTCAAGTTCTTCAACGAGTTGTTCCTACTTTTCAAGATGGTCTTAGTATCAATCACATGCTCTTGCATGTGAACTCTACTTGTGATTGTTGAGCAAAAGATAATGCTACTAAATCTTTTGCTATGTGCATATTAGTAAGAAATCCAATCATCATCCCAAATGCCGGAATATCCTGTTCCGAGGGGTTTTGTGTGAACAATAATGTTTGCCCTTTAAGAGTAGTAATTGGGACTGCATTGTTAGTCATACTATAAAATTTGGACTTGGCATCCTACTGTTCCATGTGTACATCACCATTGGATATTCCTTTAGAATTCTTCCCAATTGAAACTCTTGATCATGGTAAGGATGAGGCAATGTCTGCTACAATGATGCTAAGATGGGATGTGCAATTGAAACTCCTGATCGCGATGAGGATGAGATAATGTTTGCTACACTGATGCTGAGATCATGGTTCAAAGTCGCAGTCGCAATCACAGTCATAGTCGCAGTCGTGTACCGTTCCATATCGGTCGGGGTCTTGATAAGACGCATATTTTAAAATAAATTCTAAAAATTATAAATAATCATTCAAAATAAAAAAATATGCTAAACAAAAAATGACCAAAAAAATTAGTAAGTAAATTTGGTGTACAAGCGAAGTCTTGATAATCCCTCTACCTTTAGAATATTTCCTTGAATATTCAAGGATTTACAATCTTTTCGAAAATTCCCACCCAAATGCTTCGAATCAAATAAGTATCAACAGTCCCTTTTTTCTGCTTCTGATGAGAAAGAATTCAGCTAGTTATATCAGCAAAATAGAAGAAGAAATTTCAAGTCTTTTGCAGGCAACACCTAGATTTGAACTGGGGAAAAAGGATTTGCAAACAAAATGACATAAACATTGACAAACAATTATCCAAGCAACATATTTTAAGTAAACTTGGTGTACAAGTTTATTTATTTATAAATAATATATTAAATTAAAAACTACTTAAGTATGATGGATAGGTCTGTGTAGTGTACATTGAATCAACGTGAGTATTTGGCATAATTATTCAATGCATTCTGCTAAAGCAGAAAAACTCCACTTTTGCCATTTCAGCACCCTCAGTCATCTTCTCAGCCCACAATTGCCTACCCTCTATGACTGACGCATTCAATCGCTTCTTCTTATGATCATCTTCTTTTCTATGCACTTTCACCCACTTCTTCACTACTTACCTCACCACAACCATAGTGGCACCTAGGCTTTTTTTTTTTTTCTTTCTTTATATCTTTTTTTATAGAATTAATACTGCTATTACCTAAATTAAATAAGATTTGATGGGGGTTTTGGTTCCCCTTAATTTGCCAAACTCCTGCCAACTTTTTTACCCCAAATGTTGACTCACCTCCAAACCATCCACAATTGGACCGCCACTGCCACCGCCACCGCCACTGTCACTGCAACCGTCACCTCCATCAAATGAAAGCTCAATTGATGTGTGTGGAATTGTGAATGGCACCAAGGACTTTTGAAAACTAGGTATGCAACTCATTGAACTCAAGATTAACTATGGTTCGTAAACCAAAATAACCTTGATGTGGAGTTGTTCACCTTGAATTAGACTCCTTTTAAATAAAACAACCCCTGAAAGGAAACTAGATCTCAACCCAATTATTTGGAAAACAACCTAAAAGATGACACTAAGAGATCTTGATCAAAATAAGAAAAGAATAACTCTAAGCTAGTTGAATGGTCTGGAATCACTCTAATAAGACCAAGATTTAGTTCTAAACCAAGAACCCAAGACAAAGCTCTCTAAAAAGAGAAAACTCAATTTATTAATAAAAAAAACATGAAAATTCATAACACACTGTTGGCCTATTTATGGGCTTACAAAAGTCACCTAAAAACATGCTAGAATAGTCTAGAAAATTAGCTTAAGTTGTATTCTAACAAAATAAGTAATTACCTAAGGATTACAACCTGTAAACTCTTTAGAAAACTAAACAAAAAGAATTAAGCTCTAGAATAATCTATAAAATTTGCCACTTAAGTCTTCATGGAATGGTCATCCTTCTTATTAGCTCAGTGTGGACTTAAATTGACAAATTGAACCCCATGGATTTCAACATGGAAGCCTTATGCAGTTTGGTCCTCTTGAATGGCTCCAATAAGGCCTTCTTGAGTGCATGTTTGACCCAAAATCAACAAGCCAACTTACGATCCAAACACTTCCATGACCCATCTTTGAATATGGATTTAATTCACAACCAATGAATCCATTTATCTAAGCCTCCATGGTTCCTTTGGACCTTTAAAACCTTTTGGATTAAACTTTAAGATCTACGAACCAATCTTCAAAGGTCCAAATTGACTTATTCAAATCCATTACTTTCCAAGCTGTTATACACAATCCATCTTGATGAATCCAAAAACGCTTCTTGAACAACTTCATTGATGAACAATTCATGTTTGAAGACTTGAGTATAGCATGAATCATAACATATTCTGAAATCAGCAAGTATACCATATGATGATGCACTTTGATTACTATCATTTTGATTTCCACTCTATATTTAGTCTCCTAAACAATGATGTAAAGGTTCTTTGCCCCAGTGTTGTCAGTGTAATTCATTCACTGCCACCAGAAGACCAACAACATCCTGAACTTGTTTCCAACGGATCTCACAAAGATGATTGAGAGGTTCTTTGCCCTAGTGTTTTCTTTTCTTTTTTTTTTTATCATTTTTTGGGCCTGGGTTAATTTGAATGAGTCAACTGTGAATCGACTGATTCTCTTCGACTCAGACGCAACTTGATTCGATTTGACCAAGTCTGAATGAGTTCTCGCCGATTTGCCATCTGAGAAGAATCGGAATGGTCTTGGACCAGAGTCCTCCGTTCCGGTAACGACTTTGAACCATGGCTGAGATGCAACTTATTTGATGGTCTTTTTCAAGCTGAACATAACGGAATCCTTCCAGTGGACCCAAGTGCTTAACGGTGTCTTCCATTTGTAGATCATCAAACAACTAAGGAATGGTTGTATTATGCTACTGTGGATTATGTAAATTCGCTCTTACCAAGCTAGGAAATAATTCCTTTATGTCATCTATCCAGATTTTGGTTCCCATTCTCCTATTAAACTCCCGCAGCCAGGTTGATAGAAAGTCCTCTAAATCACCTGTTTGTGAGTAAAAACAAGAGTGCCCAATGAGCCCATATTGACTGCAAAACTTTTATACATGCTCACAGCGGCAAGTGATACAAAGAACAAGTAGAATTAGAGTGCCCAATGAACTCATATTTTCTGCAAAACTTTTATATATTCTCACAGCAGTTAGTGATGCAGATTAACCAGATTTCATTCGAAAGAAAAAAAACCACTTAGAAGAGGTTTGTCCGTGAGTAAACAAACTTTGGCTCAGAGATACCGTATATTATTTGGCGGTCCTTGATCACAATCAAGTGGAATGATTCTTGATTTTTAACTTTCTTCTTTTTTTTTTTTAAACTTTTAAAGTTTTTACTTGTAAGAAATTTATAAAGAAGAGAAAAAGAAAAAAAGACAAAAGAAAAAACAATCTTAATTAACACTTTTTAAAATTTTTATAATGTAAGATTAAAAAGTTATTAAGAAATGTTTTACATTTTTTTAGAGTTCACATTTTTCAAAAACACTCCATCCAAAAGAGCAATTTAGAAAGAAAAAAAGAATATTCAGATCGTGTCATATTATGTACTATGTATTCCGGTACGCCAATTAATTATAATTTTTTCAGGCACTTTTATGAAAATTTAGAAAACTTTTACTCTAGGTGAGCTTTCCTCCATATTAATTTGACGTGGTTAATTCATGCAGAAAAAAGGAAAAAAAAAAAACCAAAAACAACTTAAAAGAAGAAAGAAAATAAAACTCAGCAAGCTCTACTTACAAAATTGATTTGAAATCCATGGGTAGATTTCTAATATCACAATCTGCAAAAATATTAACTCATCTATATACCTACATTATTTTCAACAGGAATATTGTGATCATTTTCCTTTTTTAAGAAGTGTAGCACTGAGGTTTGTTGAAAGTCTCCTGCTCGGATGGAAATTGCACCTTATGGTGTTTCCTAATACAGTACACATTATGCATGAAAGCATGGAGGTTTGTCCGTCGAGTAAACAACCGTTAATGCGAAAGTTTGTCCAACTATGGATGGATGTGTTATGGTGGAAGTCCATAAAAACCATGCAATTGGACCCAAACAAGTATTTATTTCACCACAAGTCGAGAGACAACACTATTTGGTTTCCATCTGTGTAAGAGCTACATAAGGGCAACTTTGAAGAACAAGTAGCAAGTCAGAAATCGCTGGGAACTTGAAAATATAGAATGATCATGAAGGGAAATAATCTGGGTGTTAGGCTTCCAACGCACATCTATGTATCTACGCATAATAGCTATGCTGAGATGCCTAAGATCCACTAGATACCCAATGAGGCGAAATCTGTCTAGACTGTTAGTTAACTCCTGGTGAGATATTCCACTAATGGTGCCCCCTTGCATGGACCATGATGGGAAGATACAAAGGCAATACCAGCTGAAACCTCCGTTTTGTCCTTAGAATATTCACTACCACACAGAATGTCCGCACCCTCTGACCACCCTCCATGTAGAACGCGTACGAGGCATGTTGGTTAATTGTGTTGCTGCAAAAGTTTTGACTTCCCTGGAAAATCAACTGAAAAGTAATAACTCAACTAAATTGGAAGAAAGCTGAGAACAAATCACAAATAAAGTGAAAGTTGAAATTACCAAACAAAGGCCTTAACAAATTTGAACAAAGGATAATAGATAGCTCTCAAAAAGAGAACCAGCTCTCACATGGAGAGAGGAGAGTTGATCGTCTGCAATTCCATTGGGTAAGTTGCGTGTAATTATGAATGTACCTTCTAGACGTATCCATAAAATAAAACCATAGCACTTCTAGCCTTTGAAAGTATAATTTTCTGATCTTTTGCTGAGGTTGACGCACGATGCAATGTTAGTTACTTAGCTAGCTTAGAAGCTTTTTTATCTTCCCAAGGATTCTATTCCATCTATTTATCATCATTAATCGTTTTTGCCCTTTCCTTTTCCCGAGGGAGGAAATCCTGTGGTGAGGAAATAATAGAAGAAATAGAGACAGTGGAATTAACAAACACATCCCCAATCTTGCTTCCCCTTCCATACAAATTTGTAGCAATATCCGTAGCAAAACCAAGTAATGACGATAATGCCTTAAAAACTAACGGCCCATCTGGATGATTATTTTTTGAGATGTTTTTTAAAAAATAATACTGTAACAACTTTCAAGATTATTTTTTATATATATATTTATAAAATAAAAAATTAATTGTAAAGCAGGCTTGAAGTTTCTAAATAACATATTTTTAAGAAACACAAACAAAGCCTCCAACTGCTCTGCCATACAAAAAGGAATCAAAACTTCAAACTTGCCAAAAGCACTTAGAAAGCGAGATTGTGACGTCATTGAGGTTATGTATCATCAAAAAATTACAAAACTTATCAAGAACTAGCAAGGCATGAAACATTATCAACTCCTAACAAAACTTCATCAAAACCTCTTAACGCAGGTAGAGCCATGCCATAGGAAGAGTAGTTACTCAGCATAATTATGTTGAACCAGAGTATAAAAGTGATGGGAGCAAACAAAAGACATTGCTTCGTCATATTGCTCCTATGGTAAAAGGAAGGAACACATGGGCATTCCAGGATTGATGCAAGATGCAATCATCGCTGCTGATTGATATATGGATCTGCATTTGAGTTACCCATGGCACCCAGATATCCAGAAACATTACCAGAAACATTTGAAACAATCCTAGTCAACCAGGAGGCACTTCGTGTTAATATGCTGGAATTTGCCTGCGAGTTTTCTTCAGGCATGCTCCTTTGCTCCTCTGCTAGAAGTCGGTCAAGTCGTCTTTTAACCATGTATGCCTTGACAGCTTCAACGCCTTCATTTACAATCTCTTTTGGAGGCACTTCAAGAGGATTCTGGTCTACATTAAGCTTTGAGAGATTGTCGAGCAGTCCAAATGTATCAGGCAGTTCATGAATCTGGTTGTTGCTGAGATCAAGTTCTTTGAGATTCGATAGATCGCCAATCGTGTCAGGAAGTTCCTTCAGGTCACTAAAATTACTGCTAAGATTGAGAATCTCAAGGTTTGCCAGTCTGCCAATTGATAGAGTTAGGCTATGGAGCTCATTAAAGTGCACGTCCAGAAGACGCAAGGACTTCATTTCACCAATAGAACTTGGGAGATAGCGAAGTTTGTTGAGTGAAACCGAAAGACTACTTAGGTTCACTAGTTCATACCCAATATTAGTTGGCAAGTAAGTAAGTTTATTGAAGTCTGCATTCAGTTTCACCAATGACCTGTGAACAAGGTGACAAGTCAGTCAACTCAATCATCAGAAAAGTTGGGTTGTCTAGATGGTTTCTTTGCTAGTTAGATTACCGGCAGTGAGAAATGCTATCAGGCAAGGCAGTAAGCTTGTTTCCAGAGACATCCAAGATTTTCAATTTGAACAGCAAGCCAATTGAATCTGGCAGAGCCTCCAAGAGGTTTGAAGAAAGATTAAGCTCCTCAAGACTTTCTAGTCCAGCAATAGAATCAGGAATTGCCTGTTTCCACAATGCAAGAAAGCCGACGGAGAAGTCATAACTTTTAGCACAATACTTGCTAAGAACAAAACCTAAAAGGTTAAATAGTTACACCTTTGAACAACACAACCATAAAACATTAATGCTTCCCTTACAAATTTAACAAAAATTGTCGACCATAGCACTCAATTTTTAACATGTTACCAGAATTATCATGACGAACTGAGATATCAAAATTCTGAACATGTTACCAGAAATATCATGTAGCAAACATTAGGAAATTTTATCCAGAAGCACATTGATAGGGGTCACTATCAGCATCATAATGAACAAGTCTCCTGAATGGGATCTAAAATGAAACTCAGAAAAAATTCCCACAAAAACAAAAGAAACCAATCAATTTAACTCAGTAAACTTCTTAGGAGAGTGAATATTCCTGCATATATGGCCATTTTACAATTAACCATGATTTAGAAACAGTGACCTTACATCAAACAATGCGAAAAATATGCTAAATTTCCTAAAACATGAGCCAAAGGAGCATGCTAATACAATTTGGCTGAAATGCGCCTCAGTGAAAAAGAAAAGATCATGATAATACAATTTGACCGAAATGATCCTCATTACAGTAGAACAACAAATGCACATAAAATAGGTGTGCAAACAACTCATGCATTTTTCCAGGTTTGGGTTGTAGAGATTCCTAATTTATTCGGTTATATCACAAAGACAATGCCTGTTGGTCTGATCCAATAAAAAACAGTAGATGCTAATTTAAGTTAGTCCTCATACTGAATCCTAAAATTAAACAAAGTACTGCATTGTGAACGAATCCAAAATATCATCATATCAGATATCTCTGTATAAATAACTCTTCCACTTAAAACAAAAAATGAGAATTGGGTCTCAAAATCATTGAATTGAATTTCATAGCGACAAGAAAGAAAAAAGAATGGGAGGAGAGAATGAGAGGAAACGGTGGGAAACTGAGCAGAAAGACTAGCTAAGAAAGATGGAAAAGAACGAGAGAGAGAAAATATATTACTTGTCCTTTTTGGACAAGTACTTGATAAATGGAAATTTTCAGATGACAAACAAAGAGCAAAACTTATACACAATTCGCATTTTCTATATTCAAGCACCTAATTGGCATACATAGCTATCAATCTTCCAAGTTGGAAATGATGCCTTAGATCTTGTTTTCAAGTTTTCAACTCTGTTCTCTAATCAACAAAGAAACAGATCTCAAAGGACACTACGAAGCTCCTACAAACGTGCATCTGATATGAAGCTTGCGATCTGATAACTAATCCAAGTAACAATTCTTTCGTTCAATACACCAAGTAACTGATAGTTTGAGAGAATAGGTTCAAGATGAAAACTAGATTTTACATAGAGCATTATACCTATTCACTGTACAAGAAGAGCACACAAAGATGCCGTTCATTCACCAGAGTTACCAGAACTTCTACGCCTTACCTACTTGCCAACTGCTTGGAAAAAATTCTTCTATAATCAATACACAGAACAAGTAGTATAATTGAAATTTCATCTTAAAACAGGAAAAAACCAGTATAGCTGGAAGTTTTATCCAATCTACTTTGTGAAAGGAATAAAAGTGAAAAAAAATTTCTTACATGGCAAAATAAAAACTACAAGTCATATGGGAGAACAACCAGGAAAAAGAAAGTGAAGAAAATTTCTAGGGTCCATAAAATCAAAATTTCTTATGCAAAGGAGAAGCACATTAAGAACTTCATTACAGAATATCAGAAAGACATTGTTGACAAAACAACTCATTGATGCAGTGGCCCTCTATGGTCCCCAATCCCTCCTCCATCACCAACAGACATTAGCAAAACAACCCATCCACCAGAAAGGCAGGGTGTTTAAGGGAAGCTAAACAGAGATAGGTAGAGGTTGTACAGCTATGTACACAGGAAGTTGTTTCAAAATCTTATCAAGATGGTTCAGAGAAGCTCACATTGTATCAATAATCAATCCTAGCCAATATAAAATGGCTGAAAGAGCTGTTAATCATAATGCCAACATTTTTCAGGAAAAAATTGTTCACGTACAATCAGAAAACCATATGAACTTGAAATATCTTATACAACCGCATCTCAAATTATAGTTTCTAAGATCAGGCGGAAAAAGTTATGCTGATTTTAAAAAACAAAGTAGATGGAATAACAAATAACACAACTTCTATCGAGTATATGACTAAATAATGCCAACTCAAGCCTGCACTCAAAAGCTAGATAAGTGTGACGCAGTCAAGATGACTCCTATAATTTCTCATTCATAAGCTAAGAATCTTCCTAATATTCACTATCCATACCGAGCTATAACCCTACGCTCAAATTATTTCCATCAGTTTCCAACATATATAATAAAGTCACATATCAAACTCAAATTATCCATCCAACACATTATCAGCTGCTAATACAAGTAAAAATGGATGTATAATAATATCAACTAAGTACACTAGTATAATTAAGTGAAGTCCCAAATCACAATAAACCAATGATTTTTCACTGTTTCCTTTCAGCAAAGAGATTACCTCAAGCTGATTATTGGATAAATCAAGTACAACCAGTGACTTAATCCTCCCAAACTCCTCAGGAAGGAACCTCAATTTTCTCCCAGATAAATTTACCCTCTCGACTACCTTATTCTCTTGAACATCCTTCAAAATCGCCACCACTTCTTCATTCACCACCT
Organism: Mitragyna speciosa; assembly: GCA_024721245.1. Taxonomy (NCBI): domain Eukaryota; kingdom Viridiplantae; phylum Streptophyta; class Magnoliopsida; order Gentianales; family Rubiaceae; genus Mitragyna; species Mitragyna speciosa. The sequence goes on from CM045573.1 coordinate 10,753,113, forward strand.
CCTCAACGATCTCCTTTCTCTCCTCTTTCTCTGACACATCACCACCAGCCACGGCGGCATCATAAATCCTCTGCAACCTTTCTTCCGCCTCAGCCAACAACTTCTCATACGACTCATGCATCTCATCCAACGACAAAACCGCCTTATAAATCTGCTTTTCCCTCTCCAAAACCTTCCTCTCCTCAACGTCCTTCGGCGACTCCTCCTCCCGCGGCGAAAGCGCAATTTCCTCCAACTGTAAAGCCAAATTCGCCTCAATTTCCGCCAGCTTTACCTTCGCGGTGTCCACCGACTCATGATCCGGCCGTTCTCCAAGAGCTTGAAGCATCGAACGAGTTTGCGCGACGTCGGAAACCGCCAATCGCATCTCGGAGATGAGTTTAGGGTCAGTTAAGTGAGGCATTTGCTCCGTCAGCTCGAAATACGGCTTCTCTGATACCTCCGACGCCGGCAACGGCGGAGCTGGCTGTTCGAGATCGTACTCGTCGGCGGCGTTGGATGCGGTGGCGCGCTTGATACTGGGAAATTTCGACATGACGAAAGAGAGAATTGGGAAATTTTTAGGGTTTGGATCCATTTCTCAAATTCCTTTTTCTTTTCTGGGTTAAAATTGGTGTTAGCTAATATCTCAATTGAAATGGAATTTGTTGAGAAGAGGATGGGAAGAGGAGGAGGAGAGAGAGGAGAAAAGTGGGGACAAGGAAGGGAGAGGAGAAGGGAAAAGGATTGGGGGGCCCCGCGGGGGGGGGGGGGGGGGGCGGGGGGGCTGGGGGTGACGTGTGGTTTGCTTCTTGTTGTGAAGTAAAGATTACTATGGTATTCTATTTGGTTAATTACATCTATTATTCCAAATTACTGTCTAACTCTTTAAATAAAAAATATTTAATAAATAATTCTTAAAAAATGTTTAACAAATAATTCTTAAATCACAAATATTTATTAAATGCACCGTCCTATTAAATTTATCACGATATATGGTTACAGTACAAAAAATATTTGATTGAAAATTTCGAAATACTCTTTTTCAATTTGAATCAATTGTATTTACCACTCTCAAAGTTTGTTCAAATTACAAACCAATCCGTATGATGTTATTTGAATTAGATAATGCAAATAATATATTTTGTGAAATTTTTGATATGCCCATTAATTACTATTCCTTTATTATTATAGATTACAACCGAAGTAACAAAAATTTTAATTATATACATAGAGGCAACATTCAAAATAACAAAAATTTTAGTTATATAGTATTATTAGCAATATAATTCTGGCCACTATTAACAAATATTAGACGCAAATAATAATTTTTATATGTATGTGCATGTCACCAAATTTTATTTTTTAAATACAATAAATTTCTAACACATTTCAAAAAATATACTCGAATTCTACTCTTATACCACTGTTATTTATTAATGCAATTAGTGATTTTTAAAGGCCAAAATAAAGTTTCATGGCAGAATTTTAGAGATTAAAACAAAATCTCCACTTCAAAATTAATGATAAAGATTTTTCTTAATTCGAAATACAATTTCTTTTTATATATAAATCAAAATAAATCTTCTTTATTCAATGTCCAATACTCTATCTAGATTTTATTCTTATTTTTCCTTTTTTACCTTTAACATTTTTAATGATTGCACTTACTTATTTTTATTTATTTATCTTTTAGATAATTATAGAGAGTTTTTAATAAGCATACAATTATTGTGTTAATTACATTTACAACCATAGAGGTTTAACCAAATTACGAATCAAACCTTGAGTTTTTGCTAAACTACATTCACTCCCTTATCTATACCACCGTTCAAGCCCACTTAATAAAAACCATAAAATGATAGAAGTACCCTTCAAATAAACAAAAATGAAAAGAAGATAACTTAGAATTGGGCATGAACGGTGCTTCTTTTTGCTCAATGTCTAATTTTGGATTTATTTTCTTCATTGTAAAAGGAGTTTTGTTAAATACTCAAAATGAGATTGAAGGAAGATTAATTTCGGTTTATTTAAAAAAAGTTGTTCACCATCTCCTCCTCAACCACCACCACCACCATCCCCCTCCCTAACTCCTTACATCCACCACCTCTGGTTTTCCATCACTACCACCATTCCCCCTCCTAACTCCCCATTTCTTCTCCATTGCCATCATTACTCCACCACCACTACCACCACTATAACCCAGAAAACCAACATCAAACCGAACTGCGATGTTGAGGACCCTCGTCCCAATGAAACGGATGTCCAGTCTAGCATATGGATCCTCTCTAGATGTAAGCAGATGATTATGGTAATTATAGATAGCAGGTGTCTAGTTGGGACAATTAAAGGCATGTGCAACGTTCCAATAAAAAAATGTAAACTTGCAGTGAACAAATGTAACTTTCCAGAATTTGTAATTTATCAGCATTAAAATGTAACTTTACAGAACAAAAATGTAACGACTTTGTGTTCGAAGTGTTCATTGTGAATATTGCATGATTTTAGCCATGCGGACGCCCCTCAAAAGGAAGTGGATGAAGGAATGGACGGCCGCTATGTTCAATCAAGCGTGTGTAACATTCTAGTCAAAAAATGTAAACTTGCAGTGAACAAATATAAATTTCTAGAATTTGTAATTTATCAATATCAAAATGTAACTTTGTAGAACAAAAATATAACTACTTTGCGTTCAAAATATTTATTGTGTATGTTGAGTGATTTTAGCCATACGGACGATCCTCAAAAGGAAACAAACAAAGGAATAGACATCCGCTCATTGTCAATAAGGTAGCGGATGCATAATCCGAATACAATGTCCACGAAGTAGACGTCCAGGTCATGGCATTTTAAAGAAGCGGACATCGTTTATTTCACTTCATTTCACTCCAAAATGTGTTATTCAACTTGGTTTATTAACCAAAGGTACTCTGAATTTGATGGTGCACTAAGTCAAAAATCTCTAGATTTTATTTTATATCAGTTGATGGTTGCAAATCCACCCTTTTTAGCTTTGATCTTCAATCTTCATCAACTTTTTTCAGTTGATGGACATTTGAATGCGATCTATAATTACCATCAAACTACGATGCTGCCGATGATGCCGATGATGGCTTTCCCCATCTCTTACTCCCTTGCCATTATTACCTTTTATTCTCCACTACCACCACCTTGATTATTTTTTATGGATATTTAAACTACACCACCACTGACAATGGCGATGATGGCTTTTAGAAAGAAAAAGTAAGGAAGAAGATAATAGGGACTAGGGTTATGAAGGTATTTTTGGGACATTCTTTGCCAATTTTTGGTTGACATCATCTAAATAAAGGGTCAAACGTCTATTGACTAACGGTAAGGGTGCATTTGTTATAATTTTGTAAATTTCAAGGTTCGTTTTGTAGTTTTGCCAAATTATAGGGACTGATCAGTAGTTTGGCTAAACCTCAAGGGAGATAAATATAATTAACCCATAATTATTTTGTAGGATTGCACTAATTTGGAAAAACTACAGGGTCATTTTGTAATTTGAACAAACCTCAAGGGAGGTAAATGTATTTTAAACCAAGGTTATTCCTGTCATTTTTTTCATTTTCGTTACGTCGTTAATAGTAAGGTTAATGTTTGGCCAGTTAAATTATTAGAATGTAATTTGGTCAAACTACAAGGTTGGTTTGGTAATTTGGCTGAACCATAGGGGAAGTAGATGTAATTAACCCATTTTATTTTTAGGTTATATTTTTAGGCAAGGAAGAGCAGAGAGGATTTAATTGGGAGAAAGTTACAGTTCTGATACCAAATATTTGGAGTATCAACAATTTTAGCCGCTAAAGTTTAGATGCAAGTAAATATAGCATCAAACGTTATAATTTTTTCAGCACATTTATCCTATTGAGATAATTTTAGTCTTTAAAATTTGGATAAAAGTAAATCTAGTATCAAGTGTTTTAATTTTTCAACACATTTAGTTATATTAATCGATTTGGTCAAAATCTTACCGGAATCCCCTCACGTGACACTCACGTGCTAGTAACCAAATTTTAAAAAAATAGAAAAATGTGAGAATTTTTAATTACCATAATTTTGTTATTAAAGGCACTAATTTGAGTAATTAGTCTGTGCGTAAAAAAAAACAAAAAGCTAATAAAACTTGAAAAAGGTTTAGATCTTCAGATAAGCAATCAACAATTTTCCTCTCTCTCTTCACTCTTAAAAGAAAACCTTATCATCGTACTTTGAAGAGAAAATTTTGCTCTTCAATGTCTCTAAAAAATTTATTTAAAAACTATTTAACTGTTTGTAATTGTTACATGGGACAAAGGAGATGAGATAGATAGCAAATGGAAGAGTTCTTTATTTTTTAATTTGGGTACCAGCAAGTAAGTATCATGTGACCTAATTCTAGTAAGATTTTAGCAAAATCGGTCAATAGAATTAAATGCGTTGAAAAATTAAAAAACTTGATATTAGATTTTCTTTCATCTAAACTTTAGAGACTAAAAATACCTGAATAGGACTAAATCTAATGAAAATTGAAACATTTGGTACTAGATTTGCTTTTATCCAAACTTTGAGACTAAAACTGTCAATTTCCCAAATATTTACTCCCAAAACTACAATTTCATCTTCAATTGGACAACTCAATCGCATGGTCTACCAATTTATTTTTAGTTCTGCACTCCAAATTGGAATCTGATGCAAGGAAACAGAAAGTAATGCAAGTAAATATATATAAAAAAATTTTGGCATATTATCAAGGGGGCATATTATCAAGGGGATATGGTCAAAGCTATTCAAAGTTTCTTTCACCGTGGTCATATGCTCAATTTTGTTAGTGAGACCCTTATTACTCTTGTTCCAAACATGAATTCCCTTAGCAAACTTGCTTAGTATAGACCCATTAGCCTATATAATGTTATTGCTAAAGCACTGTTAGCGATAGATTGAAACTTCTTGTGTTGTCTATATGTCTTATTCATACATAATCAACTTTTGTACTTGGCAGGAAAATTCTTAACAATATTGTCACTGTTCATGAGTTTGTACATGCTTCAAAAGGTAGGAGAAATGGTAAATCAGGGGGTTTGGCTACTAAATTAGATATGTCTAAAGCCTAGAACAGTGTGGGCCCATCCTACAGGTAAAATTAAACCAGACAATTTACCATTAATTGAAACTTGCATAAGTATATTACTTAGTCCCTCAGTACAGATAATGAACAGGTATGGAGAGAAAATTAGTACTAGTACTCGTATAGTCCCTGTGGGATTGACACTTAGTATTCCTATACACTATACTACTGTAACGATAGGTGCACTTACCTAAAGTATTTATAGTATAGCCAAACAGATATCAAGTTTTTGGCGTCATTGCTGGGGACTAGGAAACTAGGAACACCGTATTTTTATTACTCTAACCATTTTGTGTCTCGTTATGTTTATTCTTGATTTTTTGTTTAATTTTTATTTCTCAATTTTTTTTTGATTTTTGCTTCGTAGTTGGTGTTTTGAGGTTCTCAACTCAACAACTTTCACTTGAGAATGGCAGAGTACTTCTATAATTGACCTAATGAATAAGGTAACAACATGGAGTCTACAGGTTTGAACAAACTAGGTGCTCTTAAGAGGCTAATTGAGGATATTATTAACAAAAATAATGGGCAGGTTTCAAAGTGATTTTTCTTTTTCCCAAGCTAATGTTATTATTTATACTTGTTATGGAGCAAATCATCATTCTTATGAGTGTTTTAATTGTAAACAAGTACCTTATGATAACATTAGCGACCATCCACTTTTTTATAACCCCTATCCCAATACTTATAACTCGGAGTGGTGGGAACATCCCTCTTAGGGATGGGGGGAGTATGAGAACCAACTACAACCTACTTGGAAATTAGCCCATGATATAGTAAAAGAGTATAGGTTTGACTCGTACCCTCTTCCTGTAGAGTCTAATCTTGAGTTAGGATTGGCCATGGTAAATTTTATACGTGCAACGAATGATAGGATGGAAAAATTAGAGGTTGAAATTGAGAAAATGGGAAAACAACTTGTTGCTATAACTTAAGTCGTTAAGAGTCTCGTAGGACAAATCACTAAAGTTATGAACACTAGGAATCCATATGAGCTACCAAGTGACATTGAGTTTAATCCTAGTGAACTAGGAGAAGTGATTGATGATGATTATGGTGATCAGTTGAGTGAACCTTCGATGGATATTAAAGAGAAAGAACATGAATGGGTTGAAGATGAAAAAGAGAGTGAGCTGGAGGTTACAAGTGAGGGAGAGATGCTTAGTGAACCAATTGAGTGTAGAGAGTCCTCACTTCCAATTACTACTTCCCTTCCACAGCAGGCACCTCACGCATATAATTTTAAGCCTCTATACATAAATCTTCTTTATGGTACTAATACTTTGTAGGTTCCTCCTTACTGTGGGGTTATTGATGATTTAATGACATGTACGAGGCAACCAGAGGAATGTAAGGTCTAGGCCACAATGGAAGAATGCCATTCTATCATGGTGGTGCAATCGCCCAAGCTAGAAAATTACAAGTTGCAAGGAACTAATTATGATAGACATATAAAGATTGAGATCCAACAGCCCAAAAGGAAGAAGGAGTGGGCTGAAGAAGTTTTTCATCAAGGAGTTACGTGATACCACTTGATGGCGTCAAACAAACGATGTTAAACAAGCGCTTGTTGGGAGGTAACCCAACTTTTACTTTAGTACTTCAATATTTTTAGTTGTTTTTATCTTTAGTAGGATTATTTTAATTAGTTTGTTTTTTGTTTGTTTTGCAAACCTCAAGAAAAGGCGTGAAGCTCACAACTATAGCAGTCAAAGATAACTTGAGCAAGAGGGAGTTTTTCTTTGATTTTTGTATCCCATTGCTTATCTTGTGTGATTTTTATGCAAAAATTTTCTTTTTGCTTAGTTTTGAAGTGCTTAAGCTATTTGGGAGTTGATTTTATTTTATTTGAAGCATCATTCTTCCCGCAACCCTTACATCCCCACCTTTTATTTGTTTGCTTTATTGATTACTCCTTAATTAGTGGTAACTCATGTTTTAATAATGTCATAGTAGACATTTATGATACCTAATTATTACTTCTTAAGTTGCAATTTGAGGACTAATTGCTATTATTAAGTGAAGTACATTATGTTTGAGCTTCGTTGTTCATTTGCTTGGTAATTGGCAATTATGCTTTTAGGTTTCAATAACAATTTGCGAGTATATTTTGTGGTCTTTTTGAGTGGGCTACTATATGGTTTATGGGATTACAACTAATTCAGTGAGCTTTACATGGGTGTTGTGAGTTTCTTATGTACTTTTATTGTTGCACCTTGGTTTGATATTTCACTTTTTTTTGAGTGTAGGTACAATGGCAAGAGTATGAAATAAATCATCCCATGGTGCTAAGAAGAGAGTGAAGACGATGTATGGGCACCTGATAGTTTTTAATGCTTTAAGTCATTTTTTTTTCTTTTTCCTTACTTAGTTCTTTATGGGTCTATACGTATTATTTTTATTTTCAGAATTTTGATTACACTTTGGTATGCATCTAACAAGCTAAACAGTGTGGTTATCTTTCTTTTGATGAGCTGCAGTGATTCCTACATTCTAGATTCCTTTCCTATAACTGAATTGTAATTAGAGTGGCCATTACTACGACGAGGGGAATATTGGTTCTAACTTTTACTTTTTCCTTCTTTTCCTTGCTTTTTCACGCATTGGGGACAATGCGTGAATTAAGTGTGGGGAGAGTTTAATTTGTTGTGGTGTGTGTTACTTGTTGGCCAATTTGATTAAAATTGATTGTTTGATGTGGTTGTTGATTTTCTTATCAAAATTTTTCTAGGAAATTTCCAACTTAGGTGCTATTAATATCTTTTTATTTAACTTGTTAGTTGCCAATTTCCCTACCCAAGTAGAGTAATTATGTGCATTTTTTGAGGATTGTTTTCTTAATTGACTAGGTGATATGATTGTGTGATCTTGAAATTTTATTTTAGAGAAAGTATATTAGGTAAAGTAGGTTGAATTATGCTGAAAGTTTTTGTGAGTTTGGTGAAGTTTTTTTGCTTTATTTGTTTTTCTTCATGAGTTAAGTAGTGAATGTAGTTTATAGGTATGGCTTATGGCTATGATTAGTAATGTGTTAGAGAAAAGGGACTAAATGAGCTTATTTAAAGAAAAAAATTAAAAAAAAAGATATTAGTTTTGAAAGAGAAAATCATTAGAAGAAAGAGAGTAATTAAGTTTATGTTCTACTTTGCTAGTTTTAATATTGAGTAACTGGGGGTATTCATTTGGCTAAAGTCGACTTTTGCATCAAAAGGTGCTAAAATTATAAGTATGCATAGCAACTTGGGCAGATGCAATATTGAGTAACCGAGGATCTTCATCTAGCCAATGTCGATTTTTGTGTAAAAATGCAGCTTTGTGGCTCAAGGAATGGCTAAGCTTAATAAATAAAGTCTCTAGTTGTGAAAAGTAATTAATTATGGGCATATAGTTGTACTTTTAAGCTATACGATCTGCTTACTTATAAATTTCAAATAAAGTAGATAAATGGAATCGAACTTGTTTAATTGACATATAATTCTTTCTCTTTTACTTAATATGATGAGTTTTTAAAACAAGATAGATGATTGCATAATTGTGTTTCATGGTTGTTGAGAAGTTGTTCTTGAAGATGTATATTTTGCTTTCACTTTGGTTAAGTCATTATTTTTAGATTCGTTTGGTTCATTACTTGAGGACAAGTAATGGCTTAAGTGTGGGCGAATTGATAATTGCCAAAGTGTACTAGTTTTCAAGAGTATTTAAGTTAGACTTTTCAGGGTTTTTCATTAGTCTCTCTCTATTTAATTGCTATTTCTTCTTATTTTTGAGTTTAATAGATAAAAAATGCGTAAGTGCTATTTATTTGTGTTATTCCTGTGCTTTTATAGGGTTTGTTGATTGTGAGTTTAGGTTATATCAAAATATATCAAGAAATCTATTTAAAATCACTTAGACAAGTAAAACAATTTATAACCTAATACTCGTTTCGCAAGTGCACAAGTTAATTGTAGTTGTGACGAATATTAGGATCGATTCCATGAGAAAACAAGATTTAGCAACTACCAAAGTTACTAACTTGCTCTATTATCTAGACAATCAAACTTTAGAGGTGGTGAAATGGTCAGAAAATCAAATTTAAGTAAGCAAATAATGAAGAAATTAGTTAAACAAAATTAGCTAGGCTTAAGAATCCATCAAATATGTGAATTTAGCTTATGACTATAATGATTTTATTAATATTTAGGATTCAATTCTATTTGTACTCCAAACTAGATCTCTTTATAAATGGAAGACTACTAATACATGAGCTTTCTTACTCGTGATAAAGAATTACATGCATTAGTTTATTAAAATCATTAATTGTGGCTTTTAACCTTAATCTACCTATGTGAATCACTACTTTTGTGAGATTCAACATAAATTCCATTTACTCCTTCCATTGTTAAGTGCAAATCTCTTTGTCAAATAACAACTAGATAACTTAAAATTGGTAGCAAATAACAAGAAGTGTTAAGGCTAAGTAAATGAATAGACAAGAATAAATAGACAATAAATCAATTCAAACATATTAGAGCTTCATCCTAAACCTAGTAGGAATCAACTTAGTTTAACATGGTAAAGGTAATATTAAGCACATAAATGAATGTAAACAAGCATGTATGAATGAAACTAAAAGGAATAAGGTTAGAGTTGCTCATTTGGTAGAGGAACTAGGCTCTAAAACTTGTCCTTGCATTTCATCAAGCATATTGAATACAAAGTAGGTTCTCCACAGTCTTGTTACAAGAATATGACTTTACCTACTACAAAACTAAGAAAGAAAATCTATTCTAAGTATTTACAAAAAGTGCTCCTCCTACCAAGCTTTAGTTCTAGCTTAAACTAAGCTTAAAACCAAGCATAATTTTCATGAATACAATGATATGTATTTATAGAAATAACCCTAGCTCAAGTCTCTTTCCAAATTGGAGACATAATAATCAAATTTGATTCCAAATCTTGTAAAAGTCTTCCTTGAGCGTTGCAATGATCTTCTAGGGCAGAGAGAATGTAGCTGGATATTTGAATTATCTGCAAAAGTGGCTTGAACAGGCTGCAAGTTGAGAACTAGTCTAAATCAGTAAGTTGAGCAGATCCACGAGTGGAAACTTGCAAATCACTTTTATTTTCAATTTTGCCCTCTTTAAATTTTAGTTATTCTCACAATGCCCTTGAGACATTTTTCCACAATTGAATCAAAGTTGACTTGGTAGAATTTTGTGAAGAAAATATTTACCGAAAATTTCAAGTTTAAATGATAAAAATAGCACAACTTGAATCAACTTTGAATTTGATATTCCTTGAGCTTCAATTGATCCAAATTGTGTTTAATCTTCATTTCCCTGCAAGATCAAATAAACTTTCACATTAATTTGATCAAAATAATAATTTTGCTTCAAAACTCTAATTTTCGGACTAAAAACCCTAATTTTAAGAACAATCGTTTATTTGATAGAACATAATAAAATTGAGTCATTTTAATATCAAAAGTATCAAAAACATACTAAAAATATACTAAAATCACATATAAAATACTATATTAAAATAGATAAATTTATCACTTATCATTTGCGATTCCATTACCAATTTAAATCACTATGAATGGCAATTGGATGATACTTTAAAGATTGATTGAAGTTGGTGATGAGTTGAAGTCAAGAATTTGTCAAATTGGTGCAAAGGAATCAATTGAAGACGAAGAATTGTAAAGGAATCGGTTTGGTAGCATGGATATGTTCCAGTTATTTGGTGATAACTTCAGTTAGAGATATTAGATTGAGAAAATTCTTGAGGCATTTTGAAGCTATAATAATGGTTTATAATGGATATGAGATATCAAAGTCTAGTGCTCACGTTTGCATGGTCAAATTTCTAAATTATTGAAGCACCTTTGCGTTGCGATGCTCTTCCGACCACTTGTCAGTTTTTCGGCCATATCTCAGTATCCCGACATTAAAATGATGTGATTCTTATGGTCATGGAAAGATGACTCAAAGACCTACAATTTTTTTGTTTTGAAAAAAATCTAATTCGGCCAAATTTCTATATGAATCCGCACACAGATAGGGGGGTTGATAGCGACAGGATCGTGACGATGCAAAGAGGATTTTATCTGTATCCGCACCGAGTAACCGCGAGCAGATACAGGGTGTGGACACGCCCTGGAAAGTTGTGATTTGACAGATTTTTGAAGCAAGACTTGGAGAATTTACCCTATCTTTGGAGAATCACAAAAAATGGGCTTTTCTTTGGCAATTAGGGAAGAAAGAAACAAAAAAGAAATGGTCTTTGAACCCTAGGAGAGGGATTAAATTCACACACACCACACATATCTCTCATACCTTTACACACATCTAGAAGGATGTAGGGAGAAGAAAACAAGGGTAGAGGAGCAACTCAAGGGCTTTCATGGTAAAAGCAAGGAGGCTTCGTCGGAATTCAATAGAGGATTCAAGAAGATAGCATGAGAATAAGTTTTCTTATTCTTTTCCTGTATGTTGGTGAATTTATTCTTGTAATTACGGGTTGAATTGTTTATATTATAGATCAATGAACCCTAGACTACTTTGTTATTGATTTGATTCTTTAATTAATGAAATCCCATGTTTATTCTTAGATTTATTCTTGAGTTTATCTGTTGTTGAATTGGGATTTGTATGTATCCTTAGATTCAATATTGATTTCATATAGGTAGATTGGAAATCACCTATTTGATTAGATCATCTCATGAATAAAAAGGTTAGCATGGGTTGTTAGAAATAAAATCACATCAGTCTCCCTGGTTAGACTCAAACCTAACCAAAATCAAAGAATCCATAAAACCTTAATGCTTCTCTTTAGGGTTTTGATTGAAAAGAGGTTTTAATCAATCAACCAAGGAGATAGGGATTAATACTTGAGAAAGATTAAACCTAATTAAGGGATTCTAGGGTCCAAGCGATTGGGTTGTTCATTAATCAAAGTAAAGTCATAGTATGTTGGATTTGGGGATTCTACATCTAGGTTTTCCTTTGCTTTTGTCCATTTTCTCTACTAACTTCTAGATTGTGTTTTAGCTAGGTATTTAGTTCTAGTCTTTTCATATTTTCATTTAATTCATCACTCATGTTGGACGGTTAGATAATAAAAAGAGGGTTAGTACTAGTAATTGTGTAGTTCCTGTGGGATCGACACTCAATACTCCTATACACTATACTACTGGAACAATAGGTGCACTTGTCCAAAGTATCCATAGTATAGCCAAACAGACATCAGCTACAAATTCCAAGAAAGAAGGGATTGATAATTAGTTCAATGAAAATAAAAGTTGGCTCAGATCCCAGTCCAAGAAGAAGAGTAATTCAGTGCCTTGGAAAGGTAAAAGAAATTGCCAAAGGAAGATTTTGTGTAAAGGAAGAAAGCTTTTTTTATTTTTTGAAAAGATTGCCTCAATAAAATAAATATGACTAATTTGAAAACAACCTTATTCTTAGTGAAAGTTGTAGCACAAAATTCGATCAAGGGAAGTTCGAAAAATAGTCAAACAACTCATAAACCAATATCATATCAACAAGTTATTTGAGGGGGTGCACCTGTTAGGCCATTTATCAAAAGCTATCGATAGAAGAAAGCTCGACAACTAAGTATCATTGATGTGGCACAGATGGAAGTGTCCAACCATATAAGGGTAAAGTAGAAGATGATGATCGAGTCAATACCAACGATTTAGGAACATAGATACTGGGGCAGTTATGGTTGTTACCTATGACCCAATCAACAAGCTGATTTGGCAAAACCATTTTTGAACAGTGGAGGCATTAATAGGTCATGGGAAAAAGAAGTAAGGATAATGGCTCCACTAAAGGAACAATTACTATTTTGGAGGGAAAGGTTCATATCTATAAATATAGGACAAAAACAACAGCTTGAGCAAATGAGATATGCATCAACAAAAACCTTCCTTTCTTAACTTTTAGTTCATTAATGCTCATAGTTTTTCATTTAAATTAGGTTAGCTGTCCTTAATCTACTCTCAATTTCCAGGTAGTTTTAAGTATAGGAGTACTAATCACATTTACTTTTTAGTCGTTATACTTTATATTTCTAAGTTTGCAAGCACTATAAATGTTCCCAGTTCCAATATAATTTTAATTTCAGATTCCAATATTTATATTTTTCAATCTATTTACATGTACTAGTTAGTTATTTTCCATTTTAGCTTTTGTCGACCGCCCACTTAAATTTTTAACTTTTGTTGATCATGTATAGCATGAATTTTAAATCTGTGAAGTTGTCCAAGGTGGATGAACAACAATCAATTTAGAAATTAGAATCAATCGGTGCACACTGCCTTGACTTTTTAATAATTTCCTTTACATTCCATTAATCTTACGTCACATATTCTCAGTGTTGTACGAGTAGCATGCCCACATCACATCAGCAACTAGCCAAAGAATTTGAGATCCAAATTTGTGTGTAAATACCAGGAATACAACTTTAATAGCTAATTTGAAATAACTCCACTATTGAGGTGAGTAATCTGTTTCGATATCTATAGGGCCTAGAGTTAATCATGGCCGTACTTGCATCATTAGAAGGGCTTATGCTAGTGCTTTGTCATTGTTTTAGCATGGTCGTTCTCGTACCTCGACATGACTAACCAAATTTCTACTTCGGAATTAATGTTACTTTGACTCGCTTCAGATAATTATTGGCAGCCTATTCTACCTGTCATCTCAGAATATGCTATTCTGCTACTCTAAATGCTATCACATTGCACTGAAACTGCTGACACACTAATTGCTTGTTGACTTAAACTTTACTTAGGGAGACTTTGTTAGAATAAGTGACAAGCTAAGTAGAAAGTGGAACTACTATTCATAATTCTTTGACAAGCTAAGTAGAAAATGAAACCACTATTCATAATTCTTTCTTCTCTCTCTTCTAAAGTATAAAAACCTCTAAAAAATGCCCATGAGAGATAGAGGTACACTTGAAACTCTTATCACACTTTCATATTTATTTATCTCTCTTTGGCTCTAACATCAGCATCAAAGGTAAAATGGGGGAATAGCCCTGCTTCTTTCATATTTGTGCGCATGTACAATACGTCCAACTATCTAGTTTAGTTCATCAGGCTTTGTTGAACTGTCATCATCACGTCACTCCAAATACTCCTCACAACAATTGACGCCGTCTGTAGGAAGTGTTTCCTAATTCCATTCGAGTTACACGTGGAAGAATAAGTATTGGCTCCATGTTAGCATCCAAAAAAGAAAGGTACTATTGTTATGTGAAAAACTTTAAGAAGGTCAACCAACCAACTAGTAGTTAAGGAAGCCAGCACAAAAGTAGAACTCGGAACACAAGCAATAGGATAATTCCTCTCCAGACCAAGACCCCACTGCTAAGATGGCCGAGTCTGTGAAGGAAAACCCTGGTTTCTTTGAGCAATTAGGAAAGTTTTTCAAGAAAAAGAAAAAGGGAAAGGCTGAATCTTCTAAACAAAAAGATCATTCACCTGAAATGTTCGAGGCTAGGTCAGTAACTAGATCTATCCAAAAAAACAGAGGCAAACAAGCCTAAAAAATGAGTAGATTCTTGAAAATGATCTCTAAGAATATTTGTAATATAGCTAGTGCCAGGATGCTGTGTCGTGTCCAAAAAAAAATCGTGAGCAAAGGAAAAGGGTGCTAGTGGGGTCGTTGACTGTTGCATCTGAAAAGACGGTCCAGTCACCCTTTCGAAAATAAAAGTTTTTAAAAAAACCGTGCGTGTGTGAGTAAAAATCAAATTTTAGTAAAAAAGTGTATTTTAAGAAAAATGGTATTTTAAAAAAAAACAAGGCCGGGACTAAAAGTGCGACAGATTTGGCCAAATAATTTTTGAAAAAGGGTTTTATTTTAAAAAATGGAGTCGCCACTTGGTACTGAGTTAGGGTGTACCAAGTCACCCGAAAAATTGTTTAACAAAAATAAAAATTTTAGAAAAATATTTTATAACCCTTTTCCGACTCCGGTCTATGAAAAACGAGAGAAAAGGGTCTGGGAGTCACATTTGAAGAAAGGGAAGGCAAAGGCTTGCACCTAAGGCACCGTTTCTACCTAGCCAAGGCTAGTTACGAGGTTTAATCAAAATTTCCTAAATTAACCCTAAATTCTATCGCATTTGGATGTGTCTAAATGAATGCAAATCCTAAGTCTAAATGTGAGTATCGAGAGGGTCGAAATGTTCCGTCGAGACTTGGTCGGAATTATCGTATTAATTGCGAAACCTGAGTCGAGACCTCGAGGGAGTCACGAAGTTTTTATGCAAAATGTGATGCAAAAAGATTAAGAAAATAATAATATATAGTAAGTGAAGAAAGAAGGTGAGTATGCAACATGACGGGTATGGGGGACTAATAACTCGTGACTGAATGTTTCTACTCACGGAGGAGGGGAACGGCCTGTACAGCCACCGCTTTCCACGTGAGTAGACGACTATTTCTAGTCGAATCACACAAATGTCCTAAAGTCTAAGTGAAATGCAACCTAGATGTCAATGCATTTTAGAAAATGTGTCAAAATAATAATAATAATAATAATAATAATAATAATAGTAATAAAAAATCATGCCAAATGAAAAGAAAACTAGAAGTGTGTGAAATGTGAAATACACATGAATGCACCTAATATTAAAATGTCCTAAAGATCTAGCGTTGGACTAGCCCGTTCTAAAAAATCCCGTTAGTGTTGGACTAGCGGGAAAAGAATGAGGCCACAACTAGCGTTGGACTAGTATATTGACGGAGTACCATAAATCATGAATTAAACATTAAAGCATGAATTAAAAGCAAATTAAACATATAAAAACATATAAGATCACATAGGAGCACATAACACATAATCATAATATTCTAGATGCAAAAATCCTAAGGAAAGCGGTAAAAGAAATAAACACATAAACACGCAAAAGAAAATAAATCCTAACTATTACACCGGGGGAGCTTGATTTACAATTTAAAAGGGGGAAATTAAAATGCCCTATCTATTACATTTTCTATCTAATTACATAATTTTGCTAAAATATAAAAAAATAACCTAACTATTACATTGACTAATTAAATACAAAATATTATATTTTTTCAAAATAATAAAAATTCAAAATTATACAAATTAACTACGTAAATACACAACAAGTATATAAAATAAGAAATAAACAAATAATAATGCAAATAATGCATAAAATCACATTGAAACATATTGGAGCACATAAAAAAGCGATTAAAGGTAACGAAAATACCTTTTCTTGAAGACCCGGTACTAGATACTATCAAAATGAACAAATGAGTTAACGGTACCACTATTTAATGGGGTGAGTCATAAAATATCAAATTCTAACGCCTTGAGGGATCAAATATGAATTCTATTAAACTGAGGGGCCTAAAACAAAATTAAAGATCCAAGAAGCTAAAAGATAAAATTGACGATTTCAACTAATCAAAAGGGCCAAATTTGAAATTAAAGCAAAAATCGGGTTAAAACAATAACTTCATGCAAACACAATCAAGTCTGTAATTTGTAAGACCTAATTGACAAGAAACAGAAAATTTGGGGGGCAATTCACAATGATGGAGGAATTGATTGCAGGAAGCCAAAAAAAATCTCAAAGGTACATTGATACTACTTAAAATCCAAGGACTAAAACATAAATAACTATCTACTAATAAAACCCAAAAATGCTTACTGAATCCAATAGTTAAATTTCTAGATTAAATCAGTTAACTGAACTAGCTAATTAGACTAATTAACTACACCATCTGAGCTAATCTTTAAAACAAATCAGGAAAATTGATTCAATTAAAAAGGCTAACTAATAAAACCAAAACAGAAAACCCACCACCGGAACCTATTCTCTCTTCTACCCGACCCATTTCCTTTTCCTTTTCTTTCTTCTTTCTTCTTCTATTCCCTGATTTCTCCTTTTTCTCTAACCTTCTTTTATTTCTCTCTTCTGCTCTCTTTCTCTTTTCTATTCTTCTCTCTCGGTCTCTCTCTTATTCTTTTCTATTCTTCTCTCTCGGTCTCTCTCTTATTCTTTTTCTTCTTCCTCTTTCTCATTTCTCCAGTTCTCTCCGTCTTTTTCTGGTTTCTTCTCCTCGAAAATTTTTCTCTCTGCCTTCTCTGTTCTCTCACTCTCCTCTCCCTCAAATTTGTGAACATTCCATTACAAATCAAGTCACAATTTCAAGCAAAGTTCACTTATTACATATTTATTGTTCAAAAATTAAAAGAGAAAATGTATACTTGGATGCAAAGCGAGGGAGGTTCGACGGTGACAGGCTTCGACAGAGACTGAGTTATGCGATACTGGTGTTGAATTGCTCATGGGAAACCAATTGGTGATGAGGCCGAGGATACCATGATAGAATTGGGATGATGGACTGATGGGCAAGTGGTGAACTGGGGAGGCATGATGGTGGATTGGGTGGAAATTGATTGGCTTTGTAAATTCTTGTGCAGGTTACTGGAAATTGTTGATTCTATGGGGCTGGGGTGGAGATTGAGCTTTGGATGGTGATAATGGAGGCGACAGGGGACCTGGAACTGGGACTTTTGGTGGTCTGGGGTTGCCTTTTACTAGTGGCTCTGTAGGTGGTTGATTTTGCAGGTGGATGTGTGTGTGATTTTCTAAGAATGTATGTGTGGCTGTGCTATCTGGGTTGACAATGGCAGAATGGCCGGTGGTGATAAACAGGTGGTGTGCTACTGCTAGTGGTGAAGCGAGATTGTTTGGGTGTTTATTTGTTTTCTCTACAGGTTATGGAGGTGATAATTGACCTTATTTGCTGTTGGTTGTGGATGACGGAGTGGTTGTCCGGCTGGGCTTGAGTCATTAGGCAGTGGTTTTTTGCAGGGGAATTTGGGATTGGGGCTGTGATTTAGTTGATGGTGTTTGATTTTTATGTTTGCTTGTTGTTTATTTGCAAGTTGAGGATTGTGGGCTGGCTGTAATTTGGCTGATTGTGATGAAATGGAGGCTGTGGGGTTTTAGATATGGTGATTTTGTGACTGGTCTGTAACGGTGATGCGTACACTAGTGGTTGTGTGGTGGCTTTGTTTGCGAGTGGAGTTATTACTGGGTAGGGGGAGACGGAGGAGGATTGGGATTTGATTTTTGCAGCTATTTTCGGTGGAAGAAAGGGTGATCAAATGGTCTTAGGAAAGATTTTGGCCTGACTTGATGATTGTAGGGGGGTTTAGTGGAGGCTTATAAGGAAATACTGAGCTGTGGATGTGTTTGTGTCTAAATGGGTGAATAATATGTGCATCTAGGTGTGTTTGTGGTTAATGGATTTGTATGATTGTGTGTTTGTGGCTGTGTTATGAATGTGTGTGTATAATTGTGACTGACAGTATGACTATGTGTGTTTTGGGCCGTGTGTGTAGGTGAAACTGTGTTTGTGTGTGTTTGTATATGCAAGTGTGTGAATGTGTGTGAAATAGGGTGTGAAGTACGTGAAATTGAGTGTGTGATGTGTGTGTATGTGTGTTAAGTACGCATATCATGTATGTATATGATTGTGTGTGAGAGAGAAAATGTAGGAAATAGATGGGTTAATGTGTGTAGTGTGTGTGAGAGTATGAGTATGTGTAGTGTGTGAGAGAGAGTGTGAGTGTGTGTTCTTGGTGTGGTGTGTGAAAATTTGAAGATGTGTGGTGTGTGTTCTTGGTGTGGTGTGTGAAAATTTGAAGATGTATGTTAGAAAAAAGTGTGTGTTCTTGGTGTAGTGTGTGAAAACTTGAAGATGTGTGGTATGTGTTCTTGGTGTGGTGTATGAAAATTTGAAGATGTGTGTAAAAAAGAAGTGTGTGTTCTTGGTGAAATGAAAAAACTAAAAACTAAAATTAAAAAAAAACTAAAAATTCTTCCTAGATTTTTATTTTTCTCTCTCTTTTTAAAATCCCCAAGTGGGGGTATTTATAATGAACCAAAGACTTATCTTCTAAGAAATGGCTAAAAGACCAAAACACCATTGACTACCAAAATTACAACTCTATCCTTAAAATTCAATTTTTTCTTACAAAAATAAAAAAATTAAGAAAAATGTAAACAACAAATTTGTTAACAGAAATTCACCCTAAAAAAATTACAAAAAAACTTAAAAATATGCTTAAAAACCTAAAAACGAATTTGGGACCAAAAAATTGGCGAAAAATGAATTTGAAATGTGAAATGACAATTTTGCCATTGGATAACGAAAATATACAAAAAATAGTTGTTAGCCTCAAAAAATTATCAAAAATTAAAAGTAAGCTTAAAACATTAGAAAATGCCTTTTTGACTCAAAATTTGACAAAAAATAAATTTAAACTGTAAGATGACGATTTTGCTCTTGGACAATGAAAATTTGCAGAAAAATACCTATGTACCTCAAAAAATTACCAAAAATTAAAAATAAGCTTAAAACATTAGAAAATGCATTTCTGATTCAAAATTGACAAAAAATGAATTTAATTTATAAACTGACGATTTTGCCCTTGGGCAATGAAAATTCACAGAAAAAATAATAATCGTCTCTGAAAAAATAAGAAAATTCAGAAACATGCCTAAAGAATTAGAAAAATGAGTTTGAAACTAAAAATGAACTAAAATGGTATTCACGAGATGAAATTACCATTTTGCCCTTGTGTTGGTAAAAATATAAAGAATACCAATTAAATCCAGAAAAATCATAAGAAATTAACAAATTCACATAAAAGTAAAAATATGAATTTAAAACCCCCAAAAGCTGATAGAAAAATATTTATAGATAAAATTACTATTTTATCTCCCAAATTATTGAAAAATTAAAATTTGTTCCAAAAAGTGCAAACATGCCCTTCCCATGTTTGAAAATAAATGGTGTGTCAAAATTTGGTGTCTACATGCTGTAGAGACGGGATTCTTATTTTCCTAATTCTTATCAAGAATTTCCTTTTTCTTCCAGGATCAATATCGACCCCTTGCCAATTAGTTTCAAGCTCCTAACTATTCCATCTTATGATGGACAAGGTGATCCAAAAGATCACCTCTATGCTTCATCTCAGCATTTTGTTTATATTAGGCGTCAAAGGTAGTGATATGCCGCACTTTTCTTATCTTTCTTTAGGGTAATGCCAGGAAGTGGTTCAAGTCTTTAGAACCCGATATCATTCACTATTTTGAAGAGTTAAGAGAGAGATTTTTACGTCGATTTGTTTCGTTCAGATGAATTACCAAGAGATCAAATCATTTAACAGCCATAAGGCAAAGATCCGATAAGATGCTGAGGAACTACCTTACCCAGTTCATAAAGGAATCACTCTAGATTCCTGATCCTAGTGATGGTGCTACTATGACTACTTTCATAAATAGGTTGCTACCTAGCCAACTGACCACCTAGTTTCACAAAGATCATCCTACACCTTAGATGAGCTATAGGAAAGAATTGACAGTAGTATCCAAGGTGAAGATGCTAATCGAATGACGAAAGATGTATTTGAAGCTTAGACTAGTATTGACTGAGCTCTCAAAAAGAGTTAAACAAGTCAACCAGCGAGGCATGGTACCTCACTTGCTTCTCCTAGTGACAACCGAAGCGTCCTTTATAGGACTAGTAAGGAGAAATCTTTCACGACTAAATAGGAATCGACTCCCATCAACACCAACTGTCTAGTGTGCTTGCTGTCATGGAGTCCCAAAATCTGGATACTCAACTAACTAGAATAACTGGGAATAAGGAGAAATGGAATCCTAACTTATATTGTGATTTTCATAGAAATGTAGACTGTGAGACTAAGGATTGTCACGACGATCTCAAGAGAGAGATCAAACATTTGATTAAGCCAGGACATGTATGGCAGTTCATTCATGATGGGCATCTTGAAGATCATTGAAAGGATCATCGATGTGATTGGCGAGATTAGAAAGACCGTCCAGACCCAGAAGAGCAATGCAGGGATCGTAGGGGGATCAACCTCCTTGAGATCGATCCCCAGGTCAAGATCCCGGGCTAGGTTTGGCCTAGGTGATTAATACAATAATAGGTGATCTGATAAGAGGTGATAGTCAAAATTCCTGAAAGAGGACCTATCGTCAAGTATCATCTAGCTCAACAAGACTGAGCTCCAGTTTGTTATAGGTCATCCCTTATGAGCCTGATGATCTTGTACCAATTGTTTTGAGTACTCATGAGGCATTATTTACTGAAGTTGTGGCTAACAACTATCTGGTGAAAAAAGCCCATATAGACACTGATAGTTTTATGGATATTTTGTTTTATAAAACCTTCCAAAAGATGGGTCTTTGAAATGACCAATTAACTCTTGTTTGGATACCGTTAGTTGCATTTGGGAGACATGTGGTTTACCCTGAAAGGACAATAACTCTAGGAACCACCATTGGGAAAGATCCATTGTGCCGAATTGTGAATATTAGTTATGTGGTGGTTAAGGTTGAATCACCATATAACATGTTGTTGGGACGACCAACATTAAATACCCTTGGAGCAATCTTCTCAACCTATTATTTGAGCTTCAAATTCTCTACTCTGATAGGGGTAGTCAAGGTGATTTCGAATGTTAGGGTAGCAAAAGAAATCCTATTTGGCCACAATGCAAGTTGTAAGCTTGACTGGCCCTTCTACTTGTTCATCTTCTACCGTCACACTGAATAATGATCTGAGCTCAGACCCGAGCTCTACTTTGACTCAAGAAACATCTGTCTTGCTCTAGACATCTTAAACACATACACTAATAAGCTCAAGCTTGAAACTGGTAAAGATATAGAGGAAATTGTACTAAACGTAGACCAATCCACATAAACAACTCAAATTGGCTGAGATCTCAATCCTGAGATCAAAGCAGCCTTAATGTCTTTGCTTCGAGAGTACAAAGAGATCTTTGCATGGACCACTGAAGATGTACTTGGAATTTCTCCTGAGATAGTGGTTCACAAGCTAAACAAAGATCTTCGGGGTGAGCCCATATAATAGAAGAAGAGGCATTTTGGGTAAGAAAGAGGTCAAGCTATATCTGAAGAAGTGGACAAGCTTTCAAAGGTCAAAATGATTAAGGAAGTCCAATACCCCACCTAGCTAGTTAATCCTATAATGGTTCGTAAAAAGGATGGAAGCTAGTGAATGTGTGTAGACTTCACCAATCTTAATAAAGCTTGTCCAAAAGATTGTTATCCCTTATCGAGGATAGATGCCTTGATAGATTCAGCTACTGGAAACGAGGTGCTCTGGTTCCTCGATCCTTTTAAATGATATCACCAAATTGGTATGAGTCATGAGGATAAAGAAAAAATTGCCTTTGTCACTGATAAGGTTTCTGTTACATAACCATGCCATTTGAATTGAAAAATGCCGAAGCTACCTATCAACGTCTGGTAAATGTAGTTTTTAGCAAGCAACTCGACAGAAATGTGGAGGCTTATATTGATCATTTGCTAATTAAGAGCTGAACTGCAAAAAATTTTATAGCTAATCTAAAAAAAGTTTTTGGGGTGCTTCGAGGAAGTCGTATGACGTTTAACCCAAAGAAATATGTTTTCGAAATTAAATTAGGAAAGTTTTTAGCATATACTGTGTCCCAACGAGGAATCAAGGCCAATCATGATAAAATCCAAGCTATCCAAGATATGCATTCCCCTCGGTCAGTTAAAGATGTATAGATGTTGACCAGTCAACTTGCTGCGTTGAATAGATTTTTATCCAGGTTAGCACAGGGAAGCTTACCCTTCTTTAAAATCCTTACAAAGCTGGCTATTTGAATGGAATGATCAATGCGAGCAAGCTTTCCACCAGTTAAAGGAGCACCTCAAGATTTTTCCAACATTAGCTTCACCCACAGCCAGAGAAACATTGGATTTATAAATCACAGTTACCGAAGAGACAATCAGCTCGATATTGGTTAAAGAAAACTCTAGTTCTCAAATTCTCATTTACTGTGTTAACCGAGCTATCTATGGTCCCGAATGCCGATATCATTTAATGGAGAAGCTCGTTCTTTGCCTTGTTCATTCGGCCTGACATTTAAAGCCTTACCTTTTGGCTAACCCAATTTATGTCAGGACTGATTAGCCTCTTAGACAAGTTATGAATAAGCCTTAGGCATCAGGAAGATTGACAAAGTGGGCCATTGATAAAGTGAATTTAATATCATTTACGAGCATCGAACAACTATAAAAGCTTAGGCATTAGTTGATTTTTCGGTCAAACTCACCCTTTCTCTCAATTCGGCACAGACTCCATAGAGCTTGATGCAGGATCAAGCTTGGCCATTTTTAACGACCATATTTGGAGCCCCTATGTGAATGGTTCCTCTAATAAAGAAGGCAATGGGCCTGGGCTATTGTTAGTAAGCCCAGATGGTCAGGAATGTCCTTTTGCCCTTAGGTTTAGTTTTCAAGTTTCGAACAATGAAGATGAATATGAGGCCCTCATAGATGAACTCAAGATTG
The DNA here is from genome assembly GCA_024721245.1 of Mitragyna speciosa. Lineage (NCBI taxonomy): Eukaryota > Viridiplantae > Streptophyta > Magnoliopsida > Gentianales > Rubiaceae > Mitragyna > Mitragyna speciosa. The sequence goes on from CM045573.1 coordinate 10,776,649, forward strand.
CTCGACAGATTGAGTCTTGGGACGTACAAGTTTTTAATGATCCTCAATTGGTTATTCGGCAAGCACTTGGGGAGTATAAGGCTAAGGAAAAGAATATACGATGATACCTTAGCAGAGTGCGACAATCAGTTGAAGAATTCCGTTCTTTCCAAATTCAAACTATTCATCAGTCCCAATAGTAGGTGTGCATGGCAAATCCCTTAGATACTTGGATGGATCCATTCCTCTCATACTTGATGTAACATTCTGGGTCTGAGCTGGCCTAATAACTTTTGAGCTTTAAATCACGGGCTCAAAATGCTTAAGTCAAGTTATTTAGTAGCCCAAACGCAAAACATTATATACTGATACTTTTTCTTTCTCCCACAGATGTGGGACTTAAGGTCTCACATTCACCTCTCTTTTTTAGGTCTTTGCGTCCTCACAAAGCCCAATTCATATTCAGATTGTCCACTTGGTTGTGTCAGATTCTAGAGGTAGCTCGTACGGGCTCTAGAGGTGGCTTTCGTCCTTAAGTTGACGCAGCACTTAGTTCCTTCACTTCCTTGTGTAGTCGTGGCCCAAATACTATAGGCCTAGTCTCACTCTCGTGCAGAGACCACATGAGATTCGCTTTGATACCATTAGTAATATTCCGCGTCTGGGCTAGCCCAATAACTGTTGAGCTTTAAACCACGAGCTCAAAATGCTTAAGCCAAGTTATTTAGTAGCCCAAACACAGGACATTATATACTGATCCTTTTTCTTTCTCCCACCGATGTGGGACTTACCATTTGTAACATTCTGCGTTTGGGCTGGCCCAATAACTTTTGAGCTTTAAACCACGGGCTCAAAATGCTTAAACCAAGTTATTTAGTAGCCCAAACGCAGGATATTATATACTGATACTTTTTCTTTCTCCCACCGATGTGGGACTTGAGGCATATTCAACCCTCCTTTTTAGGTCTTTGCGTCCTCACAAAACCCAATTCATATTCGGACTATCCACTCGGTTGTGTCGGATTCTAGAGGTGGCTCGTACGGGCTCTAGAGGTGGCTCCCGCCCTTAAATCAATGTAGCACTTAGCCCCACATAGCACTTAGTTCCTTTACTTCCTTGCATAGTTGCGACGCAAATACCATAAGCCCAGTCTCACCCCTATGCAGAGACCACACGAGGTTAGCTCTGATACCATTTGTAACATTCTGCGTCTAGGCTGGCCCAATAACTTTTGAGCTTTAAACCACGAGTTTAAAATGCTTAAGCCAAGTTATTTAGTAACCCAAACGTAGGACATTATATACTGATACTTTTTCTTTCTCCCACCAATGTGGGACTTACCATTTGTAACATTCCGCGTCTGAACTAACCCAATAACTTTTGAGCTTTAAACCACGGGCTCAAAATCCTTAAACTAAGTTATTTAGTAGCCCAAACGCAGGACATTATATACTGATACTTTTTCTTTTTCCTACAGATCTGGGACTTGAGGTCTCACAATTGAACCAAAAAATTATGTTTAATGATCGAACCGAAGCCCGGAAGATTCAGAGAAGAGCACAGAGGTATGTAGTACACGATGAAAAATTTTATATAAAATCCTACTTGGATCCCTAGTTAAAGTGTATCACTCTTGAAGAAGGGGATTTAGTTCTCCGGGAAATTCACGAAGGTATTTGTGGAGCCCATGTCGATGCTCGGCCTCTGGCAAAGAATGCTCTGTTATTGGGTTATTTCTAGCCTACCCTATAGCAAGCTTCATAGAACTCGGTGCAGAGTTGTTCATCTTGTTAAGTTCATGCAATCGAGCACCATCAACCAACTAACCTTTTGGCACCAATTTTCTCCCCCTGGCCTTTTGAAAAATGGGGAACTGATATCATCGGCCTGTTTCTACAGGCTTTAGGAGGGTAAAATTTTGTGATTGTAGCCAGACTATTTTGCGAAGTGGGTGGAAAGCTGAGCCACTCACTACTATTACAGGCCGATTTGTCCAAAAGTTTTTCTGGAAAAATATTGTATGTCACTTCGGCCTGCCTCAGGTAATTATATTTGACAACGGTAAACAATTTGCTGACAACCTTTTTAAGCAGTCGTGCAAGAACTTGGGAATCAATCAGCATTTCACTTCGGTTGGTCATCCACAAGTTAATGGTCAAGCCGAAAACGTTAATTGCACTCTTCTGCATGGGTTTAAAACAAGACTTCATTGAGCAGGAACTGCATGGGTAGGTGAACTCCCCAGCATTTTTTGGTCTTACCGAACTACTTCGAGGACAACTACTCAAGAAACTCCATTTTTATTAACTTACGGAGCCGAAACAGTTGCACCGGCTGAAGTTTTATTATCGAGTCTTAGATTAACTGCTTATGTCGCTGATGACAATGATCAAGAAAGGCAGATAGGCTTGGATTTGTCCAAGGAAAATAGAGAGATGGCCACCGCTCAAATGGCCAACTATAAAAATGTTATAGCTCCCTACTACAGCAGTACGGTCAAAAAATTGTGTTTTAAACTAGGAGACCTAGTTCTTAGGAAGAATTTTGTCAGCTGAGCTCAGCCTCAAGGGAAATTAAACCCGAAATAGAAAAAACTTGAGGCTAGCCAAAATGATTTTTGCAAATTAGCCTACCGAGATGGGATCTTGATATCCCGGACGTGACATGTAGAAAAATTGAAAATGTATTATATTTAATTATCAATAAAATGTTTTTTTTTTTTTTCCAATTCTTCATTTTGTTATTCAAAATACCTCAAGTAGACGTTCTAAATTGAAACGACTAAGATTGGCGAAGATAATTAGTTTAACTTAGCCAAGCTAATCTAACTAAGATTAGTTGAGGAGCTAGACTTTAAAACCGATCTGACATTTGTGCTACAATTAATTTATGCAAATTTAAGTCCTTTATCAGCAGCAAAACTAGTTGCTTACTTGTTTTAATTCAATTTATTTCCCCGAGCCCTTCATAGATTACACTCGTGAAAAATAAATAAGGGGTTGCGGAGGTGATAGTTGTAGCAAGTTGAAGTGAAAAAACACTTTGGCAAATACCCGGAAATTTTCTCTTCATTAATTATGCATGGCAGTACAAGGGATTTTTTACAAAATGGCTAAAGCCGGGCCAAAAATTAACTACTCTATATCTATCAGGATATCTTGTTCTTCGGTCTCAACTTTAACCTTAGCTCCAATAGCAGCAGCAGTGCCACTAGTCTTCTCTTCAGCTTGGGACGTCTGATTGTATAGAGCTGGCAGAAGATGTATCGTCAGATTCCCCAGAGGAATTATTCTCAGAGTCACTTTAATCCTTCTACTTAGAATTTACAGATGCTTTGTTTCTTGTTGGCGGAGTGGTGCTGGTTGCCTCTTCCAAATTTTGAGACGAGCTGCTCAGCCTTTCAGCTTCAGATCTGCCAATTCTTACGACTTCAGCGTGGCTATCCGCAGTAATAGGCATACTGACTTTTTTGATGAACGCTGATTGATTCACCATACTATCATTCTGTTGTTCTGCTAATCTGTTGTTCGGACAGTATAGAATTTACTTCGGCAGTTGGAAACGTTAAGAAGAGAAATGGGAAAAGTCACCAAGGCCTGTTATATTTATTCCAAGACGGGGCTTAGAAGTTGAAGCATCTTTTTTGAAATTTGAAATTTGAAATTTGAAAAAAACGGTTGATATTCTCTTTTATCGTAAGCTATGTTTTCAGACTCGGACTGGGTATCGACCCGACTGAGCTCAGGGATCAGGGGTCAATGGGTTCGACCGGGGGTCGATTCGGGGTCGAATCGAATGACGTCATAAATATTATATATATATATATATATATATATATATATATAAAACACATATATAGCACTTACTAATTTTTTTCTTAATTTTAGTTGTTAGTCCAAAAAAATTATAGCCAAAATACCCTCAATAACCATTCTAATATCTTGCTATTAACAGTTAAAAAAGCATTGAATTGAAAAAATTAGCAATAAATATAATGGACTTCAAATTATTCACTTTTTAATATAATTAGTATAAAGAAGTAGAAGTGAGACACCACTAATATTTTGTAATTGGTCAAAGAAGTTAGTTGCCTTTTGACCGATAACTGGGCCAAGCAAATAAAAATCATGTACTGATTTAGCATTGATGTTCATTTGTTGGATGTATGTCAATGGGCCCATGTCATTGTCAAAACTCAAAGACAAATAATTGCTGGAATCCATTTTCTTCAGACAATGAATATGAAAGCCCACAAACATGTATAGGGGCCCATATCTGATGAAGTCTGGAGCATTAATGTGGCTAGATTTGGACAAAAAAAAAAAAAGCAAAAGTGACTGGGCGGTTTTTCATTTTTGGTTTCCGGTTTTCGATTTTACCCGGTCAAACCCTGTTTTTGACCGAGTTTGATCGGGTTTTAAATAACCGATTTTTTACTCTAACTCAGACTGGACACTTGGCCGGTTCCCGGTTCGATCGGCCGGTCTGGTCCGAATTTAAAAACACAGATCGTAAGTACTCCAAGTGGGTGTGTTTCATGAATATATGGGACTACAATAGCATTCCTTCTTACAGAAGTAAGGATGCGTGGCTTCTTTCCATAGATCTTTAGGGTCTTCCAGATTAGCTTGATTCAGACAACTCTGCGACTCTTCTAGTCGGGTTTGGGACCTCACAATTTCCCTTTTGGCCATTTCTCACAAGTTGGACTTAGTGTAAATCATTAGCATTTTGATGTAAATCATCAATTTTGGTGCAAATCTTTAGCATTTTGATATAACCGATTTTTCTCCCAAAACTACCTTATTTTTTGTATTTTTTTCACTTCAAATTTGATTCAAATGACAAGATCTCAACCATCCATTTTGCCAAAATAAATTATGGCCATGAAATTGTGGCAAATGAAAATTGTGAGACCCCTCATCCCTTCTAGTCTGATTAGACTTAGGTGCTTATGTGGGACCTAGGGTTAATCATGGCCCTACTTACGTCATCAGAAGGGCTTACGCTAACGCTTCATCATTGTTTCACCTCAGCCGTTCTCATACCTCGGCATGACAAGCCGAACTCCCACTTCAGAGTTAATATTACTTCGCCTCAACTTGAGATAATTATTGACAATTTGTTCTACTCGTCACCTCAGAAGATGTCATTCTGCTGCTCTAAATACTATCACATCCCACCTACACTACTGATACACTGATCGATTGTCAACTCAAACTGTACTTAGAGAGACTTTGTTAGAATAGGTGATAGGCTAAGTAGAAAGTGGAACTACTGTTCACAATTCTTTCTTCTTTCTCCTTTAAATATAAAAACCTCTCTGAAATGTCCGTGAGGGACAGAGATACACTCGAAACTCTTACTACACTTTCATATTTATTTATCTCAAATCAGCTCTAACTTCAGTATCAGTATCGGAGGTTAAACGGGAGGATAACCCTGCTTCCTTCATATTTGTGTGCAGGAGCAGTATGTCCAATGATCCGATCCAGCTCATCAGACTTTGCTGAACCATCGTCATCAATATCCCTCCCAGCAATATCATCACGTCACTCCAAATATCTCCCTCACAACAATATCCAACTAGCAAGTTCCTATCTTATCCACATTGCCATGCATTTGAGAAGGCTGTCTAAAAGCGCCAGTAAATATTTTCTAGAGGTATCGGAATAGACAAAGTTATAAAGCAATACAAAAGCCGCAATAAACAGATATTTTAGAAATGAATGGACATATGTTACGTTTTAGATATAGATTCAAAGAGCTGTGCTTCACTGGAGTGTCGAGAAAATGGTTCCACGATTAAACTAAAAATTTTGCACCAAAAAAAAAAAAGAGAAAATAGTAGTGCTATACCAGAATTCCTATTATCCATTTCCTTGCTCAGGTGGATATAAACTTTGTCAAGTTCTTCATTTTTCTTGATATTTCTTTTGGAAAAAGGGTATTGCCGAATTGGGACTTTGAAGGAGTGTCTCAATGTGAAAACACTGAATCAAAAGCGTTACTACTTTAAGTTACAAGATGAGTATTTTCAATTGCCTTTGTATCTCATGATGGACTAAAAGCCAATAGTCAATATCTTTTTTTATGAATTGAGGTCGTTGTACTTCCAGATATTTTTCGTTCTAATAGTCCATAAATTTCAGGGTGATAGAAAACAACCTTTATCAGGCAAAATCAAGAACATAAATTTCTCCAGCTTTGCAACAGCGTGGCATAATATATGCAATTCCTTAATACAGTTGCTTAATAGGCAACCCGGTAGCAATTGTCATCTAAACTTTTTATCGTATTTGAGTAAAACAATACATGTTCTCTGGTTGCATTATGGGTAAACTTATATTTTATAACATGTCTTGTTTACAAACGTTAACCAATATTGATATAGATTGGCAAGAAATTTGCTATTCGGGAATACCATAACGATTTATATGGGAAAGAAAAATGTTTCCTCAATGAGATGAAAGGTTTAATAATTAAGGGTATATTCGTGGTAATATTTACAGATATTGCGACCTTACGTGGAGAAATTCGTAGCTACTTTCCCGCAGAGGCATAGCTGGCGATGTTATGTGAGCATCTTTTGCTTTTCTTGAAAACCTTTAAGTGTTGAGGAAGTCTTTTGAAAGCATCAATGGATACTATACAGAAATATCTAGGGGAATATAGTTCCTTGGTCATTATTCTAAGCATGATAAGATTTTGATAAGCATCAAAATGAAGCTGAATAATTTCTAACCACGAGTTAAAATAAAACTGAATCTCTTGTGGAAAAACATTTGGAATTTATTGTACAAAAGTAAGAACCAGCTCCAGCTGGAGAAATCAAGATAGAAATTGCACAAGAAGGAAACTTTAGATATTAATTTACTGTGTTGGAGGAGGTAATAAACCTGTTAGACTCTTGGTCAGAAAACTAAAAATCAAAAGAGTATAGGTATCCATTAAGCCTCAACAGCGCTAACTCTAAAGAATCTTGTTAGTCTTCATTCTGAAGCATTTCCTTCCCTGATAGTGACTGATCTCAAGAATTGGATTCAAATGCTACCTCCACCTTACTAGTGGGAACAGTTGAGAAATTCTGCATATAAATGCAGCTTCAATTAGCTGTTCTGCAGACCTGTCAAACAAACAAGAACCAGAATGCATAAAAGGTTTGATTACCACACAAGTCCCCATTATGGTTGGAATACCACATCCGTCGAATATGCTGACCATGTTACTCAAACGCAAAGAATGCCAAATGTGACGGCTGATGTCTCTCGCTACCCAAATATTCACTCAGCCTTGCAAAATAAAGTCATCTATGAGGAAGACTCCGAGTATCATCGTCAGCAAGTGAATCATCATCATAAGCATGAGGCACCAGAGGCTGAAAAGAATTTCCATTTCACTGAACATGAGGAAGTCACTGAAGTTGCTAAAGATGGCAAAGGTGAAGTTTACGTACGTAATGATGTCAACCTGGAAGCTGATGGATTCATCAATCAGAAGCACAAGAAATTTGATATGTTCAAGTGGGGCACGTTTAAAGTCACTTAAAAAATTGGATATCTTGGCTTAAACTATCTGGCAGGCACTGTATGAAAATATATCCTTTTGAAGCTTATTAGTAGCTCAAGATGAATAACATGCCTGTTAGTTTGCTATTTTAACTAATACAAATTGTGCGCTTGATATATAGCCAATTGGAGTATGATATATATATATATATATATATATATATATATATATATATATATATTTGGTGGAATGGGGTAATATTAGAACAGTAGCTTGCTTTGGACCATTTGAAGAAAGCTTGAAGATTAAAGGAAACCTGAAAAATATGTTTTGCCTCGCTTCGCATCCGTATATAGTAATTGTAATTGAAATGGACCAGTTATCTGGTAAGCATACAGAGTGCAAACCAACAGAAGGGATCAAACATGGAACTAAATTTGTAATCATCTTAAGCTTAAATATCATCTTTCACATCTATTAAACACTAAAACTGAGGCCTCTACTTGGCATTTGACAACAAACACAATTTTTTTGAAACAACACCTATTGATAATGTTAACAGAAAAGGACTAAGAATCATGAAAAGAATTGTTTGTTGCTTGTTATTAATTTGTACAAAATAAAGCCTATTTATAGGCATTACAAAATGAACCTGGACATCTACAGCAATGAACCTAGACTACTTCTATACAAGGTAGTAACAATCAGGCTACAATCAAGCTAATTAGCCTACAATCAAGTTAATTAGGCTACAATCATGCTATAATGAACCTAGACACCTAAATAGCAATGAACCTAGACAATTTCTATACAAGGTAATAACAATCAAGCTAATTAGGCTATAATTATGCTAACATAATTATGCTACAATTATGCTAACGGCTACAATTATGCTAACACCCCCCCTCAAACTCAAGGTGGTATAGTGGATGCCAACTTGAGTTTGCTTAATAGATCCTGGAAGCGAGCTGGAAGATGTGTTTTAGTGAATATATCAGCTGTTTGGTTGATAGAAGAAACAGGAACCAAATGTACAGTGCCATGAGTAGCATGATGACGTACAAAGTGACAATCAATTTCAATGTGTTTTGTACGCTCATGAAACACATCATTATGAGAAATTTGTATGGCACTTTGATTATCACAATGAAGTTCAGTGGCAGAAGAGTGCTTGATACCCATGTCGGTCAATAACCACCGTAACCAAAGTAATTCAGATGTCGCATCAGCAAGAGCACGATATTCAGATTCAGTACTAGAGCGTGCAACAACAGTTTGCTTTTTGCTTCGCTAGGAGATAAGAGAGTCACCTAAGAAGAAACAGTAACTAGTTGTAGACCGACGATCTGTTGGATCACCAGCCCAATCAGCATCCGAGTAGCCTGATAATATTAAAGATGAGTTAGCAGAGAAATGTAAACCATGAAAAAGAGTTCCCTTGATATAGCGAATGATCCGAAGGACTGCAGAGAAATGAGATAAGCGGGAAGCAGACATAAATTGACTAACTAGATGAACAAGCATATGAGATATCAGGACGAGTAACAGTGAGGTAAACAAGACTCCCAACAAGTTGGCGATATAAAGTAGGATCAGCAAGAGGAGTGCCATCAAGAGGTGTAAGCTTGCAATTGAGTTCCAAGGGAGTTGATACAGTTTTGCTATCAGTGATGCCAGCCCGAGAAAGTAAGTCAGATGCATACTTGGCTTGAGAAAGATAATACCCGTCAAGATTTTGAGAAACTTCAAGACCCAAAAAATAGCTAAGTAAACCAAGATCTTTCATTTCAAAATGCTGGCTAAGATGACGTTGTACTTCTGAAATACCAGATGTATCATCTCCTGTTATTATCATATCATCAACATAAAGTAACAGAAGGACAATCCCACCATCAGTCCGTCGAATGAATAAAGCAGAATCATATGAACTAGAAACAAAACCAAATTGAGCAAGAGTGGAACTAAATTTGGCAAACCAGGCTCTAGGGGCTTGCTTTAGTCCATACAAAGCTTTTCGAAGTTTGCAAACTTTATGAGGTGTATGATAGCCAGGAGGAGGATGCATGTAAACCTCTTCAGTCAAATCACCATGAAGAAAAGCATTTTTAACATCCATCTGAAAAAGCTTCCATTTACGAACTGCAGCAATAGCTAAGAGACTGCGGACAGATGTTAATCGAGCCACTGGAGCAAACGTCTCTTCATAGTCTATGCCATACTCTTGAGTGTACCCCTTGGCTACTAGGCGTAGCTTTGTAACGCTCAACAGTTCCATCAGAGTGGGTCTTGATTTTGTAGACCCATTTGCAGCCAATAGGAGTCTTGTTTGGAGGGAGATCAACTAAATCCCAAGTATGAGTTTTCTCTAAAGCCTGAAGTTCTTCAGTCATAGCTTGTTGCCAAAGAGGGTCAGTACTTGCCTCACGATAAGAGCGAGGCTCATGGAGAGTTGCAATAGCAGAATAGCAGTGAAAATCAGAAAGATAATGAGGAGTTTCTCTTACCCGAGTAGAACGACGACGAGTAATATCATGAGTAGGTGTAGAAAGAGGTGCAGGATCAACAACCGGCACAGGTTCAATAGAAGCAGGTGAGGCAAGGTCGAGTATTGAGCTCATTAGAGCCACCTGGATCAGAACTTGGAAACAACTCAATTGAAGAATCAGTAAAAAACAAAGATTCACTATTGACAGACTGATGAAATTTAGAAAGAGATGAAAACATGGTATTTTCCCAAAAAGTAACATGACGAGAAATACGTAATTTATTTGATGTAGGATCCCAACATCGATAACCTTTATGTTCAGTACCATAACCGAGAAAACAACATAGACGAGCAGCGAGGTTCTAATTTTGTGTGTTCATGAGGTTGTAGAAGAACAAAACATGCACATCCAAAAGGTCTAAGGAGTGAATAGTCAGGCAATTTACCAAACAACTTCTCAAAAGGAGATAAATTATGGAGAACCATGGAAGGAAGTTGATTAATAGTATAGACAGCATGAAGAGCTGCTTCTCCCCAAAATTTTTCTGGACATGAGGCAGAAAGAAGAAGGGCACGAACAGAATCAAGTATATGGCGATGCTTACGCTCGGCTCGTCCATTTTGCTGGGAGGTGTGAGGACTAGGAACGTTGAACAACAGTGCCTTGCTGACTAAGAAATTGAAGTAAGGAAGAATCTTTATATTCCATTGCATTATCTGTTCGCAAAATTTTTATAGTGCAAGAAAACTGAGTTTTGATCATATTTGCAAATTTAATTTAAGTGTGTGATAATTCAGATCGATGTTTCAAAAAATATATCCAAGTAAACCGAGAGTAATCATCAATAAATAACACAAAATACCGAAAACCATTTACTGAAGAAATAGGGGAAGGACCCCAAATGTCAGAGTGAATTAAACCAAAAGGACTATCTGAAATGGAATCATTATTATTAAAAGACAAAGCAGGTTGTTTTGCAAGCTGACAATTTAAGCAATTAAAAGACTCAAACTTTGTAGATCCTAATAATCCACGAGAAATTAAAGACTGAATTTTGCTAGATGAGGCATGACCAAGACGCAAATGCCATTGATGGATGGAAGATTTAGTGGTATGTAGCTGCAGACACAAGTTTTGAAGGAAGGTGAAGAGATTCAAGCTCAAATAATCGACCCACCCTGCGACCCGTCCCAAGAATCTGTCTCGTCTGTGAATCCTGTACCTGAACACCAAAAGGAGAAAAGTTAACATGTAATCCCTTTTCACACAACTGACCAACAGAGATAAGATTGAGAGTCAAGTTAGGGAATATAGTAAGGTTTCAGGAAGGTCAAGATTGGTGCTAGAAGCGTGACCAGTATGAGTAATATTCATTTTAGTGCCATTTGCAGTGTGGATTGGTGGTAAGGAAGACACAGGTGTTGCAGAAGGCAAAAGTTTACTGTTAGAGGTCATATGGTTGCAACATGCAGAGTCAAAAAACCAATGAAAATTACCCGGAGTGGCAGACATTGCAGTAGATGTATTGGAAGAGATAACCTATTTGAGTAGTGCTTCAAGATCACTTATCGTGATAGTAGTAGAACCCTCAGTAGTAGCAACAGCAGTGACTGAAGAAGATCCAGTCTTTGAGACATTCTTAGACTTGGGAACCTCCCCTTTAGGTCTGGAGGACGTGTGGGACAATTTTCAATAATATGGCCAAGACCATGACAATATCTGCATTCAACAGTAGGACAATTAGCAAAGACATGACCAGTTTGATTACAATTCTTACAAGGTTGATTGCCAGATTTTTTATGTGCAGATCGGGTAGTTGCAAGAACTACGTCAGACTGAGGAGTTTTGTCCAGATTGAGGGAGTCTCTTCAAAAATAATTTCTGAATAGCAGTATCCAATGATGGGAGTGGATTTCGATGTAGTAGGGAGGCTCGGACAGCTTCATATTCAGGTCGAAGAGCCATAAGAACCTGAATGAGATGAAGATGATCTTCACTGATTTTGGCCTGAGATATTTGATTTCAAATTGGTTGAACTTTAGCAAGAAAATCATTCACAGATTGACCTGATTCTTGTTTCATATTATGAAGAGTTGTCCACAATTGGTAATAGTGGGCAAGTCCAGTGGTTTGATATCTGATAGCCAAAAAATCCCAGATTTCTTTCGCAGACTCATAATCAGCAAACTGAATGTGAATAGATGGGATTGAGGTGTTGCGAAACCATGTGATGATTTGGTGATTTCTACTATCCCAATCCTCAAGACGATCTGCAAATTTTGCATCAGTTTCATTTGGCTCTCTAATTGGCTTGGTGATATCCCCAGTAACAATTCGCCAAAGCTTGCGACCTATCAAGAAACTTTTCATTCCTTGAACCCAAAGATTATAGTTTGAGCCAGTCAAAACAGTTGCAATAGGTTTTGAAATATCAGATTTCTCCATGATGAAGAGTTTCAAATTTTGTGACAAGTGGTCAAAGTAAAAGAAACTGAAGAATAAGGTCGGGAAATTATGCAAGCAGAAAATTACAGAAAACACAGGTTAAATGGCTCTGATACCATGTTAACAGAAAAAGGACTAAGAATCATGAAAAGAATTGTTTGTTGCTTGTTATTAATTTGTACAAAATAAAGCCTATTTATAGGCATTACAAAATGAACCTGGACATCTACAGCAATGAACCTAGACTACTTCTATACAAGGTAGTAACAATCAGGCTACAATCAAGCTAATTAGCCTACAATCAAGCTAATTAGGCTACAATCATGCTATAATGAACCTAGACACCTAAATAGCAATGAACCTAGACAATTTCTATACAAGGTAATAACAATCAAGTTAATTAGGCTATAATTATGCTAACATAATTATGCTACAATTATGCTAACGAACTACAATTATGCTAACAGATAAATTTGATTTCTATAGATGTTACTCTTCAAATGTTTCTTTTTAGTTTCTTTTCATCTGTTGCTGTGAAACTCTTCGAATGTGTCGTTTGAGTTTCTTTTAACGCTTTCTATCAAATCCATCTCTGCTTAATGTGTCTTTTGAGTTTCATTTAACGCTTTCTATCAAATCCATCTAAGCTGGTAGAATTCTTCTTCAACTAAAATAATGTGTAGCATAATTATCTTATCCAACTAAACCCGTATATGATAGAGTCCGTAGTGTTACTTATCTACGTTTTCTGTTCCATTACTGGATTTTTTTTTTCTAATTTAATATTGCTTTTGATATTGTTATGCATTTGTGGATTCATTAATAACTTAAATTAAAAGAATGAATTTTCATGAACTTGTTAATTGTAAGACATTTAACAAATGGCAAATAAAAGATTAAATATGACCTTAAGTCGAATGGACATATGGCCAAAACAATTAGATTAATTAATGAAAACTTTGAAACTACAAGAATAGAAATGATATGCACGTGAAAAAGATTCAGAATAAATTTAGTCGGAGTGATTTCACAAAATTTTCTTCACTATCAAAATGATTAAACAATTTTGTTTGATTTGTTATTAAAATAAATAATTAATTAATTACTTGTGCTAATGCAGGGGGTTACATGCCAGTAGAATATACTAAACAGGAATGTAAACAGTAATTTAAAGCATAATACTATTCCAAGAAAGTCTGGTTAGGGTTTTAAGGAGAGGGGGAGTAGATATTATTCGGGGAGCCACATTTCTACTTGTATGTGGCAAATATTTTAAGATTTCACCTAGCATACTCTTAGGAGCTTTACCTCACTTATGTTGTATGACGCAATATACATTTGTATATAATTGTGATTACTCAAAAAAAAAAAAAAAACTTTTGCTACCGTCACATTACACTGAAATCTTATCATAACATTGTGATTGAGAAATATCATCAAGATTCGTTAGGAGATAACTTAGAATAACAATAGTTACGAGACATGACTGGAAACATCTATTTATCTTTTTTTATTTAGTAGTAATAGTAATGCATGCATTGCACATGAACATTTGTGTACTTTGTTTAATCAATTTTTTATTAAGTGGAAAAGAAATTGTGGTGAAAGAAACTTATGCGACACTTATAGCAATACATATAATTATTTGTGACATGCTCAATTTCATCAATGTGCTTTTCCAGGCCTTTGTTTTTCTAAATTCATATTTTATATTTTCAGGTTTTTCTCAAGCGTTTTCATTTTTGGATATCGTTTACTCTTTATTTAAATTTATAAACTTTTTATTATTGGCAAGTTTCGGGCAATGGCCTTTTTATTAGAATTTTCAAATGAATTTTTTCAACTATAGTTCTTTTATGTGCTAATAGATTTCTATGAAAGTTACATGATTTTTGAAAATTGCAAAGTATTTCCTTGAAATTTGTAATTTTTATACTTTTTTTTTTTGAGGATTGTAATTTTTATACGTAATAAAGCATTTTCCAAAACGACTTTGTCCATGGATTTTGTTGTAAAAAGTTTGTCTTAATATGTTTGTGTAATTTTAGACATTGTATAAAAAATTGATAATTTTGGATGTGTTTATATATTTTTACTTATCTTTTCACTTTTTAGTTGAACCAGCACGAATTATACCATCGGATTAATTTATCTTTTTCTAAATTTTTTCAATTAACTCACGTTACACTCGTATCACCTAACTTATTCACTTCACCATATCTCACATTCCTTCCTACGATCATTTTACTAAAATCATTCAACAACTAATAGTCCCTCACACCTAGTTTCCCTTACACCACTCACAAGACACACTAGACTCCATTCCACTTCTCATTTTCACAGTGTCCCTTTGCGTTCTAGTGTATCTCTCAATTTCCTAAACACGAAACAACCCACTTGACAGCGTCTACACATAGAATGGCACATACAAGGATTCAGTTTCACCCAGCTCCATCCACTCTCACCATCAACAGTTCCCCTTGATTGCATAAACACTATCATCATCTGGTCAATAATTTTCTTTATCCCTTCCTCAATTAGACAGATACCCCTCTGAAAAATTCTTTGGTGAACCGGGTTCACAGTTTCATTTGTAAATTTTGTGATCTAAAAAAGTAACGCATAAGCATTGTGATACATGCAGACGTAAAAAAATGACGTAAAAATACTCATGTCACTTTATTTTACACTACAAAATCCACGGGTGAAGCAATAGACCAGTTCCATATAAGAATTTTCTCATACCTCTTGGTTACATTTTCAACACAAGCACAAATCAGCAGACAATTAACACAATTCTATCTTCGCTCCCTTTCAATTCCGTCAACATTTACTCTTACTTGCTCTCATATTTTTCAGCTCCTTCATTTGCTTAATTAATTTAATCAACATCCTCGGCCAACCAGCTTCACACTCAATCTTCGGGGAAAAAAAAAAAAAAAAGAATCTCACCGAAAGGACAAAACAGTTCGCTAACAAAAAGAAAAATTCTTATATGAATCCGATTAATAGCTCTACCTATGAACCCTGTAGTTTAAATACAGTCACAGAAGTATCTTTACATCACTCTCTCAGATCAACATACATCACTATACTTATTTGGCAAACTCTCTTTCACCGCATGGTCCATAAATAGAGTCGTGGATTAAGTTCACCTAATAATTTTTTGAAAAAACAGAGGAAACGGAAGAGTGTGGGAGGAGGAAACGTCACAAGCTTAGTGGTGCCGACACCATCAAATCGAGAACCTACCTCATAATAGCACCATAAAAATTCTCTCTCTTATACTCTTAGCCTTAATTTCGTGCTAATGATCATCCAAAATTGTGTGAAATTCGTGATAAGTTTGTTGATTTTTTTACTATTATTCCATCAACTTGTGTCTTTTGTCAATAATGTTTCCTTGATGAACGTCATTAGTTGGTGCAATTATGTGTTAACGTGAGCGTAACTGATTGGAATTTAAAGCTTTTTGTTCACGCAAAAAAAAAAAAAAAAGGCAAAAATTTCATTTAACACACATATAAATATGTGAGAGAAGAAGAGTTAAAAATAATATATTTTCGACTTTCATATTGAGACTAGCATAACGACAAAATAGCCTTAACATCATATAAAAATTGTCTTAACTGTCAACTCTGTCATGTCCGAAAAAATCGTGAGCAAAGGGTTCTAGTGGAGTCGTTGACTGTCGCATCCTGAAAAGGACGATCCGGTCTGAAATCCCTTTTGAAAAGATTGATTTTGGAAAAATAGTGCGTGTGTGATAAAAAATCGTATTTTAGTGAAAAAAAGTGTATTTTAAGGAAAATGGTATTTTAAAAGAAAACAAGGCCAAGACTAAAAGTGCTACAGTTTTGGCCAAATGATTTTTTGAAAAAGAGTTTTATTTTAAAAATGGAGTCGCTACTTGATACTGAGTTAAGGTGTACCAAGTCACCCGAAAAAATTGCTTAAACAAAACAAAAAGTAAAATTTTTAGAAAAATAATTTAAAACCCTTTTTCTACTCCGGTCTACGAAAAACGAGAAAAAAAAGGTTCGGGAGTCACATTTGAAGAAAGGGAAGGCAAAAGCTTGCGCCTAAGGCACCCTTTCAACCTAGCCGAGGCTAGTTGCGAGGTTTAATCAAAATTTCCTAAATTAACCCTAAGTTCTATCGCGTTTTAGATGTATCTAAATGAATGCAAATCCTAAGTCTAAATATGAATATCGGGAGGGTTGAAATGTTCCATCGAGGCTTAGTCGGAATTATCGCATTAATTGCGAAACCCGAATCAAGACCTCGAGGGAGTCACAAGTGTGAATGCAAAATGAAATGCAAAAAGGAAAAGAAAATAATAATATATAGTAAGTGATCAAAGAAAGTGAGAATGCAACATAATGGGTACGGGAGACTGATAATTCGTGACTAAATGTTTCTACTCCCGGAGGGGGGAACTGCATGTACGCCACCACTTCCCACGTAAGTAGACGACTATTTCTAGTCGAATCACACAAATGTCCTAATTTCTAAGTAAGATGCAACCTAGATGTCATGTATTTTAAAAATGTGTCAAAATACTAATAATAATAATAATAATAAATAATAATAATAACAAAATCATGACAAAAAAAACTAAAAGTGTGTGAAATGATATGTGAAATGCACACGAATGTACCTAATACTAAAATGTCCTAAGGGTCTAGCGTTGGACTAGCTCGTTCTAAAAAATCTCACTAGCGTTGGACTAGCGGGAGAAGAAAGAAGCCACAACTAGCGTTGGACTAGTGTGGTGACGGAATACCATAAATCATGAATTTAAAGTATGAATAAAAAGCAAATTAAACATATAAAAACATATAAGATCACATAGGAGCACATAACACATGAGCATGATATTCTAGATGCAAAAATCCTAAGGAAGCGGTAAAAGAAATAAACACATAAGCACGCAAAAGCAAATAAACCCTAACTATTACACCAGGGGTTTAATTTACAATTTAATGGGGGAAAATTAAAATGCCCTATCTATTACACTTTCTATCTAGATACAAAATTTTACTAAAATATGAGAAAAATAATCTAACTATTACATTGACTAACCAAATATAAAAATATTACATTTTTATCAAAATAATACTAAAGAAATAATAGGATTTAAAATGGAATCGCATGAAAGAAATAAATACATAAAAGCATGCCAAATAGGAAATATGTGAACAAAATGCATGAAAAATCATGTAAGGCACATTGGAGCACACAAAAGAGAAATTTATGAGAAATAGGGATACATCTTGAAGACCCGGTACTAATACTTAAAAACACAAATAAACACGTCAAGGCACCACTATATAAATCAATAAAGCATAGAATATAAAATACTAAAATGCGGGGTAAAATGTAAACTCGAGTAAACTTAGGGGTCAAATCGTAAATGTAAGTAAGTATAGGGACGTAATTAAAAAAAATGAGTAAAGGGGGGCAAAACATAAATTCAAGGTGAAATTGCAAACTATAGTACTTAATGAAAGATAACAGAACTTGGGGGGCCAATTTATAAATAACAGGGATTAAATTGCACAAATTGAAAACATGAAAGTGGTACAATAACACTACCTAATATCATGGAGGGCCCAAAACACAAATTACTATTCTTTAGTAAATAAATAAATTAAAAAAAAAACTAAATCAAATAAATTAATTTAAGTATTCAGATTAATTAAACCTAAATACCTTGATTAACTAACTTAATTATTGATAAACAAGACTAAATTAATTGTTAGTAAATGAATAAATCCACCCTAAATATCCCCACTTTCCCAATCAGTTTATTTCTTTTTCTTCGTTTTTTTTCTTCTTTTTCTTTTCTTTTCTCTCTCTTCTCCCCTTTTCCATCTCCGATTCATCTTTTACTTTTTCTTCCCCGTTTCTCTCCTGATTTTCTTTTCTGTTTCCCCTCTTTTCCTTTTCTTTCTCTCTTCTTCTTCTCTGATTTTGTTCTCTACTCCAGTGTTCCCTTTTGTTTCCCTATGTCGTCTTTTCTTCTCCGCTTTCTTTCTCCCTGCTCTCTCTCTCCCTTTCTCATGTTCCTTTTCTTTTCTCTTCTTCTTTTCTTCCGTCACTTCTCTGGAATTTCTCCCTCTTTTGTTTTCGATCCTCTCCGATTACTCTATCTGTAATCTCTCTTCTCCAGCCCTCTTAGTTTCTTTTATTCTCCCTCCGATCTGCTCCTCGTTCTCTCTAGTTATTTTCCTTCGATTCCCCTCTGTTTTCTCTTTGATTCTTTCTCCTTTCCAGCTCCCTTCCTCTCTTTCTTATTTTCTCTAATTGCTGGATCGTTTCCTCTCTCCTCTGTCGCCAAAAGATAACAGGGACAATTTCTCAAGTCAGTTTCTTTGTCGAAGTGGAAGCAGTGGGGATGTGAAGGTGGTGTTTTTGTGTGCAATTTGGCGATGATAGATAGTTGGGTTGTTGATGTTGGTGCTGTTTCGGATGATGGATGGTGATGGTTTGATTGGTGTGAGACAGAAGAGAGAGTGACGGAGCTGTGGAAGGATGGGCAGTAGAACAGGGCGGCTGTGATGGTGGGGTTGCGTTGGTAACACTGATGTCTTATTTCGGTGAGAGATTGGGACTGGTTCATGGTAATATTTCTGGTGATGAGGGGTTTAGAGAGGCAAGGTAGAGGAGGTTTATAGGATGTTAATTGTGTATGCGTGTGTGTGTAATTGTGGGTTTTCTGATGTCGATTGTGTGCGCAATTGATTTTGGATGCGTATGTGCGATTGATTGTATATGTGTATGATTGGATTAGTTATGTCTGTGTGTGCGATTGTTAGTGTATTTTGTTTGTGTTGAATCTGTGACTGAATTTGATTATTGGCAGCCCTGTGATGGTCTTTCTGGTTGAAACTGATGGCCATTTGAGTGATAATTGCAGATGTAGTGATGTGCTTGGTGAGGGAAATGACTGTGTTTCTGATGGTTGTGGTGATGGCAAGGTAATGGCTTGTTAGTCGTTTGTGAGTTCGGATGACTTGGAGCTGGAATTGAATGGTGAAGGTGATTGGCAAAGGGAGGGAGATTTTGCAGAAAAGAAAAGAGAATAGGAGAAGGGTGGTTGTTGGCGGAGCTCCGGTGGTCTTGGTGGTTATAGGGTGGTGATGATGGTTCAGGTGGTGGAAGAGATGGGAACCTGTTTCAGTGGTGGGTTTATCCGTCTATTTTTGGGTATTGATAGCTGGGGAATTGGGTGGTGATTGATGGATTTGGATTGTTTTTGTAGGTTTGTGTATGAAACAACGAGGCAGAGGGGGTCTGGGTAACGTTGATGGTTGGGATTGTCCAGAGGTGGGAATTCTAGAGCTGGTTGTGGGTTACTCGATGACAGAGGGATGGAGTAGTGGAGCAGGGTGGGCTTGATTTTGGATTGGTTGTTGTAGGTGAAGACTGGATTCTGAGTGGTGGAGGAAGGAGGAGAGGGGCAGGGAAACGGCGAGATGGAGAAGAAACGTTCCAGAAATGAAAAATTTCAAAACCCAAATAAAGAAACAAAACCCAGAAAAATATGATCCCAGAATATTTAAACTAAAAGAAAAACAAACATATTTAACTTAAATTCTAAATGAACACTTAGAACTAATCAGATTTACTTAGAGAAACAGAAGAAATTGAATCAAAATAAAAGGAAGAACTAACCTTTTTAGCCTGAAGATTAATCTGAAGATGAACAGTAGATGGAATAGATGGGACGATGAACAGTAACCAACGGCTTCAAGTGTGTGTTTTTTTGGTGTTTTATTGTGTGTGTTAGATCTTTTAAAGGTATAAGATGAGAAGTGTTTTTAGGGTTATCTATTTTTTTTTTCCTCCTTTTTTTTTTCTGCTGATTAAAGAAGGTATTTACAGGCTAGTGGTCAAGAATGCTGTAAAATAACGAAAATGCCATCAGTGTTGAAAAATATTAATTTTATTAAAAAAATATTTTTAACCCTAAAATTAAAATTTAATACAAAAAATATGACAGCGATCTCTAAATTTTCAAAAATAATTCACAGTAGATTTTAAAAATAAAAACTAGAGCTCAAAACTGATAGAAGTGTCTGGGGTGTAAAATGACGATTTTGCCCCTAAACAACGAAAATACAAAAAAATAGCTATTAACCTCGAAAAATTACCAAAAATTAAAAATAAGCTTAAAACACTAGAAAATGCATTTTTGACTCAAAATTTGACAAAAAATGAATTGAAACTGTAAAATGACGATTTTACCCTCAGACAATGAAAATTCACAAAAAAATAGTTATTGTCTTCAAAAAATTATAAAAAATTACAAATAAGCTTAAAACACTAGACAATGCATTTTTTACTCAAAATTGGTGAAAAATGAAATTAATTTGTAAAATAACGATTTTACTCTCGAACAATGAAAATTCACAGAAAAAATAGTTATTGTCTTCAAAAAATTATCAAAAATTACAAATAAGCTTAAAATACTAGAAAATGCATTTCGACTCAAAATTGATAAAAAATGAATTTAATTTGTAAAACGACAATTTTACCCTTGGGCAATAAGGCAATAAAAATTCACAGAAAAAATAGTAATCGTCTTTGAAAAAATCAAGAAAATTTAGAAACATGCTTAAAGAATTAAAAAAAATGAATTTGGAACTAAAAATGAGCTAAAATGGTGTAGACACCAAATTTTGACACACCTTTTGTAAAAATATGTGCGTCACTTTTATTTTAGGGGGTATTTTCTTATTTTTGGGGGTCGAGTACAATTTTCGCATATTATGTCTAATTCGTCACATTAGGGGCAAAAATGGTAGTTTCACCATGTAAATATTAATTTATTTTATTTTATTTCCTAAATACATAATTTTACTATTTTTATCATTATTTATGATTTTAATGATTTTTGGGAGTCATTCATTATTTATTTAAAATTTTGGTATTTTTTAATTCAACGGCACGTTTTCCAATGCACTATTTTTAACGATAATTTTCAAGTGAAAAATTTTATATTTGCATTTTTGTATATTCATAAATTTTCTGTAAAATTACATGATTTTTAGAGGTCATTTAGTATTTATTTATTTTTTGTCTTTTTATTTATTAAGGGCACGTTTTTCGAGAATGCGTTAATCTTAAAAATTTTGAGTGAAAATTATACTATATGTGCTTTATGTGATAATGCATGTTGTGTAAAAATTTTGTGATGTCATTTATTAATTTTCATAAATTTTATAATTTTTGCCATATTTAGGTCATGTTTTCCAATGCACTTTCTTATTTAAAATTTTTCTTTATGAGAATTATGTGTGTGTACATTTTATAAATTTTATGTAAGGAAAATTTTCATAATTAATTAATTTATTTATTTATTTATTCTAAAGACCATTGGTTGTTTATTTTAAATTGTATTTTTCTAATCTAGAATTAACTTTTTTACACTGAATTTTTCTTTTTCCTTCTTATAATATTGTATTTTAGTTTTAATATATAATTTAAAAAGTGTTCAAGTAGTTTTTATTTTATATTAGGTTATTTCATTTTATGTTATTTTTACTTTTTCATTTTTCTTTGTTTTCTTCATTTTCTTCTTTTTCAAAAAAAAAAAAAAAAAAAAAAGACAGAATGCAACAGCAGCAGCTTCTGCAAACTCCATACCCCAAACCATGCCTCCTCATCATCACCTTCCAACCCCCCCTGCAATTCAGCAGATTTTGAGGGATTTGGAAGGGATTTTTGTTCATTTTTTTTCTCACTTTTCCCTCACCTTCTCCCGGCCTTCTCTTCCCCTCACCAGTTTTTCATTCATCAGTTTTTTCATTCACAGAGAATCTCACGCCATTTTCCTTCACTCCCCCTCTCCTTCTTCCCTGAGCACACATTCACACCTCCCTCACAGAAAACACTCACCTCACACACAATCCACCTGCACCTCACTCGCACTCACCTGCAAACATTCACACACACTTGCACACAACCGGCATTTTTCACACAATCACACACGCACAAGCATCACATACACACCTGCATTTTCTTCCTCACTCTCACGCCTCACACATATCACACAACACACACTGCATTTCCTCTGCACAATTCACACACACAACACACAGGCACTTCACAGACAACACACATTAACACACACTTCACCTGCAAGCACTCTGGCCTCCTCTTCCCCTGCATTTTCCACACAGCACACACCTTACACACACAAAGAACACATTCAAACACACACTTCATTTTCTTCCTCACCTGCACTCTCAGCTCTCACATAGACAGAACACACACACGCACCAGCTCACACATTCACCTGCGTTCACTTACAACTCACACTGGCACGCAAATAACACACACACACCTGCACAAAACACACACAAACGCACGCACACACCTGCAAGAAGAGAAAACCGAAAAAAAAAATCAACAAACAACAAACAACAACAACAGCAACAGCAATATCACCACCACTGCCAGGTAAATATCCTACTTTTACTTTTCAAAATTTTTGTTTTTGTTTTCTGTTTTGTTTTTGTATTTAAAAAAAAAAAAAAAAAGGGGAAAACTGAAAAACGTCCGGCCGAGAGAGAGAGAGAGAGAGAGAGAGAGAGAGAGAGAGAGAGAGAGAGAGAGAGAGAGAGAGAGAGAAAGAGAGAGAGAGAGAGAGAGAGAGAGATGTGTGAGAGAGGGCCAGAAAATGAGAGAAGAAAATGGGGAAGAGAAAACCGAAAAAAAAAAAAAAAGAATCGGGAAGGGGAAAGACTAGAGAGAGAGAACGGAGAGAGAGACTGACCGGAAGATAGAGATCCGGACAGAGAGGAGGGAGCCGGACGAAAAAAAAAATATAGAGAGAATCGGCGGGGGGGAAGAAGAAGAACCAGGGGAGAAAGAAGAGAGAAAAGAAACGAAAGAAAGAAGAAGGAAAAAAGAAAAGAGAGAAAAAAAAAGAAAAGAGAGAAAAAAAAAATCTGAAAAAAAAAAGAGAAAGCCGGGTAAAAAAAAAAAAAAAAAATTGTTTTAGTGAAACTACGTCGTTTTGACGTAGTTTCACTCAAAACTACGTCGTTTTGGTTAGTTAGTTTTTTTTATTTATTTTTAATTAATAATAGGTATTTATTTTATAGTCCTAATACTTTCATTAATGCTACTGTGGCCCTGGAAATGTTTGATTTGTGCATTTAAATTTCTGTTTATTGTAGATTGACCCCCATAATTTAATTTTCTTTGCAATTAGGTCCCGATTAATTGCATTTAGGTCCCCCAACTTTTAGATATTTATAATTTTTGCCCCTGCACTATTCAATTTCTATTTTTGACCCCTACATTTTTCGGTAATTACATTCTGACCCCTAGATTTTGCTGGAATTGCATTTTTACCCTCTGATATTTATGAAAATTGCAATTTTGCCTCCCAAGCTTGCTGTCATTGTATTTTAGGCTTTAAATGTTGCTGAAAATTGCATTTTGACCCTTATACATTGCTGGAAATTCTATTTTCGCCCTAGGATATTGCTGGAATTTTGCATTTTCGCCCCTCAAGTAGCTAGAACTTGAATTTTAGCCTTGAATGTTTGCTGGAATTGTATTCTTTACTCTCCAAGTTTGCTGGAATTATATTTTAGCTTTAAGTATTGCTGGAAATTTTTATTTTTGAGCATTATACTTGCTGAAAATTACATTTTAGTTTTTAAATTTGTTGTAAACTATGTCATTACCTTAATTAGGGTTTAAAATTATAATTTTACTCTTTTGTTTGTTGAAAATCACATTTTTCACTTTAGAATATTGCTTAAATTTTCATTTTTATCCAAATCTTATAATATTTTAATTTTTTTTGCAAAAAAAAAAAATTTTTAAATTAGTTAAGTCCTCAAAGCTTTAAATTATTTCTTTTCACATTTTCTTTATTTATTTTACCAAATTTATATTTAATGTTCTAAAATTGGGTCTTGTTAGTCTAATTAATGTTCAAATTAGTTTTTTTTTTATTTTCCTTTTAGTTATTCTAATAATCATTATTTGGGGTGTTAAAAGTTTAAGTATGTATTATTGTATTTTATCTTCTATTATTATTATTTCTTTATTTTTTGTTGTTTTGCTTTATTTATTTATTTACTTATTTATTTTTACTTAAGCAATTTTCATTTTTTCTTCCTAAATAATTAATTATTATTATCATTATTTTCTTCCTCTTATTTTGTTTATTATTGCTATGATTGTTTGAATTATCGTAGTATGTTCATATTGATCAGTAGGAAATTATTCAATTAGTAGTTTATTTATTTAAATAGTGGTATTTTTGACATGTTTGTTCATTTTAATAGCAATTTGTACCGGGTCTTCGAATAGGAGGTACCTCTATTACCTTTTTATTATTCTTTATGTGCTCTTACGTGCTCCTATGTGTTTTTCTATGTGTTTTTATGTATCTTTGTGCTTATAATTTTATCCATGTGTGAGTGTTTATTTATTTATGTCGTATTATTTACTCGAATTTAATTTTTGATTATTCAAAGAAATGTAATAGATAGGTAATATATTCTATTTAGCAAAAATTTTGTATTTAGATAGTTAATGTAATAGATAGTTTATATTTTATCTATTTAATTAAAGCCTATGTATTTTAGATAGAAAGTGTAATAGATAGGTTAGATAGGTTATTTTTTATTTTATTTTTTTAGATTGTAATTAGGTTATTCTCCGATGTAATAGTTAGGGTTTTGTGTGCTATATGTGCTATGTGCTTATGTGTTTTATCCGCTTTCTTTAGGATTTTGCATCTAGAATATCACGTTTATGTGTTATGTGCTCCTATGTGCTATTATTTGCTTTTATGTGATTATTGCTGTAATACATGCTTTATTTATTTACTTGCTTTAATTATATATGTGTATCATCGCCACACTAGTCCAAAGCTAGTTGTGGTTAATTCCGGTTTCTTCGCTAGTCCAACGCTAGCGGAGAACTTATAGAAAATAGGCTAGTCCAATGCTAGACCTTTAGGTCATTTTAGTGTTAGAGTCATTTCTCGTGTGCATTTCATGACATTTCACACACATTTTATCCTTTTTTAGGCCTTTTCCATTTTTATATGATTTTTATATATAATTTATCACTTATTATCTATTTTAAACATATGTTTAGTACATAACATTTAAATTTCACTACACATAGAATCTTAGGTCATTTGTGTGATTTGACTAGAAACAGTCATCTACTCACGTTGGAAGCGATGGCGTACATGTCGTTCCCCCCTCCGTGAGTAGAAACAGATAGTCACGAGTCTATTAGTCCCCTGCACCCGTTATGTTGCATCCCCACTCTTTTTGATCACTTACTACCTATATTCTTATTTTCCTTTTCTTTTGCATTCCATTTTGCATTCATACTCGTGACTCCATCGAGGTCTAGATCCGGGTTTCGCAATTAATGCGATAATCCCGACCAAACCTCAGTGGAACATTTCGTCCCTTAACGATACCCATTTTTAGGACTAGATTTGCATTCATATAGTTGCATCCAAATGTGATAAAATCTTAGGGTTATATTAGGAAAATTTAGACTAAACCTCGCAACTAGCTTCGGCTAGGTTGAAAGGGTGCCTTAGGCGCGAGCCTTTGCCTTCCCTTTCTGCAACTGTGACTCCCGAACCTTTTTCTCTTGTTTTTCAAAGACCTGGAGTCGTCTAAAAGGGTTTTCTTGTTTTTCCTATGTTTTTTTCAAAAAAAATCATCTCTTTAAATAAATCATTCTTAATTTTCTTACCTTTTATTTTCGGGTGACTTGGTACACCAAAACTCAATACCAAGTGGCGACTCCTTTTTTACTAAAAACCCTTTTTAGACTCTATTTTCGGGCCCAAAAATCGTCGCATTTTCAAAAGTCCCATTTTAGGCCCTTTTTCTTTTATTTTAAAAAATTAAAACTTTTGTTTGTCACATTTTCATTGAATCATCCTTTACAAAGCATTTTCCAAAAATTAGTTTTTACAAAAATTTACACGCTTTTTTTTAATAACCACAACATTACATTTAATTCTTCCTTTTTCTTTTTCCCGACTTCACTCCTCACACTTTTATTTCATTTATTATTTTTCCTTTCTTTCGAAAAATGGGGCGCGACAAATGGTATTCACGAGGTGAAATTATCATTTTGCCCTTATGCTGGTAAAAATATAAAAAATACCAATTAAATCCAGAAAAATCATAAGAAATTAACAAATTCACATAAAAGTAAAAATATGAATTTAAAACCCCCAAAAGCTGATAGAAAAATATTTACAAATAAAATTACTATTTTACCCCCCAAATTATTGAAAAATTAAAATTTGTCCCAAAAAGTGCAAACATGCCTTTCCTATGTTTGAAAATAAATGGTGTATCAAAATTTGGTGTCTACAAACTCTTCTCAACTTAATACAATAATAAAGCTCTCTATATATAAACTCACAAAATAATAAACCTAATTGGAATATAGAATATAAATCTAATAGTAAACAAATAAATAACACTTAATAGCTTAATTAAATAAACTACTAAAAATTCAATCAAAATATAACATCTCAAATTAAATAGGTAACTTCGAATTCTTCAGTAATTTGGTTTAATTATACCATCAATGCCTCCCTTAAACTAAGCTCTCTCCCTCCATTATGAACAATAGGATCAAGTTATCTGTGTTGACTCGCTACAATCTTCAACCTATCTTTTTACACCACAAATTTATAATTGGGCTTCATCTTTTAGGTCTGTATTAAAAATCTAAACATCTGAATAAATAAATTTTTGTTACTCTTTTTTTCTTCAATTCCATGCGGACAACTTGATCAAAATTTGCAATTCCTTTTAACAACTATGGTAAGATTTTTTTTTTTTTTTTGTCTCCACATTATCATCCAAAGTTAACAATTATGGCAGGATTATTTGTTGTAGTCTCTACCCATTTAGAACCAACTTTTGGTCTGATCTTCAACACGAATGAGTAGTGCAAGATTATCCTTTGTAGTCTAATTTTGATCGAGTACTTTAAAAATACAAATCTTATGCCTCGAATTTAACAATTGGCACCCCGAGTCAAAGTCTAGAGGTCTAATACCACTTGTTAGTGCAAAAAATAACACTAGAAAATGTTATTTAACACATATAAAAATATGAAAGAAAATAAGAATTACAAAATAAAGCATTTCTGACTCTTATAATGAGACTAGCATAAATTCATGGTATAACGGTCTTCACCCAATCTACAATTGCTCTAAATTCTTAACTCTTCTAAACTCAATATTATAATTAAGTTGTTTATGTACAAACTCACAAAACTTGAACAATAAGAAACATAATTGGGATAGGGAATATCATTACAAAATAAATCAACGAATAATACATAATACCTTAAATAAATAAACTACTAAACAAATTCAATTAAAATATAACTTCTAAAACTAAATAAGAAACTTTTAAGTTTTTAAGAGTTTGGTTTAGTTATGCCAACACTTTGGTGATTCAGTACAATTAAAATCCAATGACAAATGTCTACTCTTAAGTTTTTAATGAACCCTTTTCCTAAATTTATTAATGTTCCCATGAATTGTCATATTTTTATAGTCCCATTCTAGGCCCATTTTATTTTTATATTCTTATTTTAAGTTTTTTCAAAAATCTTATTGTTTTAATTAGTCAAAAACCATTATTGTTTCTTTTGTTTCTTCTAAATTCAAAAAATTCTTTTATTATTATTGCTTTCTGAAAAATCTGCAAAATCCCATAAATTTTATGACTTTATTAAACCTATTTTTTTAAATTTTAGTTTTAATTTTGTTTTATCATTAGTCTTTTTAAGTTTAGTTAGTTTAGTTATTTTATTTTCTTATTTTAGTTATACTTAAAAAATTAAAAATCCAAAAAAATTCTTTTAATTAGATTAATTTTTTTGTTCAATTACTAAAAAAATATCTACTATTATTTTATTATTATTATTATTGCCATTGCTACTACTAGTATCACCACTAGTACTATTACTATTATTTATTTCTCCAAATGCAAAAAAAAAAAAGAACAAATATAATCTTTCAAACTTTAATTTTTTAAAAAACAAAATTGGGCGTGACATTCTCCCTAAATCCAAAATATTGGGTCTGCCTGTATTTTTTCATCTTGAACATATGGATACAAGTAATTTCGGACTCACAATAAGCCATAGAAACTAACTCCAGTTAAATAGGACGAAGTCATAATTTTTTAAATTTGTATAACATGTACCTTCCAGTATATTGTTATTAAACTTTCAGCCTTTTCTTTAAACTACTAATTTTTGGATATTATTATTAAACGTTTAAACTTGTCTTTTTGTAATATGATGAATGGAAATATAATAGAAAAGGTGAGGTTGACAAATTTGTAATATTACTAGGGGAGCTTGGGTGTGCCTAGCTCCATCCGATATGTTTGTCACTGGAGAAAAAATAATTGAGTGAAAATATTAAGAATACGTATTTTTGTTTGTGTTGTTACTATAAAAACATTTTGATAGAATCTCTGAATCATATATGATAGCTAAGGTAATTATACAATATTAAAGACATATAATACAATATTAAAGAGAAGCTTTATAAAAGTTCTAAAAAAATAAAAAAATAATTATCATAGTAGGACCATGATAATTTTTTACTTATCATCCTTTAACATCATCCTATCAATAAAATCACATGCGTTATATGGCAAAAAACTCCAAAAACTTAATTTTTTTTTTTACATCACCAGCATAAAATATTGATTAAGTCACAAGAAAAGGTAAAATCATAAACCATCCATCAAGAAAAATAATAATTTTTTTTACATAACTTGTGCAATGCACAACAAGACCTATCACATTTTTTTTTGGTACTTTTTATTCATAAAGTTTTAGCTGAATGATACTGTATGCATATTACTTGTCTAAAAAGATAATTATTTTTACTCAAATAAATAGTTTATCATTTTAAAAATATAAAAAAAAAGTTAGCACAAAATTTTTTAAAAAAATTTAAAAGAACGTGCCAAAATCCATTTTACAGTATTGTGAAGATAGCAAAAGATAGTTAAGAAAGAAGGAGAAAAAATAAAAAAATGTAAGAACCACGCACTTGACTATCACTTATATTGGGCTTAATTTGAAATTATCATTTAAATCGGATTTAATTTTGCCTCTACACGTTCTATGTAACAACTCGTTATACTACTCTTTGCCATTATGAGTGCATTGTGAAATTCTTTAATTCCTCATTAAAAGCTCATTACAATAACACCTTACTACCCAAAGAACAATGAATTAAGTTGTAGAAGCATGTGGCAGAAAGACGTACAATAAAGTATCCACATGGCATATAGAGAGGGCTATAGAAATTTTCCTGATCTTTTTATAATATAGTTAGATATGTGAAGATGTATAGTGCTGCAAATGAGCCATCAATTGCGATCCAAAAACAAGGCGAATTTATAGTCGAACGACCAAAAAGATAGACGTTGAATGAGCATGTCCAATATTGCAAGTATTTGGGACCATAAGCTTTGATGTGTCCAAACTTGGAGCTCAAGACAAAGTTGCCATGCCTAGCAACGATTCTATCCTTCAGCCGTTTGCGGTAATGTAGCCGACATACGTATGGGGCTATTCAAGTTGGTATGGCACCCATACCAACTAGGAGTTGAAGTCAACAAGCAATAGTTCAAGCTGAGTTAGTTAGGGTACCTAAGCACCATACGACTTATGCAACAACCATCCCTTTGAAAATTTCTACGAGTATTTTCCAAGACAAAAGATAGAGTGGTGCAACCAAAACGCAGAACATAACTTACCATGTAACACCCATGGCAGAGGGGTAGCCAATAATAATGAGCATAAACTACCGATCCAAAATACTTGAGCCAAGTTATTAGCAGTTTTGTATCTTGGATATTACTGATTAATTAAACATTTCATGAACTTTCAATATAGAAAGCAAGGTATTACAAGTATCCCATTTAAAGAGTGTATCTTCATGAAGTGCAATCCAAATTCGCACCAATTCGACCATGATCACTATTCTAACCTCTCCCCTGCCAGAGATCACACGATACTCATTCTAATACCAACGATCATACCAAATGCAGAGAGTATTAGTAACTTACTATCTTGAATATTATCAACCAATTAAACATCTCATACAGTTCAAGTGTGTGATGCTGAGGGTTACAACTTAATATTATAAAAATTTACATGGCATAGAGATTGGCAAAGGGACAAAATCGTTCTAGAAATTTTTTTTGGGGACTAAATTGGCTGAAAAAAAGTTTAAGGATTATTGCTTTTTTTTTTTTTAATGAGGACAAAGTATCCCATTTTTTCCTTTTGAGACGATTTCAAAACTCAATATGGTACAAAAGCATATGCCCAAATTTCACTTTGCACCCTTAACTTAAACCAGAATTCTCCGTTTGTACCCTAAACCAAACTATTTCCTTAACTATCCAAAACATTTTATTTAAATCCAATTATTGATGGCATCAACCAAACTGATGGAACTTAGACAAGTGCATGCAATGTTCATTTAAGCCCAATTGTTAACAAAATTAATTTTGGATAGATTGCATCCTAAACTGTCCAAAATATTCCACTTAAATCTAATCATTCTACACAATGGCCTAAATTTTATTAGTTTGGTTTTGCCACCAATAATTGGATTTAAATGGAATGTTTTGAACACTTGAAGGTGTTGTCTTTTCAAGTTAAAGTTAAGGGCGCAAGGTGAAAATGTGGTATAAGTTAGGGGTGCAAAGTAAAGTAGATTTAAGCCAAAGCATATTCTAAGGTGGATTGCCTTCAAAGCAGTAGTTGGATTAATAAAGTGCACGTTGAGACAAAAGTTGGAAATACAAAAACAAAATGAATTGAAATGCATCTGTACACAAGGATCCTGAAATTCAGTCAAAATCAAATCAAACCACATAATTAATTTAAGCGTCGCTTTAAGAGAAAAACAAAGAACATTAGGTTTAGCCTCCCCTCAAGTATAGAATCCTAGTGAGGCTAAATAGATAATAATGCAGCTTGCATTGTCCGTGGAGAAACCCCTCAAAGCCGTGTATCGCCCATCACACTAAGGATATGTCTCAATTTCCAAATTCAGCCGAGCTATATACTTAGCATTTTATTAGTTGTGTCCCCCATTGTAGCTGAGTAAAGCATACTCATCTTTCCAAACTAGGAGTAATACATCTTTTGACTTCTTATCGTCTAAATTCTCGACTGATTGTAGCTTATGCAACAAGAACCTCCCTTTCTCATATTTGTGCAAGTACTTTTTTAAGAGGGTGCTAACTTAAATACAAGGATGTGCACATTCTAAAATAAATATTAAGTTTATCTTCTAATAATTCTTATTTTGAATTGGATTTGATGTATAAACAAAGTGCACGCGTGCACACGCAGAGAGAGAAAGGGATAATGGGAGAAAGAAATTCAAATGAACTTTTACCTTATTTTCTTGGCAATATTACCAAAGTAAGAATTTTTTTACCAAAGCAATTTTGCTCAAATACCAAATTACTATTAATCAGTCAACACCATATATATGTACTAATTTGTCTAGATCTTCTTATTATGTTAATCATTCCCCTACCAAATTAACTTCCTTGTCTCTCTTATTCCTCTCCCAGATTAACTCTCCCTCCTCCCTTGTCCCCCGCCCACTACAATTCCCGCTTTCAATCTCTCCTTAATTTTCATTTTTTTTTATGTTGTCTTAAGACTCCTATTATAACTTTTCTTTTTCACCTCCCTCGGGTAATTGTTTCCCTTTTTTTTTTTTTTACTTTTTACATTTATTTTTTTGCATATTTGAGTGAATAATCTATTCGTGATTGTATAAATTTATGCAATTGATAATAAATTCTTATTCAATTATGGAGTGCAATCTGGTTTCGGATTATTTATCCTTATTGATTATTTACATCTATGTAAAAATATCTAAGTAATATTAGAATTCACTAACAGGATACAAAGAAGTCAAAAATGGGATTTGTGGTACATAATATATGTATTTTCCCAAATTAATTTTATTATATAATAATGGCAAGTTTACAAAAAACTTTTTTGGACTAATTTGACCAATCTATTTTATGTTATATATAAACTAATAGGTGTAATTCTTGTTTTGGTATTTTTAATTATTTATTAGTTTGAGAAAAATCGAGTTTATTATTAAAAATAGTTTTAAAATACAAAAAAAAATAGAAAAGTATATCGAAACTATAGGATTAGAATAAAAAACTCGATGAGCATAACCAAGTTAGTAGATGTATAAAGTAATACATAAATGAATAAGGGAAAGAGCCAAAAAAAAAAAAAAAAAAAAAATTCAAAGTTGAGAAAGAGAAATTCAACCAACGATGAGGAGAGAGAAGAAACAATTAAGAAGAGAAAGGAGAATGGGGCGACTTACATAATAAGAGGACTTAACAAATATATATTGTGTGGATTGATTAATGGTATTTCAGAAAAATTGCTCTAGTAGGAAATTCTTACTCTGCTAACAATATCGCCAATCAAGAAGAAAACATAACAATTGTTCACTCCCACTTGATAAGGTCACTCTCCCCTATAAGTACCTTTGATCCACTAGAAATAGTTAGAACCTATCAACACAGTGATGGCCTTCTTCATCTTCTTAATGTTGTCTACTTTTCCTTCTTTGATATTTTCGCTTGATATTACCATCACACCACCTCAAAGAAATATTTCTCTAACAACATTTAAGAAGCTTTACTTTCCAAGGAATGTCCCATCCACGGGCTCAATCTCTTTCGACATATTTGGTGGAGGTCCCTATGTTGGCGTTTCCGATGGTCGGATCCTGAAGTATGAAACACTTTTTAATTATTTCCGAGATTTTTCCTACAATTCACCAAATAGGTAATTTCAGCTTCCAAAAAATGTATAATTATTTTATTTACGAAACCAGCATTATGATATATCTTAAATAAGACTTTAGACCTGTTCTCAATAGCTTTTTTCTATCTGATTTTAGCTTCTATTTTTTAAAAAATCTATTTTATAATGTTCTCAACTATTTTTTTTAACTATTTTTTGAATTTTTAAGTTAAAATCAAGAGCAACTAATTTTTAACTTTTCTAAAATTAATTTTTATAAAAATTAAAATATATTGAAAACAAATCTTTTGTTGGCCTAACTAGCACTTTTGAAGTGGTTTAAAATTCTCTTGGTTTTAAACACTTTTTCGTGTTAGAAGTACAATATTTGGGTCACATTTACACTTTCATGTTCAGGACCAAGGCATTTTGTGACGGAAAGACTACCCTAGATTATCCAAGCTGTGGATCGCCTAGAGGGCTGGGATTCGACTTGTTAACAGGGAGGCTATACTCCTCTGATGTCTTTGTTGGCATCACAGTTGTTGGACCTCTAGGTGGGCTTGCTTCTACTCTTGTTTCTACAAAAAATGGAGTGCCTTACCTCTTTCTCCTCGGCATAGATGTTGGTATTGATGGAGTTGTCACTTTCACTGACTTAAGTGCTGTATACCCTCCACAGTTAATTTTCTACTCTTTCCCTATACGTTAAATTATTTCTATTCAAGTCTAAGATGCACACATCACTTGTGCAAAAAGTTTACATTCTTTACAATGCGATTTTCATTAATTCACAACTATTAAAAAAAAAAAACAAGGGTAAAATGTGAATTATTCCCTGTGGTATCGTTTTCAACCACATAATATCCCTATCTGTTTAATATGACTATATAACTCTTTGTGGTTTTATGAAATATGAAAAATAGACGAAATATTCTGCATCTGATTTTTAGAATATGCTACTATATGCGCAATGTCACGGAATATTCTGCATTAGTAGCAAATTATAAAAATCAAATGTGGAATATTCAGTGACGAAGTAATAATTTCGTACATTTTTCACATTTCATAAAACCATAGTGGGGGTTATGTGGTATATTGAAATTTATGTGGTCGAAAGTGATAATATATGAGTTATCTCATAATTTACCTAAAAATCAAACATTTCGGTATTTGCTCTATTTGATTTTTATTTTTCCAGGGATGTTCTAAATGCTATCCAAACTGGGGATAAAACAGGAAGAGTGTTAAGATACGATCCGAAGTCCAAGAATGTGACCGAACTGATCACACAACTTGCGACGCCTTTTGGGGTGGCAACCAATAGTGATGCCTCATTCCTCCTCGTTTCAGAATTCAGTGCAAAGAGAATTCGAAGGTATTGGCTCAAAGGAGATAAGGCTGGCACTTCTGAAATTTTCATAACATTTCAAGGAAATCCAAACAAGATTAAGAGGAACCAGGATGGTGATTTTTGGATTGCAGTTAATAGCCTAAAGAATGACTCCACTGTTCTCCCCCTGGGTGTGAAGATCAATCCTTCAGGAGAAATATTGGCAACTGTGGATCTAAGCAAGGAATATAATCAACGCATTAGTGTTATTCAAGAACAAGCTGGAAAATTATATGTTACCGGTGTTTATTATAACTACGTTGGCCAGTACAACATAGCATACATTTAACGCATTTGCTGTAGACACTGTCGTAATATCAGGTCCTCTATCCCTTAGTCGTTAGTTGGTATGCCTTTGCTTCCACAAAGCATCTTCTATGGAATAATAAAATTGTTACACTTTTTTTTTTTTTTTGATTTTTTCAAAATGCTAACATATCTTTATGTTAGCATCTTCTATGGAATAATAAATGTGCTATAGTTTATTATTTTTTTTATCCAAAATGATACCGCAATTGAATCCTATGCTGATGATTTGGCAAATTCTTTTGGGTAATACGTTGTATGTTAATCTAACTTTAGATATCATCATGTTTTATTTGTATCTGTTGACATTCAAAAAGTTTCATCAAATCATATGTGTGTGTAATTTCTTAAAAATCAAATTTGGAAATTTTAAGTTTTGGGGAAAAATAGCCAATTTCTAAATTTTTTTTTTTGGGGTTCTTACCCCACCATGCTCACACCTGTTGTCCCCTAATCTTAAGTGAGAGTTGGGAAGGAATAAATGATCGAATAGTTAGAGCTCTATAACTCTACTTCAGAGGTCAAGGGGTTCGAATCCCACTAACATCATTCCTCTTCCCTCAATTGTAATAGTATAGGTTTGATATATATTTTTAAAAAAAGTGAGAGTTAAATTGATTTCATCCTCTATTTCAAAATCTCAATTTATTCCCACAAACTAAAAAGGTTTTCTTGTGTCCTATCAGGGCAATACAAAATTAGGACTGTCAATAGAGTTGAGCCAACTCGAACTTGGCTCGCTAGAGAAAAACCTGATGAGTCTAACATTTCATCAAGCCAATCTATGAGCTTGGACCAAAATATTATGCCTGAAGTAATTTTGAACTGAACTTGGGCCTCATTAGTCTTAGGCCGTTATAGGCCAGGCTGACAAATGGCGACACACATAGATACACATGTGTGCACACACACACACACACACGTATAGTTCAAGGTTATCTCTATCTTTCTTTTTGGTTTAATAAATTTATATGTTGATATGATGGTGGCTACTTTTTATGTCCAATAGTCAGTTCTTACTCTTTTTTCTTTTCAACTTTTCTCTCCTTAGAACTTTTTGGCATAGTGGCTGATTGAATATTTTTTTAACAAATGAATCGTGGGCTATTTCTATTCTTTTTCTTCTTTTGTTGGATTGAATAATTATTAATAGTATTAGTTTTGGACTTTAAGCACACGGTTTTAGACAGCCTAAATATTTTGTGTAGACACTAAATTTTGACACATCATTTATTTTTTCAACATTGGAGTATCACTGTCTATTTTTGGGGGTTAAATTCTAATTTTGAGCAAAAGGAGGCAAAATCAACAATTTCGAGGGGGTAAAACAGTAATTTTTAGTTGTAAATATTTTTCATTAGTTTTGGGGCTTTTTAAATTCATATATTTCTACTTTCATACATATTTTAAATTTCTGTGATTTTTCGAGTTCAACTAGTATTTTTTAATATTTTACTAGCACAGAGGAAAAATAGTCATTTCATCCCGCAAACACCATTTTCACTCATTTCAAGTCCAAAATTTATTTTTTAAGCTTTTAAGCATGTTTCTAAATTTTTTTTGGGACGATTGCTATTTTTTCTGTAAATACTGCATTCAAGGGCAAAATTGTCATTTTGTACCCTGAACGCATTTTTCACCAATTTTTGAGTCCTAAATGTATTTTCTAGGGTTTTAAACTTATTTTTAATTTTTAGTAATTTTTTGAGGCCAATAGCTATTCTTTTTGTATATTTTGTCAGTATAAGGGCAAAATAGTCATTTCGCACTCTGAATGCATTTTTCATCAATTTTTCAGTCATAAATGCATTTTTTAGGGTTTTAAGATTATTTTTAATTTTTGACAATTTTTCGTGACCAATAGCTATTTTCTGTGCATTTTGTCAATATATGGGCAAAATAGTAATTTCATACCCTGAAAGCATTTTTGACTAGTTTTAAGCTCTAATCTTTATTTTTTTTAAATTTTGAAATATATTTTGAAATTTTTGGAGTTCATTATCATTTTTGTATTAATTTTATTTTTTGTGTTAAAAATAATTTTTTTAGAATAAAATTAGAATTTTTTTTTACGAGTGGCATTTTAGTTATTTTGGGGTATTCTTGGAGGTCAAAACTACTAGACTCTATAAATGCCCCCATTAAAATCAGAAAAAAGGACAAAAATAAAAACCCTACAAACAAACACATGTTCTTTTTAGCCATTAAAATCAAAACACACACTTTTACACCATAAACACACACATTTAAGGCCGCCATCTTCAATTGCTATTCACTATTCATCGCATCTTCAGACAACTGTTCATCATCTTGTCTCCAACATTTAAAAAAGGTAAGTTCTTTCCTAACTTTTCTCTTTGTTAATTTAATTTTCCTTCAACTTCTATGTCAATTTGATTAACTGTGTTTATGCGATTGGGATTTTAGCTGTATTTGGATCTACTTCTTGTTTTGTTTCTGGGTTTTTGGTTTGTTTTGATCCTAGCTTGTTGGAATTTTTCTTCATCATTCATCTTCTTTCTCTCTCCCTTCTTCCACCACTATTCTCTCCAACCACCACCCAAAGCCAACCCTACTCACCAGCAAAACAGCAAATTTAACCACCTAAGTCCTCCCTTCCTTCTTCATTGGCCATTATCAGACCATCTATAACCTCCATCACCACCATAGCTCCGCATTCCTTTCCCCTCTGCTAGTAACAATCTCCAATCAACCAAACACAAACACCGAGTTCACCTGCAACACATACCCACAATCATGACAGTCACACACGGTCAGCAACTCACCACCAAATCCCAATGGAACAGCTCACACATATGCAACCAGCAATATACACACAATCCATCGATTTACACACATCACATGATATACACCTATAGAACACTCTAAACAAAACAAAACATACACACAAATTCACATATCACCATCGTCACACAAGGCCATCCAAACCAACATGCATTCACATTCAAAATCAGTTCCCAAGCCTCCGTGAACAAACATTAGCACCACCTAGTCCCAAACCGTCACTATATCAGCCTCCCCCGCTAACCATACTACCACCAAATGCCAAATAGCAACCAAAATAGTACAAATAGTTAACCAAATTAGCCAATCAAAAACCCAAATCAAAACTGCCAACTCCCATGGCCAGAAACAAATACAGAAATAGTTGCTTGCATAACTACAATTAGATTACAGCCTCAAAAACCCAGTAGCAACTTCCACAAAATATCTCAAACTGTAGAGTTACTAATTCGCCAATTTTTACCACCTAAATCAGTCCCAATTCCATTCGCATAACCCAAATTTGCCACACAAAACCTACAAAAACACAACAATTAACCAAAGCCCCTAGCCCAATAATCAAATAGCCTCACAAGTCACTGTCAAATCACCTCCCTCCACCATCTGCATTGCCAAATATCACTGGAAAACCATATCACCAGCCATCACCGTTACCCACATCATCAAAAAACTCACAGCCAGCCCCAAACAACTATCGCCACCTCCCCTCTACTACTGTCACATGCCATTTTCCACTTTAACCATCTCCATCACCTGCGAAAACAACCCAAAAACCACAACATCACCCTCAAATTCCAAGACACCCCCAACAACTCTGCCACCACAAACCATCATTATCACCCGAAGCTTCACCCATCTTCCCTTTGCTCTACCACACCCCTGCCCCTCTACCATATATCCCCTTTCCTCACTTCGGGAGAGAAATCAGCTGGGAAATTTGTTCCCATTGTTTCTGGGAAAAGCACAAAAAAGAGAGGAAGAGAAAAAAAATAAAAAGGGGAAAATGGAAACGAGAGAGCAGAGAGACAGAAACAGAGAATCAGAGAGAAAAAATAAGAAAGAGAGAAAAATTAAAGATAAAGAGAGTAGCTGGAGAAGGTGGAGAAAACGAAAATAGAGAGGGAGAGAACGGAGACAGAAGAGATTAGAGAGCGAGATAAATAGATAAGAAGAAATTGAAGAGAGAAAGAACGAGATGCGAGAGAGATAGGGACGAATTAGGAAACGGCAAGAGTGAGATTGAGAGAATAGAACCAAGAACAGAAAGAATTGAGAGAAAAAAAAAAGAATTAGAAAGAAACAAGCGGAGAGAAGAGAATCCGGAGGCTAGGGAGAGAAAAGAGAGAGAAAAAAAAAGATAAAGGCGATGAGGAACATGAGAAATAGAGGGAGAGAAAGGGAAGACAGACGGGAAAGAGAGATTGAGTGAAAGAAGAAGATGGATTAAGGTGAAGAAAAATGAATTTAGGAGAGTGTTTATTTGTTTGTTTGTTTATTGGCACATTGGTTTTGATTCTTTTATTTATGCTTTCTTTTTGTTTTATGTTGTTAATTAGTCCAATAATTGGAAAAGGAATAGAAAGACAAAAAACTACTGTATGATTTTGTTTTAGTTTAAGTTAATTCAAGGTTTTCTGTCCATTTAATTTTAATTTAGTTAATTAATTGTTTCAGTTAAGTTAATTTAGTTGATTAATCTAGTTTCTTAATTTAGTTTGACATTCTTTTTCTTTTTCTTATTCTTATTATTATTATTATTATTATTATTATTATTATTATTATTATTATTATTATTATTAAATAGTTATTTAGATGTCACTCCCTAGGGTTTTTGCGTAGTATTAATATGGCCCTCAGTATCTTGTACTATTGCATTTGAGTACCCATAATTACAGATTGGCCTCTCTCAAGTTTAGTTTCTTTCAATTAAATCCTGATTAAATGCAATTATGATTTAATACTTGCTCGAATTTATTGTCTTGCCTCCCAATTTACTTTAATTTGCATCTTTGCCCCTGGACTTCTGTAAATTTTCAATTTTACTTCCTTGATTAGTAGAATTTTCAAGTTTTACCTTGAGCCCCTTTGGACTTATGATTTTGGTTTTGAGCATTTTAGTTTAATACAATTTACATTAGGGACAAGAGTAGTCTTCGTATTCTTGACTTTTGGTATCAGCACAATATTTGTGTGATTTATGCTTAGCAGCGAGGCACTTCCATTCAAAAATAGGAGAGCCATTTGAGCGACCTCTTACCTCACTAAGCTCCTGTAATGTTGATACAACCTTTATTGCAAGCCATCTGGCCTAGAGCTTTCTAGGGTTGCATTCGCTTTAATGCTACATGTATATCATTGACTATATAGTTCTTTACCAAGTCATTATACATCTCCTCTATTATCTGTGCATTATTCAAGGCATAATGCTCCTGTAGTAGGACTCCATTCGACTAGTAGAGCTTCTTGAAAAATTCCACCATATGAAACTCAATTTGCTCTTCTTCTTCAATCTATTCTCCTGTTTCATTTTGTAGCCTGTCAATCCTATTTCGTCATTTCCTTTGACTTGCTTTTAGATGAAAGTATCTTATATTCCTATCTCCATTCTTTAGCTAGTTTTGCCTTGATCTTTGCCTCCAGAATTTCTCCTTTAACTCCAACAGGTTGTCTAGTTCTATTATGTGGCAAATTTCCTCTTCAATGGAGCATCTAGGGTTGCCTTGAATAGCTTTTAATTTTTGCTTTACTTGATCTATAATCTTCGCAATATTTCCAAATTTTCGTCTCTCCCAAATTGCTAGCTTATGCAGCACTTTCTCACTTTGTTGAGTTAATATGGCAAAAGGGTCCTCAGCATCTCCTGTCCAATTGTTTTTAATGATCATTGACATTGCTCTTCCCCCTAAGCATATTTATTCAAATTTTATAATTCTCTTTGTTTGCTTCCTTTTATTATAATGTGCCCCATTCCTTCGAATTGAAATTTTAAGGGAAACATGTTCAAAATATGAAGAAACTAAATGATTAATTGTCGACTTGGGAAAGATGGTACACCCCTGAATATCCACAATTGCACGATCAAGTCGCTCCAAAATTCTTGTTTTTGAATTCCTGCCCTTTGTCCATGTGAAATTAGCAACTGTACAACCAAGATCATAGAACCCAGCTTCATAAATAGCTTCTTTGAAGGCATTAATTTGACTATTATTTCTGTCTCATCCTTCCCATTTCTCCTTTATCTCTCCTATTTCATTGAAAATCCCCTGCACATATCTATGGTGAATTGCTCAAAATTGCTAGCCTTTTTAGTAATTGCCATGAACATCTTATTTGGCTTGTGCATGGATTTTCGTAGAATCCTGTAAAATGCCACTAGGTGTTTTTTCCTTCAATCCTGATCAATAAGTCTATTTCTCCTGTCGAGTAGCTTTGCACTAATACTTCAAGATCATCCTTCCATATTAAAGCCAATCCTCCTCCTTTTTTCCTTCGTCCAACCAAAAAAAAATTTGAAAATCCCAATTTTGTTTTGAGGGTGCCTATCTAAACTTCCTGCATCTTTGTTTTTGATAAAAAAAAAAAAAAGGTTGGGAGCTTGTTCTTTCAGCAAGTTGCTGAGAGCCTGAATTGCTCGGGGGTTCCCAGGCTCTCAGCAATTCCATACCAAGGCGATCATTATTCCCAACAGGGCTGCTTTGTAGCCACCGCCGATGTCTCGATTTCACCATTGCTGATTTTAGTTTGCTTTATTTTCTTTCATTCTATATTACTCTCTTGGTTATCTTAGTGCCAATGCCTTTTTTCACCTCTATTTGCACTTGGATTTGCTTGGACCTGATTTAGTATGGGTTGGCTTTGCTGGTTTATGCCCTCATCTAAGTTTAAACTGGGCTCCAATTGAAATCGATTATTCATTACCCCTTCATTTAGTCCTACAATTTCATGAGACCCTATGTCTTGGTTCATTAAATTATTAGGTGGACTTACCTTTTGCTCTGGCCTGCAAAGCATAGACTCCTTTATAATCTCCATTTGTTGAGTTGGGCTTTGTTGGTCTATATTTTGTACTTGGGTTGTACTGGGGCCATCAATATTTTCTTGCATCGTTGTGCACATGGAAAGTCTCCCTTTTCCTTCTTGTTAGTTGCAGTTCTTCAAAAAATCTTCTGAACATCCTGCATTTTGTGGCAAACCATGCCTCCCAGCCACCATGTTAGCTTCTCAAGCCTCAACATCACTTTCTCTTATCACTGAATCATGATGGCTTTGCATCCCCCTTCCTCCTCCTTCTTCCTCCTGTCTTATTGGAGCTTCCACTTCTCCACTATGTAGCTCCTGCCAAATGCATTTTGAAGGTATGTTGTCTGTTATTAGCCAAAACTGGTATCCCTCGTCATTAATCCCCATCTTTCTGTTATAGTTACGACCCATGTGACCAATTATTCCACAAAAAGGGCAGAATAATGGTTTTTTTTTTTCATACCTAATAATTGCCATCATCACTGAAAAGTTTTCCCTTCTTAGTCTCACCACTCTTCTTAATGGCTGACGGACATTAATCATGGCTCTTAATCTTATAAAGCGTTCCCCATAATCATTTTTCTCTCTCAATTGGAAGGCGATTACATTCTTAAAGAAGCATGCTACATTCACGGCAATCTCCTTTGTGTATATCTCCCGTGGCAGCCCAATTATATTTAGCCAAAAATGAGTGTTATCAAAGTCTTCATTCTCCACATTTATACCTTTGTACAAGGTTTTACCACCAGCAGATTGTTATCGATATTCCAAGGGCCCCCTTCTTATAACTCCTTTGAGTTCTTCTTGTGATGAGAGGAAAAATTGATATAAATTCGGTTGAATCCTGAACATCTTTATGTTCTGACTTTCCCACTTTTGACAAGGCACTTCGTGTACTTTTGAGATTTGTTTCCTTGTCTACAATGAACTTACAATAACAACTGTTTGAGCAATCTCAGATCTCTTCTTCTTGTACTTCTATTATTGCAACTCCATCTTCGTGTAACTAAACATTTTGCATTTGTTTAATGATCTCTTGCGCCGTGCTAGCCATTCGACGTTAATTTGGTGAACCAATCGGTTTGTCATTGAGTAAAAGTGGACTAATTTGAGGAACGAAGTCCCTCTTCCAGAGGAGGGACAAACTCTAGCATACTCTTATTTTTATTGATTTTTCTATTTGCTTGTGAAGTTGTGTGAGAACAGAAAAAATCATAATACAAAGTGAGTGAGTGTAAACTAGAAAAGAAAAATAACTTTATGATAGTGGTTTATCCACGCATGTTTTAGAGTGTCTAAGTGATGGTTTTGGTAGATATTTTAAGACTTTTAATTAATAATTTTGGGATCAAACCAGTCATTTTCTAGACATACTTCATTTTGCCAATTAAAGTTCATATTGGCAACATAATTGAGCCACATAATTGCACTTATTCGATAAGTTTTTGTAAGAAAAAAGATTCATGGACTAGATGAGGATCAGAAGTGAAGAAAAAGACAAGGAGATTGCTAAGATAAAAGGATGATTATGAAGAAAAATGATGAACCACAGATTGCTTCAAAGAAAATGCTCGCGGTCTCTTCACACGGTTTACAAACAAAAGGTCAATCCCATGATCAACCGCATGCGATTGTCTTCACGAGTTCCTTCCATAGAGCAAACGTGGACAAAACTGCGCAAGAATGTGCGTGGCAGTTCAAAAAAGAGAAACCGTGTGACCAACCACGCGCAGTTTTCCATCGGGCTTGTTCGCGGTTTTTCAAAAATTTGAAGAAATCGTGGGAGATCAACGGGCAGATACGCACACGGTTTCTGGATGCAAACCTGCAGCAGTTTAACAGTTGATACTAGCATTATGACGGGATATTCATTATTCTATCTTTCTCTTAGAGTTCTCTAGAGAGAAAAAGAAGGAAATTAGAGATTCTTGAGGGAGATAGAGAAGGGAGAAGAAGAGAAGCCTTCAAAGGGTAAAAAGGAGCTTGAATCTTCGCCACCTAGAAGAAATTGCAGCAATTGACCAATGGGGAATTTGTAGGGCTTCAATTAGAATGAGTTTTTACATTTCCTTTTTTTTAATTAATGTAGTTTCTTTGATTCTCATGGGGTAATTCTTTGTAGTCTAGATTGGTTGAACCCAATTATGTAATTGATGGATTGATTTTTGGTTTATGCTAATTACCTCTCTTGATTTGGGTTAATTTGTGATTTATCATGTTTAATTGGATGGGGATTTTTCATGCATCCTTGATTCTATGGTTGATTTTGAATGGGTATATCGAGAGATTGCACATATGAATGGATCACTTTACAAATTAAGGCAATTTGAATGAACCACTAGAGATAGAGTTCCATGAATTGTCCCCTTTTATTGAGTTTTGGAAAAGACTCGATAAATTAGAGTCAATTAATCCTAAAGCATCTAATTGGGGTGTTAATTGTGAAGAGATTCTAGTTGGCCAACCAAGAGAGTAGAGATTGTTTCTCTTGAGAAAGGTTACGGTCTAATTTTGGGGCTTTGGGTTCAAATCGAGTTGTGGTAAAAGCATTAATTCGGAATTGGTTCATTGAGTTAGCAATTTGGGGATACCACATCTAGACTTAATTTGTCGTTCTTGTTGTCAGTTCTCATTCTCCTTTATCGTTCTCTCTTGACTCTAGTGGATTACATAGTGTTTGTCCTAATTTCTTACTTTTAAAAGTCCAATTGTGCTCATTAGGCTAGATAATAGAATTCAAGTGATTACTAGTACTTGCTAATTCTTGTGGGACGATATTCGGTGCTCTCTTATACTATACTACGGAACAATAGGTGCACTTTCCTAGAGTTTCTTTGGTATAGT
This sequence comes from Mitragyna speciosa, assembly GCA_024721245.1. Classification (NCBI taxonomy): domain Eukaryota; kingdom Viridiplantae; phylum Streptophyta; class Magnoliopsida; order Gentianales; family Rubiaceae; genus Mitragyna; species Mitragyna speciosa. The sequence goes on from CM045573.1 coordinate 10,821,311, forward strand.
TCAAAGAATACACATCAAGTTTTTAGCGTCGTTGCTGGGGATTGGTGATATTAGGAAAATTTGCATTTTATTACTCTAGCCATTATTTACGTTTTTGTATTTCTCTTTTTCTTGTTTGAGTGTTTTTTTTTTATTTGAATTGATTTGTTTTTATGGCACTTCTTCGTAGGACTCCATTCTTGATGTATGACCTGAAGCTCAAGTTCCTTTCTTTTTGAAGTTGACTTAGAAATAGAAAGAACCTTTAGAAAGACAGTGAGAAGATGGTTATGGGATCAATTAGAGGAAATCGCTTTGGATTTCTATCGGGAGATAGTTGAAGAAGAGTTAAATATGGCAGAAAATCAACCTCCATTCGATCCTCCCTTAGAGAAGCAAATGAGAGAGCAACCCCGAAGACCAATGATGACGTCTGACTATGCTAGACCCTCATTTGATGGGAACTGAATCTAGCACGGTTCATCCTCTGGTGGTAGCAAATAACTTTGAAATTAAGCCTCACATCACCCAAATGGTGCAGCAACATGTTCAAGTTGATGGTTTACCAAATGAAGACCTGAATGCCCATCTTGCCAACTTTTTGGAGATATGTGACACATTCAAATTAATGAAGCGACAGATGACGCTATCAGGTTGAGGTTATTCTTATTCTCCTTGAGGAATAGGGCCAAACAATGGCTAAGTTCTTTACCCTGAGGCTTAATCACCACTTGGGATCAAATGGCGAAAAGTTCTTAACCAAATACTTCCCTCTTGCCAAGACTGCAAAAATAAGGAATGATATATCTTCTTTTGCTCAAATTGAAGCTGAAACCTTGTATGACACTTAGGAAAGATTCAAGGAATTATTGAGAAAGTGTCCCCACCATGGATTGCCCACATGGATGCACATGCAAAATTCTACAATGGGTTCAATCTAGCTACAAGGCAAATGATCGATGCGGCTACGGGTGGTACTATGAATTGCAAAATGTCGGAGGCGGCCCAAGAGCTTATTGAAGAAATGACCATGAATAGCTACCAATGGTAGGCTACCCATTCTAGGCCAAATAAACCAACTCGAGTTTATGATGTGAACGCAGTCACGACATTAGCAGTCCAGGTTGAGATTTTGAACAAAAAAATTGATAGCATGTCGGTGAACCAAAGACCATTTTAAGTGATGCAATGTGACCTGTATGGAGGTGAGCATCCTAACCAAAGTGCCAGGCAATTAACGCGAAGCAAAAACCGGATGAGCAATGCCATTTCATGGGCAATACTTCAAGGCAACAAAACAATCCCTACAGCAACACTTATAATATAAATTGGAGGAATTACCTAAACTTCTCTTCAGAAAATTAAGGGCAACAAAGATAACAGCCATCACTGGGATACCAACCACAACCTTAGCCTCAACCTGAATTTGAGAAGAAGTCAAACCTTGAGGAATTGATGACCAAGTACATCAACACATATAAAAATAGGATGCAAAGCATGGAGACATCTTTGAGAAATCAACAGGCATCCATCCATAATTTGGAGAATCAAATTGGGCAAATAGCTAAGTTGATGTCCGAAAGACTCAAGGGGCACTTCCAAGCAACACGAAGCCAATCTAAGAGAACAAGCAAAAGCAATCACCTTAAGGAGTGGCAAGGAAGTGCAAAAGGAGGAACCAAGGAAGGCTAAGGAATTGGCAGTTGAGAAAAGAAAGATGAAGAAGAACAAGGGGGGAGACAAAACAATGATGACAAGAAGATGGATGTGGAACCCATGAAGAAGGTAGTAAAGGAGTACAGACCTCCTATCCCCTATCCTAGCCAACTTCAAAAGGACCGTCAGGATGAGTGCTTTGGTAAATTTCTAGAGCTCTTTAAACAATTGCATATTAACATTCCTTTTGTTGAAGCTCTCTCATAGATGCCAAAGTATGCCAAGTTTTTGAAGGATTTATTATCAAACAAGAGAAAGCTCAAGGAACTACCTGTTGTGAGACTAAATGAAGAGTGCTCCGCCATCCTACAGAAGCAAGCTGCCTCAGAAACTCAAGAATCCAAGGAGTTTTACTATTCCATGTAATATTAGTAGTTTGTCTATTGATAAGGCTTTAGTTGACTTAGGTGCAAATATAAATTTGATGCCTTATGAAATGTTCATGCAATTATGACTAGGAGAGTCCAAACCCACAAGGATGAGCATTCAATTAGCAGATAGGTCCATAAAGTATCCCAAGGGAATTATAGAGGATGTGTTGGTTAAGATTGACAAATTTATTTTTCAGTTGATTTTGTGATTTTGGATATGGAAGATGATATAGAGATTCTCCTTATCTTGGGGTGACCTTTCCTAGTTATAGCTAAAGCATTAATTGATGTTCAAGCCGAAAAACTGACCCTTAGAGTGGAAGGAGGAAGAAGTGGTTTTTAAGATATCGAAAGCTATGAGACATTTTCTAGTTAGAGATGATACTTGTTTTTATATAGAATACTATTGACACTGAATTGGTTAATATTTTGCAAGGAGGTCATCATTGATGATCCATTAGGAGGCGGGTATCATTCAAGGAGAAGGGGGTGACTTCCCACCCTACTATAGTAGAGCAAAGTGGCTTCACCTAGAAGCCAAAAAGGCCTATATGAAGGTACCCGAGCTTATGAAGAAATCGGGAAGATCAAGAGGAGGAGTCTCTCAAATCATCAATCGAGGACCCTACCCGAAGCTTGAATTAAAAAGGATTACCTAGAGCATTTGGAATATACTTTTTTAGCATGAAAATTAGCAAACTACCAGTGATTATTGCAGCAGGTACTAGATGAATGAGAAACAAGCAAAAGCTATTAAAAGTCTTGAAGGAACACAAAAGAGCACTTGCATGGAAGATTTCTAACATTAGATGGCATTAGTCATTCATTTGTACCCACAAGATACTAATAGGAAGATGATTTCAAGCCGGTAGTAGCAATATCAAAGGCAGCTTACTCCTAACATGAAGGAGGTGATCAAGGTCGAAGTGATAAAGTTACTTGATGCTAGAGTGATCTACTCCATTTCTGACAGCTCGTGGGTTAGTCCGGTGCAAGTGGTACCTAAAAAGAGAGGCATGACGGTGGTACCAAATGAGAAGAATGACTTGATTCCGATGAGGACCGTTACGGGTTGGAGAGTGTACATCGACTACAGAAAGCTCAATGATGTCACTCGAAAGCACTATTTCTCTTTGCCCTTTATTGATCAAATACTCGAGAGATTGGCCAGCCATGAGTACTATTGCTTCTTGAATGGATTATTAGGGTATTTTCAAATTCCCATAACTCCAGAATATCAAGAGAAGACAACATTCACTTGCCCCTATGGTACGTTCGCATACCGCAAGATGCCTTTTGGGTTGTGTAACGAGCTTGCCATGTTTCAAAAGTGCATGTTAGCCATATTTAATGAATTAGTTAAGGATATCATGGAGGTATTTATGCACGACTTTTCCGTTTTTGGTGATTCCTTTGCTTATGCTTGAAAATTTTAGAGAGAGTGCTAAAAAGATAGTGAGGAAACAAATTTGGTGCTTAATTTGGATAAATGTCACTTTATGATTCAAGAGGGGATTCTGTTAGGAAATAAAATTTCTAAAGAAGGGCATTGAAGTGGATAGAGCAAAGATAGAAGGTCATAAAGAAATTGCCCCCACTGACTTCGATTAAGGCAATAAGAAGCTTCCTTGAGCATGCGGGTTTCTATAGAAGGTTCATAAAAGATTTTTCCAAGATAATCTAAACCTCTAACCAAACTACTTGAAAAGGATGTGGTCTTTGATTTTGATGAAAATTGCATGAGTGCGTTTAGAATTTTGAAAGAAAAATTGAATCCACTTCCTGATTATAGTTGCTTCCTGATTGGTCTTTACCTTTTGAGATTATGTGTGATGCTAGTGATGTTTCAGTGGGGGCTATACTTGGACAAAGAAGGAATAGGCACTTTCGACCTATCTACTACGCAAGCAAAACCTTAACGGCGGCTCAAGAAAACTACACCACAACGGAGAAGGAATTGTTTGTGATAGTATTTGCATTTGATAAATTTAGATCCTATCTTATCTTGTCTAAAGTTATAGTACACACTGATCACTCAACACTCAAGTACCTTTTAAGCAAGAATAATGCTAAACCAAGACTCATTAGATGGATTTTATTACTGCAGGAGTTCGATATTGAGATTAAAGACAAGAAAGGAGCGGACAATTTGGCAACTGACCACCTCTCTTGTCTCGAGAATGATGAAGAAAGAGACTTAATTGAGGGAGAAATCAGTGATGATTTTCCTGATGAAAAATTTTATACAATTTCTTCTTCTTATGCCCATGTACCTTAGTTTGTGGACATAGCTAACTATTTGGCCTCACAGGTTCTTTCCAAGAGAATGACGTATCAAGAGAAGAAGAAATTCTTCTCTGAATTGAGATACTACCTTTGCGATGACCCGTATCTATTTCACGTTTGTGCAAATCATATCATTCGGAGGTGTGTGGATAACTCACAGATTGATTTTATTTTGAAGCATTGCCATGCGGGACTGGCAAGTGGTCACTATCATGCTAATGGGACAGCCCGAAAAGTATTGGATTCAATTTCTTTTGGCCCACGATTTTTAAAGATGCTAAGAGGTATGTGCAGCAATGTGATAGTTACTAGCAGTCAGGTAATTTCTCTCGTAGAGATGAGATGCCCCAATCGGGCATATTAGTTTGTGAGATTTTTGATGTTTTGGGCATCGACTTTATGGGGCCGTTCCCCGTGTCGTATGGGAATAAGTACATCCTAGTAGCGGTGGATTATGTCTCTAAATGGGTAAAAGCTAAAGCTCTTTCTACAAATGATGCTAGGATGTTTGTCAAATTCCTTAAACAATTGTTTACTCATTTTGGCACTCCTAGAGCAATTATAAGTGATAGGGGTACTCACCTTTGCAACCAAAAAATGGAAAAGCTGTTAACTAGATATGGTGCCACACACAAGCTAGCTACCCCTTACCATCCTCAAACGAGTGGCCAAAGTCGAGGTAACCAATAAGGAGTTGAAGAAGATCTTAGAAAAGACCGTAGAGCACTCTCGAAAAGATTGGTCTATCAAGTTAGATGACGCTTTATGGGCTCATAGAATAGCTTACAAAAACCCATATGAACAACACCGTTTAGATTAGTTTACGGGAAGTCTTGTCACTTACTAGTGAAACTTGAGCATAAAGGTTATTGGGCCATTAAATTTCTAAATTTTGACTTACAATGTGCAGGTGAGAAGAGGAGTATGCAATTGAATGAGCTTGAGTAATGGCGTCGTGAGGCCTACGAGAACTCAAGAGTTTATAAGGAAATGACAAAAGCATGGCATGACAAGAATATCAAGCAGCACAAGGAATTCAAGCCGAGAGACAAAGTGCTGCTATTCAATTCAAGACTTCATCTTTTTTGAAGTAAGTTGAAATCTAGATGGTCCGGTCCATTTATGGTTAACGAAGTTTTTCCCTTTGGTGTTGTAGAGGTTACACACAAGGAAAATGGGACGTTCAAGGTAAATGGACAAAGGTTGAAGCTATACTTGGGCTAAGATATTGAGGAGCCACAGAAGGAGGTTCTCTACCTCATTGGTCCTCAGCCATAAAGTGTTTGAAGAACGTCGAGCTAACGACGTTAAACAAAGTGCTTGTTGGAAGGCAACCCAAATTTTAGTTGTTCTTTCTTAATTTTTCTTCTCTTTCTTAGAAATAGGTTTTAGTCATTTGGTTTTTGAAAGATAACATAGTTCATGTTTTGATTACAAGTCAATTTGGAAAAGTTAACACAGAGGATATGGTATGAGAAAAAGGGAAGTGCACTAATTTGTTGAAGAGTCACAATTGGGGTTAATTTTCTTGTTTTTCTTTTCACTAGTTGATTGTTCCATTGTCTTTGTTTTGAGTGTGAGAGATACATTTCTACGTTTTGGAGAATTAGGATTGGGTGCATTTGAGTGAAAATTTGGTTAAGTGTTGTTTATGGCCGCATCTAATAGTTGGTTTCCTTTGGACACAAACTGCAGGAGAAACCGTCCGCGTGTTGGTCCGCAGTTTGCATTCAGAAACTTTGGCAATTTAAACTGCAGCCATGAATATCCACGGTTATGTGCGTGTTAGGCAAACTGCGTGACCAACCATGTGCGGATTATCACATGGTTTGATTCCAGAAACTTGGCCAAAGAAACTGCCCGTGTCCCCTCAGGCGTTTCTTCGAATGGTTGATGTTCAGTATTTTTTCTCAAGAGTTAAACCGTGAGAAGACACACATGCCATTTCATTCCACGTTTTTCGTCCAGAAACTTTTGAAAATTTTGTAAGATGAAACATGGATTGACCCTCATGCGTTTCCTCAAACGGTTCATGTTCATTGTGAAACCGCGGGTGAACTCGCGTGCGGGTTGTTCCACGAGTCATGTCCAAAAACTTTTGAATTTTCTTTAACAAGGAACCGTGCGTACACCCTTGCGCGGGTGATGCTTGTGTATTATTACGTGTGATAACCCTCACGACCAACCGCGTGCGAGACTTCCTACGGGTTGTCTCCAGTAAGTCATTGTATTAAAACCGCGCGAAGGAACCACGGACCCTCAATATGAATCGCGCGTGGTTTAAGTTCGGGTTTTGAAAAAATTGGACAGTCGCAGCCTTTTTTCCCATTTCCCTCTTTCCCTCTTCTTCCTCCTTTCTTCTCCAACTCTCACAAACGAAAAAAATTCACCCTTTTTCCCTTGATTTTCACCGTGTTTCATCCCTAAACACTGCACACAACTCACTTCCGGCCCATTCCTAGTTATATCTTACAAGTTTTTCTTGCATTCTTTGGGCAAAGTACAGGTTTTTGGGAGAATTAACTTTCCTAAGGAAAAGTTCAATCTTTGCTTCAAGTTGTGCCTCCATTAGATATTCAACTACTCTCCTTTACATTTCATTGCATCTGAAGAAGATACTTGACTTGCTTGTGCAATTTCTTTTAAGATATTTTCAATTACAGGAATTATTGTTAAAATGCTTGTGTGGAAAATTGTGTTGATACTTGTGAATAATCATGCTTATGGTTGCAAGAGTTAGATTCAATTCATGGGTTAATCATATTCTAGCCTTAGTTGCACATGGATGGTTAAATTTTAGAATTTTGGATGATTTACTTAATTTTGGCTTGAAATGGAGTCTGCTATGTTTAAATTTGCTTGTATCTAAGCCATAAAACATTACAGTAGGTTGAATAATTGACTTAGTTGGCAATGAGTTTAAGTTGGAGATTCTCATTTTATGTGATTGTTGGGAATTAATTGGTGTTGAGGATTACTTGTATCTAACTAATGATTTGGAGACTTGAATGTGGTGAGATTATACATTTTCTTATGATAGAATTGCTGAGATGTCGAAGTGACGTGGGGCTTAAATGAACAAATAAGGTCTAAACTGCATAATGTTTGCTATTGAAAGTTTGAATATTTGCGTGTGGTGGGTATATATATGGGAAAGTAGAGGGTCTTACCTACAATTGTGCTTTTGAATAGTAAGAACATGTCATTGAATCTGCACTTTGGACATAATGATAAATCACTCTTCAACCTTTTCAGGGATTAAAAAAAATGGCCTCAACATCATCAAGGAAGAGAAGGAATACCGGTTCTACCTGTAAGTCAAGATCCAGACAGGCACAAGGATACGATGACATGTGGTTCACCTCTTTAGAGAACCAATATTGGTATGAAGCCCGCGGAGGAAAGCAAATTCTAAAAGAGAAAAGTGTGGTACCGGAGATAGAAAACTACTTTCACCTCTCCAAGCATCTTGGCCAGATAGGATGGCACCCTATTCTCAGTCTCCCAGATGTCATCTACCTTGAGTTGGTTAGGGAATTTTATGCCAATATGGTAGAAAAAGATAAATATAGCAGCAATTACATCGAGTCCACAGTGAGAGGCACTAGGATGCAGATTTATCGGGAAATCATAACTGAGGCCGTTCATTGTTGGAATGGAGGGCGAGATGTAGATATGAAGAAAGCTTTCTATGTTAGCTCAACTTGGACACTGCATAATTCAGCTGCAAGGTTCAACGTGTATTCGGTCGAGTTCAGAATGATAAAGGAGCAGAAGATTTTGGCTAGTAACTTTCAACCGCTGTAGCACATCCACTTTTATATTTTTGCCTGCAATGTGGTCCAAAGAAAAGCAGCAAGAATGAGGTGCGTGCTTCTGACATGTACCCACTGGAGCTCATCTTCTTTGATGGTGACACGGACAAACCCAACCATCCCCCTGCCACAGTATATGGATATCCTATATGAAGAATGTAGCCAGGGAAAAGAAGGGCAACAACTGCTTTGAACTTCCTTGCTTACTCACTCACCTCTTTCAAGAAGCACAAGTTGATTTTACGGGTGCCGAGGCAATAGGGATGACATTGCATAATTATGTCAATACTACCATGCTTGTGAAGTTTAAATTAGACGCACGACTCATTTCTACTATTATTGGACGCTGAATCCTACAGAGTGAGCTGGCAAAAGGGGGAGACGAAGAAAAGGGGCAATGAGGAGAATGAAGGCACAGACATGGGAGACGCAAGCCCCTCATCCTCAAGACCACCAGCCTCGCCAGACACGTGCTCTATGTGGCCTGCCAGCTGCTGCTCCATTTGAGTGGGATAGGTTGCAAGGAGCTATGGACACAGTAGAGACTCGGTTGATGGGAGAGTGGACATGATGGAGGCTAGCCTGCACAGTGATATGATGGGGATGGAGGCTCCGATTGTGAGTAGATTAGACGAGCAGTTAGAGATGATACAGAGCCCTCAGCAGCACCAGAGCTTTTATCAGGTGTAGCCTCCTCCACCATAGGGTAGCCCACATGAGGGAGGCTTTGGAGGAGATCTAGGAGGCAATCTCAGAGATGCTTAGTCCCGCTTACCCCTTTTTCTTACTTGTTTATGATTGGATCCCCTACTTCGCTCTATGTGCTTTCTTTATTTTGTTTAACTTCTTGAAATTGACCTGTAATTGTAACCAACTTTACTTTTATTTCTTTTTTTTATCTATTCTTGTTTTAACTTTCTTTTATATATTTTCAGTTGATTTTTCTAACACTACTTAGACTACTTGCAGTATATTTAGATAATTTTGTTATGCCATGTGACTACAGTTGAATGTCTCTCATCACCGGGATGGCAAATCTGTAGTCTTCATCTAAACAAAGGCCTCTTACTACGCGAGAAAGAGGGGTATTAGTTTCTCTATTCATATTTATTCCTTTTTTTAATATATTTTGTTCTATCTTTCTCGCACATTAAGGATAATGTAAATCTTAAGTGTGGGAGAGGGAATAAAAGGTAGTAGTAGTATTTGGCATTGAAATGATTGTATTAGTGAATTTTTGTGTTGATTGAGTTTTGATTGACAGAGAGTTGACCCTATTTTAGGGGAGACTCTGTCAAAATTTTTGAAAAAAATTTTTCCAAGTAAATCATTTCAAAAAGAAGCATTTTAGACTTCAAGGTGCACAATATCCAAATTATTTCTTATAAGCATTTCAAAAAGAAGACTATGGGTCACTATCACACCATTGGTAGTATTTTATTTTGGAAAAGCATATTGGCAGAGTTAAGAGTAATTATGTGAGAATTTAGTGAGGTTAATGTAATATTTAGACCCTACTTGATTATTGTAGGTTAAATGATTGAAATAAATGGCAAATGGACCATAGGTGGATGATTATCACCACTCTAAAAAAAGAGGTAAAAAAGAAAAAGAAAAGAAAACAATGTGTGAGTTTGGAGATACTCCGCTAGTCTTGGTGTCGAGTAACCGGGAATCTTCACTTGGCAATGTCGATTTTCATGTCAAAAGTCATCAAAACTATGAGTATGCATAGCAAGTTGAGCAAATGAAGCATTGAGTAACCAAGGGTCTTCACCTCGAAGTGTCAATTTCACGTCAAAAGAGTACTTCATGTTTGATGAAGGGCCAACTCAAAGTGAAGATAAGTTTCTTTTAGTATTTGTGATTGTTAATCGGACTTTTTTGTGTCATTTGCTACTTATGGAACTCATTTACTTACAAAGATCTAGTAGGGTGAAAATATTGCAGTTGAAGTGACTAAATTCAATGTATAATTGCTCTTGCTCCCCCTTGTATTATGAGTACTTTGAAGTAGGATGAACGATGGCTATGATATGTGTCCACATAGTTATTTTTGAAAAAGTGTTCTTTGAATTAGATTGCTTAAGTGCCTCGAATTAAGTAGGTTGTTGGGTTTGTATGGTCTAGTTGCTTAAGGACAAGCAACGGCTTAAGTGTGGGAGAGTTGATAGTGGTCTATCTACACATGTTTTAGAGTGTCTAATAGTGGTTTTGGTAGGTATTTTAAGGACTTTTAATTAGTAATTTAGGGTCAAACCAGTCATTCTCTAGACATACTTCATTTTGCCAATTGAAGGTTATATTAGAGCATAATTGAGCCATGTACTTGTACTTATTCGCTAAGTTTTTGCAGGTAAGAAGATCAAGGATGGGATGGTGGTTAAAATTGAAGACAAAGAGAAGGATATTGCCAAGATAAAAGGTTAATTATGAAGAAAAATGTAAGATCGCGAACTATTTTGAAGAAAATGATTGCGGCCACTCGCGCAGTTTAAGGACAGAAGGTCAACCGCGTGCGGTTGTCTCCATGGGTTCCATCCAAAGAACAAACGTGGACAAAACCGCGTGAGAGTGCGTGGGGCAGTGCAAAGAAGAGAAACCTCGTGATCAACCGCAGGCGGTTTTTCCATCGGGCTAGTCCGCAGTTTCTCGAAAGCTTGAGAAACCGCGGGAGATCAACGGCAGAATCGCATGCGATTTCTGGATGCAAATCTGCAGCATTTTAACAGCTGATATTAGCATTTTGATGGGAGATTCCATCTTCTATCTTTCTCTTAGGGTTACTTAGGGAGAAAAAGAGAAAAATTGGAGCTTATTGAGGGAGATAGAAAAGGGAGAAGAAGAAGAAGCTTCAAGGGACAAAAAAGGGCTTGCATCTTATTCACCTAAAAGAAATTGCAGAAATTGACCAAAGGGAGATTTGAAGGACTTCAATTAGAATGAGTTTTTACATTTTCTTTTGTTAATTAATGTAGTTTCTTTGATTCTTATGAGGTAATTCTTTGTAGTCTAGATTGGTTGAACCCAATTGTGTAATTGATGGATTGATTTTTTGATTTATGCTAATTACCTCTCTTGATTTGGATTAATTTGTGATTTATCATGTTAATGGATTGGGATTTTGCATGCATCCTTGATTCTATGGTTGGTTTTGTATGAGTATATTGAGAGATTGCACATATGAATAGACCACTTCACAAATTAAGGCAATTTGAATGAACCACTAGAGATAGGGTTCCATGAATTGTTCCATTTGTTGAGTGTTGGAAAAAATACTTGAATGAATTAGAGTCCAATGATCCTAAAGCATCTAATTAGGGTGTTAATTGCGAAGAGATTCCAATTGGCCAACCAAGAGGGTATAGATTGTTTCTCTTGAGAAAGGTTACGGTCTAATTTTGGGGCTTTGGGTTCAAATTGAGTTGTGGTAAAAGCATTAATTCAGAATTGGTTCATTGAATAGGAAATTAGGGGATACCACATCAAAACTTAATTTGTCATTCTTGTTCTCAACTCTCATTCTCCTTTAGCATTTCTTTTTGACTCTAGTAGATTAGATAGGTTTTTATTGTTTTCCTAATTTCTAACTTTTAAAGGTCCATTTGTGCTCATTAGGCTAGACAATAGAACTTTAGTAAATACTAGTATTTGCCAATCGTTGTGGGATGATATTCGGTGGTCTCTTATACTATATTACGGAGCGATAGGTGCACTTGTTTAGAGTTTATTTGGTATAGTTTGAAGGATACGCATCACTTTAGCAAAAACTATAAACAAAACCTCAAATAGCTGGGAAGATTTATGGACAAAAATGTTTGGCTCTTTTCTTGTAGTTTGTCTCTTTATAGCAAGAATATGTATTTGAGAACTTACTTATTAAGTGCCTTTTCTTTTTTTTTTTTACTTTGTTTCTTTAGAAAAATATATACTATTTTACATGTAGATTGTAGTCAATTAAATATCAATAGCATTCAAGAACTTAAGTGATAGGAAAGTACATGCTAAAATTTAAAAGTTTCTCAAGGTGCAATATAATCATAATTCTCATAGATGTACAAGAATAAAAAAAAATAGAAAATTCTAGTCATTTACTAGCATGTAAAAGGGAAAATTTTTAAATGGACCCAGTAAAAGTGAGAGCTCACAAGCCAAGATGTGAAGATTGGAGCTTTACATTGGAATGCTTTGGAGGTCATAAGCTCGGAAGGTAGGTAGGATCGATAGCCATGGGGTCTCAGAAGTGTCATTTTGGACCAATTGACGATCCAAATTTAAAGGGTCAAAACTGAATGGATAAGATTGAACCAACAAGGCCAAATTTGTAATGAAAAAAGACGTCATTTTGTGAGGCAAATAGTTATACCATACTTCAGCCGAGCTACACTATCACTTTAGCATAATTACACCATCATTCATGATAGGTGTCAAATCTGTGTAATAATAAAATCTTACTCCAAAAAATATATGTTTTGTATATAACAGCGAGTAGGGATATCTTCACAGGGATTGGGAAAATTTTCTTTCTTTTAAAAGTATAAACTATACGGGGATTTGTTTTGCAAAATTCAAAAGGAAATAATCAACTAATTAAAATAAAAATGATTCAGAGAAATAAATGGGGATTAAATCAATAACAACAAAGCTCTAGCCAAAGGTACAATTTTCAAATATGGTTTACTCAACTGATCATTGATACAAGAATAGTTCAATTATTCACTAATAGATTTGTTATACCTGATAGCCAACTTTTCCTTACCTTATCGATAGACAATGTACGACCGTTGTCTATTTCTCTAACCAATAAATAATCCAAGGTACGACTGTAGGATTTAATTTCTCAATTGCATTAAAAACTAGAAAAGCTTAGAGCCTAATCAATAAACATGCTACGAGAGTTTATTTAAATTAGATCATATGTTCCCCTAACATGAAATTAATCACCCTAGTTACCACTGGAATTAATCAATCAAACAATTATGGATTCAACTGATTAATATGGTTATAAATTATTAAGTTAATTCGAATATCGGACCATTGACATTCAAAGAACAAAATAATCATAAAAAGATTAAACCAAAGAACATACGAATACCAATAAATAACAAACACAAATAGAAATTAATTACATCTCACAGATATTTGGAACCAAGTCTTCAAATTGACCCTTGACTAGAAAGATGAAATTAGTCGCACTCCATGGGAGAGAACATTACAAAAGTTGATAAGAGAAAATTCTTCGAGAGAAGAAAAATAATGCTTGCTCTATTTTCTTCTATGCAGCGGGCGTTCTTCCCCTGAACCCAAAATTACGTTACTTTCCTTTCCCCAAAAGTAACGTTCCAATCCCACCAATTTCCTTCTATGATTTTCTCCTAACTTCTAGCAGGTAAGTTTTTTCAAATTCTCCTTTTAAAGAAATATCTTAAAAATAAGGAAACAAATATATAAATAACTTTCTAACATAATAAAACTACTAGAGGAAACATCCATCCAAGCTATTACTCTAAATTGGAAGATTATGCACAGATTTTCTAGACTTTCTGTCTTGGACATGAGGGCTAGACGTGCTTGTGCTAATTTCGCAGATAATTTTTTAGAGAATCTTCTAGCTTCCATTTATTTCCTTTCTTTTTATATATTTCTGCAATTAACACTACATTTTACCAAATATGAATAGAATTTATCAATTAGCACAATATTTGGTAATAATAAAAAGAAATAAAACATAAATTAATCAACTAATTCGCACTCTATCAATCTCCCCCACACCTAAACTATGCTTGTCCTCAAGCATAGTCTAGTTCAGAAGCACAATCAAGATCAAACAGCTCATAGCAGTTATACTAGTAATGCATCCTACTCTCCCAACAATTTCATTGAATTCAAAATACATCAGATTCAACCATTCTCACGAAAATGTTTAACAAATGTATTCATCACTCTCAAAAGTGTTTGGGTATAAATGTGACTCTCAAATCAATACTATGGAGTGATATTACCATATGCTTGCTCTTATATCACATCTCCACTACTAATTAGGAGAGTTAAACACAAAAATTAAAGGGACTTTCAAATAGGTTGTGATTGAGCTTGGGTCAAGGTAGGATAAAAAAGTAAAATTTTAGGTGTAGCTATGTAAAAAGAGTGCCAGAAATTTACTGCACGAAAACTTTGTCAAACTCACCATTCCAAGACATATTAACAACTTGCACCAAATTTAATCAAGTGTAAGCACTTTTTTTTAACATTTCATTTTCTAATCTTCAACATCACAAGTAATCATGGAAGTACTTCACAGAAACCATTTTTAGCTTTTTTTTTTCCAGCCTTTTCAGCTTCTTTTTTTTTTTCAACTACTTCTACACCAAACTCTATTTCGCCAACACTTGACAATTTCAATTCATACCTTCTAACAATACATCAATTTCTCATGCAATAAAATTGTGACAATTCTTTGACATAAGGTTCAAAAGAAAGTCTAAAGATAGGCCTTGGGTAACAATTGTGGTTATTAAGCAAAGAAAATAGTTAAAGGCTCAAATTTGGCTAACTAATGATGATTAAAAGAATGGTAAGTTTTTTAAGAAAGTCAAAAAAGGTGAATCCTAGGCACCCTGTCATTTTAATGTGTCAAACTCATACAAGTGTGGTCTCAACATGTATAACCAAGCAAGTTCTAAAATGATAAAACCAAGTGCAATAACCACTTAACAAACAAAAATATAGCAACTTTGAATGAAATGCTCATTAATTGGCTCAAAAGCTCACAAAGCGGCTAAAATTTTTGTCAAATCCAACACATTCATCATCCAACTCCGTCATTAAGAAAAATATGGTACTCAATTAGCACAAAATTACCACGAACACTTAAATCTCGATTGCAATCATCATAACTAAACAAAGACAGTAACAAAGAAAACAAAAACACACAAAACATAGAACAAAGACATAACTACTAATAAACTCCTCCCCCACACCTAAATATTTACATTGTCCCCATAGTAAAAACTTAAAAACAATAAAGCAAAAAGCAAAGGGGGAAATCGAAACTTCCTTGAACACAGGAGAGAGTAGAATCAAACTAATGGTTGAGGAGGAAAAGGTGGGGTGTAAGCCCATGTGGTGAAGAATTGGGCTAATTCTGTGACAATACCTCAGGACATATGCCCTCTCAAATCTATCCTAACCGACCATCCATCAATGAATCTGGGCTCGAAGACCTGAAAACAACCTTCCCACGAATGCAAAAGTCTGGAGGTACAGTAGATGTAGAAGGCCCCGCTTCAGTCACCCTGGATCATCAGTAGGTTGATAAGGAAGCAATTGTAGGTTGACTACAGCGTGGAATACTGCTGTGGTGGCCCATGGGGAGCTGAATTCAAATTTTCCATTACCTGCCAAAACAATCCCCTATTTTCTCCAAACAAGCAGGGTCAAGGGATTCCATATCACAAGCTAGATGCATATCATTTTTATTTAAATAAAAAACCCTAAGATTAATAGCCAAGTGAGTGATGAGAGACCCTAGGATCAAATGTTTATTCTTTTTCCTAAGACAATTCTGAATTGCGAAGCTAACCAACAACCCAAGTTGACTTTAACATTTTCAATCATGCACCATATAAAGAAAAACTCAAGTTTACTAAAGGTGTCAGAACTGTCTTTGCGACCAGAAAAACTATAGGCCAAGAAACGGAGAACATAACGCAACACTGGTTCTTTAAGATGGTAACTCTTTGACTAACTAGGGTCATAACAATGCTCATCTACTAACATAGCTTTTCGATAACCATAATATTTAGAGAAAAATGGTTTTACAAAATCACAGACACTTTCCTCATACTCTTTAGACTGAGCAAATTCCTTAATAATAAAACCAAATGCCAGATTAAATTCAGTCAAAGACTACCTAAATTCATGACCCATTAATCTATACAAATGACATTGGGTGTGGCCACTATAAAATCATAAGGCAATCAAATTCAAAGTGGCATAAAATTCCCTAGTCAATTTCAACATATGCAGGTACAGTTAATAGCAATGTAATTACTCCATCCAATAGCATCAAATAATAGCTTCAATTTCATCTTTTAATCTTCTAAAGCTTCCAAAGTAGGAAAGTGAATGAACTATGCAGGGATGATTCGTCTCTCACAACATAGTTTCATACCTCTTTCCTGTCCTCAGCCCGAGTAAATCTAAATAGCCCTCCAAAAGTGGCCGGTGTAGAGGATTGAAGGTTTTCTATCCCTTCCCAGTCTCGATCGTGCACCTGTATAAAGATATATTGGTTGGTCAGTGGTTCTAACTGTATGCTATGGTGCAGTGGTCTAGAATGTGGATGTCCCTTTGATTTTCCTGAGGTGAGGTGCGCTTCTTTTTTACCCATGATCTGCAAGTCAAGAATAAAAACCCAAATAAAATTAAATCAACCAAAAATATAATGAAAATCAAACAACCACAAGTAAGAAATGAGAGTAGACTACAATAATAGAAAAACCCAATAGATGGAGGCACAGATCTTGCATGATTTGGTGGTAGAGAGCTTCGGTCACAAGGGGGTTGACGGAAGAGAAGAAAAAATAGAGAAGAGAAGGGGAAAAGAGAAGAAAATAGAAGGGAACAAAAGAAAGAAATGGAAACGGTATGGCTGTAGAAGTATGGTTGTAGAGAAAAAAGAAAGAAGAAGGAAAGGAGAAGACAGAAGAAAAGAGAAAGAAAGAAGAAGAAGAAAGAAAGAAAAGAACTAAAGAAAAGAATAAAAGAAAGAAAGAAAGAAAGAAAGTTGCAGAGAAAAGAATTTGCCTTTCTTGTTTCTGTCAAATGTCAGTTTGGCTTTTTTTTTTTTTTGGAACCAACCCCTATATTAGTCGTGGGCATGTCTAACTCATACAAAATATTCTGCCTTTCAACCTAAAAATCGTTCCTTAGGTGTGGGCACGCCTAACTCCTTAAAAGTCTTTTGATTTTTCACAGTAGTAATTCACCTTAAGGGGTGACTATTAGGCATGGGCACGTCTAACTTACATAAGACCTTCTGCCCCTCAACTCTTCAGAATTTCTCTTGGATGTGACCACTAAGTTTGGGCATGCCTAATTACCAATAGGTCTTCTGTTCACTAGTCCCAATTTCTCAACTCCAATATGCCAAATAGGCACAGGCACATCTACCCAAATGCTCCTTATCATGAAAAGACAAAATCACTTAATAATACTTAAAACTTAAACAAAACACGAAAAATAACAAAAATATAGTATGATTAACATTCTAAAATCCTTGGGTTGCCTCCTAAGTAACGCCTTTCTTTAATATCTTTAGCTAGACATAACTTGGCACTTTCAATCAATATATGTGGGCTCCTCAAGTTGCATTGACTTCACTTCTTCCATTGAAAAACATTTGTAATATGGCTTGAGGCGATGTTCATTTACAACGAATTTTTTTCGGTCTTCAAATTTTGAAATTCTACTGCATCAAAATGAAAAACATTAGTTACAACAAATGGACCAATCCAATGAGAACATAATATACTTGAAAAAAGCTTAAACTTTGAATTATAGAGAAAGACTTTTTGCCAAATCACAAATATCTTCTTAGAAACCTGTTGGTCATAAAAAATCTTAGTTTTTTCCTAGTAAATCATGACATTCTCGTAAACCTCATTCCTTATCTCCTCCAATTCTTACAATTGCAATTTCCTATGCTTCCCGCCTTCATTAAAATCTATGTTACATTGCTTAATTGCCCAAAATACTTGTGTTCAAATTCTACTAGAAGATGACATGGTTTCTCAACTATCAACCTATAAGGAGACATTCTAATGGCATCTTATATGTTGTCCTATAGGCCCGTAATGTATTCTCTAATCGCATACTGCAATCATTCCTATCTGAACGAACCATTTTCTCTATGATAGATTTGATTTCTCTATTCAAGACTTCAGCTTGACCATTTGTTTGTGGGTGATACGATATGAAAATCTTATGAATAACACCATATTTTTAGAACAAAATCACAATCGTCTTATTGCAAAAATGCGTTCCTATATTACTCAGAACGGCTCTAGGAATTTCAAAACGGATGAAAATATTAGATCTTATAAAATCTGCAACCACTTTGGAGTTATTAGTTCAGGTGACTTTTTCTTTCGTACATTTGGAAATATAATCCGTTGCCAATAAAATATACAAGAACCCAAATAAGGAAGGAAAAGAACTTATAAAATCAATGTTCCAAACATAAAAAATTTTAACAAAAAGCTTGAGAGTGTGAAGCATTTGATCTTTGCGTGAAATATTTCCTACCTTTTGACATCTATCACAAGACTTACAAAACAGATACACATCTTTGAAAAGGGTAAGCTAATAGAAATCACTCTTCAACACCTTGTGAGCTGTCTTTTTTGGTCCAAAGTGACCTCCACATGCAAAAGAATGACAGAATGTTAAAATAGATTGAAACTCATTTTCATTTACACACCTTCTAATGACTTGATTGGCACCCTACTTCTAAAGGTAAGATCATCCCATATGTAATATTTGGCATCACTCCTTAATTTGTCTTTTTTCGCTTTAGGCCAACCTATAGGAAATTGATTAGTAGCCAAATAATTAATAATATTTGCATACTAAGGAGGAGATAAATTAACAGAAAGAAATTGTTCTTTAAGAAAAACTTCCCTCAAAGGAAAATTCTCTTTGATTGTAGGCAAACAACTTAAGTGATCAGAAACTAAATTCTCTACTCTTTTCTTATATCTAATTTCTAAGTCAAATTCTTGTAGCAATAGAATCCATCTGATCAATATTGGTTTAGCCTTTTTCTTTGTCAACAAATATCACAATGCTACATGGTCAGAATAAACAATTACTTTTAGTACCCAATAAATAGGATCTAAACTTTTTCTAAGCAAAAACTACAGCTAATAATTCTTTTTCTGTAGTGGAGTAATTCAGTTGGGCCCTATTTAAAGCCTTGGAAGCAAAATATATCGCATGTGCTATTTTGCCAATTCTCTGACCCAACACCGCTCCCACTACATAATCGCTCGCGTCACACATTATCTCAAATGGGAGACTCCAATTTGGAGGTTGGATGATGGGTAGTGACGTCAACAGCTCCTTCAATCTATCAAACGCCTTCTTGCACCCTTCAGTGAATTCAAACGCCACATCCTTTTGTAAAAGCTTGAACAGTGGTGCTCCAATTTTTGAGAAATCTTTGATAAATTTTCAATAAAAACCTGCATGTCCTAAAAATGAACGCATTTCCTGCACACTCGTGGGGTAAGGCAAAATAGAAACAAATGGTCTATCTTAGCTTTATCTACCTCAATTCTCTTTAAAGACACCACATGACTCAAAACCATACCGTGCTCAACCATAAAGTGACATTTTTCCTAGTTAGGTACTAAGTTAGTTTCTATGCATCTTTTCAAGATTAAAGCCAAATTCTTCAAGCAATCATTAAAACTGTCACCATATACACCAAAGTCATCCCAAAAAACACTTCAATTATTTTCTCTACATATTTAGAGAAGATACTTATCATACATCTTTGAAATATAGCGGGGGCATTACATAGCTCAAAAGGCATCCTTTGGTAAGCGTAAGTACCAAATGGGCACGTGAATGTGGTTTTCTCTTGGTCCTCTGGTGATATTGCAATTTGAAAAATACCCTAAAAAATCAACTACAAAACAATAGTAAGCACGACTAACCAATCTTTCAATCATTTGGTCAATAAACGAGAGAGGAAAATGGTCTGTCTTTGTTACTGTATTTAACTTGCGATAATCAATGCATTAATGCCATCTAGTAGGCTTACGCATCAGGACCATCTCTTCATCTCGGTTTGCTTCCACCGTTACTCCTACTTTCTTGAAAACTACTTGAACCTGGCTCACCCACTAGTTATCAGAAATAGCGAAAATGATTTCCACATCCAAAAGTTTAAGTATCTTCTTCTTCACTACTTCCATCATCAATAGGTTTAATCTTCGTTGTGGTTGTCTTACTGGCTTTGTGTCCTTTTCAAGTCTAATCTGATGCATGCATAAGGAGGGACTTATTCCTTTAATATCTATAATTGTCCATCCTATCACTTCTTTAGATCTCTAAGGAGTCGAATCGGCTTATCTTCTTGACTTGGTGACAAGTGAGCAGATATAATGAGTGGTAGAGTATCATTCTCTCTTAGATAAGCGTATTTCAGATGACTTGATAAGAGCTTGAGCTCCACTTTGGCACCTACACAATGGAAGGCAATAATTTCTGGTGAGATTCGAATATAAAGAGAGATGTAAGGTCGTACCTTGGAGAAATAAATGGGAGTGACTGCAATGCTTGGATCATTTGTTTCACTTCATCATTCAACTCCAAACTATGAGTTGACTCGAGTTCAAGATGCTTGGACAAAACTATGTCCAATTCGTCCCTACCATCAATTTCAAGAACTTCCTATACTATAGGGTCAATAACACTCATGGCAAAAATAGAATTAGTTTTCATGGGGTATTTTATAGCATAAAAAATATTAAAATGTACCACTTCCTTATCAAATTCCATTGAAAGAGTACCCTCACTAACATCAATCTTTGTTTGTGCAGTACTTAAAAAGGGTTTACCTGATAAAATGGGTGACGGATTTAAAATATTGTGATCATTCATATCTAGAACACAAAAATCTATTGGGAATATTAACTCATTCGCTAGGACTAAGACATCTTCAATTAGTCCATTAGGATAAGCATTAGTACGATCTGCTAATTGAATAATGATGCCTCTATCCTCTAATGGCCCTAGATTTAAGGAAGCATAAATGGTCGTAGGCATCACATTAATAGATGCCCCTAAATCTAACATAGCATTCCTTATTCTAGTGTTGCTTATCTTACAATGGATAGTAAACATACCTAGATCTTCGTATTTGGATGGGAGTTTCCTTTGAAGTATCACGGACACATTTTCTTCCACTACTACTCTTTCATCTCTGCTCAATCTTCTCTTGTTGACGCACAAGTCCTTTTAGAATTTAGCATATTTTAACACTTGCTTTATTGCGTCCAGTAAAAGGATGTTGATTTCTACCTTTCGAAATATTTTAAAAATCTCCTTTTCCTTTTCTTGCTTCTTTGACTTGTCTAACATGCAAGGAAAAGGCGTTGGGTTAAATTTAGTTTGAGTCAAAGGATTAGAATTTACCTTGGAATTGGTATGGTTTTGCTATTCTTCCTCAATTTCTTTTTCAATTTGATTTTCACTTCTTTCCTTTAGATTGATCAAGTTGGACCCATCTATCTCCTTTCTACTCCTAAGAGTCATAGCGCTCACATTTTTGGGATTCATTTCAGGTAGCAATGGTAATTTTTCATCTATTTTGGCCTCCAATCAACTTACCACGGTCGCCATTTGACTCATTTGAGTGTTCAATTAATTTACTTGGGTATTCAAATTGTGAATGCTCATCTCCGTTTTCTGCTGAAACCGTAAAGTGCTAGAAGCTAACAATTTAACAATGTCTTCTAAAGAACTCTCTGAAATAGAAGACGTAGCTTGAGGTTTTAGTTGGTATTGATGCTGGAACCCTTGCTATCTATTCTGAAAAAAATTCTGTTGCCTATTTCCTCCACAGCTAAGGTTTGGATGGTCCCTCCAACCTGAGTTATAAGTGTTGGAATATGGATCACATAGCCTCCTTAGCGTGGGCATGTTCCCAGCTAAATTCACTTGTTCAGCATTTTTCTCTTAAAGCATAGGATATATATCCGTGGAGTGACCAATACTTGTGCAGATACCATACACCTTCGCTTGTTGTGAATTTTTCACAGCCAACTGTTGCACAAAAAAAGATAATTTAGACAATTGTTGATGAATAGATGGAATATCCACTTCATTCACTCTACGAACAGGGGTATCATCATGGAAACCAAATTGTTGGGAATTTTCTGCCATTCTTTCAATTAACTCTTATGTTTCAATGGGGGTTCTGTTCGCCAAAGCTCCTCTACTTGCGGCATCAATGATGTTCTGATTATTTAGATGGAACCCTTCGTAAAAATACTGGATCAACAACTACTTGCTTATTTGATGTTGTGGGCACTTGATGCATAGTTTGTTGAATCTATCCCAATATTCATATAAGGACTCTCCATGTTGTTGTTTGATGCCACATATCTCCTTCCTCAAACTTGTAGCTAAAAAGGAAGGAAAATATTTCTCTAAAAATTAATCTCATGTTGTGATACTCCCTGCTGGCAAATAGTATAACCAATCTTTTGCAAAATCTTTGAGAGAAAAGGAAAACGCCCTCATCTTTATTTGGTCTTCAGTAACTCCAGCACGCTTCATACTTGAGTGCATTACGTCAAAATCTTACAAGTGTTTATGGGGCTCCTCACCTAGAAGACCGTGGAAAAGGTAAGAGATAAATTAAACTAGATTTTAGTGCAAAAAATGTATTTTCATCTAAATTAGGGAAGGTAATACATAATGGCTATTGAGCTAAATTAGAAGCAGCGAATTCCCTCAATGTTCTATTGTCGGCCATGGTAACTTTCTCCTCTTCAGAATCACTTGGACTATCACTTGAAGAATTCACCAATTCCGTTGCAAATTTTAGCATTGGAAATGAAGCAGATAACTGCTCCTCATTTCATTTCTTGGTCTCTTTCTTAAAAACATGTAGTCTTCTCTATCTCAGGAATAAACATCAGTTCAACTGTACGAGAAGAACACAGCATAAACCAGCAAAGAATACCAAAACGAATAAAATAAAATAAAATGAAATGAAATAAAAGAAACAAATTAATCAAACATCAATCCCAGGCAACGACGCCAAAAATTGACAATTGTCGAATCTGTGCAATAATAAAATCGTACTCCAGAAAATATAAGTTTTGTATATAGTAGTGAGTAAGGTCATCTCCACAAGAATTGGGAAAAATTTGTTTCTTTTAAAGGTAAAAACTATAAGGGATTTGTTTTGCAATATTCAAAAGGAAATAATCAACTAATTATAATGATTCAGAGGAATAAATGGAGATTAAATCAATAATAGCAAAACTCTATCCAAAGGTACAATTTTCAGATATGGTTCACTCAACTGATTCTTGATGCAAGAATAGTTCAGTTATTCACTAATAGATTGGTTATAGCTTGACGTGGTGTAGATTAGGTATAACAATTATAAATAAAAACACACAATTCAAGTAACAAAAACTTAATCACCCAACTTATTCCGCAAGTATACGGGTCGGTTGTGGTATTTGGAGTATTAGGTGTCAAATCCCACGAGGAATCAAATATGTGCAACTACTAAAGCTTTTTCACCAGCTTTTATTATCTAAACACAAATGAAATTAAGTGTGATAGGTTGTCCCTTCAACAGAGTAGATTTATGATTGAGAACTTTTGTAAAATTCAAGCAAGAAGTTTAGAACATAGATTCCACTAATAAACCAAGCATGAATGACCTACTAAATATTATCTTGCTTTGTTTAGAATCCAATTTCATATATGTCATAACTAGATTTCTCTATGAGATGACAAGATTTCAACTATTCTCATGATGAAACCTTATGAATACATGAATTGTAGTCGATTCCACTTAAGCATCCATTATTCTCATATGAAAGTCTTAAGCATTACTTGTTCATTTTCCATTGTTACATGCATTTCTCAATGTCAAGTAGCAACTAGATGACTTGTTTAAGTTGGCCAAGCAAAAACAAGTGTTAAAACTTGAACAAGCAAATAAACAAATGCAAGCTTAGTAAGTGCAATAAGTTAAATCATGTTTGTTGATTTATTAGCTTCATCTATGATCTAGATGAAGCCTTTAGTTCAACATGGATTAATGAAACAACTAAAAGTTCAACTTCAAAGATAGAATTCATGGCAACTATTGAAAGTAAAAGAGAGAGAGTTTGAGAATTGCTCAACCAATATGAGAATTAGTCCTCTTCTTTATTCACCTTCAATAGATTGCACTATAAATATCTCTTACAATGTTCCTCACTACTCTATTGAAGGATTGAGAGAATTCTACTAATTCTCTACCAAGCTAAATAGAGAATTAAAGACTAAAACTACTTTCTACTCTTAAAACTTGTTACAAATGCCTCACAAATGTCTTCTTTATATAAACAAATGTTTCTCAAGTCATTTTCTAACTTGCATGAATCATTAATGAATGGAAATGATGAAGATTTGATTGGGAATTCCAAATGGGTACAAAAGTTTTCATTTATGCGTCCAATGTTTTCTCCCACTTATAGAACCGTATCTCCATCTGAAAATGTCTGCAAAAACTAGCTGGAAGAGGATGCAAGTTGATGCCCTAGAAAGTCTTGCTGTATTGCGATACGCGGCTGGCGTCCGCGTATCTGTAGCCGCGTATCCATTTTTGTGGCCCCCACTTGATTTCTGATTTTTGTTGAGTTGGACCTGATGTGTGCAAATATTTTCCACGTAATTTTGAAGCATGTTGGTGGAGAATTGGATTTTTTCATTATTTTTGCACAATTTTCCTTCAAGTTGTTCATTAAATTTTAACTCTTTGAATCTCCATTAAATTTGATCTTTCTTGACTCCAATTGATCCAAAATAAGTTTTAGTTTGATGAACCTGCCATTGTATATAAGAATTGTGCATTAATTTGTTCAATTAAAAATTCCGCTTCAAAAGCCCTAATTCCGGTAAAAACCCTAATTCTCATGAATTGTTGAAAAAATGAGTCATTTGCAACAAAATACTATAATTATCATTGAAATATAATCTAAAATATATAAGAATATATATATATATTATAATATAGGTAAATTTATTACCTATCAAATTCCCCCACACTTGAATCATTGCTTGTCCTCAAGCAATTTGAAAATCAAGAGATCAAAGAGTGATTCAAGGTTTTGAAATAGTAAATGCTACATTATTGAATGTAATTCCACAAGATAAAGCAAATAGGTACCATGCAATTCCTTGTAAAGTCTTTGACACTAATAATATCAAGTAAAGGGGAAATACTTATGTCAAGATTAAAACTATGTTTAACAAAATTTCAATGCTTTACAAAATGTTACACACATCAAGTATTCAATATGGACAATTATATACAATTCAATTTATACACAATAGGGACATTTTGCATTTTGTAATTTATAAGTGTCTTTTGACGCGAAAATTGACATTGGTAGATAAAAATCCCTGGTTACTCAACACTTTGATCATTTTATCCACAATTTAGTACTTAGTTTGAGAAGTGATATTGCCTTTTGATGAACGGATCGACATTTTGTGATGAAAACCCCTTATTACTCAACAATTCACTTTCAATCAAACTTGCTTTGCATACTCTTAACTCAATTGCCTTTTGACGCGAAAATCGACATTTGTGATGAAGATTCCCGATTATTAAGCAATTTGAATCATTGGAGTAATAATAAATAGATATTTATCATTGAACTTCATAACATACTTGTTCCTTTATTCAAATAAGTATACTTGTTGTTCATATCTACCACTTAAGGATGTAAAATTAAATAAAGAAAAGAAATTTAAAATCAAACATGCCAAATCAAGTCATAATTATAACCATTTTACAATATATATTTTTTTAAAAACAAAACTCCTAATCACGTAATAATTAGTTCTCATATTCTTTTAGAAAATATTCAAACAAAATTGCATAAATTATTTCAAAAAGTAACGGAATTTAACAAGTTCATGGCATGAAAGCATGTTAAAGAAGAAAATTTTTAAAAAATTTAGGCCATATTTTACCAAAATAATATCTTGACACTATTTTCTCCAAATCCCAACCAAACATATTCTTAAACCTTTCCCCTACACTTAGAATGAAACATTGTCCTCAATGTGTAAAGGAAAAGTTAAGAATGAAATATGAAACAAGAAAACTCCCCTTGTTTGATTGGAGAATCCTTAAGGTGATATTGTTGAAGTCTTTGAAGTCCATTGACCTTTGGCAAGTTCCTCTTTGCAATGTTTCATCATGTTCCTCATTTGATCCATACTTTGCTCATTGACCTCATCCCAAACTTAAAAATACTCAAATGCTATGTTAGTTGATAAAAGAATAGCTAGTGAAACACAATTTGAACATAGCATGCTTGAAAAGTTTGAATTCCCCCATACTTAGTTATTCAATGTAGCTCCAAGGCGTGAAAACTTAAAAAACAAATCATATAAGCAAATGTATAATGTATTGATGAAGTAAAATGCCAAGAAAACTTGGTCAAAATTGCTTCATATAAAAAATTCAACCATTCATGCCATGTATTCAAAATGACAAACTAAACTTAAAGTAGGTATATGCAAGACTGGAACATGTTAAAGTGGTTATTTTAATGTCCAAAACATGTATGCAAATTATGAAACACATGTTGTAAGTGAATCAATTGAAAACCAATGAAAATGAATGTGAAAAACCACTTTGAACAGTGATCAGCGTCTGTTTATCCACGTATCACTTAGCCCTGCCGCGTATCTCTGTGCAGCTTATCGTGAGGAGCTCCTAGAAGTTGATACGTGCCAGCGATACGCGGTAGTCATCCGCGTATCTCTGTGCCGCGTATCACTTCTTGCAACAGGCAGAGAATTTCTATTTTTGCAGGTTACTGTTCTATTGGTTTATGCCATTTTCTCCAACACTTTCAACTTTAAATTTATCATGTTTTTGAACAATTTAACACTAGGAACAAGTTTGAATCATGAAAATACATATGTGCAAACAAAATTTTCTCAAAATTTGCATCAAAATCACAGCATATTGCATGGATTAAGTATGAATTTTCAAAGATGCATAAATTACAAAATTTGAATGTACTTTTCAAACCAATTATGCACACATTTTTTTTAAGCATATTAAACATTCAAATAAGGCCAAACTACATATAATCTCATTGAATCATCAAATGACCTTTTTGCTCACAAAGTTCCTCAACCATGAATAGTAATTTTCATCAAATTCTAACTTCTCAAACACGTCATATAGCACATAATGCACATGTTAAACATTCTCATTACGTAAGAAATGCTTAAGAAGAAGGGACTTTAAGAGTCAAACTCATGATTGTAACATTTTGAATCAAACTTAATCTTTAGGTGCCAAGTTGCATATCCTACAAAATAAAACAAATATTCTTTAAAATACTTAATACTTAATAATACACACTAAAATGTACAAAATATTGAAAACGTTGGGTTGCCTCCCAACAAGCACTTCATTTAAAGTCTAGAGCTAGACTTTGTAGATGTGAGCTTCACTTTTGAGGACCATGACCCAAAGAATTCTCCACTCCTTTGGGTGTAGATATGTCAATAAAGTGCAATTGGTCCTTACTTATCAATTTCTTTCTTCTTGCTACTTCCAAGTCCTAGAAATGAAACATTAGGCACATATCATCTAAATAATCAATTAAATACATGTTAAAAGTAGAAGAGGAATGTCGCATCATTTCATTCAACTCAAAGGATATTTCCTCATCCCCTACTTTTAATTTTAATGTGCTATTTTTCACATCTATGATCGCACCGACGGTAGCAAGAAAAGGTCTACCAAGTAGTGATAGGCATGTTCATATCATCCTCCATTTCTAAAACAACAAAATCAACCGGGATGATAAATTTGTCCACTTTTATTAAAACATTTTCAAGAACACCAAGTGGATGCCTAATGGATCTATCGGCTAGTTGTAATGTAATGTATGTGCTTTGTATTTCCTTAAATCCTAGCCTTCTAACTATTGACATGGAGATTAATGAGACACTAGCACCCAAGTCACATAAAGCATTGAAAAAATTAACAGTCACCAATAGTGCATGGGATAGAAAAACTCCTTGGATCTTTGAGTTTTGGTGGCAATTTATTTTGGATCTTTGCACTACATTCTTCCGTGAGTGCTACGGTTGCAAAGTCATCAAGACTTTTCCTCTTTATCAAAAGATCTTTCAAAAATTCATTGTACTTGAGGAACTTGCAAAAATGCATCTACAAAAGGAATGTTAACATGTAATTGCTTGAGCATTTGTGCAATCCTTCCCAATTCTTTTTCTTACTTTTCATTTTTAAGCCTTTGTAGAAATGGAATTTGTGTTGGAAGAGGAATAGTTTGTGATTGAGATTTCATATTGTCAACACTATCTTCTTTATCACTTACTATTTCCTTCCCTTTTTCCACTTTTTCTTCTTTTCCATTCCTACATTCTTCTAGGATTGGTTCGTTTAACATTCTTCCACTTCTTAGTGCAATAGCTTGGACTTGTTCTTTAGGATTTATTTCGGTTCTACTTGGTAACTCCCTTTGTTTCCTAAGGTCCAATTGTTCAGCTATTTGAGCAATTTGATTCTTTAAAAATCTAGCCATTCCTAACATTCTACCTTCAAATTGCTCAACCCTTTCCATTACCTTCTCATTTGCTACCTCCCAAGCTGGTTTGTTTTGTGAAAATCCGGGTTGAGTTATCATCTTTGGCTTCCTCCACCCAAGATTTGGATAGTTTCTCCACCCAGGATTGTATGTGTTTGAAAAATGATTATTAGAAGAAGAAGGCTTATAGTTATTGACATATTGAACTTGTGCATATGAAGATAGATCATGAGAATCACTACACAAATGACAATACGTAATATTTGATGAATTTTGAGTACTAGAGACATGCTTATTGAAAACATTCATCATATTTTGCATTTGAGCTCTAAGCATATCCAAAGTATCAATTTCATACATACCTTGAGTTCTTCTAGGAGTACCTCTTTCATTTGCCCATTGATAATGATTTGCCGCCATTTCTTCAATCAATTCTTGAGCTTCTTCTACTGACTTTGCCATGAGAGCTCCCCCTGCGGCTGCATCTATATTGATTTTAGTTTGATAATTAAGTTCATTATAGAATGTTTGAATTATTAACCAATCGGGAAGTTCATGGTGTAGACATTTTCTTATGAAGTTCTTGTATCGGTCCCAAGCCTCATAAAGAGACTCTCCTTCGCATTGGTTAAAGTTAGTAATGTCCATCCTTAGTCTTGCGGACTTTTCCGGTAGGAAATATTTGTTCAAGAATGCTTTGGAAAGATCCGTCCAAATTGCAAAGGTATTTGGTGTTAGTGTATGCCCTAAAACCAAAATGGTTTAAAGTGTTTTATATTTACACTTATTTATATTATATTTATTTATGTGGTATTTTTCTTTATCGTCTATACTTGTATTTCCATGTTACTTGTTTGATTAATAAAATCCTTAGAATACTGACTGTGTATTAGAGATTGTAAGGGTTACAATTATGAGACTCTAATACATAAAGTCCTATTCTTAAATATCCCTAGTCATAGTATTAATGAGATTGGACATTATTAATGCGGATAGACTAGCACATACTTTGCCTCTACTTATGGTAAGTAGTAGTTGATCTCATTGATTATGGTGTGCATAACACTTAAGCTGGTATGTGGATGCTTGTTTGAAAACAAGTTCATTGGATTGATCCGCCAAGAGTTTCAACTATAGTGCCAATGGTTGAACTCTTAATGGCTATGGTGTAAGTGATCCTTTGACTTGAGATTACCATAGTATCTTGAGTGTTGATTGCTATACTTTGACTTTATTCCTCGGTACCCGTAAAAGGGTAGCTCATAGGTTAGAGATTGGGTATAGTTTGAAGCATAGAAAGGTAGTGAGTAATCAATATAGGATTCATCACTCCTTAATAGGAAAGTATATCCCTATATGACCACTTGTTGGAAATATTAACTCATAAATCTTCCGCAGAAGTGATAGTATAACTTAGAAGTAGTTTCAAGATTATACATCATGGAGAGTTATATTTCTGGAGCAAGAAAATATAAATTAGTCATTATTAAAGTATGCACTATACTTTTAGACTAATTGGGATATAGTGTGGTGAAAGGATATTAATTACACGGTAACATTGTCATTGAAGGGTATGGTCTACTATATGACTTTCCTATTCACTTGGGTGGTCATGATGCATTGCTAGACGCCACTCATGATCTATAAGTATGAATTTATTAATTAGTGAATTAATGATAAATTAAAAGTGTTTAATTTATCTAGCTCAATTAATGAGTTATAATTTATACTTATTGCCAACATGAATGGAACCTAATGGGTCACACACATAAAGAACAAAATCTTTGGGTTAAAATGTAATTAAGATAAGTATGAGATACTTATGGGGTTAATTTATGAGATAAATTAACTTAAAGGACTTATTTATAAATATTTTAAGTCTTGCAAGAAATTGGTTTCCTAAAAGAAATAAAGTAACTAATTGGTTTTCTTATGGAATAGATTTCCTAAAGGAGAAGGATTAGCTTAAAGTAAGTTACCTAAACCTTCTTGGTTTCCAATTAGCTTTATTTCCTAAAAGATTAGAATACTACCTCTATAAATAGGTTCATACTTTGACTCTTGAATTGTTGTTGCAACACAAAAAGAAAACTAGTGAGAGAAAATTAAAAGAAGAAGACACGCCTCATTCTCTCTCTAGGCGTCTCTCTCTTTCTCTCCTAATTGTTAGGTTTTTCTTCTTCTTGTGTTCTTAAATAATTCAAGGGAGCTAGCACTCAAAAGTCAAAGCAAGCAAGCCTACAAGGTTCCCAAAGAAGTTGTTCGTGTGGATATCATTAGAGGCTCTACGCTTGGAGGGCTTTTTCGTGGTAGATCAAACATCTTCTTCGAAGGATCTTTGCCTAGAAGCATAGAAATCTTCTGTGCTTAAGGTAATCTTCATGCAAACCCCCTTGTTAATCATATGGATATGTCGAAGAGATCCATGGTTAAGGTAATAAATTTTTGTTTTTCCGCTGCGTTACTTATGCTATTACCTTGCATTTGGTGGGTATGCTTGAAGCCATTACTTGGCTTTATCTCTTAAAGAGAATGGAAATAATCTTAGCCTTATGGCATCTTCGGGAACACCATTTAGTTTAATTGTATCACATATTTCCATGAAATTAGCCAAGTGTGAGTGTGAGTTTTCATTAGCATTACCACCAAACTAATTTTATTGAACCATTTGAATTAAATCTGGCTTAAGTTCAAAGTTATTTGCATTTACCGGTGGTCTTATAATGCTTGTGTGAGAACCGGTTGGATCCGGCATAGCAAAATCTCTTAAAGAATGAGTTTGAGGGTTAGGATTTTGATTTACCTCTTCCATGGTTACCTCTTGTTGATGTTCTTGAGTTTGAGATGTACTTGAGGTGTCACCAATCTCCTCCACCTTAGCTTGTTCTTCTTGCCTTTGTCTTCGGGCCTTCCTTGCAGTTCTTTCAATTTCTAGATCGAATGGAAGAACAATCCTTAAGCTACTATGCATACACCTACAAAAGAAAAGAAAAATAATTAATTACAAGCAAATATATACAAAGTTTAGACTAATAAAGTTAACTTTTGCCTTTATATTGCCTTGATTCCCCGGCAACGGCGCTAAAAACTTGACGTGGTGTAGATTAGGTATAACAATTATAAATAAAAACACACAATTCAAGTAATAAAAATCTAATCACCCAACTTATTCGGCAAGTATATGGGTCGGTTGTAGTATTTGGAGTATTAGGTGTCGAATCCCACGAGGAATCAAATATGTGCAACTACTAAAGCTTTTTTACCAACTTTTATTATCTAAACACAAATGAAATTAAGTGTGATAGGTTGTCCCTTCAATAGAGTAGATTTATTATTAAGAACTTTTGTAGAATTCAAGCAAGAAGCTTAGAACATAGATTCCACTAATAAACCAAGCATGAATGACCTACTAAGTATTATCTTGCTTTGTTTAGAATCCAATTTCATATGTGTCATAACTAGATTTCTCTAGGAGATGACAAGATTTCAACTATTCTCATGATGAAACCTTATGAAATCATGAATTGTATTGATCCACTTAAGCATCCATTATTTTCATATGAAAGTCTTAAGCATTACTTGTTCATTTTTCATTGTTACATGCATTTCTCAATGTCAAGTAGCAACTGGATGACTTGTTTAAGTTGGCCAAGCAAAAACAAGTGTTAAAACTTGAACAAGTAAATAAACAAATGCAATCTTAGTAAGCGCAATAAGTTAAATCATGTTTGTTGATTTATTAGCTTCATCTATGATCTAGAAGAAGCCTTTAGTTCAACATGGTTAATGAAACAACTAAAAGTTCAACTTCAAAGATAGAATTCATGGCAATTATTGAAAGTAAAAGAGAAAGAGTTTGGGAATAGCTCAACCAATATGAAAATTATTCCTTTTCTTTATTCACCTTCAATTGATTGCACTACAAATGTCTCTTACAATGTTCCTCACTACTCTATTGAAGGATTGAGAGAATTCTACTAATTCTCTACCAAGCTAAGTAGAGAATTAAAGACTAAAACTACTTTCTACTCCTAAAATTTGTTACAAATGCCTCACAAATGTCTTCCTTATATAGACAAATGTTTCTCAAGTCATTTTCCAACTTGCATGAATCATTAATGAATGGAAATGATGGAGATTTGCTTAGGGATTCCAAATGGGCACAAAAGTCTTCATTTATACTTCCAATGTTTTCTCTCACTTGCAGAACCCTATCTCCATCTGAAAATGTCTGCAAAAACCAGCTGGAAGAGGATGCAAGTTGATGCCCTAGAAAGTCTTGCCGTATTGCGATACGCGGCTAGCGATACGCGGTTGGCGTCCGCGTATCTGCAGCCGCGTATCCATTTTTGTGGCCCCCACTTGATTTCTGATTTTTGTTAAGTTGGACCTGATGTGTGCAAATATTTTCCACATAATTTCGAAGCATGTTGGTGGAGAATTGGATTTTTCCATTATTTTTGCACAATTTTCCTTCAAGTTGTCCATTAAACTTTAACTCTTTGAATCTCCATTGAATTTGATCTTTCTCGACTCCAATTAATCCAAAATAAGTTTTAGTCTGATGAACCTGCCATTGTACACAAGAATTGTGCATTAATTTGTTCAATTAAAAATTCCGCCTCAAAACCCCTAATTCTGGTAAAAATCCTAATTCTCATGAATTGTTGGAAAAATGAGTCATTTGCAACAAAATACTATAATTATCATTAAAATATCATCTAAAATATATAATAATATATATTATAATATAGGTAAATTTATTACCTATCATAGCTAATAGTCAACTTTTTCTTACCTTATCGATAGCCAAGGTACGACCGTTGTCTATTTCCCTAACCAACAAATAATCCTAGGTACGATTGCAGGATTTAATTCCTTAATTGTATTAAAAAATAGAAAAACCCAAATCCTAATCAATAAACACACTACGAGGGTTTATTTAAATTAGATTATATGTTCCCCTAACAGGAAACTAATCATGCTAGTTACGACAGAAATTAATCAATCAAACAATTACGGATTCGATTGATTAATATGACTGTAGATTATTAAGTTAATTTGAATATCGGACCCTTAACATTCAAAGAACAAAATAATCATAAAAAGATTAAACCAAGGAACATATGAATACTAATGAATAACAGAAACAAATAGAAATTAATTAGATGTCACAGATGTTTGGAACCCAGTCTTCAAATTGACCATTGACTAGAAAGATGAAATTAGTTGCTCTCCATGGGAGAGAACATCACACAAAAGATGAAGGGAGAAAATCTCTAGAGAGAAGAAAAAAATATCTGTTCAATTTCTTCTCTCTGTCAGAAGAAAAGTCACGCCTCCTTATTCCGTGAAGAAAGTCACATTCTTTTCCTTCCCAAAGTTTCCTTCCATGATTTTCTCCTAACTTTTAGCAGTCAAGTACTTTCCAAATTCTCCTCATAGAAAAATATCCTAAAAATAAGGAAACGAATAGAAAAATAACTTCCCAACATAAATGGACTACTAGAAGGAAACGTCTATCCCAGCTGTGACTCCAAATTGGAAGATTCTGCACATGATTTCTGGACTTTCTATCTTAGACGTGAGAGTTATAGGCATCCACGCTAACTTCGCAGATAATTTTTCAGGAGAATCTTCTAGCCCCTTTATTTCCTTTCTTTTTAGGTATCCCAACAATTAACACCGATTTATCAAATATGAGTAGAATCCATCATAGCACAATATTTAGTAATAATAAGAAGGAAATACACACAAATCAATCTACCAATTTGTATCCTATCACGTCCCCTCACGCCTATACTATTCTTGTCCTCAAGCATATTATAGCTCAAAAGCACAATCAAGATCAAGCAATTCATAGCAAATTATACTAGCAAAGCACCCTACTCTTCCAACAATTTCATCGAATTCAAAATATATCAGATCCAACAATCCTCATGAAAATGTTTAACAAATATACTCATCACTCTCAAAAGTGTTTAGGGTATAAATGTAACTCTTAATTCAACATTATGGAGTGACATTGACAGTGAACTTGAAATTTGATGTTTCTAGAAACAAGAAAGGCAGAATCCTTTCTCTATACTTTCTTTTTTTTTTCTTTTCTTTATTCCTTTTCTTTCTTTCTTCTTCTTTCCTTCTTTCTTTCTATTTTCTTCTTCCTTCTTTCTACTGTCTTTTTCTTTTCTTCTTTTTTCTTCTCCTCTACAACCATACTCCAACTTTCAACCTCCAGCCATACCGTTTTATTTTTTTTCTTTTTCTTTCCAATCTATTTTCTTCTCTCTCTTTCCTTCTCTTCTCTATTTTCTCTTCTCTTCTTTCTACCCTCTTGTGACTGACGCTTTCCCCCACCAAATAGTGTAGATCTATGCCTCTCTCCCTTGGGTTTTTCTACTATTGCAATCTACCCTCATCTCTTACTTTTGGTTGTCTAATTTTCATTGTATTTTTGGTTGATTTTATTTTATTTGGGTTTTTATTTTTGACCTGCAGATCATGGGTAAAAAAAAAATGGCATCTCCACATCAAGAAAATCAAAGGGACCATCTACTTCTAGACCCATTGCACCACAGCCTACGATTAGAACTACCGAACCAACCAATATATCTAATACGGGTGCACGCTCGAGACTTGGAAAGAATAGAAACCTCCACACCTCTACAACTACCCATTTTGGGGGCTATTTAGATTTTACTCAAGCTGAGGACAGAAAGAGGTATGAGACATGTTGTGAGAGACGAATCATCCCCTATAAGTTCATTCACTACTTTGGAGGTTTTGGAAGTTAAAGATGAAATTGAGCTGTCATTTGATGCTATTAGTTAGAGCAATTACACTGCTATTAACTGTCATGCATATGTTGAATTGACTAGGGAATTTTATGCCACCTTTGAATTTGATTTTCTTGATGATTTTATGGTGGCCACACCCAATGTCATTCGGTATAGATTGATGAGTCATGAATTTAGACAATCTTTGACTGAATTTAATCTGGCATTTTCTTTCATTATTGAGGAATTTACTGAGTCTAAAGAGTATGAAAAGAGTGCCTGCAATTTCGTAGAACCTTTTTTCTCTAAATACTGTATCTATTGGAAAGTCATAGTAGTTGATGAATCTAATTATGACCCTAGTTAGTCCAAGAGTTACTATCTTAAAGAGTCGGTATTGCGTTATATCCAACGTTTCTTGGCCTATAGTTTCTCTGGTCAGAAAGACAGTTCTGACACTTTTAGTAAACCTGAGTTTTTCTTCATTTAGCGCGTGATTGAAAATGTTAAAGTCAACTTGAGTTGTTGGTTAGCTTCACAATTCAAAACAGTCTTAGGCAAAAAGAATAAACCTTTAATCCTAGGGTCTCTCATCACTCATTTGGCAATTAATCTTGGGTTTTTTATTTAAATGATAATGATATGCATTTAGCCTGTATTATGAAATCCCTTGATCTCGCTTGTTTGCGATGAAATTAAATGATAAGTGTGTTGGATTTGACAAAATTTTTAATCACTTTGTGAGCTTTGAGCCTATTAATGAGCATTTTATTCAAAAGATTGCTCTATTTTGTTTGTTGAGTGGTTATTGCACTTGGTTTGGTCATTCTAGAACTTGTTTAGTTATGCATGTCGACATCACACGTGTATGAGTCGGATGCATTAAAGTGGCAAGGGCACCTAGGATTTATCTATTTTTAACTCTCTTAAAAACTTGCCCTTATTTTGATTATCATTAGTAAGCCAAATTTGAGCCTTTGACCCTTTCTTTGCTTAATAACCACAATTGTTACCCATGACCTATTTTAAGATTTTCTTGTTCGACCTTATGTCAAAGAATAGTTTTATTGCATGAGAAATTGGTGTGTTATTACAAGGCATAAATTGAAACTGTAAGCATTGGCAAAATAGAGTTTGGTGTGGAAGTATCTAAATAAAAAAAAGAAAAAAATGGAAGACGAAAAAAAAAAGCTGAAGAAAAGGGAAGAGAAAAAAAAAATAGTTGTTGTGAAGTATTTTAGAAGAAAAGGGAACAAAAATGTACTTCACATTTTTGACTCAGCAAATTCCTCAGGCAATCTCCTCATACTCTTTAAACTCAACAAATTACTCAGTAATGAAACCAAATGCCAAATTAAATTCTATCAAAGATTGTCTAAATTTATGACCCATTAATCTATACTGAATGACACTGGATGTGGCCACCATAAAATCATCAGGCAAATCAAATTCAAATGTGACATAAAATTCCCTAGTCAATTCAACATATGTAGGACAAGTAATAGCAATGTAATTACTCTAACCAATAGCATTAAATAACAGCTCAATTTCATCTTTAACCTCCAAAACCTCCAAAGTAGGAAAGTGAATGAACTTACAGGGATGATTCATCTCTTACAACAGGTCTCATACCTTTTTTTGTTATCAGCCCGAGTAAAATCCAAATAACCTCCAAAATGGGCAGTTGTAGAGGTGTGGAGGTTTCTATTCCTTCCAAGTCTCCAGCGTGTACTTGTATCAGATATATCGGTTGGTCCGGTGGTTCTAACCGTAGGCTGTGGTGTAGTGGGTTTAGAAGTAGATGGTGCTTTTGATTTCCTGATATGGAGGTGCCTTTCTTTTACCCATGATTTGCAAGTCAAGAATAAAAATCCAAATAAAATTAAATCAACAAAAAATAGAATGAAAATCAAAGAACTAAAAGTAAGAAAAGATGATAGATTGCAATAGTAGAAAAATCAAAGGGAGAGAGGCACATCTGCATTATTTGGTGGTGGATAGCGTCAATCACAAGGGGTAGACAGAAAAGAAAAGAAAATAAAGAAGAGAAGGAAGGAGGGAGAAGAAAATAGAATGGAGAGAAAAAGAAAAAAAAAATAGAAACGGCGTGGCTAGAGGTTGAAGGTTGGAGTATGGCTGTAGAAGAGAAGAAAGAATAAGGAAAGAAAAAGACAGTAGAAAGAAGGAAGACAAAAAGAGAAAGAAAGGAGGAAACAAGAAGAAAAAGAAAAAAGAAAAGGAATCAAGAGAAGAAAAAAAAAAAAGAAAAAGAAAGAAAGTAAAGGAACCTGCTTTCTTGTTTCTGGAAACGTCAAACGTGAAATTTAACTCTCAATTGAACTCTCATTCCTCATAGTTTCCGCGTCCCATTTTCAAATTTCAAGCTCTTCCATGTTTCCTCCACTTAGGGTTTTTGCTCCCTCGAAACTTCCCAAAATTTTTCTCAATTTCTAATTCAATTTTAAAAAATAGATGCAAATATGAGTGCTGCGATGGATATTTCAATTCCAGACGCCTCCGCTGTTAAACAACAAGAAAGACAGTGTTACTGAACAAAGCAGCGACGTTCCGCACCCTCTACCACCTCCTGTTCCGCCGCCTCTACTCCTTCCTATTCCGGGTTCAAGTTCACTGTTTGATTCAATAAACCTTGCAGCTATATTTTGAAAAGTTTGGGGTTTCATGTTTTCTTTTTTTCTTTTTATTTTATTTTAATTTCTTTCTTAATTTTTGGGATTTTACAGTTGAAGTATGTTCGAAACCCATGGGTACAGCCCGGATTGACGATATACGCTTCGCCCGTTTTAAGGTTTTTACATCGCATAATTTATGGAATAGAATTGTGGAATTTGTTTGCTCCAAAAAAGCACAGCTGCCGAGTTTTAAACTTTTTTGTGGAATTTCAGTATTGATTCGTGATATATATTTTGTCTGATTTCTATGTCTGAATCCAATTGGCAATCATTAAGTCTCCACTCTCAGGGGTGACACAGCAGCATCACATTGTCCATTTGATCCATTTTAACTCTTGAAACACTAATATTTTAAATTAGCCTTAAATGAAATTTCCTCCTATGATGAGGGTCAAATCAGCTGTAAATCAGATAGGCATTACTGAAAAAAACAAACAATTTTAGATGGGAGCAATTGGGGTATAGAATGTGTGAAGCACTCTATTGGTACAATCTTACATTTTTCAGAGGGCCAAAATTAATATGTTTCCAGGGCTACAATTTACAAGTGATAAGTTTTATAGGGTTAATCAAAACTTTTGTATTTCATATAAACAATCACAATTTCTTTCCAGCTCAGTGAAGGACCCTGTGAGGATTCTTCTTCAGTGGATTCTTCCCGCAAAGGAATTTGATGGCATGTGGCAAAGGATCGCCTTCTGCATTCACATGATTTCACTTCTGTTACGTTGATAGACATAGTAATCCTGATTTTCCTTATCTTACGGCTTGATATATAATTCTGATCAGAAGCCGAGATTATTGCGGTATGCAGCAAGTACTTTACTCTTTACCGAAAAGGGTGTTGATCCTTGAGAAAGTATTATGTGCACTATATGCGCCATGAGAAATGTCACATAATGTATTAGAATCAATTACGTATTACCAAATAATACAAGATATGTCCATCATCATCATATGGTGATAAATTATTAGTTCCAGTGTATCATGTAGCGATGCGCGTGGTGTGATTAATACTCTTCCTTTGGTCCTTTTCTTGTTTCTTAGAAACATTAAGGCATTGTAGTATTATTGTTTAGCTTGTAAAAATATCAGAAACAATAATTTTCTTTCATATTTGAAGTACGATGTATTCTTCTGTTAACATTTGTTCCATAATGTTTTCTTGTGAATTTCTTATATGATTTAGTACCCAAAGCTATATGAATTATGTATTTTAAGGACAAAAACCTCTCTGAGTGCTGAGTCAAATGATCAGCTGCAACATAAAAAATTTAACTCGGAAAACAATAGTGTTTTAAAGTAAACCTAGTATTGTGTAATAAAATTTAACATAAACTTAATCCTTACAATAGTGCTTAGAAAGAGTAGGTGTGGCATTTGGTGATGATATTGAGTGAAAGAAGACTGAATTTCTTTTGGCAAAAAAAATGATGGAAAAAGGAAAGAGGCAGCAGAGACTATTTCTTTTGGTTTAGCTCTCTGTTTTTTAATTTTTTATTCTCTTGTACAGCCCTCATTTAGTCGACTGTGCTTGTTATCTGTTACTTTTCCAGGTAGGCAAGGACCAGGGTCTGACTAGAAGTTTTGTTATTGTGTTGTAATCGGGGTTAACACAAGTTATTTGATGAATTAGATTTTTTGATAAATGGAAAACTAAAAATATGAAAATTTGGGATTACCGAAAATAAAAGTTTGAAATCTGGATGCAGTGTGCATGGTTTCAGAGTTTATTCTTGTGCTAGGTGACTGGTAATTTTCAATTGTTCTCTGCATAATTATAAAGCCAGTTCAATTTCCCTTAACTGTTATTTATGCTCCAGAAATTTATCTGCAATTAATTAAAGCAAATGGCTTTTTTGTTGAAATGGATTATTTAGACAGTGGTAACAAGACATGTTGGACTGGATTTATTTCAAATACCAAAAGTTTTTACTCGATAATAAAGATTAAAATAGAAAATAACATACATCTGAAGACAAACTGAAGTTTACACCCTAGTAAATGCCCACCGTTTTTGGATATTTTAGTAAATGGGACATGATATATAGGATGTCATAAGGACGCCATCGAAGAATGCATGAACATGAAAACTTTTTCTTTACAAATTGCACATAGCATATTCTGTTTACTAATTTATCAAATGGTCTGCCGGTAAAACATTAAATACAAAGTACTAGCTCAAAAACTCTCCATTTGATTTAGCATCAGTGTCACGTGTTTTGTACCGATTATCATTCCTCTTTCAAAATCTCTTTATTAATACAACATTATACTACATCCAAATCAGATGCCGCAATGACGGTTGTAGTAAATGAACACTTCTTATTCAGTAAATGGTTTTCTGAAAGTGGCAAGTTGGTTGTAGTAAATGCACACCTTATTCAGTAAATGGTTTTGTGAAGTGGCAAGTTGGCAACTATCGGTTTTGCGGTCTATTAATCCATATACTCGAACTTGCAGTCATGTTTGTCATCAGTAATGTTGCGGGTGTTATGTTGAATTTCCTTCAAGCATTTATGCTTGGACAGTTCGCTTATGGTCTTTGTATCTTCACAAAGTAACAGCAAGATTCAACAATTAATTTGAGAAAATTCCTGTTTCATGTTTGGACACTGAAATGAAAGCGAACTACCTTTTGCTCTTTCTTTCTTCTTCTTTTTTGTTTATTTTTGTTAATTATGATTCAAGAGGTCTACATACTAAAATCCTTTGATGCTTTGACTTAAATTTATGAACTGTTATATAATTGGTTTGTTAAGTATTCATTGCATAATAGGATCTGATAATTGCTATAATCCGCATGACGTGTAACTGCCTGTGTCGATTTCCTTCTTTAATTAGTTAGTGAAAGCTTTTTGGGTGCCTTTTTATATCCATTCTGCCATTTTTAGACCAATCTCTGCCACTGGAGTTCGGCTTGATAATGATTTATGTATCTCTACATATAGGAAGCAAAGCTATTAAAATATCAGAGAAATGGTGGAAGAAGAAAATAGCCTGGCATTTGTTTTGATTGGTGAGATATAGTATTATTGGTGTCATCTATGTCCTACTTATCTGAATTTTTTATGGTGTGCTAAAATTATTGCATTATAAAATATTCAGATGAGGTTGAATGCCTTGCTGCCGCAAGAAAGGCTGTCGTTACTTGGCTCTGAACCTTCAGATTTTATACAAATATTGTCTTTGTAAATTCAAGCAAAACATCAGTTGCATGTAGAAAGATAGCTATTGCAGGTTATTGCGACAACTTGGATACCATTCATGTAATTTGTAGAGGAGTTGAAAACTGCTTTCTCAGGTTGTGAATGCTGATCCTGGTGCACAGACTAATGTGATTGATCCTGATGCAGAGACTAAGGACCTCAAATATGACACTATTGACTACTTCCAATGGAGCTGCTGCTATTGTTGGGTAAAGGACAAGGTTTTTTCGTACTGTATATTGGACAGTTCTGTCATATTTCTCAATTCCCAAATTTTGTCTCTCTTTTAAGGCACAAGTTGATATCTTATACTGTTATAGCTGTAATTTCTGAGTTAGCGGGGAATTTGGGATATTTAGCAGGCAAGTCCTTTTGGTGTTGAAATATGTGCAATAATTTGTTGCTGGCATTTCAGTGCCTTTTAGATCAGTGCATCGATGAGTGGAAGTTTTCCAAATCATGTGTACAGACACATGTATGAGCTAAGAATAAAATATAAGGAAAATTTTTATACCGACTGATCTACGATCTTATTTGTGGACTTTATGATTTAAAATATGATCAAATAGTTATTCTTGCATCACTTCTTTATAAACCATAAGGTTCACAGGTATGTAGACTCGGTCATTGTAAGAATTTTTTAAAATATAAGATGTCATATATCATTATGTTTATGTGGTACTTGTTTAAACCACAAGATTTACAGGTGAACCGTAGACTCAGTCTATGCAAGAATTTTCCAAAATATAAGATGGTAGTAATTGTAATCAACCCAACATTTATTGTAGTCAGGAGGACAATAGAAATTTCACTTTTAATGTGTATATTTACGGGATATTGCTACCTTCTTGGTAAAATAAATAAATAAATTATATACTTGTCCTATCTTTACCTTGGATTACCATCTTTTGTTTTTCCAGTTCTTTCTTTTTTCATTTGTAGTTTTAAACTTACTAAAGTAGCACTACAATGACTATTTATCCTAAAGCTTCTATATTTCTTCACCTTTTTCTGTGAAAGAACAATGACACCCAATTTTTTATTTGCAAGCCAAACTAGAAATATACACCCAAGAATTACTATGTCTGCATCGCGGCACGCATATGACCAAGTGTACAAACTACGTAAGAAATTTAAAGCTCACATTATCAAGGTGAAAAATCGTCATCCTCATAGAGGTCAGTTACAGGTTCGGCGGCTGATGTTGACGCCTTAAATTCATCACTATTGTCACGAGCACTTACTGCGACACTTGTATCCCATCTTTCAAGTATAACAAAGGCAAAACAAAGCTTTCCACTGATCCGAAACGCCCATAATTGCACAACATCGCCTCTTTGAAGCTGATTGGCGGGGACAATGTATTTCCACAATCCATTCACAACGTACGATACACTGGTCTTGCCTGCTTGCTTGTCCTTGTCCTTGTCCATCTTCCACTTTCTTAAATCGACCGTTTCCACTGTACCTGACGGCTCGATTATATCCACTGTGATACAATTGTAATGGTTTTCAGCTGGTTTGACATCAAGGTAAGCCTCTTCATCAGCATTGAGAAACTGATTTGCCATCTTGTTTACTGGAATGGAGAATCGATTTTGTTGCCTTTTTATATCACTTTCTGTGAGAACCTTTTGTATCACCAGAATCTCCTCATTGTCAAACATTCCACCTTTTTGTTTGGCTTTCTCGTAAATTCGATCCTTGAATTCCACTGACAATCCTGGTGGAGGCATTGGACCCTCATACTCATAATCAACTTTCTTCTGGTTCTTATTATTCAATCCCTTATCAAAACTCCCCTTCTTCTTCTCGTTCTTCTTGCTTTTCTGCATAGGTTTCTTCAAGATTCTCTCTCTTAACAAAATCCCATTACTAGAACCACCCCTCTTCCTGTGCTTCTTGATGCAATTTTTGCCTTCGTAAGGTTCATCATCATCAGATTCTTCAGAGCTACTTGGTATGTATGCCTCCATGAATCTTTCTCTTACCACAGTTCCATTACTAGTACCCTCAACCTCCTTCGTCTTAACCCCTTTTCCTGCTTCCATAAGTTTCGCATTATTATTGTAAACCATTGGTTTCTTCAACTCTCTTTCTCTCTTCCAATTTTCATCATGAGGGGGGTACGAAACATCAACATTATTATCATCCAACTCGTTGAATTCTTTGACAGGCTGACTCTTTTGTGCATCCCTTACAACCTTAATGTCTTCTCTGCAGGTCCTCTTACGTTTACACGTACCTGAGGTAAAGTTTGGCTGCTGCTCCTTGCTGGAAACCAATGAATTACGGTGATGTCGATCAGCAGCTACCTTATTTTTCCTTTCTTCATCCAACTTTATTTTTTCTTCTTTGGCATGTTTCGCTAAATAATCTATCAGAAACATTGTTCGTGGCTGATCAAGAAAGGCGAACAATGCAGAAGTGTTCTTTATGTTGGAAATTGCTTGCTGTGCACTTTTATATAATACTAGTTATCATAATTACTCTGGGATTGGAATTTAGAAAAGAGTAGGTTTTAGCAAATTTAGTATTGATTTGGGAATAGGATTTCTCGACTTTTCTTATTGGATTCTATTAGAAATTTATTATTTGGCATTAAAACAAAACGACCAAATTATTTTAGAAACTTCTCAAAAACTGGTTTTCCTTGCCGGTTTAGAATTCTTATCTTTTTAAACTTAGTGGTTAACCTTTTATTTTTCTTTCGACATAAAATTAAGGTAGTACACAGGAGAGTGATGGATAAGTGACAACAATTTAAACAATCAACATTTGTATAGCGGGGAATAGAGTGAATTTCTGAAAAGTCACAATTTAACAATATCGAAAAGGTTTCTCGAATAAGAAAAACGAAAATCCTCAATTGAGAAGACCACAAATAATTTATATGTAACCCTTGGTGTCAGTTGTTTTTTTACACCGAATGCACAACCTTTTTCCAATGAAGATTTTAACTATGCTATCCTTTTTATTTTTGTTTAGACAACTTAAATGATCTCCTGTGTTTTTCTTTTTTTTTTTTTTTTCCTTTAGGAATATAAGTTTCTGTACAACTTCTCATGTAGATTAAATCATGAAAATCTCCATATAATTATCCTATTGAAATTCTGAAATTCAGGCATTATCGAGTAGCTAGTAATTTTTTTCCGCAAAAAAGTAATATTACTCAAATAAACTCTT
The DNA here is from genome assembly GCA_024721245.1 of Mitragyna speciosa. Classification (NCBI taxonomy): domain Eukaryota; kingdom Viridiplantae; phylum Streptophyta; class Magnoliopsida; order Gentianales; family Rubiaceae; genus Mitragyna; species Mitragyna speciosa. The sequence continues at coordinate 10,865,732 of CM045573.1, forward strand.
TTAAAATAATTCTATAATTAATCCAACAATTTTGTTACATTCGAACACAAATTTTGTTAGTTGAGTTTATGAAAGCGTGAAAGTAATGTAGGAATAATATTTGTTTCTCTTTGCACACATGTGCATTATTGGAAACAAAAGTTCATGGAGGCAACCACCATAAATTGGTAAAAAAGGAAAAAGAGATCACATGACAACACTGAAAACAAACTACATAACAACATAATTCAACATTTTGATCGTTTTGAAAGTTTGTACTTCAACAACAAAAATGTTACATAGGATCAATATTTCAAAATTCCAAGAAAGTGGTAAAAGATAAAATTGCTAAATAACATTAAATAAGGTTAGTTACACCTTACCGCTCTGAAATTTCACCTTAACTGTTTAAAGTAAAATAATAGATGCTTTACCTCATTGAAAGATTCCATAAATATAAAGTAAATACAAAAGGATATTGTGGACTTTCTTCAGAAAAAAAATAGCTTCCTTTAAAGTTTTAGGATAAAGTTTGTTATTTAATTATAATGGCTTTCTGTAATTATTATATAAACTTTTTAAGTTGTGATAGGAAAAGTAATTCATAAATATTATATTTTTCTAAATCAAATTAAAAATTATTTATATTAATTTTAATTATACAGAAAGACTAGAAGTTTAAACTTACTTTTCATGTTATTTTTATCATCAGTAGCTAACAAATTAAAAAAAAAGGATGAAAAATAACATAGGTGACAACGAGTGAGGCACAGATGGAAAAGATCAAACACGGGAATAAGAATGGGAATCAAACCCCCTCTGCTGCTGGCGGGCGCATGGATAATTTACTATTTCGTTAGCCAATGCTTGAATAGAAGATCTGAATGAAACAAGGGCTCATCCTATGATTCTAGCTGGGAAAAGAATCCCTTTTTTCACAAGCAATTCAAAGCTACTTGATAAAGGTTACTAGTTGGGAAAGAAGAGGCATAAAAACTAGCTTATTAACTATGTTTTTAAATTTGGTTGAGTATTAAATACATACATGTACATATTCTCATTCAGACACTGTTTTTTAAACAATATATGATTTCTTATAGTTAATTAAATATTTATTATTAGAAACAATTTCTTGAATTATATATATTTTTAAAATTCACTTTTTACTAGCTTATTACATGTTTAAAAATTTAAGACTTACAGTTTTGATTTTCTTGTTGTATCTTATTTTAAAATAGTAAATATTTTTTAGTTTTTTATTTATTTTTTTGGCTATTGAAAAATAAAAAAATAAAAATATTCATATAATGACATAAAGAAAACTACTCAAAAAATTGTTAAAAAAATGTTACTATTCCAAAAATTTTATGTAGTCACAAAAAAGTCCATGTCCATGTCAAACATATCAATTGTGTTTTTAATTTATATTAAGGGCATAAATATCCAAAAAAGTCCATGTCATTTGTTGTATTTGTAAATGTTGATAGAATCTTTTAAAGAGGGTAAAGTGTATATATTCTTTTTATCGAAGCAGTTAATGTGAAACGATATTGTAAGTTCAAGGAGATAAGATGTGTTTAACACTAGTAAATACTTAATCACCTAAAAATATGATTTCTACTAACGAAATTTAGCTGATGAAAAACAAATTTGTCAGGAAAAAATTGATTAATCTTGATGAATTAGACTTTCGTTAGTTAAAAAGCCATTTTTGGCTTACAAGACAAACCATTGCTTTTCACTCACACCATTTCTATTTACAATGGGGAAAGATATTCTGACAATTTAGTGACTTTAGTCAACCAATTCTGTTGGCATTAAAATATCATATCTTTATAAAAATATTATTCACAAAAAAAAGAAACTTTGTATAATTCAATTCTTTTACAAAATTACTAACCACTAAAAATAATATAGTTTCTTTATTTTTTTGACAAAAACCTTTGTCAAGGAAAAAGCATAATAAACAGCTGAAATATTTTAGCATATTCTAGATTTGGTGGGAACAAATTTTTAGATTTAGACTACCTGCCTGAATTTGGCACCAAAAATTTTACCTTTTCTCTGACAATTGAGTTTGTTGGCAAAAAGCTTGAGATAAAAATGGGTTAAAAAATACATCAAACTACATCATTTTGAAGAAATTTATCAAGACAAAAATCAATAGAAAGGTACATTCCTTACATACAGTTCTCACCATTGCTTACATGTCTATTCCTTACAACCATGTCTCTAAACCTACCTCTCTCCGCAACTATCTTTTCTCCATTACCTGAACCCAATCAACCCATTAGCATTTCTTTTTTCTTTTCTTTTTGAGCAACACTCTTGATTCTATTCCTACCTAAGGTTGAAAGCTTACTAACAAAGCCTAAAGAAGAAGCTAACCTCTCGCTCAACTAAGGCCAGTTTGCAATTTTCGATCAGCAAAATTGGCCGGTACTTGAAGAAAGACCGCTACTCTGAACGTGTCGGCTCTAGCATTCCAGTTTACATAATTGCCATCCTCGAGTAGTCAGCTACTGAGATAAATATTTCTTTTCCTGTCCATCTCTCAAAACGCTCACAAGTTCAAAGCATTTGCTTCAAATCTGTAATTACGTTTCGTTTGGCTTATTATCAAGTTAGGATTTGATTTGCAGATTACGTTTATATTATTTGTTCTTTTCACATTCATTAAATCTAATTGTTTGGAAATTGATTTTTATGCTACACTACTATCCAGTGTGTACTTTATTTCCCCCCAATTTGCTTCTAATTTATGAAAATTTGGACTTGATTTTTATGGGTACAGTCCTGATAGAAATTTGATTGTAGAATTTGTGTTAATTTTGGCTATTCATGATAATTAAAGCTTATATAAACGGCACTTAATCCGATAGGGACATTTTAATCTGTGGGCTAGCCATTAATTAGAGCGTGTGGAATGTATTTGAAGGTCGAACGTACATACATTAGTGAAATGTATTTGAAAATCGAACGTACATACATTCTTTAATTCAAACATTCTACTTACTAGGAAATGGGGTTTCTTGTATTGTCTTATTTTTGGTGATTAATACTTGAAAATTTAATATCAGGTTTGCATTGCTTGTAACTCTAGCTATTATCCTTATCACTTATTAGTGTGCTGGTGGGAGTTTTATTTTTTTTGTTCCAATATAAGTACGAAAAAAATGACCAAGATCTCTTTCCAAAAGCAATCCCCAATTGTTGTAAAATTTTCTTTAGCATCAGTATTGGATTGTTATAGCTGTAAAGTAATTGGGAGAGAAATAAGCAAAGTGGGGACTTGTTCAAGGTAAGAAAACAACTAATCCTCAGAAGTAACTCTCATATTTGAAATTTGTAGCTAAAACCAATTCTTTTAATCAGGTTCTTCAAGTGTGCTTTGAATATTTGTCTTCAACCTCTATTCTGTCTTTTTACTGTGACATCTTATATTAAAGATACCTTTTATCTCTAAAATGGTATTGGATGTGCAAAATGCATAATTCATAAGCTATTTTAATTTGTAAAGCATCGAATTTTCTCCAATTCAAATTACACTTCTAAGTAAACAAATAGGTGTCTTTTTTTTGTTGTCAAAGGAGAAGTTTTTTTGTCTGTTTCTTTCTTTTTTATGTTGCTACAAGACCTCAGCAAGTATTTTATATCAATGATACAAAATTGGGAAAAAAATGGCAAATAGTAAAATGAGTACAACATTGGCATTTTTGGGATTTACCAAAAATTGAAGAAGTAGACTTGGAAGATTCAACAGATGCTAGGACAGATTTTGGTAGTAATGCATTTCAGCAACACTAGTCTTTTAAAGTGCTTCATCAAGATTGAACGCAGCTACACTACAGCAACCACACTAGGAAGAATCCATTGTTGATGATTATGAAGAGCTAGATACTAGTTTCATTACAAGTGAAGGAGAAGAAGATTTTCCAAATTATCCTATTAATGATGAAGATGACATGAACATATAGCGTAACAGGAGTGCTTTGTTATATAATACATGTCCCATATATACAAGTTCTACTTTTTATTCATTATGCATTGTATTGTGTTTCAAAATCCAGCTTCATATGTTTTCATGGCATACTTTTTAGTTACTGTATTTTATTTGTCTTAGAAGGATTTACGTTTGGAATTCATTTTTATTTCCCTTGTAGATGGCACTAGGAGGGATATCAAGTTGTGATCATGGATTGGATAGCATAATTCGAAATCCCAGCCAACCTACAAAAATTGCACCTATTGGTACTGCACAAGTTTCAGCCACTACATTAGCAACAAGTGTGCACAAGCAACAGAATAGTGAATTAGAAGATACTATTGTCCGAATGACAGATGAAGGTTCAATAATATATTTTCAAATTTTCAAATTTTTTTGTCACTTGTTAAGTTTTATCAAAACATGGCAGTTTTGAATTTTTCCAAAAATGGTCGAGGCCAAGTAGGTGTAAGTGGCTGGATACGAAGATTAAGAAGATAGTAAACTAAACTTAATTGGCACTATACGTGCGCGCGTATGTATGTATGTATGTATGTATATGTATATGTATGTATGTATGTGTGTATATATATATATATAGGGAAAAAATTATAGATTGTTTACCCTAAAGGGAAAAGGTACCCACAAGAAAATGAACGTGACTTTACTAGAGCAAACGGCTATGTTGTTGAAACTTGTGCACTTTTTATTGGGGTAAACTACTAGAAAGATATTCCATACAAGCTGACAGTTGTGTATATCAAGTGATTGGATGTAACCATAACATAACTTCTTTCATGTTTAATCATATTAAATAGACATTTCATATAATCACTAACACTTTTTTTTTTCGATATATAGAGTTGGTTCGAAATTGCTGGTGCAATGACTTCTCATGTGAGGAAGATCATTATGGAAAGACACTGCATGGGATTCATAAGAAAAGATTACAAGCTGGGGAGGAACCACAAGAAAAGATTCCACGACCTGAAGTGAAATTGAAAGTGTGCCATGAGTTATGAGATTGGTTTTTGAGAATGGAAAACTCTAGGTAATATCTATAATTTCCTTAACACTATTCATTCAGATCCATTTGGCTCACTGATTGTAATTGCAGGAGTAATCAGTTATTAACACAAAGAATCGAGCTCTGCTACCATATGGCAATAGTTGTGGATCTATGACACTTATTGAGCTTTATGATCATATAATAATATGAGTTTGCATAAATAGAAATTTAGTACTTAAAAATATGGTATAGTAAAGTACATTATTATCTAATAACCACCAACAATTTTCTCTATTCATCCATTTTTGTAGGAGAATAAAAGTAAGATTGAAAATTGAAAAAAAAAATGCATGCAGGATGGAGAATTTCTCAATGATAAGGACAGAAAGACATATGTAAGTAAAATTCTTCAAATTCATTATAGGAAAGTTGATATTTTGTACTTAGTTAAACTTAGATAATTTTGTTTGTATTAGAGAAGTTAAGTTGATTCGAGATTTTTGGACATGTTTATTTGTTGGTCAATCTTGCTTGAGTTAGAAGTATCAGTTTAGTTGGTCAATCTTGCTTGAGTTAGAAGTATCAGTTTAGTGGCTTAAATCTTTTGTTGTACATGAATGCTTGTGATTATTCTACTTGAGATAATTTTGTTTTGTAAATGCCCCGTTTTAGCTATAAAATTTTTGGTCAAATAGAGTCAAAACATAAGCCTACACATGTGATAACCCAACCAGGATACTCACTATATATTGGTTGAGCGTCTGCTTAGTTCTCGCCAGGATTCATGATCGTCATGACTTTAAAGTAGATAAGCATAACTTATAATTACAAAACTCCAAAAATAATTACAAGAATGTGAGCCATTTAGGCCTCAAATGTACATCACCATAACAAACCTATATTATTACAAGTACATAGCCTCACCACTATCTCGTACTTAATTACTTGTAAGTAAAACAAATATAGCAGGGGTGAGCTAGAAGCCTAGTGATGTCTATTTATAAAACCATTTCCAATATCTTGTCTAAATTTTAATTTTAAAATGAGGTAACACACGCTAATAACATCTAGCGCAACAAGGTTAGGTAGTAACAAACTCAACAAATAAACAAGGAAAGATATAGACGAATCAAGTCAAGTACTGCTCGAGCGTATTTTGTGCATCATTCGAGAACTAGTCAAGGACTATGTCATGGCAAAAGTCCAATAGTTCTCGAGTCTTTCATGCCAATATTTATTTCGTGGCTACTTCAAGTCTATTGGTAATCTCGAAAGTTATCCAAATATTTTTCCATACACCTCCTTAACTTACGAAATCTCCTTGCAGGCCGATGGGTGCCGAGATGCTAAGATAGCCAACAGTTGATGACCAGGCCCACTCCTGGCTAAGCTAAAGTGGATATGCACAAGGCATGCCCAAATCAAGTACACATGCACAAGTACAAGTACATTTTACAAGAACAAATACTTCTAGTGCGATAAAGTACACAATTGGGTTCATAACAAATTCAGACACAATTAATAAGTATAATATCACGTCGAGTAATAACAAGTCATACAGTTAAGCCTTTTTTTCCAACAAGTCACATGATTTTCATAGACAACGATGTTAATAAATAAAAATGATTTTAGAACACTCGTAATAATTTTTGAAAATTTTAAAATATCATTTGATTTCAAATACCGATAACAAATCACATATTTCAATCAAAGAGTAATTTGCAAGAGAAAATAACATTAGTACACTCATAATAATTTTTGAAATTTTCAAAATATCATTTGATTTCAAATATCGATAGCAAATCATATATTTCAATAAAAGTGTAATTTGTAAGAGAAAATAATGTTTGGACACTCATTGGTATATCAAGGTTTATAGGTTCTTCAAATGCTTGCTACTGGGATCGCTCGAATCACCTATCAATCAAAGGCAATATAGTTAAATATCAAATCATAATGAATGAACAAATTACGAAAATTAGGGATTTCCAATTTGAGAAGCCTAATTGAATTTCTACTTAACCAAGTTTCCCAAACTTGGTACTTCTACAATCTAGACTTAGTTTGGAGTATTTTTTATGATGGCAATAAGTTCCAATTCTGATCATACCCCAACTAAATTTCTATTACAAAGCGGTTCGTTTCCTATCAATATTATGCTTTCACTTACCCCAAGTATCTAATTTCACTTGAGCATAACTTTTTGCATACAACTCAGTTTACATCAAGATTTACATGGTTAGAAACTAGGTTTTAGATACTACAATTTTTGTAAAGAATGCTAATTTAAATTCTATCGAGAATAGGGGCAAAATTGAGTTGCGACCTGGCATATTACAAACCCTGTTACGCAGGGTTGGATATTCAATCTAGTTTCGTCGAATTCTGAACTCTATTGACCAAGAGGTAGGACTTGAGACTTACAAGTGTTGCAACTTTTATAAAGATCATCAACTCAAATTCGAACAAGAACAAGTCCAAAATCTCACCTAAAATTACCCCTTCAGCCAACTTGTTTATGCATAATCAAATTTTTAGCCTATTTTGCATAATTTTTGTGATTAATCTACAAAGGAATTTGGTTCATGATTTATTCCATTTTAAATCCATGTGAATCTAGTTTCTTAAACAACAAGAATCATTCAATTTGAAGCTTCTTACACGATGTTATGTTTAATTCACTAAAGTTGATCCAGCAAAACTGTAGTTTGGCTTCGTCAAGTATACTTCTCTATAACTTTAATTTGTTTCTAGTTGAACTTTCATCTACAAATCAATCATATGCTAGGATCATTCACTAGGTAGCATGTAAAATAAACCAAGGGAGAAGGTGAAATCACCTTTTCTAGTTCAAGGAGCCTCCCAAGCTCCAGTTGGGTTTTCTAAGCTTGCCAATTCTTCAAGCTTTCCTTTCACTTGTTCTCTGCTTATTTCTTTTCCCAGTATTTCCTACCAGGATGTTGATTTACCATGGATTGATATGTACCAAGCCCGAATTTCAAATCCTCAAATTCCAAATTCCACTCAATATTCTTGTTTCTTCACTTCTGTCGATTATTTCTCCCAGCTTTCTTTCCCTTTCTTTGCTTTTTGTTTCTTCATTTTCCTGTTCTTTAATGAACTACGCTGGCCGAGGAAAAGAGGTGCTTGTTTCACCTTAATTTCTTTAGTTAAGCCCTTGTTTACTTGCCACTTGTAGCTTGCTTTTGCAAGCTCATCACCCGACATCCTTATTCCTTTTTCTCTTCCCTTTTCTTCAATTGTGGTTTGTCTCTTTATTCATTTTGTGAGCTCTTGACCAGAATATTTTGTTACATTCCTCATTATGCCAACTCAAATAGTTAAATAATCACGTGTATGTAATATGTACTTTATTCATAACTAATGCAAATTGCTTCATCTCATTTAGTCTTAGAGCTGTCTAGTGTAACCAATTTAATGATCGAGTTTAACTAATCTAATCTCTAAGAATTATATTAACACACAAATGAATAAATAGATGAACAGTTAAATTATATTAATATTACGTGTTAATGTGAACAACTAAAACTTTTGTAACTTAATCGTGTTATTACTATATGATCCTAGAGTTCTTATGTGCAATAAATTAAACACTAAGTTTGTCAATTTGATTACTAATGTCTCTACATATCCTAACTCTAGTAGGTATACAAACAATCTAACTAAATAATTAAATAACTAAACCACTAGTATTTGGTATATTAATTACAAGCCTTCACAAAGCATGTTTGACAATTCAGTCCTTGTGTGAAAATTATGCTTGGTGTCCTTCACATTTGCCATTATTTCTGTTTTTTTCAAATTATATTAGGGCAAAATGAAGGAACGCTTTGACCAATCACAATAGTCAATCGAAGATGAATTTAACGGAATATAGAAGATGAAATTATGAGTGATATGCTGGGCAAACGACCAGGTTATGTAACAGGTATGGTGTATGAAAGTGGGGGAACCTAAATCTTGTCAAAGTGAAGTGTGCTCAAACTGAAAACTTGAGCTTTGCAAACAACTTGAACAACCTGAATTAGAGCTGTAATGTGCTCGCTAAAAAAAAAATCTCTACTCCAAACTCATGAAGAGAAAATGGAAGCTGCAAAAGTCCAAATGTAGCAACAAATACGTGAAGAGATGTGCAAAATGTTCATGGGGTTCATGGCTGCAGGAGGCAACATTTCTAATTTCACTTTCCCAGGGTATGTGGGGGTTGACATTTGTTTTTATTGGGCAAATTACTAATATCTTTCCTTTCTTCGAGGGAGTTCAGTTCAAATGAGTTGCTAACTAAAGATTAACCAATTAAAATAAAAGTTCAAGGATAGTTTAAAGAATCCTCCCACATAAATCTGTATGCTACGGCTTGTATTTGACAACTTGAAGTAGACCAGCAGTAACAGTCTTCATTGCATTGAACAAATTGTTGCAAATTTATGGAGCAAATTTGCATGAAAAACCTCCCTTATTGTACATGCGAAATAGAGCCATTCTATGCAGTGGCATCCAAATTGCATCCGCTCTCCATAGATTCTTTCTTCATCTCTTCAATTTGATTTTCAATTTCAGCACATGCACTTGAATTTCTATAGTTTTCGTGCAAAGCTTTCTCCATTGTGAAGAGAAAGCATGAAGTTTATATGTAGTGTTATGCTGCTGATACTTCCTTTATATGTAGTGTTATGCTGCTGATACTTCCTTTGACGATTTACAGTTTGAATATTTCTGTCCAATTGCATAGCTTGTGCTTGTGTCCTGGATAGCATTGCCTTCATTTTTTGATTGTATATCTTCCCTGCCTCTGGACCATCCTTTGATATTACCTTTTGTAGCTTGATGACTTGATGTTATACTAAGCGCTAAGCTTTCCGGTGCTCGTTTCCATGCAGTTTCACTACTCGGTTTGTTTACAAGCGGAACTTCAAGCCCATATCTTGATGTCTCCATTTGGACTGGATTTTTCCCAGCTCTTACTCTTCTCATATTCCCTTGAAAGCATAAAATGGTCCATGAAGTTGAATTTAGGAAAGCATGTGATTGACATCATAGTTTTATACTCATATTTCTTTCTTTATAGGGAAAAATGCATTCATTCCCAAAAGGTTCAATTGGATTTCTTAAATTTGCAGAAGTACAAATGAGTTCATATAAATTAGAGTTGTATCATTGTTTATAGTCAACTTTAATCTCTTTATCCATTGATTTTTTAGTACCAGCTATCTAATCTTTTTTCTATCGAGTTAGCCAGATGTTTTTTTTAGGATAATTTGTTGTTTTTCAAATTTGTGATTTATTCGTTCAACATGGCAAGGCTAGTTATAAATGTAAGGTGCTTTTCTAACTATTACCTCTTTTATTATGATACAGATAAATTATTACATCAAGTACAAGAGCAAAATATTTTTGGCTCTGACTTTTTGGAGACATAAGATTTCTTAGGAGGTTATGCTTTTAGGGTGTTAGACATCTTTAAACTAAAAGTCTATTTGTCTTTTTGGTATTCCAGTAGTGACAATTTAGTTCTTGTTTAGCTTGAATGTTGCTAGATTTAAGAATATACACTAGAAAGTGATACTTTCACCAATGTATCTCTTTTGCTTAAATTTAACGTCGTCCATGTACTTTAAATTCCTATGATAATTTTCGTTCACTTTGAACTAGCACTTTTGCATTTGCAAATTTCAATTAAACAAGTATCTTTATTAAGATGAAGTATTGATATTGAACTAAAGCTATATCTTTTGAGTTCTTTGTCTCGTATAATTTATTTAGAGAAAATTGCAATTTCAGTACCTAATGTTTGGGGCATCAGTAATTTTAGTTCCTAACGTTTGGATAAAAGAAAATTTAGTATTAAATGTTTCAATTTTTTAGCACATTTAGTCCTATTGAGGCACTTTTAGGGCCCTAAAGTTTGGATGCAAGCAAATCTAATATCAAGTATTTTAATTTTTTAGTACATCCAATCCTATTAATTGATTTTACCAAAATCTTAACAAAAGCCAATCACGTGATATTCATGTATCAGTTACCAAATTTAAAAAAATATATACTCCTCGATTTGTTACCTATTTCATCTCTTTTGTCTCGAATAACAATTACAAATAGTTAAACAGTTTTTAAATGAATATTCCAGAATTGTTGAAGAGCAAAATTTTGTCTTTAGAGTATAGTTTTGGGGTTTTCTTTTAAGAGAGAGAGAGAGAGAGAGAGAGAGAGAGAGAGAGAGAGAGAGAGAGAGAGAGGGAGGGAGGGAGGGAGAAGCTAATTACCTGTCTGAAGATTTGAACTTTTTCCAAGTTTATTAGCTTCTTTCTATTTTTTAATTTCTTTTCGAGTAAAGAGTAATTACTCATATTATCGCCTTTAATTAGAGATTATAGCAATTCAGTTTTTATTTTTTATTTTTTATTTTTTATTTAGTTATTAGTAGTATCACATGACCGGATTCTGATAAAATTTTGACAAAATCAGTCAATTGGACTAGATATCCTAAAAAATTGAAATATTTGATATTAAATTTGTTTCATTCAAACTTTAGGGACTAAAACTATCTCAATAAGACTAAATGTGATGAAAATTGAAACATTTGGTACTAAATTTGCTTTCGTCCAAACTTTAAAAACTAAAACTGCTGATACCCTAAATATTTGGTACCGAAACTGCAGTTTTCTCATTTATCTATTCCAACAACATTTTTTGTCAGGAAAAAGAGAATAGCTATTTTGACTATCTTCAGTGCACTCTTTTTTTTGACTAAAAGTGTGTTTAACTGACAAACATGTATACCTAAAGTATCATTAGGAAAAAAATTAATTTTTTTTGACAAAAGGGCCTCATCAGGACTTTTCCTGATGAAAATAGTGCATTGTCACAAAAAATTTTTTTAACAAAAACAGTGCATTGTCACAAGACCTTTTAGCAATGAACTTTACTTGATGATGAGCGCGATGAGTTGATTTTGTCACTGTATCAACTTCTAACGAAATATTCTCATTTTAAGTTAGGAAAATGTGTGTCACTAAAACCGTTTTTCTCATGCTGTGGGATGTTTTCTTTCTTGCTAGCACCTATATGTTGTTATAGTCAAAGTGCAATTCAAATTGAACATAATGATGTCTTTAATGAATGTACAAATCCTATTGAAACGTATTATCATTTTACTCGACATCATTTTCTACAACAGACTCTTTTTCGTCTCTGTTATCTTTGACCTTTTCACAAAGACTCATTGATTAGGATGCTTTCATGCTCTTGTATCCAAACTCAAGTTGATTTCTACTTTATACCATCTTGAGTGTGAGGCAGTTGTTAATGTAAATAGTGTAATTAAGTCCTTCCTATAATAGTTTGATAAGTATCATATCACTTAGTTATAATATTGGTTAGATACCAGTTTTTTTTTTTTATACTTGGTTATATGGGAGGCAATTGGGTGGGTTGGGCGGTTTTTGAGCGGGATTGGATATTGGGTTTTCATTTAAATGGGTTATACTCAACCCTGTCCAATTATATGTTGGGATTAATATTGGGTTGGATCATATTGGAATTAACTCAAACCCATGACCCAAATATGACCCAACATATTATTTTACTAAATTTTAGAACATAATATTTTTTCACACACATTTACACATACAAATGATTAAAAAATAATTTTTGTCACACATATAAACATATCTTTTCATATATAAATATATTTTCAAAATTGTAATGGAAAATCAGGTTCCAATCAACTTAGTGAAGAAACAAACTGATCATGTCATGAAACAGGGCTCTATGAACTGAGATAAAATTGCAACGAATTGCTTCGCTGGATTGGTAACGTTACCGCTACATAAATTCACGAGTTTACAAATTTAGAATTGGAATTGTATCACTACAAATCGGGGATTTAGTTTTTCTGACGTATTACATTACACGGCATCACCATATAGCAAAATTCGATAGTTGGGACTTTTAACCATAATGCGTAAAAAGAGTTGGTCCATACGATTTGATTTGACCTCTTTAACAATGTAATCTGATCTTTATTTGCATCACCTGCTGTTGTACATCTTCCAGCACAATCTACATTTAATTTCATTAGTTCCACTTGGTAAAACTCTCACGTAAAACAATTCTTCCCACCGTTCCCCTTCCCTGGGAGGCCCCTCAAGTGCCACTTTACACACACACATACATATATACATACATATGTATACATATGTATGTGTATATGTATGTGTATATATGTATATATATCTACATATGTGTGTGTGTGTGTGTGTATAAGGATATGAGTTGGGTAATGGGTACCCAAATAAAAAACCCAACCCACCCAACAAATAAGTTGGGTTTTCTTAACCCAATCCATCAAAACCCAAAACCCAACTGACTCAACCCATCCTTTAAAATTAATGGGCGGGTTGGGTGGGTTGTTGGGTTTTGAGTTTAATTGCCAGCTCTACTTCGTTAGATACCAGTTATTGTATTTGTGATTGCCATATTTGTAATTACCATAAGTCTATATGTAGAGGTCTAACCTTGTAGTTGAGATTATAGTTAATACACAAAATGTTCATTCATACATATTCATTGTCATAGGTAACGTCACAATTCAATATAAACTGGGATTATTTTAAGGTAAACTGTATTTAATCATGTAACCAGGCTCACCAGGCATTAAAAGGTGCCTATATATTCCATAGTAAGTCTTCTAACATTCCCTTTTCTCAAGTAAACTCCGGAGCTTATTTCTTTTGTCTTAATAAACTGGAAGTCCTCTAATATAGGGCTTTATTTTGTTTATACTTACTCTATTTTTATTTATTTTTTATTTATATTTTAGAGACATTTTATAATTCTAGGTTTTTTTCCTATTTTTATCAATCCTAAGTTTCTTTTAAGATAAGATTAATGTCTCAATATAATGCAGACACTGGGTGATGACTATATAAGGTCTCTATTTTAATCTTTTACCAAAGGATCATAATCTTCTGTCTCGTCAATACTTGCAATTAGATATCATATCATATACAAACTCTGTCTTCCCTTTTGTAATTTTTGAATTAAATCCACTTAAATAAATTTAATTTGCAGGTAAAATCCTAAACCACGCAAGAAATAGAGGTAGAAATAAAACCAAAAGATTTTGGAGGAGAAAACTTTCTTCTTTTTTTTTTTTTTTTGAGTTCTCTATGGAGAATTTATTCAGGAGAAAACTTTCTTCTTATCAATCTCAAATAAACGACAGAAATTTAATAAGAAAAGCTGGGCAGAGACAAGGAACGAAAGATAGTGGCAGAAAGCCAATTCTGGAGGCAAAACAGGTTTTTCCCTTCATTGCTAAATTCTCACTTCAAATCTATGTTTTCATACTCGAATCAGGTATCAACTCAGCCGAGCTCAGAGGTCAAGGGTCAATAGGTTCGACCAGAGGTCAATTCGAAATCAAACAGAATGACGTCATAAATACTACATATATCCACAAACACACACACATACTTACACTTTTAATTATACTTATTAATTTTTTTTAATAATTTTAATTGTTGGTCAAAAGTGAAAAAGTTCAATGAGTTTAAAAAATAATAGTTAGTAAAAAATATTAAAAATTGAAAACTAAAAGTGGCAAAGGGAAGACGAGCTGAAGGAGAGGAGTGGCCCTTGTTGTGGGTTGAATCAATTAATTTTGTTTCTGCTGTACTTGAGAAAGACTAAAGCTTCAATTGGAATATTTAATCCATGTCTTGTCACTGTTTCATTTTTTTTTTTTAAGATAAACCTAAATCCATAACTCAGCCCAAAAGACAATTGCTAACTTTTGGAAGAAGTTGTGAAACTTATCTAAAAGACAAGACTCTTTCAACTTTTCAATGTGGGACAAAGGAGAGGGGAGACCTCACCAATAGAGCTATCAATGGGTCGGGTCCAGACCTGGACCCGACTCGAACCCGTTAAATATTTTCCGGTCCGGGTAGAGGTAGAATTTTGTTTACCCGGACTTGGACCCGGACCCGTTTCTTCTAATAAAAAACGGGTCGGGTACGGAATAATCAATTCCAACCCGACCCAGATCTGGACTTGTTAATAAAATAAAATAAAATATATATATATATATATATATTATAAAGTGGGCTTTAAAATAAATAAGACATGGTTTTTAAATTTGGACTCTAATGTTCAAAAAATAAATGGGCTTTAAAAAAAAAACTTGGGCTTAACAAAAAAAAGAGACAAATTTGATAATGGACCTTTGGGCTAATAAGATATGTATGTATGTATGTATTATAAAGTGGGCTTTAAAATAAATAAGAGAATGATTTTTAAATTTGAGATTTAATGATTAAAAAACAAGTGGATTTTGAAAATGAAAGAAACTTGGGCTTAGAAAAAAAAGAAGTCCAACTTGATAATGGATCTTTGGGGTGATAAGTGTTTTTTTTTTTTTTTGTTCATCGGAACGGGTCTACCCGGACCCGGACCCGATCGGTTCAGAATCGGGACCCGTCGGGTATGGAGTTTGGGTCCGGAACATCTCCTTCCAAGCAAATCCAGGTCCGAAATATCCTATTCCGACCCGGATCCGATCCGTTGACAGGTCTACTCACCAACACTAGACCCGAAGGTCTAGTGTACAAGACTCTTGTCATTGTTTCATTTGAGATCTGGCACTTAAGCGGTGTGCTAGTGTACGAAGCCCAGTGTTTTTAAACTCGGACCGGACCGGCCGGTTCGATCGGTTGAACCGCGAACCGGCCATGTGTACGGTCCGGTTCTCTATAAAATACTGTGTATCTGATGAACCGTTCAGAACCGGACGAACCGTGCGAACCGAATCGAACCGTTGAACCGCCGGTTTTTGACACTTTGACTTTTCAAAAATTTTTTTTGCCTCCCGCGAGAATCGAACCCGAGATCCTCCTTTTGTCTTTGCTGCACGTGAACCACCAAGCCAACCATGCTTTTGTTGTTTTAGTAGTAGGAATCTTTTTATTTATTCTTTCTTTAGTTTTTTTACTTTAATCATTTTAATAAAGTTAATTGATTATTACATTTTTAGTTTCTTTATTTTCTTTAATCATGTTTAATGAATTTAATTGATTCTTACTTTTTTAATTTATTTGTTTCTTTTATTAATTATATTTAATGAAATTAATTGATTCTTACCTTTTTATCTCGGCATCCAAATTTATTATATTAAAGAAATCTTGGATTTACTTTTACCAAAATCTCTCCTACTAAGATTATTCTTTTAATCTAAATTGCTTAATTATTCATTTATGCCTAAAACATTCTCCTAATT
Source organism: Mitragyna speciosa (assembly GCA_024721245.1). Lineage (NCBI taxonomy): Eukaryota > Viridiplantae > Streptophyta > Magnoliopsida > Gentianales > Rubiaceae > Mitragyna > Mitragyna speciosa. Next base: position 10,882,004 of record CM045573.1, read on the forward strand.
AAAAGTTTAAATTGGTATTTTTGTAAAGTATTTGTGTAAATTTTTAAATAATGGTTAATCATTATTCAATAATAAGCACCTATGATATCTTGAAAGTAAGTGGATCAAAAGTTATTTCCTTTATTTAAAAAATTAAAAATCATTTCAGATTATTAAAATCATATTTTTTCTATGCAATATAATGATTCCAATTATTATATCATCACATATCTACCTTTTCTTGGCATACTAAAAGAAAATGTGTAAATTAAACAGAATTGATTAAATTAAGAACTACTAAGCCAATAGATTTACTTGTTAGTTTTATTTTTAAGACTATTGTACAACGTCAAATTGACTCGCTGAACAGTCCGATACGTCAAAAATAATTTTTTTTTGGAGAGAATACGTCTAAAGTTAAAGCTTGAGAACTAATTTTAAATAAAATTTAGACTCTTTTAAGAAATTCTTGATTGGTATAAGACTATTAGAAATTACTCTCGTTAGATGTTGTAACAAAAAACACATAAAAAATTTAAAAATTTAAAAACTAAATAGATCTAAACTAATAGTAAGATAATCAAATTGAAATTTGAAAATCATTTGATATGCAAACCTACCTTAAAAAATAGGGCAAAAGAAATTTTTTTTATTTTAAAAAATTACATTTACTCGAACTGCCCTATATACAAATTGTATTATTTGGTATTAGAAATCAATTTGAATTTTATATTGAAAAATAAGTCTTGACGATATTAAAAAAGTAGCAAATGTAAAAGCAAGCAACAAATATGATTTAATAATTTAGAATGTTCAAGATTGTAATTTAAGATATTTAAAAATATAATAACATACTTTAATAGGTAAATTTTATAGTTATTGTGAATTTGAATATAATAAATTCATTAATTTGTATAGTTAAATATATTTAAACAATTAATGAGTTGACTAGTTCAACAGGGTGATGTACATCTATTATTTGTTTTATCTTATATATTAAATTAAATTAAATTAAAAAAGAGAAAAATCATTGAACCCCGGTCCGACCGGTCGGACCTTGAACCCCTCCCCCTCCGGTTCATTGACCGGTCCGGTTTTAAAAACATTGACGAAGCCTTAGCAAGAACCTTGACTTTTGCAAGTTGTATGCAGCTATCCACCGGGCAAAGAAATGCCGGGTTTGTCCGGCTCTATTATTCTCGGTCAAACCCGGTATTTGTCGGTCCAATCTGATGAGGATCCTAATGGTGATGTTAGAATTGGTACAAACAATATTTTGTTTACTCTACATTCTGTTGCTTTTGCTCATCCTTGTCTCAAAATGAAAGCTTGCGTAGATCTCATTAACACAATGTGGTCTGTTGTCTTCCTTAAAGGATATCACAGTGAAAAAATTGATGGTGATTTATTGTTTTCCATCAGTATTTCATATGTAAAAATGACTGTGGATGGATCTCCCAAGGGAAATCCATGTGAAACAGGAGTGAGGAAATAATCCGTGAGCACATAGATAAAGTATTTGTTCTCAATAGTTTCTGATTTTTAAAAAAAATTGATTTTAAAATCAGAAGTTGAGAACATTTTAAAATAAAATTTTTAAAAATCAGAAGCTAAAATCAAGTAAACAAATCTATTGAAAACATGCCCAAAGTCAAGTTCGGTTTTATTCTTTATATGGTGTTGCAACCATCGCAAAAACAGAAAGAAAAACCTTGATTGAGGGGAAAACTTCCAAGTTCACTCACATTTTTAGAGAGGCAAATTGAGTTGCATATTACTTAGCAAATTCAAGATGTACCATCAAATCACATAGCTTTTACCGGTTTGTAAAATTTTCCTTTCTAAGCAAGAAAATTGATTAGACTAGAGATCGCATTCAAAATGCATGCCCCTTCTTGGTCTTTTTCTTTGCGGGGGCGGCGGGGGAGAAAACGGTTTCGACGGTTTTCTTTAATTATAATAATAAAAAGAATTCTATGTTTTGCACCGGCCTTGTCACCATCCTTGATAATAAGCCACAATTTGATGATGTCTTAGTTAGGTTTTCTCTTTTAATAAATCAATAAGTGACCTTTTTTTGTGTATAATTTTTAGGTACTATAACCTTGAATTACCGATCACTATCTTTATTTTCTCTTTGTGCCGCCAGATCAAAACTTTACAAGCCCTTGTCCTTTAACTTAACTAATTGGTATACGCCCAATAAAGTATTAGTCTAATTCTTTAAGGTTATTGGGTTTGATTTGTGTCTTTTGATGATAAGAAAGTGCTCTATACCAGTTTTAATGGGATATTTCCTATCTCGAACATAATTTTCCATTTAATTGGCCGTACAGAGTGATTTACAATTGGAAATAGATAGAACACACAATGATTTGAAAACGAAGCAACAGATTTTTTTTTTAATTCCTCATCATAATAAATTTATGTAACGTTTCTGTACTCAAACAATTTGCATTAATTTTCAAATTGGTAAAAACCTCGTAATAAAAGTAGAAGAAAAAGCATGAAACGAAAAACATTAATCTGTTCAAACTTCCATGCTTCCTGATTCAATTTTCTGGTTTTATTTTTCTTAATCTTGATTGTTCTTTTCCACCATTTGTTTTTATATTTTAACTCCTGTTGGACCATGGATTCAAATGGTAAAGCAATAGGATCAATATTCCTCTATCCTTAGTACAAAAATCATTATTGGTTGCCTTAAGTGCAAAGGATTCAGATCCTCAGCCCCATTTATTGAGTCCCTATCAGGCCACATGCACCTAATGCTGTTATGTGTATTAAATGTTTATCTACAGCTGTTACAAATAAAAATAATTCAGTAAGTGGATAAACATTTAATACATGTGACACCACCAGATGCATGAGATCTAATAAGGACTCAATAAATGAGGCTGAGAGGTTGAGCCCAAGTGCATCTTAGTCTGTGAAAGCAATCCTTACGAGGAAGCACTGGAAACTTTGATGTTTTTTCCTTCAGGAGGCTTAGGTATTTGTCACTGGGGGTAGGTATTAATTGACATTAATATGGTGAGGCCCTTCTGGAAATGTCTTCTTTTGTTTGGCATGCACTTTTTGGAAAAAGTTTTACTCGAAAAGATTTTAATTAGCATGCTCCTCAATTATATTTTTATTACATAAATGTTTTTTTTTAAATTCCATTAATATTTTTCTGAAAATACTAAATTTTGGGTCTTTCCTCTTTCCAATTTTTTGGATCATGAAAAATTGTTTGGATAAAATTGAGCAATGCTCCCATCCGATTGTATTCTGTCTTTCAATCAAGTTAAGCAAAAATTTTTTTGCTAGGCAAATGAGAGACATCCTATTTGTGAAAAAGACCAAGAAGAAAACCGTCGAAACCGTTTTCTCTTTCAATCAAGTTAAGCAAAACACATAATTCTTTTTATTATTGTAATTAAAGAAAACCGTCGAAGTCGTTTTCTCCCCCCGCCGCCCCCGCAAAGAAAAAGACCAAGAAGCGGGCATGCATTCTTGCTAAGGCTTTGTACACTAGCACACCGCCTAAGTGCCAGATCTCAAATGAAACAATGACAAGAGTCTTGTACACTAGACTTTCGGGTCTAGTGTTGGTGGGTCTCCTCTCTTCTTTGTCCCACATCGAAGAGTTGAAAGAACCTTGTACTTTAGATAAGTTCCATAACTCCTTTCAAAACTTAACAATTATTTTGTGGGTTGAGTTGTGAATTTAAATTTATCTTAAAAAAAATTAAAATAGTGACAAGACATGCATTAAATATTCCAATTGAAGCTTTAGTCTTTCTCAAGTACAGCAGAAACACAATTAATTGATTCAACCCACAACAAAGGCCACTCCCCTCCTTCTCGTCTTCCCTTTGCCACTTTTAGTTTTCAATTTTTAATATTTTTGACTAACTATTATTTTTTAAACTCATTGAACTTTTTCACTTTTGACCAATAATTAAAATTATTAAAAAAATTAATAAGTATAAGTAAAAGTGTAAGTGTGTGTGTGTGTTTGTGTATATATAACGTATTTATGACGTCATTCAGTTTGATTTCGAATCGGCCTCTAGTCGAATCCATTGACCTTTGACCTCTGAGCTCGGTTGAGTCGATACCCGATCCGAATTTAAAAACATAGATTTGAAGTGAGAACATCCGATTGTATTCTGTCTTTCAATCAAGTTAAGCAAAAATTTTTTTGCTAGGCAAATTGAGAGACATCCTAACGATACGATTATAGTTTTAATGATTCTTTATGTAATACTTCTCCAACGTCAAAAGCTAACAGAATGAGTTTTATTGAAGTTCTTTTGATAATAAAGTAATATAGACAACAAAAGTATATGAAACATCAGAAATACTTTTGAAGTTCCTTTTCGAGAACAAAAGTAATATCATAGGGACCGAATTTTGCCTTCATCTAAGTCCACGTATGAGGGCATGAAAGCCACTTGGGATGTTACTTTAGAAAATAGCACAAAAAGAGGACAGCCAAAGACGATATATTATAACAACCCACTAAAAGAAATGACCTCACATGCTTCAATTCAAATGCGCCATAAGATGAGATAAAATTTGGGTTAATAACACTTTGCACCCTAAAGGTATGGGGAAGTAACATTTTATACTCCTGACCTTTAAATATATACATTTTACTCCCTTAATCTGTTAAGTAAGAGAAAATGTAGTTAAATTAAATAGCCAAATAACACAAATATCCTTGTCTTGGACAAAGGAAAATTTTGCCAAAAAAAAAAACTCAGCCGTTACAATATTTTTAAAAAATATATTCTAAAAAACTTCCAAATAAAATAAATTGCTAAATTTTAGCTAAATTAAAGAAAATAGCTAATAAGAAATGTGACAATAATATCATAAAAGATTATACTTTTTGTACTATTGGAGAGGACTTCTATTAATTTCTTACTAAATAAAAATTACATTGTTATAAATGCAAAGCTAAAATTGACACTTTTGATTTTTTTATCTTGGTTTAAGAAAAATTCTTAACTTACAAGGCTATTTATGTCATTTTACTATTTATATTAACTATATTTTCTCTCACCTAATATATTAGAAGGGGCCAAATGTATATATTTAAAAGTTATGGGGAAAAAGTGTTATTAACCCTAAAATTTTAGTATAGACTCGATATACGAACTCATCTTTATATCATTTAGTTTGAAATGAGTTGTATGAGTTATTTTATATCACTCTTTTACGTTATCGTGGATTATTAACTTTTTTTTTTGTTCAAATTACATTATTCATGAGTGAAATCGTAATTCACAAGCCTATATAAAAATTTTTTCTACCAAGCAAAACATGAAAATCAATCTAAGAAATACACTGAAGACTCCTGGTAAAACATATGTAACATAATTATGCATCAATTCTTGAATTCTTATTATCACAATGCGGAATATATTTGCTGCTAAGGAAGGCTTTCAAGTAGAAAGTAGACCTATTTAGTTAGATGGGAATACGCCCTTTGGTCAGATAGGATCGAGAGACGGCCCATTCTTTTATTAACTACAACTGTTTTGACGATTCACATCCAAAATTGTCTTACATCCTCGAACTCACACCTGTTTTACACTATCACATATTACCCACGTATCCATTCAGATTTGGCTTAGAAAGTTCTGGATTAGGTCCCTATTTGTGGAATTTTGAAACTACATGATTAACTTTTCTCCCTATCTGTGGAATTTTGATGTTACATGATCAACTTTTCTTCTGAATGAAGGAAGAAAAGGAAGGAAAAAGTGCGAACGGAATTTTGATGAAATGCAGTCCTACTAAGAAATTGACTACTGGTTGAAAAGAAAAAAAAAAAAAAAAAAAAGGAGGATGGTACTCAAGTTGCCACGTGTCAGGAATCTATAAACTAGCTTTTGTGTGTCAGAAAAGCTTTCTAAAATGTCAGGCCAGATTCCCATTCTTTCTCACATAAGGTGGCTTTCGTCGCTCATCACAAAAATATAAATTAGTACAACACAACATCCCATCATCCAGCACATGAACGACAAAAAAAAAAAAAAAAAAAAAACAGCAGCAGTTCTTCTCTGCTTCTCTAATCTTTCATGATCTTTTAAGTCAATCTAAACAATTGTTTTTGTTATATTGCACTGTCTGGTGAATCATTTCTTCTTCTCAATCTTATCTTCCATTTGCCAGAAGAGTAAGCAGAGTGAAGTAGAAATGGATGTGGATTTCTGGCGTGCTAGAGTTCACTCAGCTAAACATCTCTCAGCTGTCCAAGCTGCCCGACTTAATAGTTATGGTAAAATCTTAAGTAATGTTAGCAGATTCCCTTCTGGTTTTTCTTTCTTTTTTATATTTTGCTTTTGAAATTTCTGAAGATTATTGATTTTTTGAGGCAATAGAAGTTAGTTAATGTACCTGTTGTTCTCTTGTCATTGACTTGTTTGTTGCTCTCGGTTTTTCCTGGCAAGATACAATTGTTCTTTATGTTCTGTTTCTGTTTCCTTAATTCTGTGCAATTGTCATTTTTCTGAAGATTGATTTTTCTGTTAATATTACTATAATCAGTCAAATTTCAGAGCTTGATAGTGGTTATCACGTCTTCTATAAATGATTAACTTCTGTTGCTATCTAATAAATGAATAAGTTGTGGCTTACTCTGCAATATGACTTCTTGAACTTCTTGTTTTATTGGATCGCCTAATTGCTGTTCTCTGCCGTTACCCTTGTTGTTTTCTTATGCTGGTAGTGATAATAAATATGTTGAGTCCCTCTAGCTCACACCATTGAATTGCTTACTTTCTTTAACTTTGCAGATAGTCATTTGAACATAGATAATGAAGGAGAAGATGATGTGAGAGCCTGGTTTCCCTGCCCTTTCTGCTATGTAGAAATTGAAGTTCCAGTGCTGGGTAGCCATTTGCAAGAAGAGCATTGCTTTGACTTGAAAAATGCGGTATAATACAACCCAATGATTTTTTTTATCAACTTTATTCCTATTGTATGTTGTTCTTTGTATTGGATGATATTACATGTCACTATACTCTGGTTTCATGGCCCATAAGAACAAGCATAATATTTAAGAAGGATCATTGCAGTTGTGTTAATCAGATAACTACCCAAATAATAGCCTTTATCTGTAACACGGGAAAGTACTAATTGTCTTTCTTGTTTTTGTTTTTTCTGTTTATAGTTGTGTGCAACTTGAAGGGGTTGTAGTATGCATATTCTTTTTGTTTTCTGCAATATCATGGATTTTGAGTATCTATATTCCAGGTCTGCCCAATATGTGCAGCAACTCTAGGAAAAGAAGCAATTCGGCATTTCACAATGCAGCATGCTCATTCAATGAAGGTATATTTAGTATTGCATTTAAAGTCAATGAGATATTTACAAAAATAACTGAAGAAAGATGAATTATTGCAGCGGAGAAGAAAATCTCAAAAATCAGGCATGTGGAATAATTCCTTGACATCACTAGGCAAGGACTTGCTAGAATTAACTTCATTTCTTGGTTCAAATCCATTAATTAGTCAGCCTGATGGGCGTGAACCAGCTCCAGATCCATTCCTTTCACCATTTCTTTGTTCAACACCTTTTCCAGACTCTGAAGAATACAAAAAAGATGTATCCACTAGTTTTGCTGACTCAATTGCTAATGCAGACAGGTAATCTTTTTTCCTACTGAATATTAGTCTGCCCTTCTGCTGTTTTTAAGGATGCACTTTATCGTAAAATTTATACTTCATGAAGAACATTAAAGATCACTGTACTGTTGTTGGTTAACTAATTATCTGTTGAATGGCAAATAATCTGAAGCCCATTATGATCTTAAAAGGCCACATGAGATGTAAACAACACAAAATTGTATGGTGGAATTTGCTTGCTCTGCATTAACTGAAGTTCTAATATTCTTAAAAATATTGTGACAATTTGTCAAATGCTACTTGCTTGCAAAAACTAATAATCAAATGATGTCATATTGCTGGCTAGTTATGCGTATAGATCGCACAGGATCCATGGACCTCTAAGCATCATGAGGTAAAAAATGCCTGGCAAACGCTGAATTTACCGTTTAATGTTTCATTAACAAGTTATGGTGAGTGAAATCAAGAATGAGGTAGTACCTATGTAGGGATAGGCATGGCAAATTCAGAGTTTCAATTGGTAGTTTGTAATTGTTAGTGTATCACTTTCTAAATGGTATTTACCTGTGATAGTTATGGCAAGCAGGCACGTGCATTGGTATACCTTGGAGGGAAACTATGGTCTATTAACTGTAGGAATAAAGGTCATGAAAGCAGAATCACCAAATAATCACCGCCTATGCAATGTGTTTTTTGTCTTGCAGTAAATTAGCTTTTTCTAATTATGTCCACAGTATACATATCATTTGACCCTTATAATAGCATGAAAAGGTTCTGTTAAATACAAATTTCTAGATTGGGTAAACTTACTTTGACATAATGTTTGAAAAAATATGCTTAATAAAAATGTTAAGATAATATAAGGTTTGGGAAGCATATACAGGAAATGAGTTGATGAACGCAAGATTTTCCATTGGGGGAATTGTTATTCAAATTATTGACTCAAAATATGAGGAATCAGTCCTAGCATTATTTGCTGTTCCATAAACTATTTAAAAGAAAGTCGGTACACTGCCCAAGTACATGAACTGATGAAGGTAATCATGTTTAAGACTTCTATGATGATACTTGTAGACTTTGTGTCTAAAAGAGTGCCACATAAGCATGTGATGCGTGTTGATATAAGAAAGTGATGTAAAATGTTTATTTGTCTCTCTTTTGGACACAAAGTCCACGGGTGGGATTATGGATTGGGTCAATATAAGAATTTTGGTGACAATATGGCTCTTTGAGCAGTGTATAACGTAAATTATATTTGGATTTGGTTTTGTAGAGTTAACGAAGAGTTATCTAGGATATCTAAAAGAGTTGGCTTTTTTGGAAGTGATTAACCAAGGCATTCTCAATTGGGCATAAAAATTTGAATGGGGTACTTGTCAATGATAACTACTTGATGAGAAAAACTCGTCAACTTAACATAATCCAGATTGATTCGATTAAAAAATGAAAAGCAACAACCTTTGGCTTAGGATGCAATTCCTTAAGTTGTAAGTCTTCTACCTATTTTTTTCTTTTGGAGCATTGAATATTTGGTTAATCTTTTTAATTTAAAAGGGAGCTGTTAACTATCTTTTGATAGATGAAACTTGCACCACTACATTTTATAGTGTTCAAAAATGACACCACGGATCTTCGACTTCATAGGAAGTGAAAGATTTTGAGATACTTTCTAGTTCAGGTAGCTTCTTTAATAATTTTTTGTTTTGGAGGAGGGAAAGAAAGCTTGCCAAAACTGCTAAGAGTGAATATTATATAGAGCTTATTTCAATAGGAAAAGATCTCTACATGACAATGTTCCTAGTCTTCTTGATTCTGAAGCCAAATTGCAGTAAATAGATTTGAGATGAAGCTGAAAAAACTAGTTAAACTGCCAGAAATGCATGTCCTCTTTTTGGGGAAAAAAAAAAAAGAATTAGTAAAACATTCTTTATAGTGTTGTAGAAGTGCAGAAAAAAAACTTGTCGTTTCCAAGAACAGGAGATGTTAGTTATAGCGTGCTGAAGGATTGTCATGCATGGCAAGCCCTTCGAAGATGAATTCTGAGCAGATTTACTCAAATCTCTTTTGCTCTTCTAGACGACCTTGGGGTTTATCCATCCACGATTTTTTGTTTTTTGTTTGTTTCTGTGGTTTTTGGGGTTTGTTTTTTTTTTTTTTTTTTTGTGTTTTTTTGGGGTGGGGGGAGGATAAGCTGCAAACACGAGTATTTTGTAGAAGAGAAGCTAACTGAGGGAAGTTCATTGGATTGGGATAATGTGTTTCATGACCTTGATTATCTAGATGGAATGATTTAGTCTATCTATAATTCTTTATTGCAGCAGCAAGCCGTCGTTTTCAGATGCAGTTCAAGAAGAAAAAGATTACGAGGAGAGAATGCAACGAGCTGCATTTTGTCAAGAACTGATTGTGTCAACAATTTTCTAGAGGTTTGTCTGCCCTCTTTACTTTACCGGATACAACTCAAAGCAGATGATTGCCCCATGAATTCGGATATTAGTTCACTTCCTTCCAAGGGTAATCTTGGTGATGCAAGACATTAGAATGTCTTTGATATCAAATAGGCTTGATTAAATGATGTCAGTATGCTACTGATACACCATATATTCTCACATGGTGGCATTCAATTGTATGTTTTCAGTGAAATGACTCGTGCAATCAGAATATTAGCGTAAGCACAAATTTCATGTTGCACAAAAAATAAAATTTATTAATTTAAAGATAAAGATTACAATTACACTGTTGAAAAATATTTATTACTCATTATTTATGATCTATAACTTGTTTCCACTGATAAATATTCTATGAGACAATACCTTTTCTCGGTCCTGTATTCCACCTTCTCCATTACTTTCCTATGCTTCTTTCATTAACAAGGCTGCCTAATTGACGTCTAGCACCACCCAACCACCTCTATATACTGACGTACCTCTCTCCCAGGGCATTTAATGTCTTGCTTACTTCCTATTGCGGAACAAGAACCTATCTTCCGAACCCTGCTCCCAAATTTGTATATTAGGCATCTTTGGGAGAAAAAAGTTTTCTGGCATAATTTTCTCCTTTCTTAGCCTTTTGGTAGGGTGAAAAAAATAAACTTCGTAAAAAAATTTAAGATCCTTAGTCCATTCAAAGACTTGCTAACGGGGTTCCATGATGGTATGCGCTGCAGTGCGTAGTAATAGGGCAATAGCTCTGGGTTGGTGTAGGTAGAAGCTGTGAAGGGCAAAGAACTTAGGAAGGAAAGAAGGCAATGAAATACTACCATATGATGAGGAGAGGAAGAGAATTAATGAGGTGAATAGTAACAAAACACACCACAAAATTTTTTTATTTAAGAGGCCGCGCCATGCCTTCCCTTCCTCAGGTGTTAGCCTTGAAGTAATGCACCAAAGCTTCGTAACATGTTGACAAGGACCTCTGACCTGAGGCTTCGGTAGAATGGACGACTTTGTTTCCCTGGAAGAAGGATAGCCACGCTCTCTACCCGAGTAATCCCCTTGATCATAGAACTGGGAGGGAACATGTCACATTAGACGTGAACGACCAGAGGTGTCCTCTAAATCACCACAGGGAGGCTGGTCTATCTCTTAGTAGATTCAGCTATATGAATATTCATAAAGAAACGAATGATGGGCTCTTTCTTCCCCCCCAGAAGTTTTCTAATTCTGAAATACTCAGAAACATTAAACAGCCAAAAAATGCCACTGTTTAAATATTCACAAGACCGAGTTAGACAAGTTACACTAAAAAGAAAGCAAAAAAATTACCACCCATTTACAAACTGATTATAAGACCAAACATCGGAATACAGAAACAGACGCCTGTTGTTAAATAAAGAAAAATTCACATCATGTATGTTAATAATTCAAGAGTTAGCAAAGTATATCAGCAATCTCAGGTAACAGTGAGCAACAAGAGACAAATCAAAGAACATCATCGATAATTTATTATGAATCCCACTTCAAGTAAAACTACACGTTATCCAGACATACCAACTGCCTAACTAAGAGTTCAAAATCCCAAACACATCCTTGGCAATTCCACTCAATACCTACCCAAGAGTTCAAAATCCAACTTATAGAACTTTTTTTTATTTTGTTTTCAGCTATGGTTATAGTATTGTATGTATATGTTGAAGCTAAGTGCAAAGACACTCAACCGTAAAGTAATAATTTTCCAAGCAGTTGTTTACCTTCTGTATTGTCAAGGAAGAGAACAAAGATATCAAGCAACAAGCTAAACAGCAGCTGAGGCACTAAACAGAAACAAATAGTTTAGGAAAAATAACATAGCTGAGGCAATAAGTTTACATGCATCGATCAAAACAGCAGTTTCTTAAACTAAACTAAAACACTAAAAGATAAAGAAGTAAACAAAGACTTCATCGTATATGACAATGAAATCCTGATTTTGCACAGAAAAACAGACCATATGAAGCAAAGTGTGAGATAATCGACCCATATCACTCAATAATGGATTGAATAACACCAGCTCCAACAGTCTTCCCTCCTTCTCGAATAGCAAACCTCATTCCTTGCTCACAAGCAACAGGCATAATGAGCTCAACCACCATCTTCACACGGTCACCAGGCATCACCATCTTTGATTCCTCATCCTTATCATTCATAATCTGTGTCACCTTCCCGGTAACATCAGTAGTCCTCATGTAAAACTGAGGCCTGTACCCTGCAAAAAATGGAGAATGTCTTCCACCCTCCTCCTTTTTCAACACATAAACAATAGCCTCGAACTTAGTATGAGGCGTAATTGTTCCAGGCTTTGCTAACACCATACCTCTCTGAATATCAGCTTTCTGCATACCTCTCAACAACAACCCCACATTATCCCCAGCCATTGCCTCAGTCCAAAATCTTCTGAACCATCTCAACACGAATAACAGTAGTATTCCTAATTTCCTTATATCAACAGTTTCACCAACCTTAGTAGTCCTCTCTCAACCCTCCCACTAAGCCACTATCCCTCCACCCGTAATCGAAAACACATCTTCAACAGCCGATAAAAAATTAAAAATGGCAAATCAATCTACCTTTGTGGGAAAGAAATATAACTATCAACGGAATCCATCAACTCATAAATCTTATCTATGCATTCATTTTCACCCCTTTTGATACTAGGATTAGCCATTAAAGCTTCCAAGGCCAACGAAGCAGAACCCGAAATGATAAGAACATCAACACCAGGAAATTCATAAGAAGACAGAAGCTCCCTTAGCTCCATTTCCACAAGCCGATGCAACTCCTCATCATCCACCTGATCCTGTTTATTCAAGAAAACAACCATATTAGGTATACCAACTTGCTTAGCCAACAGCATATGCTCCTTGGTCTGCGGCATCAGTCCTCTGCCCCAGAAACCACAAGAATAGCTCCATCCATCTGTGCAGCACCAGTAATCATATTTTTCACGTAATTAGCATGTCCCGGGCAATCCCCGGGGCGTAATGCTGGTTCTCAGTTCCATACTCACAATAGGCGGTGCTAATACTAAATCCCCCAGGCTCTTTCTTCAGGGGTGGCGTAAATCTCATCATGTTTCCTAGAGATGGAGTTTCCCATGGCTTCTAAGACTGTGATTACAGCAGCTGTAGTGTAATCTTTCCATGGTCAACATGTCCAATAGTACGAATGTCATGGGGTCTTTTCCTTCTCAAATATCCCTGTAGCAGCCTTTGTAGTGAAGCGGCCTCTGCGGGGGAAAGTAGTGGAGCAGGACGAGGAGGAGGAGGAAGGGGAATGCATGAAACATTTGTTGAAGTGGATCAAAGAAAAAGATGAGGATAAGATTAGTTTGGTGGGTTTTGAGGTAGAAACCGAAATTAGGGAAAAATTAGAATGAGCATATCGGTAGATAAATTTTGTGGAGGCTGCTGCTGTTGCTGTTGCTGAAATTGAAGCCATTTTTTGGGAGGCTATGGAGATGGAGAGAATTGGGGCTCGGGAATGGAGGTCAGAGGAGTTGAAGTGGACAGAGTGAAGAAGAATGGTTGTGTTTTTTTAATTTTGGGAATGAGTTATCTTTGCCAAGGAAATTTTGGGGCCCTCCAAACAAGGATCTATCTTTTTCTAAAATGAATTACCAAAACCAAATGAGTAAGTATTAGATGCATCATGTGCACATATCATCACCAAATAATACAATGTGTGTTTTATTATTACCAAATAATAAAAGGCGTGTCTTACCCTCACCACGAGATAATAAATTATTGATTTTAGTGCACCATCACCAAATATTACAAGGCGTGTCCTCCAAACAACACATGATGTATTATACTATCACCACGTGACAATAAATTATGGTTCCAGTGTTTTAGTGCAGTAGTACATTTAATATTACTAGTAATACTTTACGTGCGTTGCACGTGGGTGTGAAAAATAGGGTGTGAAAAATAATTGAAGTATCTAAAACGAAAAACAATATGAAAACTAAATCAATGGTTAATTAATATAACAAAAATTTAATGACATAAAATAGTGACAATGTTTTTTAAAAGAAAGACATGAATTAGTAATAAGTAATATTCTAATCTTTGCTCAATTATTATCTTCTTTGTAGGTTCTATGTTGTGCTTGGATGTATCCTTTCTTGGTTGTCTTTTTTTGTTTTTGAATGCTTGTATTGGAGTGTCATCTTCAATTTCAATTAGATCTGAATCTTTGCCTTTTGTCACGCTTTCTTGATTATGTTGGTTGGAGGCATTCTTTTTCGTTGGATTTCTTGACTTTGATTTTGACACTGGAGTAGTCTTTTCTTCTTGAACTTTGTTTGGAAGTTCTTCAAATGCAATTGGAACCATTGATGTGTTTCCATTTGAGGCTTGTGCAATCCTTTCAAGTTTGATGAGAAATTTGTACTCCATATCTCGCGGCAACAATTTTCTAGTAGAATTTTGAATGCTCCTTGTCCTGTTAAATTTCATTTCATATTTCACACGTGCAAGTATATGGACTATTTGCAATTTCTTTTTTCTTTTTTCCTTTTCTACATGGTATGGAATTAGTAGACATAATTCAATATTATAAAGATGACTATTGCACTTCTGAGCAAAAGCATTTCTTGTTGTTGATTTTAATTTTCTCAGTTGATCCTAGATTTTTACCATAACAAATAATCAGTTAGCCAAGTCGAAAAAAGTTTTAGTATCTCCGGCAATGGAGTAGATATAATCACCCGACACCAATCCATGGCTATGTGTGACTTACAAACGGAAACAAATTATGAAACATTGTAAGTGATTGAAATGTAGTTGATATAATCACCTGACACCACCATTATAAGTACCTTTTAAACTATTTGATGGCAATTAAAATGAAGTAGAAGCAATTTTTGCTATTGGTGTTAGTAAGAGATTGATATATGATATTTGATATATTTGAGGGTCAAGTGAAATGATAGTTAAATGGGAAAAAAACTTAGGTGGACTTGGTCCACGGGTGAGACTGTGAATTCTATGGTTAAGGATCATCTACATTAGCCATGGCCCACTCGTGGCCTACTCCATTGCTGATGTGGACGATTCTGGAACCTACAAGGTCCACAGGCCTCACCCTGTGACCCCGTCCACTTAAGTATTTCTCGTTAAATGGTATAGTATGAGGAATTGTAGGATTTTGTAAATTAATTACAAGCATAATGGAAATTAAAGGATTTTGTAACTCCATCTCAATTACAACACAATAAATTTCATTACAGCACTCAATATACTTGAATCATCCATCATTTTCTTCACAAAATATATTAGCATGACAAAGTATCCTTTTACGACAATGTCTATTAAGGTCATAACCTCAAAATTGTTTACATGACCGGACACCCATTATTGTGTCATCATTGTATGTATAAGCAAGACTGTACATCATTTAACAAAAAAGGCAAATCGTGGCTATTCAACTTCTTATACCAAGGTAATGTAAATCAAAGGATTTTGTAACTCTACCTCAATTACAATACAATCAATTCAATTTTCATTATATAATAAAAGCACTCAATTACAAAGTAATAAATTTCATTATAACACAAAAGCATATTGTAGAAGGACATTTTAGACATATTTTAAAACTAACACACAAGGTGCAAAGACTCTAAACTTACTAAGACTAACCATACTTTTAAATAAAGAATAGATTGGTTTTAGTGCGTCATCGCCAATAATACAATGTGTTTCCCACAAATACTATATGATGATAAATTATTGATTTTAATATACCATCACTCGGTGATACAAGGTGCCTCTCACTATAACCACGCGACGATAAATTATTAGTTTTAGTGCACAGCGATACATTTAGTATTATTGGTTTTAGTGCACTATCACCAAATAATACAAGTATGTTTCACCATCACACATGACAATAAATTATTGATTTTAGTGCAGCATCACCAAATAAAACAAGGTAATGCACTATGGTACATTTAATACTTTTCCAAACCAATGGGGGAAGGAGAATTGCTATTAGTGAAATTTGAATTCCTAACCTCTAAATGGAGTCTAACCACTCGGCCCTTTATTAGTTCCCATGTATGTTTCATTTTCATTTTTCCTTCTTTTCCATAGAAGAATATGTAACGGTTTTTTTATTTGAATCAAACTTTTCTACCCCATCCTAATCTATTTGTTCTTCCCGTTTACGTCTAGAACTACTGTAGCCCATTAATATAAATTTTCTTCTAGAAATGAATCTAAAATGATTGACTAATAAAACCCATACAATAACAGGGAGCACTTAGTACTGTAGATAAAAGCAAAAGTATTTCCCCTAGGCCAAAAACTAACAGTAAAAAGAAAGAAACAACTACAGTTCAACAGTAACAGTAAGCCTCACGAAACAGGTCACGCAGGTAAATTTTTGGAAATTTAGAGAAACAACCTATTTTAATTTTGACAAAGAAGAAAAACAATTAGAACAACATTTTGATATTATTAAATTTACGTCCATATGTACAAGTATACAAATCAAAGAAAAATTAAAAGACTTGTTTTCCCTATAACTTCATACAAACTTGATACATTCAGAAAAATTGTATGCTTGTGAATGGCATGTAGATTACAGTTAAATTAAACCAAAGAAAATGTAACTACCTCTTTTACAAGGATTTACAAATCCAGCTAATTCCTTACCTCTATCTCACAGCACCACATGACCATTTACATTACTGGAAAGAGAGGGAATTACGGATGCAGACATTCCCCCACAAGCTTTTGCGCTAGCAAATAATCTGTGAAAATTACTGCAATACCAGTACAGAATTCACACGACACTTGACTGCTTTAAAGCTGTAGCTTGAAACAGCCCTGTGTATTTGTTTTTCAGCAAGTGATGTGTGCTTGCGATCTTTTCCTACAACATGGTCCCAGCATCTATGATATCTTAAAAACCTTCCAGGATGGGTAAATGAACGGTGCAATCAAAGAACAATCCACATTATTATCCACAGGTGAGTTTAGAGAGTAAGATAGCAACACTTACATCTGCTGGGGGGAGCCTGAATCTCCAGAACTTTCGACAGAACCACATGTCTCATATTGCAAATTGTAGTCAGAGATCTTCAAATTACAGTTACTGAGAACTCCGGAAAAATTATATGGAGGAAGGCCCTTCAAAAGATACAAGACAGCCAATTCATGCTTCCTTTTAGTTTCATTTAGCTCATTTCTCTGCTCAACCAGAAGCTGCTCCAGTTTCTCCTCAATGATTCTGACATCTGAGTCATTGTCATCCAACAAATTAAACCTGATGGCAGAATGATCAGTTTCACCAGAATGTGCACCATGGAGTTTGGTACCTTCATCCTCTTTCACACTATCATCAGGTTCAGTCGCATTCTCAGAAACATCTGAATTACTGTGATCTTTATAATTATCAGTTGACAGCACATTTTCTTCAGTCCAGTTGTCCCTAGGAGTAGCTGAGTCTGAGACTAACAAATTCAAAGGGCCTGGTCCAAATTGAGAACTTCCACCCACAGTTTTGGGTGAATCAGACCAATATTTATGACCCGAAGGCAGTCTTTCCAAAACTAAGCTTGGAGAACTAACATATTCGTTTATAGAGGGGGAAGCATCACCCATAACTTCAAAGGTGCAGCTAACTGATTTTGAACCTTCAACACTATAACTGCCGGAATTTTCTTGCGGTGCCCAATCTGGTATATACGACCGAATTTCAGCATCAATCATCTCTGCAATTGCTGAGACATCTTGATCTGTTAAGTCTAGCTCTTCAACCATTTCACTAGCAACAGCAGCTGGAGTGTCCACCTCAATATCAAATGGAAAATGGATATTGCGAATATGACCTGAAATTGTGTAATAACTATCAAAAACATTATTACCAGTCCTAATGAACAGATCTTTCCCCTGAAACAAATCCAAACAGAAAGAGAAGGAATTAATAATAGCAAGGAATGAAAACAACAAACAACCTGTCGAATCTGCAATTCTTAATTTCAAAAATATTGTATTATGGTCTTTCCTTTGACTCTGCATAGTAAAATCTCGACTTCCCTCAGGGATGTACTCCTTGGGAAATTGACCATTATCAAACCGATGACTATTCCCATCTGAAAAATTTTCAACAATGTATGGTAGGAAACATAACTGTAAAATGTAATCAAAAGACACAAGTATACAGAGCTTCCAAAACCTTGCATAATGGAATGCACAGATCGACCTATACTTCCAGCATCATCATCTGATCGCAGAAAAGGGTCCACCAATAGTTCCTTGGCAGACAACCGCTCAGAAACTTTTGCAATGCACTTCTCTATAAATTCTCTAACTCCAGGATCCTTTACTTTCATTAATGATGCTGGCTTGATTCCCTTTGGAGAAACAACGAAGATGAGTTGAGATGTTGATCAATCTTAGTCAGAAGGCAAAATTAAGAGGTAAAAGCACCATGATTGAGTGCTTAACAAGGATAAGAATTCATATATGCTCTGCAAACCAAATTAACTCTTCCTGATAATAAAACTGAGAGCGAATTTGCAATTAAATAATGCGTCGTCATTCAGATAAAGCAAATTAATAAAGAACAGTACTTTTAGTGTTAACAACCAAGTTTAACCACAAATAAACTTAACAACAGTTAGCAATTGACTTCACTTCAAGTAGGCAAGAGACCTCAGAATCACAGTAGAGCAAACACACATTATCCACCTAAAGTTGGCCCTGTATTGTCAAGGTTGGAGAGTGCTCTTCCATAAGGGAAGCTGAGGGACTAGGAGTGTTGACGGACTAGGTAGTCGGTCCATGGACAAAAAATGTGAACCGAACCAATCTTTGCAGTTCGGCAAAATTCCGAACCGCAAACCGGTCCACATGTAGTGGGTACTCGGCCTTCCGGTTACCCGCTAAACTAGTTTGGATAGGCCGGGTACTGACCCAGTCCATAATAATTTACCTATATTTTTAAAAAAATAAACAAGAAAAATTACAAAATACTATTAAATCACTAATAATACAAACATTAATATCTTAAAGTTAAATTACATCCAAAACCTTAATCTTCAAAAAAACAAAAATTAAATAAACAATAAAACAATCACTTAGTCTTTCAAACTTCATTTTTTCATTTCAATCAACATAAAAACATAAATATTCAACAAATAACCAAAAACTATATAAACAAGAAAATAATCACTTAGTCTTTCAAACTTCATCTTCTCATTTCAATCAACGTAAAAACATAAATATTCAACAAATACCCAAATGAACACCCAAACTAACATGTGAAATTGCATAAGTAACATGTGAAATTACATAACTACCCCCACTCCGGGTCGGTTCGGTTACCCGGCAGTTCGCAAACATGTGAACCGCGAACCGACCCAATTAAAATATAACCCGCCCCACAAACCGCCTCGCCACCTAAAACCGGTTCGGCTACCCTTTTTTTTGGTTCGGAGCGGATCGGTTTTTTCGGTTTTTCGAGTTTTTTAAACAACCCTCAGAGGGACCATCTGCTAGAATGATGCACAATTGTCCAACTTTGAACCAGTTGCACATCATTTTAGTTCCACTTTTAGCTTTCTATTTTCTTTTTCATTTTTACAAAATTCAATGATTTAATCAAGAAGGCATACATGTCTACAATCTTACTAGAGAGTAAATTTGGAAAAGTTACTTGTGGCACCAAAATCAATACTTACAAGATGCATAAATGCATTGCAATACCATATTTTTTTCTCATAAGAAAATGATAACAACATTAAACAAGCACAAGACAAATAGAGGTTGCAGGCTGGCCATATCTTCAGCAAAAGTCCACCATTTAATTTATATTTACTTTTGGACTGTCAGGTGTTGTATTCAGCGTATTACACAAGGTCGTACACAAGATTGGGCAAGTGCGAGCAACGAGGTAGTGTCCAACAGAAAAGACATAAAGCAACCCAAATAAAGAGAGAAAGCTGGCAAAAAAGTACAATGATTACTGCAAAATTTAAAAAAAAAAAATCATAAGTTGAGAAGACTAACATTTGCTTTGCTATTTATAGGCAAAAATGTCCACCTGCCATATAGTTACACTAAGGTTGCCCTTAGGAAGAAGGTGAATGAACAATGGAAAAAGGGCTCATGCAGCGAGTGCACAATGGGCAATAAAGATTTTACGTACCAGAATGATTAAAAGAAAGATAATGTGAAGAATGAAAAGATATCCTTAAGCAATATCTCTCACTAATGTATGGTCAGAACATGGTCCCATGTAGGGCCCTCATTTCAATAAGGCTATTATCCTAATCTCCAGGCAAAAAGACCTAGAAATCTAAGGGCAGTACAATGTTCCTCGGGCACTAGGCATGTCCAACCCCACGAGTTGAAAAATGATGTTGATGCATGAATACATGACTTGGCATACCAATGTTAGCATCAAGGGATCACTCTGTTGCACAATGGCCGAATGCATTTACTTAAGCTGCTTTTCGAAATGCCTCCCAACAGCATTGGCATAAGCCTGCATCAGGTTCCTGTAAGCTCGATAAGCTAGGCAAAGTATCACAAGCAGCAGTTTTGTAGGAGAAGCAGGGATATAATTTGCTCCAGAAGAGAGATTAGTACTCTAACTCTCAAGTAATGGGAAGAACCATCTCGGATGATGGTAGATGATGTTTGGATGTGTACCAACTGGAGTGTGAAATGTGCTGTTAATCACACAGGGAGGATTATTAGTCTAAACTTGCTATGATCATGTGATTGCTGGTGGTTTTCTACTTGTGCTTCTGACTCAGTAGCGTCACTTTCCGAATTTTCCCAGATGAAATCTTCTCTGCCATCAAATTGCATTCCAACTTATTCCATTGTAAGAGAGCAAAAATTTGAGAAGTTATCTTTAAATTCATACTAGATATTAATAAATGGCTATTCTGACTATTATAGATAATCAAACCATGTCAAAATTCTCAATCAATCTTAAATGCCACAGCATCCAGCATTACTCTCTCGAAATCAGAACTTCAACTGTCAACCCTTCATTGTGCTTTTTTATCCTTGAGCATATAATTCTTTTTTGACTCTTAACAGGTTTTCAGAAGGAAAAGATTGAAAGTTAAGAAAAGTCCATTAGTAAGCAATGAAGCCTCGAAGAGAAATTGAGGGTAATGCCAAACCATCTACTTTATGGAGAATGTCACTTAAGTATTTTTAAATCTATATGCACTGAATTAGAATATAAACACATGAACCTACATTACGCTCTACCTATAGTACCATCTTATAGCAAACCTACAATGCACTCTACATATAATACCTTCTTACAGATTTATCTTTTTCCTAACAAAAAATGCCACAACAATCTCAATAAATAATAGCAGTTCTGTGCATTTAGCCTCTAAAGAAGATGCCACTATATGAAACTTCCTACATCCCTTGGGGCCATGTTTACCTATTAAACCATTCAGCACATTGACTCATTTTTGTTCCCGGTTTTGTACATCCTGACTGGCCTGCCAGAAAAGGTAACGAATCTGTAGTCTCATAGATTGTGGATAATGAGAAATAACCAAGAACTTCCCAGTCCCAATTTTTCAAAAGTTTAACTTCAAACAGTGTTTAGCTAGTGAAAGGAGAGAGAGGGAGAGGGGGAGAGAGAGAGAGAGAGAGAGAGAGAGACGGACAAAGCCAAAAACAACAGAAAAACAGCACTGAAATTTTTCTGGATGCACAGGCTCATCTACTGTGCAGCATGACCTTCCCAGCATTCTCCACTCATTTAGTTAGTATTCTTCAGCTGATCTCCGCTCTACAGAGAACCACAAAAAGTGTAGGAGACCGGACAAACAAAGCTTCCTAAAACCAGCAAAGTATGCCCACTAAGCAATCAGGCAAATCCGGCATCCAAGCATTCTTTTTCGAACTCCAAAATGACTTAATGTGAAATCACCAGTTGACTCACAAAGTTATAAGGAACTTTTGAACTCAAAAAGCTAAAGTAACTCACTTAGGAAGCAAGAGCAAACTCTGTCAAAGTCAAACATGGCCACCGGTAAAGATGTTGGACAATAAAAAGCAAAAGTCACATGAATTAAATAATAAGATTAAATGATTTATGTTATGTGGACCCTCATCTCAGCCCTTTCATATCCATGTTGTATCGTGTCGGATTTTTCATGCATATCCGTGTCCAGGGACTCTCTTACCCAAGTCCAAGTAACACAGCTAGTGATTGACGCATGCTCACATTTGTGCTTAAAACAATGTGCGGATGAGTAGTGTGCTTACCAGGAGGACAGTGAGGATGCTGGGGGGTTATGGCATGTAAGTTGGTAGCTAATGACCAAGGTGTTGAGCATACCAAACGTGAGGCACTTCAAAGAGCAAATTAATTAGCACCTAGAGTTTATGTTCTGTGATTCTTGTCCTCCCTTTTATACCCCAAAGCCAACAAAATCAGTGGCACAAGTAAGAACCATATCGCATGGTTTCTGTATAAATATTTGAAGAAGATAAAACAAAAAGTCAAAAGGAAATCCTTCGAATGAGCAAATCAGTATACTTTAGTGGTGAAGAAGTTGCATAATATAAAGAAGCGGTTTATTAAAGTCATAACGCTATTTCTAATAAAATAATGAATAAAATTAAAAAGATGCAAAAGTTGCACCATTAAAAGAACCAAACATACTCAGGAAAAATAAACAAAAAATCACATAAAAACAGCATGCTACTCCCGCAAATCTGTTTGTGAGACATCAGAAAAGAATAAAAAAAAAGAAAAAGAAAAAAGAATTGCCAGCAGGACGATGCCCAAAGCCACAAATGAAAAATGATTCGTGCCTTAAAGAAGTTCATCTCCAGGGACTGATCTTAGGGATTCCTAATACTCTGTACCAGAAAATTGGTAAATCTAGACTGATGGTTTATGACGACTGGGCTTAGTACAAATAAATCTAACAAAAATGAACCCAATCTCATCATAACAGGTGTGTCTTACAGAATGGTTCAAAGAGTTCACTTGAAATATCAAAAGTTGGTTACACCACATTGCCTCTCATACAACTTCTCATTCCAGCAAAAACCTAGAATATGAAGCCTCAAGCTATCATTGAGGTGACGAATATTGTTTTGTACCATGTTTACCTACCTGAAAGCCAAAAAGTAACTTGTAAAGTGAATATATCAGCTTCTTTGATTCCAAAGAAAACAAGTATGTCAACAAGTAACAAACATAGCATTATACACATCCACACAAACGTACATCAACCTAAAAATTTAGGACTTTTGTCTCATCACAATACCATTCCTGAAAGATCATCAGAAAAGTAGTTCATAAATTCAATAAAAGAGACTATAATTGGAATTACACAGTGAACAAAAGTCACAGAGGCCTTACTGATGTCACCTTCTTAAATATCTGGGCAGCATTAGCACATTCAACATACGGATACTCAAATGTCACCAGCTCTAACAAGCACATCCCGAAGGCATAGATATCAACAAGCTCATTATACTCCTCCTCATATAGTTCCGGAGCCATGAACTCAGGAGTTCCTAAAGAGAAAGCAAAATTCCACTGTCAACCTGACATTAAGCACATAGGCAAACCCCAGTATAAAGAATAAATACACCAAAAGAATAATGAAAATCAAGAATCACCAATGACACTGTGAGCTGACTGAGCCTGACGTAGGATGGCAGCAAGTCCCAGGTCACCAATTTTCACCTCTCCTTGGTTACCATTAACAAAAATGTTATCACACTTCAAATCTCGATGAATAACTGGAGGATCATGACTGTGAAGGTACAAAAGCCCTTCTAATATCTGTCTAGACCACTTCTTCAATGCTCGTAAATCAACATTTTTATGTTTCTTCCGGTACCTAAATAGTTTAAATTCAAAATTAATCACGTCCTAATAGTTAATTACATGTTTCTTTATCCACAAATTTAGCTTCAAAAACACAAAGAAGATTATTTACAACATACTGTCGTAAAGTCCCAGAAGTGAAAATCTCGGTAATGAAGTTGATATTCTCATCTTTGCCATCAACCCACGAGTTGTAAAACTTGATAATGTTCTTGTGCTTAAGGGTTTTAAGCAAATGAACTTCCGAATACAAACGCTCCACGTCGTCCGAGTTCCTCAAAAGATCAGAAACCTTCACTTGATTCCAAGCCACTTCAATTCCTTCCAATTCATCAAATGCTCTATATCTACATTCGCATCATCCAAAAAGGAAAATACCAACAAAAATTAATCAAACAAGATGTGCAACAAATCACACAAAAGGATATATATGCAAATTTATACACATATATATAATCAAGATTCTGAAAAAAAAAAAGCATACACTTTCTTGAAAGCTCCTTTCCCCAGCACTTCTTTGTACTGCCAAATGCCACAGAAATTACCCAAAAATAATTCATTTTTTTAAGAAATAAAGTAAAAAATAAAACTTGAACAAACCAGTAAGAAATAATGCATCAAACTTCACTTGTGACTAATGCCACTCATGAAATGCTTCTAAAACAACCTCCCAAATGAACAAATCCGCAGATACTTACCCGCCCATATCGACCAGAAGGATCCACCTCAACAAATTCGGGTTCAAAATCAGACTCATCTGGGTCATGCTCTGATGAAGAATCCTGGGGCATTCTCTCAGCCGGGTAAACTTTCAATCAAATCAAAAAATTTCTCCTTTGCTAGAGCAAATGATAAAAACCTTCTCCTTAAATATCAAATAAACTCAGAGTAACTTGAGAAATATAACTCCAAAATCGAAATGAAATCCAAACCCAGTTCAGAAATTGTAATTTTGACCACAAATTTGGACTGTCTGGTGAGAAAGATTGAATTTTAATGGTATGTGTAATATTCACTTTTGAACTACGTATAAATATATTTATGTTGAGATGTATGACATAAAGAGAAGTAAAGGGGAAGAAGAAACGTGTTACAGAAGCGAGGTGAGTTGGAGAAATGGATCACGCCTTTATCGTATTCAAATGGTAATATATGTCAGAGAAGAAATAAAATGTTTTCTATTATTTCTTTTTTATGTCAAAGTCAACTTGGCATCACATGCCGTTTTTAACTTTACCACAACCTTTTTCGCATATTCGAGATTAGAAGAATTAAATCTCAAATCATTTACTGGATGTAATTCAAATTATTAATTCCAAAATTAAGATTCAAGTACAAAAATGGGGTATTTCTTTTTCTTTAAGAAAATTAATTATTAAATTTGATACAATTATTAGTCTTTGAGATCTGTGAGTATAGCAAGAAACATATGTTTAAAATTTCTTTCTTTTCATCTATTGAATTTTTAATTTTACAATTAAGATGTAATATATTTGAGTTATCATTTATATTTATCAAGAACTAACTTCATCCAAATTATAAATGTGTCATCAACAAAAAAAAAATTTACTTATACTCTTGTAAATGATGCATTATAACAATAATCTAATTGATTAGTATTTTTGCGTAATTTATCTGAAGTTTTGAAATATCACATGTATATAATCTAAAAATGGGCCTAGTTACAATAGAGAAGGGAACAATAAATATGAGTGTATGTTAACTAGTGTTCTAATATAATTTTGTTAGAAATTCTTTTTGAAATTCACTTAACTAGTGGGGGTTTACTAGTTAGATAAATCTTTGTTTATTGGTTACCCCTTAAAAACAACTTTTTTTATAATTATTTTTAAGACAAATGCATAGGAAAAAAGTATAAAAGAAAAAAGAAAAAAAAAACCGAACAGCAGTGGCAGCCTCCCAGAATATTCTTCCAGCTTTCACTAGCTAAGTTAAAAGATCACAGATGTCCTTTTCTTCTTTTGGTACATAAAAGTCCCATGCTTCTGGTATCCAGTTGGATGATTATTTTTTGATACGTTTTTTAAAAAGCATTAGTATAACAGTTTTAAAGATTCTTCTCAATAAATATGTTTTTAAAACAAAAAGTAAACTAAAAAGTATGCATTAAGTTTTTAAAAAATATATTTCTAAAAAACAAAACCAAACAAAGGGATTCCACTCAAAAGTAAAAACTAAATGGTCAAATAAAGTCCTAATATCGGGGACAACAAAGCAAAAGCCAAAGAAAAACAAACAGGTTCATTACACATGATGCCCTCATACTTATATCCTCTTACTTTATCTCCGTAGAATAAAGAGATACTACTATAAATTACATAAAAATGACATTTTAGGCGTTAAATATATTACAATAAATGTTGGTTTCTTTTTCCTCTGCTTCTATCCACTTAAGGATGAAAAAAAAAAAACTTAAACAAAATAATTAGGTTTTGTCCCTCCCTACCCTTTTGTTTCTCTCCACAAAACACAATTCAAACACAAAATACTTAATCGCTCCTTATCCTCTCCTTCCTTTCCTTTTTCTTGTATTCCTTCAATTTAAATGATGGCTTAGTCTTTTGTACGTGTCGTTGGTTTTATACCAAATGTCGTCCTTCAAAACATTCTTTTAAGGAGAAATCATCAATATAAATATAATTGCACACACATGGCAAAAGTCTCAACCCTAGTGCTTAATTTAATTGCATTATGATTTATTTTATAATCGCTACCTTATACTAGTATTATATCCAAAAATTAAGTCCCCAGCTAATTTGTACATGTTTCTGTACAAGCTGGATTATCTCCATTCAAATTGCCAATTGTGGTTGAATTCCTTTTCCTTCATGTATTCATTCATCCTACACCAAATACTGAAAACCGAAGGGAAGATCCTTAACTTAACGATAAACTGGAGGGAGGATTAGCCATAGTTCCCTTTTCCATTCTTGGTTACATATGCTTATTTTACCGCTTTTGTTGGCCTTCTAAATTGGCATATTTGCTTCAATTTTCAGTATAGAATAGCAAAAGTGTGGAGAGAGAGAGAGAGAGAGAGAGAGAGAGAGAGAGAGAGAGAGATGTGTGCAATTCCATCGGACGAAATCTATGGCTATATTTTATTCTTGCAAAACAAAGTATAGTTAATTGAATAAAAAGACTTTAACCATATTAAACTTAAGTTTCATATAATTAATAATGTTATATTGGTTAAGTGGACGCCAAGTGTTAGTACTTTGTAAGTGATGTGGGTGGATTTTGTCGAAAATAGTTTGTAAAATGAAATAAATAAAAGACTTGTGTAATTTATTTGTGATTTGGACTGCAGAAACACCCACGAAGACTCAGTCCATGGATGAGCAGCCGTGGGCTTAGCTGCAGATGACTAGTCCTGCAGCTCACCCTGCGACTAACTCTCTGATTGTAGATGTGTGTGAATTAAATGGTTTTCCTACAAAAGGTGGTAACAAATATTTTGTTACTTTTATAGATGGCTACTCTAGATTTAGTCTTGTATACCTTATGAAAACCAAAGATGAGTGTTTTAATGTGTTCAAATCTTATAAGTCACTTGTAGAAATCAACTAAATAGGAAGATCAAAATATTGATAAGTTATAGGGGAGGTGAATATTTTCCTAATAAGTTCTCAAATATTTTGTGAATAAAATAGAATTATATACCAAACTAGTGCACCATACACTCCACAACAAAATGGTTTCGCAGAAAGAAAAAATAGAAGTCTAGAAGACATGATAAATGCCATGTTTTCTAGAAGAACTGTTCAATGCTGCAAAGCATCTTATTTAAAGGTTGTCAAATCTTGGTAACATGGCCAGAGTGAAGTTTGCTCCTATCTAGGTTAGTTTTAGTTTGGGTTCTTCACATAGTTACAACAAGTAAGTTCGCTCTTGGTCCTCCCTCCCTCGAGGTCATTGGAGTTTCACAGAAACTTCATTAAGTTGCTTAAGCTTCCCTTATATCATGTCTACTAAGTTCACATTTCTCATTTTGCATATTACATTTTTTATTTGCAATTTCATATGCTGTCATGTCATTGATGCTGCTATTACTTAGTTGCTAACAAAACATTGCTTGGTTGTGCTATTAAATGATTTTCGAACTTATTACCTCTTGACTCCTATAGTTGTCTTGCAGGGTTAACTTGCTTTCTTCATTAGGACAACTGCGACTTATGCTAACTTGCACATGTTTGTCGTAAATTGTCAATCCTAAATGTACTTTGTGGCTTTCATGTTTTACCATTTAAATAAGTTATATGTTTTATTGATCTATGGTTCTATGAAGTGCAGTGCATTTTTCAATGAATGGTAGAGAATTCTTTGTTGAAATGTGATAAAAGTGTTGAATATGATGCATGTCTTTTGGTTTGACTTTCTAAGTTTTTTTTTATTTTGTTTTAGTTTAAGAAACATTTGTTTGTTAATGTTGGGATTTATTTCTAGAAATTTCAAACTAATGTTAGTATGGTAGGTAAAACAAGGAAAAGCAGGAGTCATAAAAACCTCCCTTCACCTTGAAAGCCTGGAACTGTAATATTGGATAGAACAAATAAGATTTAATACTTTATCTATTACTTTTGTGAAAATATACTTAAAATCTTAACACCAATGTTTATAAACTCAACTGGTGGTAGGATGAAAAAGTTATACTTTTTTTTTGGTTTGACAGGACGATTTGTTATTTTGTGTTGTTAAAAGAAATAAACTTAGCATAAACAACACGTGTTCTAATGAATAAAAAAATATACATATAAATATAAAATATAGAATATAAACAAATGTTATACAACCAATAAAATAATCAAATTAATAGCCTTTGACTCAAACAGTTATGTGATTCCAAAATAAAATGTCCTTCCAATTCAGTTCAAGTTTAAAAATACTACTTAACACTCTACTTCATTTTACACATCAACATTTTGTATTTAAAATTACAAATAGAATCATTGACTACTATCAAAGTGCGTATTTTTTGGGTTCAAAGTAGTTAACTACAATTTATTTTTTAAAATGTGGATTTGAATCCTTAACTTTGATGCACTTTAACATTAGAGTTTGTGTGGTGCCAAAATCTCATTTACTATACTCAAATGTCATTTGAAATGGGGGTTCATATATATTCGAGTGATATTATCATGTTTTAACTTCAAAAAAATTATAGTTGTAGTAATTCCTCTGCTCATCTTTTCAAATGTCACGGTGATTATTTTGTTGAGAACATTTATTAATTACATCTATCACTTAGACACAGTATTATATTTGTCAATGTAAAAGCATATTGTTATTTAATTTAATTTAGTATTATATTTGTCAATGTAAATGCATATTATTATTTAATTTAATCTATTCATCTAATCTTGCTTTTCTACAAAGTTTTCTTTGAAATCATCAATTTTAATCAAATGTCACACATTTAGTCTGTTAAATATTAACTTCTTAGTTAGCAATTAAGCTTTGCATATCAACTTAGTGTACATCTCTAGCCTTTGAAGATAATTTATCCACTAAATAAAGAGTAGAGATGTCAACTACATGAACAAAAGTGTTAATACAACTCATTGAATATACTATATCATAGTTAAAAAAGCATACTAATCAACAGACTATGTTATGTATTAACAAATTGTTCATGAACAGAGAATAAAGTCTCAGTAGTCATTTATGCAAATGACATCTGATATTTTGCTGCACTATTGCAACCATTCAAGAGGTACTACATTTTCAACGCAATTGTGTGCCAGCAATTCCATTTGCTTTTCAACTTGCAAAATTCAGTGAGCTATCCAAAGTAGCTGATACCGAAAATCTTCTAAGCAATTCAGCTTAAGAAATTAAATCTCATCTATTATTTATTTAAAGATAACTAATTATACACTAATGAAATTTCTAACATGCTTCAAAATAAAGATGCGCAGGCGGTTGTCGTTCTTGTTTTTCTTCCAAAAGAACAAACTTTGAATTCCATGACTAGTGACATTATGATCATCAATGGAGAGTGAGTTAAATAAAACTAGTTTATTAGTCCTCTTACAAATATATATTACATTAATACTAACAGTTCTATTTCAAAGGAAAAAATCGATGCTTCTTATTTTGTGGAATGAATTCATGAAAAATGAAGGAAATATGTTATCCAACAGCTTACGTAATGATGATATCCTTATTGCAAGGGGTGGGTACAGGTCGGGTACTCGACCCTAAGAGAATTTTGCTAACCCGATCCTAACTTGTTGGGTCAGTAATTTTTTGACCTTAAATCGACTATAATGTCCTTAAGTACCCAACAAATAGGGTCGGACCTTAAGTTACCCGATGTGCCTTTAAGTTTTTTTTTTCCTAAAATTTGTAATGGCTACTTAGCTAGACTAGAACACAAAATCATACACCAAGGTCCAAGGCCTTCCAAAATTCTCCTCACTTCTCTAATTCTCCAAAAAATAAAAAATATCTACTAATTCATGTTATTAATTGAAATGACTCACTTTATAATCTCAATTCATCTTGATTTTGAGAATTAACAAACTAGTGACAATGTATAATAATATTTTACCAAGGTGTATTTGTAATAAAATTAATTAGAAATAAAAAATAAGTGAAAATGGAATATAAAAAACTAAAGTGGACGACCCCCCAAAGGAAGTGGATGTCCGATTAATTGTCTACATGCTCTCTGGATTTTAGCAGACAACAAAACCGATCGATAGGTTGCGAAAGGGATGTCCAGATCATGACTATATGCATATATCCGAAAGACCCCCAAAGAAAGCAAACGTCCGATTAATCATCCATTGCCCTAACTTAGGTTAATAGAAATAGTTAATAGTTTTAATAAAATTACCATAAAGCTCTTTTATTTTCTAATATTTACATAATTACCTATAATACCCAAATCAAGTAGGGAGGTTTTAGGGAAACATTTTTATAAGTGAGGGGTAGAAGGGTCATTTGACCATACAAAAAAAGAAAACATAAACAAAAAGAAAGAACTACCATCGAATCGTTTCCAAAAGAAAACTAGCAAAAATTTCTGCACTAAATAAAAGAGAAAAACATCGAAAGAGAAGGAAAGAAGAAGGGAGAGGAAGAAAGAGTCTACAGCAACCAATCTTCGGCGAGTCACCGGAGATCAATTAGGAATCTGGCCAACAAAGGGGTAAAGAAAAAGGAAAGAGAGAAGAGAGAGGGAAGAGAAATAGAGAAAAAAAGAAAAGGGGAAAAGTGGAATAAAGCTCAAGGAAGGTATTCAAATGTTAGATTTTGTTTTATTATGATAGTTATAGTGATTTTTGTGCTAGTTTAGTAGAAATTTTAACATGCATGGGAAAATTAGAGTGGATAGAAATTTTAGGGTTTATGTAATTTTAGGAAATTAGAAAAAAATTTATTTTTTCGTTGTTTAAGGTTAATAGTGGTTATAATGATGATGATTACCCAATTAGAAGAGGAAAAGGTTGATTTGAAAAATTAAAGTTGAGATTTGACAATAGCTTAGACCATACAAGATGGATAAATGAGTGAGCTAAGTCTTGGAGCCTAGATTAAAGTTAGATTATTATTTTCTTATGTACTTTTAGTTGTTAATTTTGATCGTAATATTATATGATAGATTCAAAAGAGCATTTGGCGGAGGAAGTTGCTTAAGGGGGTAATCGAGTTCGAGATTTTGGTACATAGTCTAAGGTAGGTATAGTGAATATTATGGATCAATAGTACTATATCTTGCTTGAAAAGTGACTGTTATATGTAATAGTATGTTATAAGTATAAAATTTGATTGGTATGCATGCATGTTGATTGAAATGGATAAAAAGTGATTTTTGTATATTAAAGTTTGATATAGATGGCAAAGTATTTAAAAGTGAATGTTTCATGTCAAGTATATGAGACGTGCATATATTTGGGAAATTTCAAAGTACATCTTTTTTTCGTAGTTGTGATTGAATGAATATTATTTCAATGATTTTTATTATTAAAGATTTAAAGAACTCAATTAAATAGATGAGTTTGATGTAACTCTATGTAGAACTAACTAAAGTTAATAGGGTTATAGTTAGTCTAGGTGCACATCGTATTTACGGGCTAAGGAAGTCTATAGTGATTCCTTCCCCTTGAGGGATAGCCCTTTCGGGACAGATTACTCTTCGTGGGATAGTTACACTTTGTAGGATAGTATAACCTTTGTGGGATAGCCCTTCGGGGATAGATTACCCTTTGTAGGATAGTCACTGTTTGTGGGATAGTATACCTTTCGTGGAACAGCCCTTTCGAGACAGATTGCCCTTCGTGGGACAATTACCCTTCGAGGGATAGATTACCCTCCGTGGGACAATTACCCTTCGTGGGATAGTTTATGTTCTGCATAGTGTAATTTCAAGTAATAATTAAGCACCAAAGTTATTTGTGCAAGCATGAATTTAATCAACTGTTGGTTTTATAGCACATGTGATGTATGTGTAGATTGCATATGAAAAGAGTTCAGGAAAAGTGATTATTTTGAATAGTACTATTATTATTTTGTAGCATCATTTATAAAACTCTAATGATGTTTGAAAAGTTACATGGCATGACTACGTGTATAACGGTTTATAACATGTGTTATACTTATTGAGTGTAGAAAACTCACCCCTCAAAATTTTCAATATATTGTAGATAGTGCACGAGTTAGAATCAAGAGTAGAATTGCATAGTCACTCGATTTGGAAGTACTACCTGGTTATTTTTGTTCTTCCAGGTATAGAACGAGTTATTATTTTGCACTTGTGGCCATGTGGTATAGTATTTAGTATTGTAAATATTATTTTTGGATTAGTTGCTCTATTGATTGTAATTCCAAATCCTAGAATATATATATATATAAACGCACACACCCACACACAAAGTTCTTCTAGTCATATTTTGGTATGGTTGAAATGTGGAAGTGATATTCCTTTGGCTACACTATGGATACTTAGACAAGTGCACTTGTCGTTCCCTGTAGTACAATGTATAGGAGTATTGAGTGTCAATCCCACAAGAACTATGCGAGTACTATCTAACTGTCCAACTCAAATGGCAAACTCAATGAAAATGCAAATTAATTAAAATTAACTACCTAACTAAAAACGATCTAGAAGTTAGCAGAGAGAATGAACAATAGTAGAGATGAAATCTAGATGTAAATCCCCGTAAACTAAATATGCTATGACTTTAACTTGATTAATGATTAAGCCAATTGCTTAGACCCTAAAATTCCTTAACTAGGTTATAATCTTTCTCAAGTATTACAACCTCTACCCTCTTGGTTGATTAATTAGAATCTCTTCTCTATTAAAACCCCAAAAAGATGCATTCATGTTCTATGGATTTTATGGTTTTGGTTAGGTTTAAATCTAACAGTGAAGAATCATGTAGTTCTATTTCTAGCAATTCTTATTATTCATGAAGTGTTCTAATCATATAAGTGATTTCTCAATCTACCCATATGAAATCAGTATTGAATCAAAGGGTGCTAGCAATTCCCAATTCAATGACAATAAAACTCATAAATAAATCTAAGAATAAAGTTGGGATTTTCATTAATCAAAAATAAAATTAATAGCACAATAGTCTAGGATTCATCCATTTAAATGTTACAACTCAATTCATAAGTACAAGGATAAATCCAACAAAAAATAAGAAAAGATAAA
Organism: Mitragyna speciosa; assembly: GCA_024721245.1. NCBI lineage: Eukaryota > Viridiplantae > Streptophyta > Magnoliopsida > Gentianales > Rubiaceae > Mitragyna > Mitragyna speciosa. Next base: position 10,915,612 of record CM045573.1, read on the forward strand.
AAACTTGAGTCTTCCCTTGAATCTTGATAAAGTGTCTTCTTGTTTTGCACCATTGAAGCTCTTGAGTTGCTCCTCTACTCTTGCTTTCTTCTCTCTACAACCCTTTAGATGTGTGTAAAATTGTGTTTCTTATGCCCTAGAACCCAAAGAAATCACCTTTCCCTTCTCCAAAGAGGTAAGGCTCTTCCTTTAAAAGATTTACCCCAAAGTACTTAAAAACGCAACTTTCCGCACCCCAGGCCATGGCAAGGCCTTGCTTGCGACCTTAGTAAGAATGTTTCGCTTCTCTTCCATGCCAGATTTCACCTTGAAAACAGCTGAACTAACTTTTTCTCAAAACATAAAAGCTTTATCCCTTTGAGTAAACTTTCCAAAACAATAAGAATTGTATCATTTGAAGGTTTGTAGGCTGAGATATAGCTGAAATACTAAAAACTAGTTGGAACAGCTTTGCAGTACAAATGTGCTTCAGTTACTTGGAATTTTGACCATTAAAACGTGAGAACTGAACTTTAATATCTTCATATGAATTGTAGGTCATTGTCTTATTTTCAAAATACTTCATGAATCACCTCAATCCAATATCTCTAGCTCAAGTTATCACCAAATCACTTAAATATGTCCAGGATGCCAAACCATTTCCTTTCCAATTCTTCTTCCTCTATTGCCTTTTTGCACCGCTTTGAGGGTTTCTTAATTTTAACTCATCACCAAATTCAAATCATCTGAAAATATCATCCAATTACTATCCAAATTGATCCAAATTGGTGATCGAATGTGCAAACCCTACGAAAATGATACAAAATCATATGTAAATCACACATTTATACAATTTGGCATTCAAATCTGAAATGAGAAGAAACAGTAAAGAAATAAAGAAAAACTCATGAAAAAACCCTAAAAACCTATAGAAAGATTTTCTAAAAACTAGTGCACTTTAGCACTTATCAATTCCCCCACACTTAAGCCATTACTCAAGCAATGAACCATACACATCTAAAACAATGACTTAACCAAGGTAAAAGCAAAATATACATCTTCAAGAACAACTTCTCAAAAACTACGGAACACAATTATGCAATCATCCATCTTATTTCAAATACTAATCATATCAAATAAAGGAGAAAGAATTATACATCAATTAAACAAGTTCAATTCCATTCCTCTACTTTATTCGAAATTCATAAGTTGGCAGATCCTATAGCTAACAAGTACAACTACAGGCCCATGATTAATTCACATTTCACGGCCAAGGACTTTTACTTATTAAGCTTAGCCTTTCCTTTAGACATGAAGTTGCCTTTTTACATGGACATTGGCCAAATAAAGGCCCCGGGTTACTCAGCACTTCATCTGCCCAAGTTGCTATGTATACTCATAATTTTAGCACCTTTTGATGCGAAGTCCACATTGGCCAGATGAAGGCCCCCAAATACTCAGTACTAAAACCAGCGAAGTAGAACCTAAACTTAATTTCAACCTAAACTTAATTACTCATTTTCTTCTAATGATTTTCTCTTTCAAAACACTAATATCTCTTTTTTCAGAATTTTTTTCTTCAAATAAGCTCATTTAGTCCCTTTTCCTAACACACGACCAATCATAGGGATAAGTCATACCCATAAACTACATTCACTACTTAACTCATGAAGAAAAATAAATAAAACTAAAAAACTTCACTAAACTCACAAAAAATTTCAGCATAATTCAACCCACTTTACTTAATATACTTTCTTCAAAATAAACCTTCAAAATTACACAATCACATCTCCTAATCAATTAAGAAGACAATCCTAAAAAAATGCACACAATTACTCTACTTGGGTAGAAAAAATTGACAACTAACGAGTTAAATAGATTATTACTTTCACAAAACTCAAAATAAAAAACATTGAAGTGTCTAAGTTGGAAATTTTCTACAAAAATTTTGACACGAAAATCAACAACCACATGAAATAATCAATAATCAATTTCCAGCAAATTGACCAACAAATAGCACACATACCATGACAAATTAAGCTTCTCCCCATGCTTAAATCACATATTGTCCCCAATGTGTGAAAAAGTAAGGAAAAGAAGGAAAAAGTAAAAGTTAGAACCAATACTTCTCTCGTCATAATAGTGGCCACTCTAATTACAATTCAGCTACAAGAAAGGAATCCAAAATGTAGGAATCACTGCAGCTCATCTAAAGAAAGATAACTATACTATTTAGCTCATTAGATGCATGCCAAAGTGTAATCAAAATCCTAAAAATAAAAATAATACATACAGACCCATAAAGAACTAAGTAAAGAAAAGGAAAGGAAAATGACTTAAAGTATTAAAAAACCATCAGGTGCCTATGCATTGTCTTCACTCTCTTCTTAGCACCATTGGATGATTTATTTCATACTCTTGCCACTGTACCTACACTCAAAGAAAATGAAATATCAAACCAAGGTGTAATAGAAACCATTTCCTTAACCAATGAAAATACATAAGAAACTCACAACACCCACGTAAAGCTCAAAATACACCCCCACACTTGATTAGTTGTAATCTCATAAACCATATGGTAGCCTCCCCTTCCCCCTCCCCCCAAAAAAAACCACTAAATATACACTCTAGTTGCTATTGACACCCTAAAAGCACAATTGCTAATTACCAAGCAAATCAACAACGAAGCTCAAGCATAATGCACTTCACTTAATAGCAACAATTCTTCCTCAAATGGCTACTTAACAAATATAAATTAGGTGTCATGAATGTCTACCATGATAACTATTAAAACATGAATTATCACTAACTAAGGAGTAATCAATAAAACATACAAATAAGAGGTGGGGATGTAAGGATTGGGGGGAAGAATGATGCTTCAAATACAAAAAATCAACTCCCAAACAACCTAAGCACTTCAAAACTAAGCAAAGAGGAAGTTTTTACATGAAAATCACATAAGATAAGTAATAGAATACAAAAATCAAAGAAAAACTCCCTCTTGTTCAAGTTATCTTCGATTGCTATGGTTGTGAGTTTCACGCTATCACGTGGTATCACGTAATCTCTTGATGAAAAATTTCTTTGGCCCACTACTTCTTCATTTTGGGCCGTCGGATCTCAATCTTTGGATGTTTATCATATTCAGCTCCTTGCAACTCGTAATTTTCTAACTTTGGCGGTGGCACCACCATGATAGAATGGCATTCTTCCATTGTGGCCCTGCCCTCAAATTCTTCTAATCTCCTCTTACATGCAATGTTATTATCAAATACTCCATAGTAAGAAGGAAATTGCAAAATATTAGTACCACATAGAAGATTTATGTATAAAGGTTTAAAATTATACACATGAGGTGCCTCTTGTGAAATGGAAAGAGCAATTGAAAGTAAAGATGTTCCCATTTCAAATGTTTCAGTAAGTATCTCAGCCTCACTTACAACCTCAACCTCACTCTCTTTTACTTCTTCAACAGACTCATGTTCTTCCCCTTTAATCACTATCGAAGGTGCACTCAATTGATTATCATAATCATTATGAATCACTTCTACTTGTCCACTAGGATTAAATTCATTCATTATCACTCGATAGCTCATATGGATTCCTAGTGATCATAACTTCAGTGATTTGTCCTATGAGACTATTAACAGCTTTGGTGATAGCAACAAGTTACTTTCTTGTTTTCTCAATTTTAGCCTCTAATTTATCCATTCTATCATTCAATGCAAGCATAAAATTTACCATGGCCAATTCTGGCTGAAGATTAGACTCTACAGGGGGAAGATAGGATTGAAATCTAAAATCATCTACTCTATCATTAGCTAACTCCCAAACATCATTTTATGGGTTCTCTTGTTCCCCCATCCAAAAGATGAATGATCCCACCACCCCGAGTTATGGGTATTAGGGTAGGAGTCATAAAGAGGTGGACGGGCGTATATATCATCATAAGATACCTGTCTATAATTAAAACAATCATAATACTCATGACTACCTCCACAACAAGTAACAAATAACAATATTACTTTGGGAATAAGGAGAATTACATTCAATCTGCTTATTATTTTTATTGATAATATCTTCAATTAGACTCTCAAAAGCACTCAATTTATCCATACCTATAGACTCTACGTTATTTCCTCGCTCATTGGCCCAATTGTAGTAATACTCTACCATTTTCAAGTATAGGTTGCGGAACGAGATCCTCAAATACACTAACTACAAAAAGAAATCAAAGAAAAATCAAGAACCAAAATTTAAACAAAATAAACAAGAATTAATATAAAACGGCACAAAATGGTTAGAGTAATAGAAATACGGCATTCCTAATATCCTAGTCCCTGGCAATGGCGTCAAAAGCTTGATATTCCTTTGGCTACACTACGGATACTTAGACAAGTGTACCTATCGTTTCCTGTAGTTCAATGTACAGGAGTATCGAGTGTCGATCCCACAATACTATATGAGTACTAATACTAGCTTTTTTTCTATTATCTAACTGTCCAACTCGAATGGCAAAATCAATGAAAATGCAAATTAACTAAAATTAGCTACCTAACTAAAAACAATCTAGAAGTCAGCAAAAAGAATGAACAATAGTAGAGGTGAAATCTAGATGTAAATCCCTTTAAACTAAATATGCTATGATTCCAACTTGATTAATGATTAAGCAAATTGCTTAGACCCTAAAATCCCTTAATTAGGTTATAATCTTTCTCAAGTATTACAACCCTATCCCCATGGCTGATTAATTAGAATTTTTCTCAATTAAAACCCAAAAAAGATGCATTCATGTTCTATGAATTTTATGATTTTGGTTAGGTTTAAATCTAATCAAGAAGACTCATGTAGTTCTATCTCTAGCAACCAATGCAAGTCTTATTATTCATGAAGTGATCTAATTATATAAGTGATTTCTCAATCTACCCATATGAAATCAGTATTAAATCAAATGATGCTAACAATTTCCAATTCAATAACAATAAAACTCATGAATAAATCTAAGAATAAAGTGGAGATTTTCATTAATTAAAAATAAAATCAATAGCACAATAGTCTAGGATTCATCTATCTAAATCTTACAACTCAATTCATAAGTACAAGAATAAATCCAATAAAAGACAAGAAAAGATAAAAGACTTGAGCTTTCCCTTGAATCTTGATGAAGTGTCTTCTTTCTTTGCACTATTGAAGCCCTTGTGTTGCTTATCTACTCTTGCTTTTTTCTCTCTATATCCCTTTAGATGTGTGTAAAATTGTATTTCTTGTGCCTTAGAACCCAAAGAAACCATCTTTCCCCTTCTCCAAAGAGGTAAGGTTCTTCTCTCAAAAGATTTGCCCCAAAGTGCTTAAAAACACAACTTTTCGCAACTAAGCCGTGGCTAAGGCCGTGGCAAGGCCTTACCTATGGCCTTGTTTCCTTCCTTTCTGACTAGGCCGCACCTCAAGCCGTGGCAAGGCCTTACCCGCGGCCTTGGTCAGACTATTTCGCTTCTCTTCCGTGCCAAAATTTGCCTTGAAAACAACCAAACTAGCTTTTGCTCAAAACATAAAAGCTTTAACCTTTTGAGTAATATTTCCAAAACAATAAGATCATGTCATTTGAATGTCTATAGACTGAGATATAGCTAAAATCTTAGAACTGGTCGAAATAACCTTGCAATACAAATGTGCTTTAGTTACTTAGAATTTTGACCAGCGAAACTTAAGAACTGGACTTTGATGTCTTCATATGAATTGTAGGTCATTGTTTTATCTTCAAATGCTTTATGAATCACCTCAATCTAATATCTCGAGCTCAAGTTATCACCAAAGGACTGAAACATGTCCGGGCTGCCAAACCATTTCCTTTCCAATTCTTCTTCCTCTATTGCTTCTTTGCAACATTTTGAGGGTTTCTTAACTTTAACTCATCATCAAATTCAAATCATTTCAAAATATCATCCAATTGCTATCCAAATTGATCCAAATTGGTGATGGAATGTGCAAACCCTACGAAAATAATACAAAATCACATGTAAATCATCATTTACACGATTTGGCATTCAAATCTAAAATAAGAAGAAACAAGAAAGAAATAATGGAAAACTCATGGAAAAATCCCTAAAAATCTATCTAAAGATTTACTAAAAACTATGCACTTTAGCACTTATCAGAAAGTTATAGGTTGTTAAACGGGTACTTATGATGTTGTGTTGATATGAATTAAGGCCAAAGACCTTATTCTAACTTATTCTTATATGAATTATCTATAGTGTGATAATGAGCTTAAAGTGTATGTGGTTTGTTATTGAAAAATTAGTTAGTGTGAAAATTATGGAGATGTTGGTATTGGTTGGCTTGTTGAGCTTGTATACATGTTTGAAATTTTTGGGAAAGCTCAAATTACTGAAGAGATGTTGTCGAAGGAGATTTAAGGCTTATGTAACTTGGAGTGGATTCTTCTATCTCAGACTACATGCTGGTCACGGGTTATAGGTTCTGGTCATGACAAAGTTGGTATCAGAGCAACGGTTATGGGCTTGTGAATATTGTTATAAGGTTGAACTAAAAGTTATAGAATAAGCCTATTGTCTTAAACCGCGGAGCTATTGGTTTCAATTTGTCTTAGAGAACTTATTGCATCTTAGTTACTGTCTAGTGCTTGTTATTGTATCAAGTTAAGTGTTTTACATACGATACTTATAGAAACGATATTAATTATATTATTTGCTACTAGATGGTGAGATCCAGAAGCGGTCGAGGTGGTAAGGGCGGTAGAGCCCCAATTACAGGATATGGTAGGGTGAAAGAGCCCCAAGTGTAGGAAGCGGCAGGGGTGGCAGAGCTCCACAAGTAGCCCCTAATATAGTTACTCTCATGTTACATGGGGTAGAAGGCATAATAAACGAGATTTCATGACCAGAAAAAGAGATATAGATGAAGAAAGAGAGACAAAAGAGCAGAGAGAGACAGAGGAAGAGAGAGAAATTGAGTCCACAACCAGCCCTGGGCCACCGGATATTATTCAAAGTTTGAATTTGTTAACGCAAATTGTGGCAAAGCATGATAGATTACATTCACAGTTAGAGAGTGCACCATCCTAGTTGCATAATAAAGAGAACGAGATGCCATTATCAGTGTTCCTAAAGCTTCAGTCACTTGAGTTCGAAGGGAAATCGAATGATGATCTTTATTCGTTTTTAGAGGAGATTGATTCAAAATGCTGGGCTATGGGTTGTAAATCCCAAAAGGAAGTTCAATTGGTTGTGTTTAGTCTGATTGAGATAGCCAAACGATGGTTTAAGACAGAGAGAGCATCCAGTTGGACATGAGAAGAATTTAGCAAAGCCTTTATTGATAGATTTTTACTGGAAAGTGTCAGAGAGCATAAAGAAATAGAATTTGAGAATTTGAGACAAGATGATTATATGACTGTCGATGAGTATGATGCACAATTTGTGGAGTTGAGTAGATATGCTCCCCACTTGTTTAACACTGAGAAATTGAGGAGGTTGCGGTTTATAAGAGATTTAGTGCCACAGCTTCATGATCATTTACTTTTTGCAAGAGTCACTACATATGAAAAAGCTATTGAATATGCTCGATAGATAGAGGTGTCTCTGATGGATAGTTTGGGAGAATAGTAGTCTCGACCGAAAAAGAGCAAAGGGATAGGACAATTCAGTAGCTAGTAGAGTCATGGCATTGTTATTGGTAGGACGAGCAGGGTTTCAAGTCATCAAGGGCAGGTGGGCTAACAGGGCTCTCAGAAAGAAGCTAAAAATTAGAGATCTACGAGTTATAGCCAGCAGGAATCCACTCAGTCTGGACAGAGTATCCATCTTTTTTCTCTATATGTAATAGGATGCATTGGGGTGCGTGTAGAGTTGGATAGAATCTGTGCTATCATTGTGGTCAAGAAGGGCATTTTGCTAGGGAATGTCCATCATCCTTTTTTCCTGCGAGGTTCTACATAGAGACAGGCATCTATAGCTTCTACTCTGACTTATGCCGTAAATCAGATAGAGGGGACAGGTGGACGAGGTTCAAGTAGAGGTGTGGGTGGCAAAGGACTGATGCAAGCTGGTAGAGGCCAGCTAATTGCAGGCAAAGACCAGAGTATAAGAGCAAGAGATTAGAGTTCCGTGGGACGTGGATAGGTGAGAGTGTATGCTTTGACCAAATAGGATGCTAAGGCTTCTAATACTGTGGTGTTAGGTACACTTTGTATTGATTCATTTTATGCATGGGTACTATTTGATACCGGGGTTATTCTCTTATTTATATCTCTATATTTAGCTAAGAGGTTGGGTAGACAGTCAGAAAAATTAGATGTGCCTTTAATAATGCCCATTCTAACATGAGAGAATATAGGGGTGAATTCAATATACCAATCTTGTGGGGTTAAGATATGAAGTAAAGATTTGCTAGCGGATCTTCTATTGTTCGAATTTTTGGATTTCGATGTAATATTGGGAATGAATTGGTTATCCCAATGTCACGCTTTCCTAGATTGCAATTAGAAGATAGTGAATTTTTACACGCCAGATGAGTTAAAGTTTCAGTTTCAGGGAGACAGAAGCTCAATTCCATATAACTTTGTGTCAATACTCACTGCTAGGCATATGTTGCATAAAGGGTGCTGTGGTTATTTAGCTTTTGTGAGAGATGTAAGCTCTTTGGAGCCAAAGATAGAAGATATATCAGTAGTGAGTGAATTTCTAGATGTATTTCCTGAGGATTTGCCAAGATTACCTTCGAAAAGGGAGATAGAATTTTGCACAGATGTAGTACGTGGAACTGAGCCAATCTCAATACCACCTTATAGAATGGCACCAGCTGAGCTTAAGGAGCAATTACAAGATTTGCTTGATTAGGGATTCATCAGGCCTAGTGTGTCAATTTGGGGTGCACCAGTGTTGTTTGTAACGAAGAAAGATAGGTCTCTATGGCTATGTATTGATTATAGGCAATTGAATAAGGTCTCAATTTGTAATAGGTATCCATAGCCTAGAATTGATGATTTGTTAATTAGTTGCAAGGGTCCCAATATTTTTTCAAGATAGACTTGAGATCTGGATATCATCAATTACGTATAAGGAAGGATGATATTCCAAAAACAGCATTCAGGACTAGATATGACACTATGAGTTCTTTGTGATGTCTTTTGGATTGACTAATGCTCTTGTAGCCTTCATGGATCTTATGAATAGAGTGTTCAAGCCATTCCTTGATGCCTTTGTAATAGTGTTCATTGATGATATTCTAGTATATTCTAAGAGTAAGGAAGACCATGAGCAGCATTTACGCATAATACTCCAGATTTTGAGAAAGCATCAATTTTATGCTAAATTCTCCCAATGTGAATTTTGGTTAGATAGTGTAGGATTCCTTGGGCATATAGTATCAAAGGATGGGATAAAGGTAGATCTAAAGAAGATTGAAGCGGTCACACATTGGCCGAGACCGACGTCAGCTACGGAGATTCGTAGTTATATGTAATAGTATGTTATAAGTATAAAAGTTTATTGGTGGGTATGCATGTTGATTGAAATGCATAAAAAGTTTTGTATATGAAAGTTTGATAGAGATGGCAAAGTATTTAAAAGTGAATGTTTTATGTCAAGTATATGAGATATACATATATTTGGAAAATTTCAAAGTGCATCTTTTTTCATAGTTGTGATTGAATGAATATTGTTTCAATGATTTTTATTATTAAAGATTTAAAGAACTCAGTTAAATAGATGAATTGGAAGTAACTTTATGTAGAACTAACTAAAACTAACAGAGTTATAGTTAGTCTAGATGCACATAGTATTTGCTAGCTTGGGAGGTCTGCAATGATTCCCTCCCTTCGTGGAATGGTATACCTTTGGTGGAACAGCACTTCGAGGACAGATTATCTTTCGTGGGACAGTTACCTTTCATGGGATAGTATACCCTTTGTGAGACAGCCTTTCGGGGACATATTACCCTTCGTGGGATAATTTATGTGCTACATAGTGTAATTTCAAGTAATGATTAAGCACTAAAGTTATTTGTGCAAGCATGAATTTAATCAATTGTTGATTTTATAGCACATGTGATGTATGCGTAGATTGCATACAAAAAGAGCTCATGAAAAGTGATTAGTTTGAACAGTACTATTATTATTTGGTTGCATTAGTTATAAAACTCTAATGATGTTTGAAAAACTGCATGGCATGACTGTGTGTGTAATGGCTTACAATATATGTTATGCTTACTGAGTGTGGAAAAATCACCTCTCAAATTTTTTAGTGTTTTGTAGATAGTACAGCAGTTAGAATCAATAGGAGAATTGCATAGTCACTCGATTTGGAGGTACTATCTGGTTATTTTTGTTCTTCTGGGTATAGGACAAATTATTATTTTTCACTTGTGGCCATGTAGTATAGTATTTAGTATTGTAAATATTATTTTTGGATTAGTTGCTCCGTTGGTTGTAATTCCAAATCTTGGGATATATATACACACACACACACACACACAAAGTTCTTCTGGTCATATTTTGGTATGGTTAAAATGTGGAAGTTATAGGTTATTAAACAAGTACTTATGATGTTGTGTTGATATGAATTAAGGCCAAAGGCCTAATTCTAACTTATTCTTATATAAACTATCTATAGTGTGATAATGAGCGTGAAGTGTATGTGGTTTGTTATTAAAAAATTGGCTGATGTGAAAATTGTGGAGATATTGGTATTGGTTGAGTTATTGAGCTTCTATGCAAGTTTGAAATTTTTGGAATAGTTCAAATTACAGAAGAGATACTACCGAAATTTTAATAGAATATAGGAGGAGATTTAAGGCTTACGTAGTTTGAGACGGATTATTCCACCTCGTACAACGTGCCAGTCATGGCCTACAAAATTGATTATAGGCCAACAAAGATTCTGATATATAACATTATGAAGTGCCAAAAATCAATCCATGCCAATCCTGAATGGACTATTAGATGTCCAGCACGGAGAGAAGAAACTCAAGTGGAAGCTAGGTAATTGCAACATATCATTAAGACACTCTAGGAAATAAAAATACTAACATTCTACAAATTCTGACGAATTTAAATTCATAGGAGCCATATTGCAATTGTGGTCGATCATGGAACTGGATCCATGAATGTTGTGATTTTAGGAATAGATATAGAGAAGCTCATACCATACACTAATCGTGACCTAAAGGAAGCTCATGACCATGTCTGTAAAAAATAATTGCCTATTACTTGAAAAATATTAACCTATTATTGATAGTGATTTCATTTGTAATGCATTCTTACAACCTCACTTTTCCTATTTGTTACTAATACCGCACATAACATTGCAATATGGGTTTCTTTATCTGAGTGTGCACATATTGTCTGCACATGTGTTTACTGATACATGTGTTTCCATGTATTTGCAAAAGGCTAGAAACATAAAACAATTTTGTTTCTTGAACTTTCCTTTTCAGTAATAGATTTTCTGAATGGAAGGCAGTCATGGCTTTCAATTTTGCATGTATCATATATGGATTTTTAATTTAAATTGAGAGGGACCAAAGACACAAATACTTCCATAAATAGAAAAACCTTGTAAGTAGAATGAATACACATCAAGGCTCAAATTGTTGACCAAAAGAAAATTTGACAAACTTTGAAGTGTTATTTACACTTTGTTCAAAGTGCTATTTGTCCCAATTAAAAGAGTTCACAATTGGATTTAGACAAATTAACTTTAGGATATAATAAACTATGATACAATACTTTCTTTAAAATGTTATTTATACCTAATTAGAGTTTGCTACAAAATTTAGGCAAATCACTTTAGACATACCACCAGGTTGAGGGAAAAAAATTGAGATACAACAATTCTCAAAGAAAATACTCCAAAAATTAAAATTGATTGAATTTTTTAAGAGGCTCATTCATTTAAAAGGAAAAAAATACCAGTTCAATTAGAAATTAAACAAATATGTTTGCTAAATTACAACTGTAAAACTAATTTTGAAACTATAATTTCGGAACCAAACTTGTCCTATTGGTTCAATAGAAATGCATGTTGCCAGCTGAAATCTTTTGAGTTTAAAAGGAACCAGTGAATAGCCATAAGAAGTGCAAGGGCAAATTGAAGGCCTACCCTTTTCCCATTAGATAACTGAACTTGCGTCATGAGTTTATTCTTCTAAAATATCATGCTATAGGTTAAGAATTGTGATTAGGCAATTTGAGGTTGCACAATTTGGAAACTTCAATTGTTAAACATTTTATATACATCCATCAAGATATGGTACACAAGTTCATCACTTTTATGTACACCATTTTACTTACAAACTGTTTTTTTTGTAAAGAGCACAATAGTTCTATATATGTACACAATTTTGTGCATCTAATGCTTATCTGTACGTTCCAGTTATTTCACAACTTCAAAACCAAATTGTTGCTCCCCATATCCTTTGTAACGATCTCAATTGGAACTGTAGCCAAAGTTCAATTAGTCTTCATCCTAATATGAGTAAGTTTTTGCTTATTTTCTTGCCTTACATGAACCTCTGAAAATGAGGATGATCCATTGTGTCTACATATATATATTTTGTATTATTGCCAAGAAAAAAGAACAGCCAATCACTATTTTCCCCATCTAAATTCTTCTTATTGCAGAAATTTCTAGACCACTTAGGAGAGACATAATTCAATGAAATGTGCTTTCTTACATAATATGCTTCTACTTTTTTTAATTATATATTCCAAATAAAAGTGCAATTTTATGCTTTTAATTTTTTATGCTTGCACACAAATTAACAAATCTTCCTGAATCTGAAATTAAAAGGTAAGATATGAGTGCCTTAAATCAATCTTTTATGTCATAGTAGTTTGTTTTTGGACATTCTTCAGCCATTTTATAAGTTTGCTTTTTGAATGACTTTAACAACTCAACAGTATTGCAGTTTTCCTGCATTGGAGTCAAAATCCAATGCTTTTTCTTTTTAATTGCTTCTAGTCTTGAGAATGGTAGAATCAAATATTGAACTTCTAAATAGCAGGAATCAAATGTTGTTGTTAAGGCTATGATTTTCTTCTTACTTCCAAAATATTATTTTCTTATTATTGTTAATTAGTACAAAACATGTACAACTACGATCAATTTACCCTAATTTCTCATTACATAGTAAATTTTACTATTTAAAATACAAGAGATTTTACTTGCAACTGAACTCGCAACCTCTATGGAGAAGCATACAATTCTGTGTTTTGTACGTCATTATGACATAGAAATCCAAGTAGGCCTAAGGGATCCTAGATATACTGTTGTCAAAGCTTATATAGCTGAAGAATTCAGAGACATTTTGCCTACAACAATAAATAAAGATCCAGCTAAGCTTCTTCCATAGGTTACTTAATCTTCTAAGCCAATTGACACCCAATAGCCATCATCATTACCAACTCAACCAAAAGCACACTTCACTAAAGAACCAAACCTATCTAGAAGACATTGCCATCACACGTCAAACTAATTCCTCACTTTGAAGCTCTATTTTCAGAATGAATAATGTTATGAATCTTTCTCTAATAGACTTATTATTATTATTATTATTATTATTATTATTATTATTATTATTATTATTATTATTATTATTATTATTATCGTCCTATCAGTACATTGTTACATATTATGAGTTTGGACAGAACAAGATTTGAAGGTCTTTGATTGAATCTTCACTCATTTGCATTTAAAAATGAAAGATAGCTACTTATTAATTAGATTTGTGGTTTTCATATTCAAGTTGCTATTTTTGTAATAACCTATAACTTTTTCCACTAATTTTTGTTTTTATCTTCAACTATAGATCTAGAGTTTTGTTTGATACCATAGTACACATATTGCAAATAAGCATTGATTGCTTTTGGATTTGATTCACAGAATTGGGATCTATATGTTGGCTACTTTTGGATTAGATTCACAGAATTGGGATCTAAATGTATGTTCTTATTCATGTACATCTCCAAACTTTATTGTCTATATGGGTTTATTATTACCTCATATGCCTTCAGAATAATATCTATAGAAACTTTTTGCTGTGGTGTGCACTAATATAGAATTTGTTTGTTATAGCTTAGAGCCAAGGTATTCCAAGATATTAAGCATCATCTAAAAGAAATAATATAACAATCTGAATAACTCTATTACAGTATTATGTGAAACAAGTTATACACCAGAATAGCCAAATTGGTCTATTTTGTGAGACATGTCATACACTAGAATAGCCAAATTGGTTTTCTTACTTACATCCTGAATTCACTACAAAATGTAGTTTCTGTTATTATAAATACCACATAAGGCTTTTATTTAAATATAATTATACTAAAATAAGTGAATTCTATTATTTGATCCAAAAATATTAGACGAGTAATAAACTAAAGAAACGCTAAATCTTTATTTGAGCACTTGATGAAACAAGATTCAATGTATTGAGTTACAAGCCTACACACACACACACACACTCTCTCTCTCTCTCTCTATAGAGAGGCCTGGTTGTGCACAACCTAGACCCTCTCAAAAATTTAACTAGATTTAAAGTCATAAAAAATTTGAGATCTTAGCATATTAAAATGACAGAACCATTGATTTAAAAACAATTATGTTAGTGGCATTTTTCATAGCTTCCCCAACTCTATCAACAATATACAATAGTAAGTTATTACAACTGTCTTTTAAGCACCAATAATTGCTTTAAATTATTTGCAAGGTCAAAATAAAAATTTAGATGTTATCATTGTCGGGCAAATAACCACGCATATGCGTTGTTGACAAAATATAAAAAAGAACTTTTGGTTACATGATCAATGTCAAGACCAAACTTCTAAATTCATCAACAATAATATTGTAATAATTTAACAATTGCTACCGTAAAAACTTATTTTTTAGCCTCCAACAAGAACGGATAGAGAAAATGAGGAGGCCAAAAATTTTTTTTATGAGTTGGGTGGAACAGAGAGGAGGGAAAAGAGATCAGGGGAAGGGGAATAGAAATTTACTAAATGAAAAAACAGGAGAGATATATCTATGGAGAAAGAGAAAGAGGGCCGGGGGAGGGGGGAAAAATAATAACTCTATGTTTGGTACACGAGAATAGGACAGAATGGAAAGCATTTTCCACCCTGAATGCCTTTTTACCAGAATGGACTGAAAATTTTTTTTCAGTCTATTGTTTAGTAACCCAAGTCAAATTGAAATGTCATTCCTTTTCTAAAGTTTGGTATAATCACATTTAGGTGTCAAAATAGAATACAATATATATTAAGTTGACTTAATTGCCCTAAATTTTTTGTACTAGAATATATTATATTTTTATTTTGTTTGTTTGTGATTCTAAGGCTACAAAAAAATTTAATATTTTTTATTTTAAAATTCTTAATATTCTTGTTAAAATTAAATTAATTATACTCTTTAATTAATTTAAAATTTTAATAATTATTAGCATTATAATTAAGAATGCGAAAAAAATAAATAATAAAAATAGGAAGTTAAGTTTTTACACATTTGCATAAAAGTTAAAAATAATATTATAAACATTTTTATGGCAAAAAGGATATTCTAAGCACATATTAAACCAATTGTGATTTAAAAATATAAAAAATTATTAATTAAAATTATAAAAAAGCCTAATATTTTTTAAATTTTAAAAATAAAAAATTAGTGAACGTATTTTGGGTTAAAAAGAATTAGCAAAAAAAAAAGTGTGGGATAAAATTGACATTTATTTTTTAGGCCGTTGTAAGACGAAGTTGGAATGGCCATTCCCTAAATTTTGTTGAGGAATAAGATTCGAGAAAAAAGTTGGAATGACCATTCCAATGGGAAAGGTTTTTCTAATTTAAAATGTACATACCAAACATGAGACTGGAATAGACAAGTTGAAAATGTCTTTCCATTCCACCCCATTCTCGCATACCAAATGTGTGGTAAAAGTTTCTTAAAGAATATTGGCAAATTTACAATTTTGAAAAGGCCAATCACACATAAGCTCAAATGCTCTTCATTTAACTTGCCACTTGTAAAAAAAAAAAAGGGTGCTATGGTAACTCCCCTTTCTTTTTAAGAGGCCTGGCTATGCAAGGCATAACCTAGAGCCTCCCAAAAATTTAATTAGATTTAAAGTCACAAAATATTTGAGATCTTAGCATGTTAAAATGAGAAAAAAAAATTCAGTTCAAAAATAATTAGCCCAATAGCATTTTTCATTAGCCACCCCAACTCTATGAACAATATACAATAATAAGAAACTACAACTGTCTTTTAAGCACCAGTAATTGTTTTATATTATTTGCAAGGTCAAAATGAATATTTAGATGTTATCATTGTCGTGCAAATAACCAGGCATATACATTGTTGACAAAATATGAAAAAGAACATTTGGGTACATGATAAGTGTCAAGACCAAACTTCTAAATTCATCAACAACCAAAATGACTATAATGACCTTTGGTTCATCATTTATTTCCATCAACCTACCCTCCTTTGCCAACAATATCAATTCCTTCTCTTTCCCACTAAAATATTCACTGCCCACCTCCTCCACCTTGCTAAAAATTCATAAAATGGCTCTCAAATATTAAACCTCCTCCAATAGTATGAGCCTTTTCTTTCCCAACCGTACGTTGCCTACTGTTTATATTGTCTATGGTTTTTTGAATCTATGAGATCTTAAGGACTTTTAATTTTTTTTGAAAATTTTCTAGTATAATACATTATTCTTATCATTATATATGAATTGATTCACGAATTTAGGGTTTGGAAATTACTAACATATAACTGATTTCGGGCAAATAGATTTTGGTGTCTCACTAAGGAATATCTCTACGAATTTTGCCTTTATAATCCGGTTGCTTATGGTGGTGGTGACTAACAAAAATGGAGCTAGCATAATGTGGTAGTAGTTCAAGTGGTAAAAAAAAAGATAGATTTTTGGATTTTTATTTTTCTAATTAGTTGGTAGCGGTATACTGGTGTTGGTGGGATTTAGCAGTATTCATTAAGTCGATGGCGACGATGGCAGTGACGGTGGTTCAAGTGGTAAAAAAGAAAAATATTTTTTGTTTTTTGTTTTTAGATTAAGAAGTGCATTATGGCTTTTTCAATTAAAATATATATTGATAGGGGAGGTCTTGTTACTAAAACAATAAATGCAAGGAAGGTTTGTGTGATTTTTGAAAATTGAGAGGTGCCAAGTGAAATTGTCAGAAACTTTAGGGGAGGTTTCTATAATTATACCTTTTAGTTTTTGACTGTAGGTTATGGACCTTTTTGTATTGGATTCTTGATGCTCTTTTAATTCTTGTTTTTATGGTGTTTTTTGTTTTTTTTTTTCTGAGTAGGGTTTATACAAGCTCTTTCGTGAAAGGGCAAAAAGCTTTTACTATTTATCTGAAGCTAAGTATGACAAGGATTTGGAGCGAAACGAGCCGGAGTTCGTAGTGAAAGGAGAACAAAAAGGTTGAAAGCTAATGAATGAAGAAAAGGAAGAAAATGATGAAGAGAACAGTCTAATGATTGAAGAAATGGAAAAAGACGATGAAGATGAAAAACTTTTCGAAGACGGTCAGGCTGACAAAAAAATTTCATTTGATGCGGAAGAAAAGGAAAAAGGTGAAGAAAATGAAGATTTTTTCAAAAAATCAGGCCAAGAAGAAAATCCAATTTGATGATAAGATTAATGAATAAGATTATAGTTTTATAAGTTTAGGATGGCGTGTCTGATTAGGAAGTGCTATTTTTCTATATTCACATAAATTTTAATTGGAATAATGTTGAATAGGCCTGTCAATAAGTCGGATTCGAGTCGAAATTAAATATTTTGAATCCAAATCCGACCAAGAAAAAACGTTTTAGACTCGAAGCCCTATACCCGACGGGTATAGCCTTTTATTCCTGGATCCAGACCCCGATCAGGTCCAAAATCCAGTCAAATAAACCTGCAGACAATACCAAACCAAAAGAATGCAGAAAATAAATGTGCCAAATTTCTTCACAATCACCATCTCAAAAACTCAAATTCAACTTTCAATCCACCAAAGAAAATAACTTGAAAAAAAATATTCACCTCACAATATAATACTTGATCATATTTCACAAATATAATACTTGATTCTATTTCACAAAATATATCCTAATTCAAAATTTGGAAAATCCTTGATGCAGAGCTTCAAATATCACCAAAATAATGGTGCCATTTTCTAGCAAATCATATGAAGAGGATTGTCATTGGGAGAATATCAATGATATTGACCATTACTATTTTCTATTTTCTACCTTTTATATCCTATAATCACACTGATACTTTGACCTTAGATTATACCAAAAAGAACCCAATCATTAGTAGTTGCAATACAAGTAACAAAGGAAAGGATAACGGGATTGTGGTCAGAGAGAGAGAGAGAGAGAGAGTTGCCCATATCTTTCACTAGGAACTATGAAAACCATGCCTTCTGGACACAAAAAAAGTTTAATAAGCCATACTCAAAAAAAAAAAAAAAAAAAATCGTCAAGAAAGCTACTAAGCCGTGGGCCTAGTGATGTTAAAAAGTTGAGATTCTTCATCACCATGTCAACATCCACCACCATCATGCATGGATATATCTCGTTTGCCATCCATCCTTCACCACCATGTTAAGATCTCCACCACCACCATCAACAACCTCACAAAGCTAATTTCGTTTACTTTTTTTTTTTTCTCATTTCCAAGCCATTTCCATCACCCCTTCTTCCCTCCCTCTCTCAAACAAATTTCTTCCATGACTAAAAGAGTATTTTGGTCAAGAGATTTAGTGGGAGTGAAGAGATTTGGAGAGAGTTTTTTTTTGTTTGTTAGCAAATGTCCCTGAACGGATTTGGAGAAAGTTTGAGTTGGAGTTGGAGGGAAAATGAAAGAAAGAAAAAAGGACCAATGGTAAAAAAAAATGGTAGAGGGTAGGTTAGGTGGGTGGGTAGGTGGACATAAAATATATAATATAATATAATATAGTATAATATAATATAATATAATAATTATTTATTTATACAGGTACGGATTCGGGTCGAAATTGAATACTTTAAACCCGTATCTATTTTTTAAAGAAAAATTCGAGTTTGGGTCCGAGTCAAGTAAACAAAATTATACTTGTACTTGGATCCGAAAAAAATAGCGGGTTCGGGTTGAGTTTGGATTCAGACCCGACCCATTGACAAGCCTAATGTGAACATAGAGATGATATTTCTATATCGCATTTATATTTGTTTTCTGCAGTAGCACTTCATTTAGATAGTTATTTTTTGAAAATTTTTTTATTTGGTAAATTAAAAAGGTGACCGGAAAAAAGTTTTCTAAAAACAAGCCAAACAAACAGATCTACATCACTATTGTAGGAATAATATTTATTGTATTTCACAATTTCAGTATGGGTGGGACTGATGAAAAGGGCTCTCTTAGTCCGATTGCAGTATTCCATTTCCATAGAGAAGATCAAAACTCCAAATGGGATTTCAACGAAAAATTGCACTAGAATTTCAATTCTTTGATTGTCTTTCTTCTTTCTTTTTTTTTTGGGAGTAAAAGCATAAAGAATGAAGATCGGCGTATACTGGTTTCTATCTACATGACAGTGAGAATACCAATTTGAGCTAGAGTAACTACTACATTTGAGATGATAAATCTGCGATCACAAGATACTAAAATTGATGCAAGTTGGCTTCTTCTTTTTTTTTTTTATTTGAGGGAAGGCTTTTTTGATTGAGTGTAACCCTAAAATATTTCTAGAAACTTTGATATGTAATTGAGGGCCCTAGGTAATACGCAAAGTTTGATAAGGCATGAGACTATGCTGAAGTATAATGTCAATAAGCTGTTAGATGCGTCATTGTGCATCTTAACATGTGGAAACAGGGCACAGGCCTCGCAAGTTGGTCCTATGCCAATTCGTATCGGTTGGAGGTGATATAATTAGTCAGTGAAGATATGTAACTAGTTAGAAAAAATATATAATCAATTGATTAAAATTTAAAATCACTTTTCACTCTAAAATAACATAATTTTTTGGCTTCAAATTTAGCTATTCTAACTCAATTTCAACCATCTATCATTGACTGGCTAATTTAAACCGGACCATAAATTTGTTGAAATGGAAATTGTGAGGCCATGGTGGAAACATGAACTTGGAGCGGCTCCATGTTATCAGATGACAATATATTATTCTTTAATTGCAGTGGCCCCCTACCAATTTTATATAACTATCCATACTTCCGGGCAACATAGGACAACAAAAATGGCAATAAATAATAAACATCTTTGCCTCTTGCGAAATAATACTTCATCTTCAACCACTAGACTTTTCTCTTACCTATCACAAAAGATGCAGCCCCCAGCCTTTGACCCAACAGATAATGAAGCTGGCTTTAGGATATTGGAAGAAATGACTAGCGGTGCTGCCCACATACAAGAACAGATACTAGAAGAGATTTTAACCAAAAATAGAGGTGTTGAGTACCTACAACGTTTTCTTGATGGCCTCTCTGACAAGGAACTTTTCAAGAAGAAAGTTCCTGTGGCGGATTATGAAGATATCATCCCTTTCATTGAACGAATTGCTACTGGAGAGCCATCTGAGTTAATATCTTCTGACCCCATCACTGAGCTACTCCGGAGGTAGAGATACTTCTAAAATTTTTGGAGATTTATTTGTTACACAATTTTTTGGCTTTTTGAAAATTTTAATTTGTAGTTTTTCATGAAAATTTTAATATATAGGGTCCCTTAGATTATCATAATTGCAGGAATTCAAATTTAATAATTACACTTATGCCCTTTATATTTTCTATAACAAAAAAATTATTTTAACAATATAATCCAAAAATACTAATTGAATATCTTGAAATACTCTTAATTGTTTTTAATAACAAACAATAAGTTAAAAAAGGGGCAAATGGATCTAAACCCAAAATTTTTTGCCTCTCTAGTTTGGCCTTCCAAATTATTTACGCATGTTTTTTCTTAAATTAATCTTCTCTTTCTTACTGATATATTTGTTTGTAAGATTTTGATAGGTAAAATAGATTTATTTAAAATTTTTAGGTAACTGAGTTTTGAAGAATATAATTTGGTATAGATTGAAAGTTCGATGTAAAAGTATGAGTACTTTTGATATTTTTATAAACTAACTAATTAATTTTTTAAGTTTTTTTTTTAAAAGCACTAAGGGTATTTTAGGATGTTTGTTTGGTATTTTTGAATTGCATTATCAAAATAGTTTTTTTTGTTATGAAAAATATAAATACAAGTATA
Organism: Mitragyna speciosa; assembly: GCA_024721245.1. NCBI lineage: Eukaryota > Viridiplantae > Streptophyta > Magnoliopsida > Gentianales > Rubiaceae > Mitragyna > Mitragyna speciosa. The sequence goes on from CM045573.1 coordinate 10,936,885, forward strand.
TAAGTGTTATTATTAAAACCCGAGAGAAGATAGGTGCAATTATGATAAACCTTAAGGGAGATATGTGAAATTATTCCCTATATATAGAGGTTACAAAAAGTTAAAATCTATCAATATATTTTATTCATTGCAAAATAAGTACCATTTGTGATAGCCCCACCTTACCCTAAGGCGTACCAAAGAGTTTAGCCTGCCTAGCTTTTACCAGGACTTGGGTTAAGTCCGCACGAGAATCCATAAAACAATCGATATTCCATAGCAAACTCGTAAATACATTCATATGATTCAAACTTAAGAGTAAGGTACCAGTTAAGTAATTTACATCATAAATACCTAACTAAAACAGTAAAATCCCAAACATCCTTTTATTAACAAAATCCTACTAAGAACTACTCTTGAATCCTCACCACCAACCTTAATAATAGGAGCCTATTTAAGGAGAACAAATAAAAGAGGTGAGCTATAATAGCCCAGTGAGGTTCTCACACATGCAATCACACAGGCAGACAATTAGAAAACAAACCAATAAATAACATATGCCATAAAACAGTCCAAGAACAAGTTTAGTAAACAATTGATCAAATAAGGAAGAATACATCTCAACCACAGGAGCAAGCTCAACCACGGGAGTATCAAGTGCATAATCTTATGGCAATAGTGTTCGGACCAATAGAGAAAACCAGGTCCTTGCCAATATTCAGGTAAATATCAGATAACAGTACCCGAAACTACCAATGCACCTTTACCTTCTCAATACCTCCACTCCAGAGTGAGATCTCAACCCTGGAGGGTAAAACAGTTTGTTCAGTCCGGAGTTGGCCTCTTTGAGGAATCTCAACTCAGAAGAAAGAACACAATCCCTAACGCCCAACACCTTATATTCTCCTCAATACCAGTATGACTAACCGTGGTGTAACTGGTGAAAAATGACCACGGAAGTCTAGCCCGAAGGCTCAGTTCAGTTGAAAGTTCACAAACAAGTATATTCACATTTGATAGAAGTTGTGCATGTAACAAATTGTGGGATAGATGTGATAAAGTACACATCTTACCCTCATATAGCACTTGTAGTAGCTAACAAGTATCAAGCATAAAATGGAATTAGCACTTAAATATGCATCATTCGTACACAAGGAAACACTCATCTGAAAATTTCAAGAAAGTGCCCGTAAAACGTGCGAGGTTCAGACTCGGATCTTGAAATTCATAAGTAGCCTAATTAACCTACTAAATTTTCTTTCAAAAGAATTTTATAAAATATACCCAAGTTTAACTAGGGTTTTAAAATAAATGTGAATTGGTTATAAGGAAAATCCAAGAAGTTGAAATAAAGGAATCCGGGCAAAACCCTAAATCAACCAATAAAGAAATTTAAGAAATTCCTTTTTGAAAGTAATTTGGTTCTAAGGGCAAATAATTCATTAAGCGTCAAAATTAAGGTTAAATTCAAAAGGAATAATTAATACTGGAAATTCGTTACTTATTTCCGCTTTATTTACTATACTAGTTGCAAAACTTTAATAATTCGCTATAAATTTTGGACCAAAAGAAAATATTGCTAAATACTATGGACTAAAGAGGTAGTTTAAATAAATATTGATTAGGGTTCAAGGTGTTGGTGTAAGAAAAAATTTTGCCCAAAATAATTAATTTATCGATAAACTAGTTTTTAAAGTCCAAGAAAGATTTATTGGTAATAGTCAAGTATAATTTAATAACTTAGCAAAATTAATATAGGTTAAAATGAGAAAACTCCGAAATATCTTATACTTAGGTAAATTAATAGTTTTAAACTAATTAATATCAAACTAATGATATTTAATTAATTTAAGACTAGTTAAATAATAAATTAGGGTTATTTGGTGAAAACATACTAAATTAAGTGTAAAGTTAAACTAGTCAAAATTTCACTTACACATTTAAAAATCAAGCTTCTAACAAGTTTAAATCTTCAAAAATTTATAAGAATTTCTTCTTAAAATTGATTAACAAGGTTCCAAAATCATTGTACAATATTTTCCTAAAAACCGGTTAAGTAGATTAAGTTTATGGTGCTCAATATTTGGTGTCACTTCAACCAATTCACAATCTGAAATTTCCAGCAGTTCATGTCATCAAAACTTGGCCAAAACAAGGTTAATATAGCTGGAATTTTGCAAACTAGTAAAGCTGAAATTTGTTCAAGGTTTTGGAGCAAGGAAGTGCCAGTTTGCAAGCTGAAATTCCAGCAACTTCAGCCTACTAAACAGGCCTCAAATACTGAAATTTGTCCAAAATTTTTCCTCTAACAAGATTATCCAACATGCCTTCTAACTCTAGTCAAAATTTCAGCCATGAATGAATTCCAAGGTTTGCCACTCAAATAAAGCAACAATTCTTATGCAAGTCCATACTAATCAAGTAGACCATAACATAGTTAATCTACTATAAAAAAAAAAGATCAAAACAAGGGAAAACCTCCTAATCATGAGCATAAATATTCATATATATAACAAGAGAACAAAATATAACCGTAAATCTTAAGTACTTAATGAAATCATAAGAAAAGCATAAGAAATCCTCTATTAAAACTTGAAGGAACTTAAAGTTTCTTGAAGAATTTACCTCAAAATAGGTAGGGTTTTAGTTGAAGAAGAGTGAATGATTAGTCCCTTAAGAACCTTCAACTTTGAACAAGAACTTGAGCTTGAAACTTGGAGAGAATTTGATGAAATTTGAGGGGATTTCTTTTCTAGTTAGATTAAGCTTTTGGGGAAACATTAAGTTAGTCTTTTAAGTGTTTAAAATGGTTGAAATTGAAGAGTATTTTGGGCATTATGGTGGCTGGCCAAGAGGAGCAAAAAGTACAAGGAAATTTGAGCCAAAAAATTGAAAAGAATTGGTAAAAGTAAAAGCCAATAATAGGTGGCCATTCATGGTGCTAGGTGGCATAATTTTCAAAATATCTAAGTAATAGGTGGCCTTACTTTTCTAAATATCTAAGCTTGGTTGGTAACATTTAATTGGTGTAATTTTACTATGATTATCATCAAACATGTGTTAATAATAATTCAAGAAAAAATTGTAAAAGAAAATTATACAATAACAACTAATAAGGAAAATTTTCAATTAATATTCATAACATAGAAACTAAGTAGTTTTAAGATTCTAGGATTTTACACCATTGAGTAATTAAGATAGACAAAAGTGACAATGTTAGTACAGTGGAGGAAGTAAGGAGTATTTTGGTTCAAATTTCGCAATCGCAATCACTATCACTACAAATATTATTAGTCTTACTATGGATATGGATTTTAACGATTTCCCCCAATATATTTCGTTTAGTAATGGAATAAGTATCATCTCGCGAAAGAGTTAACAAGTTTGATAAAATAGTATTTTGAGGGAATGATAGAGACCCTATTTAATAGCTTTCAATCCGATTAAAGTATATAATAGTTATTTTTCAAATATCAACAATATGTGTTATTACTATTGACACTTATTCCCCACATTGATTTCTAAAACCAAACACCTCCAGCGAGTTCTTTTCTCTGATATTATAAGTCTTGTTGATATATCTGCAGCTCCGGTACTTCAGGCGGGAAGCAAAAATGGATTCCAACAACTGGCGGAATGTTAAAACGCAACGCATTCTTCTACAATATCGCTTCTACTATGCTAAACAAGTAAGAAAAGTAACAAAGCATTTAGTTTTCTTGACTTCTATTGCAATAGGTCAAAAGCAAGAGTGAAAGAAGGACAACTAAGATGAGCTGTTTCAATTCAGGAATTTCCCAGGCTTGAATGAAGGAAAACGGATGTACTTTCTTTTCATGGGACCCTCTGTCAATACGTCTGGTGGATTGGTGGTAAGAAATGCTGTAACAAGCCATTTTAACAACAAGGAATTAAGAAATATTAGTTTCAACTGGTTCAATATACTCACTAGCCCTGATGAGGTAATATTGTGTCAAGATGCCAAACAGAGTATGTACTCCCAGTTACTTTGTGGTCTAATACTGCGAGACGAGGTTGTGAGAGTTGGTACAATTTTTGCATCAACTTTCGTTCGGGTAATCAATTTTTTGGAGGAAAATTGGCAAGAACTTTGCTCCAATATAAGAACAGGACAAATAAGTGATTGGATTACTGACTCTAAGTGCAGGATGGCTGTTTCTTATATTTTGAATAAACAGATGATGAATTTGGCTGATTCAATTGAACTTGAATGTAAAGGAAAATCATGGGGAGGGATAATTAAGAAGCTTTGGCCTAGAGCCAAGTTTATTGAGGTAATTACTACGGGGTCTATGGCACAATATATTCCGAAAATCGAGTTTTATGGTGGTGGCTTGGACATTGTTTCATTGCCCTATGCTTGTTCCGAGGGATTATTTGGTATTAACTTGAAACCGCAGAGCAACCCTTATAATGTCTCGTACACTCTTTTACCATATTTGGCTTACTACGAGTTCTTGCCAGTAGACGATCATCAAAGTTTGGATTCCATGACCAAGGAAGATGTTCATTTGAAGGGTGGAATTGTTGATCTTGCCAATGTGAAAATTGGTCAGCGTTATGAACTTCTTGTGACTACATTTACAGGTACGATTTATCTTCCTTCAAATAACATAACCTTATTAGCTGGTGCCAAGTCATAAATACACAAACTGATCGATTTCTTACGAAATGGACTATGATAATATGTATGTTAGGATGCCAACGCAATCATCAACATCTTTGGTACTATTTTATCTTTTGTCATTAGAAAGTCCAAAGACAAAATCATGAGATATTAATACAATTCAGGAATTCAATAGGATCCAGCTACAGCTCAAGAGATGTTGTGGTAATTTAGCCTCTGTTAACATCATGTGACTTGCACGTAGTTTTAGAGGTTGATTATGAAGAGTTGGAGACAAGTACCAAATATAAACTCAAAATCTGAAAGTTCAGGAATTAAATTGACTAAATTTCAGGTTCACAGACTAAATTTTGGTTATGTGGAGCAGCAGTAATATTCTGTGTGTAAAAATATATAATAGCTAGAACGTCATATGAGTTAAACTAACACGGTATAGATCCAAATTATTGTCCTCCCTTGCATTTGATTTAGACCCTTGGGATTGCACTACTATCACAAAATAAGCGCTTTTAGACAATATAAGCACTTGATAAACAATATTCTATATATTTAGGAGTAGAGTTTTCCGTTTCATAAGCACTTAGAACAAGTTGGCAAATGGTGCTTTTGAAATAGTTTTTATGTTTTTTACAATAAAGTTTAACCATTTTATCATAAATTTAAAACAACATAATGCTTAGATATACATTTCAAAAAAGTATTTGTGCAAATATACCCCCAAAGAATTGATTTAAACACCTAATAAGCACTTTTTTTGAAACAGTGCTTTGTATTAAGCCACCGCTAGCTAAAATAGGCCTCAGTGATTTCGTCTATGGCAATGGCACTTGTACAGCAGCATGTATCAAAAGATTTAGGGAAGTTTTTTCTCTAATAAACATAGTAGCCATTACGTGTTGGCTTGTTTTGCAATAAATCGATTCTTGTTTACTTTTACTTGCATGCACTTTGTAAGCGGACATGGTGTAAATATTTTTTATACAAATACTTTTAGATAATTGTCCTGTGTACAAAAAGAAAATCTAAAAAATTAATCAAAACGTTGTGTCATGAACTTGAACAATCATACAAAAAATTATTAAATTATTAGCATATACAAGATTAATTCTTTATAAAATTTTTTCCTAAAGTTTTAGAAGTGAAGGGAGCCAGTGGAGGAAGATGGTGAAACCGAACCATTAGGAAAAATGAAAATAGAGATCCTTATTTAGTCAGTTTATGATGTTTACTTATCAGATTTTGCTAACAAAATGGTAAAAGAAAAAATAAAATGGATATTTAAGTGAAACAGATATACTTAAAATTTGAGTAGCAAGTTTTATTTGGATGATATTTATTACATTAGAAAAATTATAAATTTCGAAATATCATTGCCTCCTATCTTAACAAAATTGAGTGCATCTCAATCTGAACCTAATTTCTGTGCATTTATCCTTTTCAGGGCTATATAGATATCGAGTTGGAGACATTCTTATGGTCACAAATTTTCACAATTATGCTCCAGAATTCAAATTTGTTCAAAGGCAAAATGTGGTTCTAAGTGTTGACGCTGAAAAAACGACTGAAGAAAGCCTCTTCAAAGCAATTACACAAGCCATGCACGTCATTGAACCACTTGGCTTCCGCCTTACAGATTACACTAGTTATGCTGACATATCCTTCATTCCAGGTCACTACGTACTATTTTGGGAGCTTCAAATGAAGGGAAATGGCGGCATATCTGAACTTGAAAAAGGTAAAATGGAACAATGTTGCAATGTAGTGGAACAATCACTGGATGAGATGTACAGGAAGTTAAGGAATTGGCGCATTTTGAGTCCTTTGGAAATTAGAGTTGTAAAAGAAGGCACATTCATTGAGCTCATGGATTTTTTACTTTCTCGTGGAACTTCTTCTCTCAGTCAATACAAGACACCCAAGTGCATAAAGTCTGAGGAAGCCATCCAAATATTGGACTCAAGTGTGGTGGGAAAGTTTTCCAGTGAAGTGTTGCCTAGATTAAATGCCTAATACTTTTATATAAGTTGAATTGTAACATTATATTGACGGTTAAGAAAAAGTACAATCAGAACTGTAATGTTGGAGACTAAATGTGGTGCAGTGTATTTATCATCAGTCTAATAATCCATGTCATTAGTACTTGCAAACCATTAAAAAGTATTTATATTTCACATGACACTGTATATCTATGTGTTAAAAATCTTTTGTTTTTTGGGCTTTCTTTAGACTTTTAGATTTTCGAAAACCGTTTTTAAAATTTTTGTTCTAAACATGTTATTTAATTACCTTTTTTTATTTTAATGAGATTGGATAATTTTCAATTTTACCAAGACGATATGGTAGCACACAATCTTTTTACAACTTCATTCATCATATGCAAATCAAACGCACTATTTGTTTCCATTTGATAAAAGCATATCCACATCAGTTTGTTTAATCTGTCTGTATTGTCTTTTTAACTGAAGAAAGAAACAAAACTCAAGTTCCTAGAATGCATCAGCCAGAGATATCTGGTTCTTTGTGCAATGTATTTCATTCACCAGTCAGTGCAAGCATTGGCATCAAGTGTTCTCGACAGCTTCCCATTAGTACAGTTATGACTTTATTCAATCTTAAAGGTCAGAATGCAGAGACTTTTTTTTTTTTTTTTTCCCGGAAACTCTATATCAGATGTTATGGATGAAAGATAAACCAGCAAAAAAAAGAGAAAAACAAAGTTCTATACCAAGTATATCTATCTATAGGAAATCAATCTACAGAAACTTTTTGATTAATGATCAAAGCTTTCCATAGCTTAGGCCCCTTTTTCCTTGCCATGAGTACCGCATGTGCGATCTCTTCCTCGGGTGGCTTTTCTCATCTACTGCTATATTTTATTTTCCCAAAATGTGTGCTTTGAAGGGGGAATTGTTCTGTTTAAAGCAACAAAAACAATAATAGCAACAACAGTAATCAGGAAGTAGCTTTAACATCAAATTTTCATCAGGCTTCAGCCAGAAGCTCACGCCATATTCCTCTTCTCATGTTGTCTACACTTCCGAACATGCTAAAGTAACGAGATTCTTGACTGCTCGAGGTTGCAATTGCTGTAATGTATACCTCATTACCTCTGGCAACTGTAAATTCCTGATAATCCCAAATCCCCATTTGTAACCATCCTTACCAAAACAGAGCTCTACTTTGAAGCAGCCAAAAAACAAAAAAAAAAGTACGCACTCTTCATCCGTTAAAATATCAACTTGACTTTTAAAATTTCAGAAATTGTTCCTAAAAGAAATAAGAAAATTAATCAAAAGCCCAAGCATCCTCCGGTACCAAAAAAAGATACAAAAGAGTCCATCCATCCCCTTCCTTGTGCCCCGTACTTAAAGCGAAAATTTGCTGGATATGTGATTGTTACTATCAAAATATGGCATAATTCACACAAGTAAGTTTTAAATTTATAACCTAATACTTATTTCGTAAGTGCACGGGTCATTTGTAGTTGTGACAAGTATTAGGGTCGATCCCACAAGCAAACAAGAATTGACAAGTACCAAAGTTATTAACTTGCTCTATTATCTAAATAATCAACCTTTGTAGGTTAGAAAAGTGGTAGGAAAATCAAGTTCAAGTAAACAACAATAAAGGAACTTGTCAAATTAAGTTGACTAGGCTTAAGATTCCACTAAAGGTCACAAAATATAAAAGTTAAGCTTATGGCCAATATTTATTTCCACCCTTATTTAGGATTTAATTCTATTTGTACTCCAAACTAGATTTCTCTACGAATGGAAGACTACTAAAACATGAGTTTTCCTACTTCCGTGGTAAAGTTTTGCATGCCTTAGTTCATTTGGTTCATGAATTGTGGTGTTACAAGTGATGCAACAAGCCTTAATCTACCTATGAGAATCACTACTTCTGTGAGATTCACTATAGGTTCTATTTATTTCTTTCCATTATTAAGTGCAAGTTCCCTTGTCAAATAACAACTAAGATGACTTGAAATTAGTAGCTAATCAATAACAAGTGTTAAAGACCAAGTAAATGAATAAATAAGACTAAAGTATAGCCATAAACTTAATCAATCCTATCATTAGCTTCATCTCAAACCTAGTTTGATTCAACTTAGTATGACATGTTTAAGATTAGTTTAAGCACATATATAAAAGTAACAGCACATGCAAGAATGAAAATGAAAAGAATAAGGATAGAGTTGCTCATTTGGTAGATGATTTTGGCTCAAAGACTTGTCCTTACATTTTATCAAACATGTGGTGTACAAAAGATTTCATTCAAAGGAGTGTTTACAAGAAGATGAAATTTCTACTATAAAGATAAGAAAGAAACTCTACTCTAAGTATTTACAAGGAGTGCTCCTCCTACCAAGATTTAGTTCAAGCTTAACCAAGCCTAAAACCAAGCATAGAACCAAGTATATAACCAAGTATATTCTCAATGAACTACAAAGGCGAGTATTTATAGGAAAAACCCTAGCTCAAGTCATTGTACAAGTTGAAGATGATATGATGAAAGTTGATTTCAAATCTTGGAAACTCTTGCCTTGAATTTTGCAATATTCTCCTAGGGCTTTGTAGATGCAGCTGGACATTGAATTTAGCTATAAAAGTTGTGTGAATATGCTGCAAATTGCAGCCAGTCGACACTTACAAGTGGGCTTGATCTGTGGGTCATTCGCGGGTTAGCTGACTCGCGGATGTGACCCGCGGATTGCTCTTAGAGGATGGCCAAATCAACTTTCCCTCAAAACATCAAAATTGAAGGCGTTAGCTTTCCAATGCCACAAGAATCAGGTCATTTGAAGTTTTAGATGCAAAGATATGGCCAAAATACTGAGAGGTGGTCGGAAGGTCTTCGTAACACAAATTTACTTTAGTAATTTGGCATTTTGGCCATGAAAATGTGAGAACTGGATCTTGATGTCTACATGAGAAATGTGGAGAATTTTTTTAGCTTCAAAATGCAAGAAGAATCATCTGAATCCAATATTTGTAGCCCGAGTTATTGCTAAAATACTGAAATGTGTCATTGTCGCCAGCGATCTAGTTTTTACCAATTGTTCACTTCCATTGCTTCTTTGCCCTTCCTTTTGTTGATTTTTCCTTTGATGTCCTTGAGACCTTTTTTTACTATTTGAACCATAATTTCTTGGTAGAATTTGATGAATAATAATTATTTCGGAAATTTCCAAGCTTAAGTGATAAAAAAGATACAACTTGAATCAATCTTCAATTTGATAATCCTTATACTTCAATTGATGCAATTTGTTTCTAATCATCATTTACCTGCAAAATCAAATAGACTTGGGCATTAATTTGTTCAAAATGATAATTTTGTCTTAAAATCCTAATTTCTGATATAAAAACTCTAATTTTAGAGCAATCCTTGATTTGGTGAAAAATATTGAAATTGAACCATTTTTATATCAAAAATATCAAAAACATACTAAAAACACACTAAAATTATGTATAAAATACTATGAAAAAATAGGTAAAATTATTATTTATCAATATGTATTTGATGGTGGTGGAAATGTGTTTTGGGGTTGCAGATATCATTCTGCTGGTACTTTGATAAAAGCTCAAAGAGTTGAGATTCATTTGGAACCATGAGGCTTACGGCCGAGCAAGGTCATGATGCTAACAATTGTATTGACATTGATGTTAGACTGTAGGATCCCATTAAGGAGCATTTTCCTTACCCTTTCTTACGTTTCGTATGTGACAGCCCCACCTCACCCATAGGCGCACCAAAGGGCTTAGCGGACTGCCTGCCTAGCTCTCGCCAGGTCTCGATGCACGCACTCACGCGACCATCCAAGTGTACAGACATTAAAATAAACTAACATAGATTAAAATGGAATAAAAGAAAATACACTCTTGTTACTTAACTTAAAGATACAAGTCACATAAAAAGGTCACATGTCATAATTTACATAATTTCACAATAATAGCCTATCACCGTACGACTATTACAATAACTAAAATACTTATAAGAACCCAAAACCAATCGGTCCCGCTCAGTTTTTCAAGTAACCTGAGTAAGGAAAAACAAATAAAATGGAATGAGCTATAATAGCCCAGTGAATGTCCAATTCATGCAACATATCAAGAACTCATTATTTTGGGTCATTAAAATAATCAATAAATTAAATGAACGATATATAAGCAATTTAATTAACAGGTAGTCAATGGCGGATACAGGGCTCAACTACAGAAGCAAGCTTAACCGTAGAGGAGCAGGCACTGAACATGTAGCCACGATATTTGGACCGAGATAATAGCTCAGGTCTTAATCAAGGAACATATCAGTTTTTTATCAAGCACAATGCCCTAACCGCCAATCACCTTATAACCTCCGTACAAGCTACCACATCCGGGGGAGAAAAATCTCAACCCTGGAGGGCCAACACTCAATCAATAAAGTTCGATCCGGAGTTGGCCTCTTAGAGGATTCACAACTCAAAAGGAAAGAACATCATTCCCTACAACACCCAGCACCTTATGTCCTCCCACTTGCAGCCGGGTTGACTATCCGTGAAATAACGGGGAAGTTAGTCACGGTAGTCTCACACACAAATAACATTTTAAATAATAAAAGCATGTAACATATTGTGGAACAGATGTGATAAAGTACACATCTTTCCTCAAGTAACACATGTACTCACATAATAATTGCAAGTTAAGCATAATAGTCAAAAAGTAAAATTATCACATTTCATGCATCATGCACACATAAAGACACTCACCTTGAGAGCCTAAGAAAATATCTCGTGGAATGGTCGGGTTTCACTATCGGGTCCTGCAATTTGGAAGAGATAATCTAATGAAAACCCGATTTAAAACCCTAATTAACCTAGTAAGAAAATGCAAGAAATACCCCATTAAATTCTAGGTTTTTTTTTTTTCTAGGGTTTAGGGTTTAGGGTTTAGGGTTTAGGGTTTAGGGTTTAGGGTTTAGGGTTTTCATTTTAGGGTTTTTATTTTAGGGTTTTCTAGGGTTTTTCTAGGGTTTTCTAACAAAAATTGGGCATTATTTCCCCTAAATTTCAGCACTCCCAATCTTGTTTTTCATCAAGATTTCAATCATTAATCCCACAATTCCACAAGTTCTACAACTTCCTAGTTCAATCCAACCTCAAATTCAATCAAAACCTCACTAAATTTCAAGAATTAAGGTCCAAGAACTTTCACCCAAACAACATGTTCTTCATGAAATTTCAAAGTTCCAAGGCCACATACTAGTCTATTCAATCATAAGAACACTTTATCTAACAAGTATATATCAAGTTCTAACTAATTTCTTCAAATTTTACTAACAAGAACTTGGAATTAAACTTGAATAAAAACTAATTAAAACATGGAATTAGTAAGGCAAGTTCATAGTAAATACCTTAAAGATGCTTAGAACTTTGATTAGAATTGATAGAAATCCACTTCCTATGGTTGATTTGTGTTAACTTGAGAGATGAAAGTCCAAGAAGTTGAGAGCAAAAATGGGGGAAAGAAGAAGAGAAGTTTGGCCGGCCAAGGTGAAGGAAAGAGAGAGAAAAATAGTCTAGGAAAAATGAAAAAGAAATGAAGAAAAGATGAGAAAATGGTGGTCCAATAAAATTCTCACAAGAGTAAAGTAAAAAGTAGTCTTATTAATGCAAGAGTTGCTACTTGGATTAGTTTAATTGGTGAAAATTAATAACTCTTACCACTTAATAAATTCATTAGTTAGACATAAATTATTAAAGCAAAATAGAACAAAAATGAAAAGCAAGAACCGGCCACATGAAGTAAAAGAAAAAAAAAGAGAAAATTTCGGCCAAAAGAAAAGAAAAGAAAAGAAAGAATTTCGGCCAAGAAAGAAAGAAAAGAGAGAAAAAAAATTCCAGCTAGGGGAAAAGGAAAATAAGACAAGAAATTAAGTGAAACTTTTGAATAAAATTAGGCAAAATCCCAAGTAATCAAAAGACTAGAAAATAGTGAAATGAACTAGTAAAAATTTAAACCCTACTATAAGTTAATTGGTCAAGAAAATTATTCTAACTTTAGTACCTAAGTGTTCTTGCTTAGAATGAAAATCTTAACTAATTAACTTAATTAACTCAAGAAATCTTCCAACTAGTAATTCTATGATTATCACTTAACCCTAAATAATAGTAAAAATGCTTCTTATATGTGCATTTTCTAGGGTGTTACATCGTATGCTTACCTTTGAGATGCTATTCTTGAAAATTTTTGCTGAATTAGTTTGTCAACTTAAGATAAACTAGTTTAATTGGAGATTGATTTATTCCCCCTGTATGCATCTAGCTAGAGTTGCTGATGTTGAAATTACTAGAGGACCTGATGTTCCATTCCACCCAGGATAAGAGATTGGTGAAGTAGTTTCACATGATGCGCATCTAATTCTATTATATAACATGCAGTTACCCAAATACAATGCTGGAGCTAGGTCTTGATTGTTATTAATTTACGATTTTGCTTATTGTACAAGTGCCTTTTGAGGCTTCTACTATTGACATTGTCATGAATACTAGATAACAACTCTAGCATATCGAAGCATCTCTATGGAACAACTATTTGAAGATAAAAAGTCTTTCTTTTGATGTCCAACTATTTTGCTATTTGACCTGTTAATTTCTAAAATTATACTGAATATTCTTGAACTTGAAACTTTTGAAGTACATGGCTTTTTGAAATTTGACCTTTATGCCTGACTTTTTTGGTTGCATTAAATTGCATAAATTATACCTAGGAAAAAACAGTGGGATCAAATACTTGAGAATATTTGTTTTGTTTGTTATGCCTTCTTTTCTTGGGAAATCTCTTATTATCGAATACAAAAGTATATGGTTTTATGTATTGCACGTACCATTGTAGATCAAGTTAAAAGTAACACAGGTTAATGCTTTCAGATTTTTAATTAATGATGGTTAGTCCTTTTGTTTGCATAAGTTTTCTGATGGTATTTGATGTCTACTTACCTCTGCCTTTGCTTTCTTTCTCTTCCCTTTAAATATTTTATTTCTCTATTCAAGCTAGAAGTTTATTGTATGCTGTGGCACCTTTCTAATCAAACAAGTGTCTATATTGATATTCTTTCAAATTTAACCTTAATTGGTTGTTGACCCAATGATTGGAAAATCGAAACTCGATTGGTTTTTATATTATTTATGGGTTGTCATTTAAGGTGTGAAGGACTTTGTATCTTAATTTGCTCAATATTATTTATCAACTTCGCTATCAATTTCACATGTTTTTCAATGAAAATAGTGTGTTTGAACTTCTTTTCATTATTGTTGATAAGTAATAATTTTACCTATTTTAGTATAGTATTTTATATATAATTTTAGTGTGGGTTTAATATGTTTTTAATATTTTTGATATTAAAATGGCTCAATTTTATTATTTTCCATCAAATCAAGGTTTGCTCCAAAATTAAGATTTTTAGGCTGGAAATTAGGGTTTTAAGGCTAAATTATTATTTAGAACAAATTAATGGCCAAGTTTACTTGGTTTTGCAGAAAAAATGATAATTAAATACATGTTGGATCAATTGGAGCACAAGGACTATCAAAATTAAAGTTGGTTCAAGGCGGTATATTTTTACCATTTGAGCTTGGAATTTTCGACGATTACTTTCTTCAACAAATCCTACCAAGGAATTATGGTTCAAATGGTTGAAAAAGGTCTTAAGGGCATGAAAGGAATAATCAAAATTTGAAAAGGGCAAAAGGGTCAAAGAATAGTGATTCACAGGTCACATCCGTGAATCCAACCCGCGGATCGGCTCCCACTTGCAGAATTTCGGCTCTTGCAATTTGCAGCCTGTTCACACAACTTTTGCAAATAATTCCAATGTCCAGCTGCATCTGCACTGCCCTAGAATAATATTGCAAAGTTCAAGGAAAACTTTTACAAGATTTGGAATCAAATTTGATCATTATGTCTCCAACTTGGAAAGTGACTTCGAGCTAGGGTTTTTCCTATAAATACATGCCTTTGTAGTTCATAGAAGATATTCTTGGCTTTATGCTTGAAAGAGTATAAACCATAGCTTGGTAGGCGAAGCATTCCTTGTAAATACTTAGATTAGTTTTCTTTCTAGTTTTGTAGGAATATTCAATTCTTGTAACAAAACCTTGAAGGAACTTGTACTCAACATGTTTGATGGAATGAAGGAAGAAGATTTGGAGCCATAATTGAGCATTTCTTACCTTATTCTTTCTTATTTCATTCATGCATGCTTGTTTACTTTCAATTATATGCTTAGTATTATCTTTATCATGTTGAACTAAGTTGATTCCAACTAGATTTAGGATGAAGCTTTAATATGATTTGAACTAGTTTATGGCAAACTTATTCTTGTTTATTCATTTACTTGGTTTTAACACTTGTTGATTAGCTACCAACTTCAAGTCATCTAGTTGTTATTTGACAAAGAGATTTGCACTTAACAATGGAAAGAGGAAATGGAACTTATGTTGAATCTCACGAGAGTAGTGATTCACATAGGTAGATTAAGGTTTGAAGCCACAATTCATGAGTTTAATGAACTAGTGCATGCTAGACTTTACCACGAGAGTAGGAAAGCTCATGTATTAGTAGTCTTCCATTCATAGAGAGATCTAGTTTGGAGTAAAAATAGAATTGAATCCTAAACATGGATAAAAATCATCAGGGCCATAAGCTAAACTTTCATATTTGGTGGATTCTTAAGCCTAGTCAACTTTGTTTAATTAGTTACTTCATTATTTGTCTACTTGAATTTGATTTTCCTACCATTTCTCCACCACCAAAGTTTGATTCTCTAGATAATAAAGCAAGTCAATAGCTTTTGTAGTTGCTAAATCTTGTTTCCTTGTGTGATTGATCCTAATATTCGTCACAACTACAATTGACTCGTGCACTTGCGGAACGAATATTAGGTTATAAATTTTATTATTTGTTTGTGTGATTTGAAGTGGATTTATTACTATAGTTTGATATAACCTAAACTCACAATCAATTGTTGTTCGATCTCAGGATAAAAGTGAGACAGATTTTTACTATATATAAACTTTCTTATACATTGCTTAAACCTGATGACCAATAGCCATCCCACATCATCTCTCAAGTTAAATTTATTAATATTCAATCTGTCCTTGTGTTAAGAGAGAGATTCAAAAGGAGAGATAGAAACATACAAGTAAGAACAGAAATTTAGTTGACAAAGGAAAACTTATTAGACATTACATGTTGTTGTTGCTGTTACTGCCATCATGTCAATTGTCTTCTTACTTCTAAAATGTTATTTCCTTATTATTGTTAATTGGTATAAAACATATATTGCTGCAATCAAATTACCCCAATTTCTCATTTCATATTAAATTTTACCATTCAAAATACAAGAGTTTTCACTTGAAATTGAGCTCGCACCCACTATTGAGAAGCATACAATTCTTTGTTTCATATGTAATTATGACATAGAAACCCAATCAGGCCTAAGGGATCCTAGATACACTGCTGTGAAAGCTTATATAGCTGAAGAATTCAAGGACATTTTACCTACGACAACAAACAAAGATCTAGTTGAGCTTCTTCCACAGGCTACTTCATCTTCTAAGCCAATTGACACACAACATCCATCATTATCGGCAAGTCAACCAAAAGCACACTTCACTGCAGACCAAGCCCATCCAAAAGATGTCGACATCATACATCAAACTAATTCCTAACTTTGAAGCTCTATTTTCAAAATAAAAATGTCATGAATCTTTCTTTGATAGACTTATTATTATTATCCTAGTAGTATATTATTACATATTATGAGCTTGGATAGAACAAGTATGAAGGTCTTTAATTGAATCTTTACTCATTTGCATTTATAAATGAAAGACACCTACTTTTTAATTAGATTTCTAAAAGAGAAAATTATAGTTTTGGTACCAAAAATGTTTGAGCCATTGGTAGTTTTAGTCCTTAGAGTTTGGACAAAAGCAAATCTAGTGCCAAATGTTTCAATTTTTCAGTACATTTAGTCCTATTGAGGCAATTTTAGTCCCTAAAGTTTGTATGAAAACAAATTTAGTATCCAGTGTTTCAATTTTTTAGCACATTTAGTCCAATTGACTGGTTTTGTCAATCAGAATCCAATCATGTGATACTACTAGTAACCAAATTAAAAAAAATAAAAATCTTAATTGTCATAATTGATCATAAAAGGCACTAATTTATAATTAGTCTTTATTCAAAAGAAAATTAAAAAATGAAAAGAAAAAGCTAATAAACTTGGACAAAGTTCAAATTTTCAGACAAGCAATTAGTTATTTTACTCTCTCTCTCTCTCTCTCCACTCTTAAAAGAAAACCCTAAAACCATGCTTTAAAACAAACTTTTGCTCTTCAATGTTTCTAAAAATTCATTTAAAATTTGTTTAACTGTTTGTAATTATTATTCAAGATAAAACAGATGAGAAAAGTAGCAAATCGAAAAGTATATACATTTTTAAATTTGGTAACCTGCACATGAGTATCACATGATTAGATTCCCGTAAGATTTTGACAAAATCGATCAATAGGATTGAATGTACTGAAAAATTGAAACAATTGACACTAGATTTGCTTCCATCCAAACTTTAGGGACTAAAATTGCCTCAATAGGACTAAATGTGCTAAAAAATTGAAACATTTGATACTAGATTTGCTTTCCTCCATTCAGGACTAAAATTGCTGATGCCCCAAACATTAGGTACCAAAATTACAATTTTCTCTTTTTAAAATAGGTTACACACCAGAATTGTTGGTTTTTTCTGCGAGATAGGTTTATTTACATCTTGATTTCATTATAAAATGGAGTGTATGTTATCATAAATGCCAAATAAAGCTTTTATTTAACTATCATTATGCCAAAACAAGTGAATTCTATTATCATACAATCACCATAAATTTTCCTGCCTTCAATTGGGTTGTGCCTTGCACAGCCTGAGCCCTATGTGTGTGTGTGTGTGTGTAATACAAATCCTAAACAGACTACTAATCTAATAATTGCACACCCATTTAGTTCTTCTAGCACTAAATGTGCTTAATTAGCGAAACAAGAGTGGGTCGTGAACAACTAAATATTGAAACACAAGTTTTTAGTGAAAATTGTAGTTTTGGTACCCAATGTTTTGGGCATCAGTAGTTTCAATTCTTAAAGTTTGGGTGGAAGCAAATCTAATTCCAAATGTATCAATTTTTTAGCACATTTAGTCATATTGACCAGTTTTGTCAAAATCTTACTAAATCCAGTCATGTAATACTCACATATCGGTTACAAAAGTTTTCAAAAAGAACTAGAAGAAATAAAACATTTTAATTTTTATAATTTACAATTAAAGGCACTTATTTGAGTTCACATACAATAAATAAGCAAATAAAGGCAAAAAAAAAAAAATATACCTGAATAGTGCATTTGTGTGTGCCCCTTTAATTACAAATTAAGACAATAAAAATTTTGTCATTTTTTCTATTTTTTTTTTAAACTTTTGGATTTAGCATGCGAGTATCACGTGATTGGATTTTGATAAGATTTTGACAAAACTAGTTCATAGCACTAAACATGCTAAAAAATTAAAAGATTTGATATTAGATATCCAAACTTTAGAGACTGAAACTACCGATGTCCAAAATGTTTGGTATCAAAATTACAATTTTCTCCAAGTTTTTTAGTCACAATTCACTGTAAGCACATATTGATAAGAGAATAGTTTACCTATTTTAGTATAAGGTTTTATATATGTTTCTAGTGTGTTTTAGTAAGTTTTTAGTATTTTGATATAAAAATGGCTCATTTTTAATAAGTTTCTTCCAATTGAAGATTTTTCTAAAAATTAGGATTTTACTCGATTTTTATGGTTTTGAAGCGAAATCTATATATTGAGCAAATTAATGCATACTTTTTTGTAAATCTTGTAGGTTTTATATATTTAATCATAATTTGGATCAATTGGAGCAAAAGTCATCAGATTCTTAGTAGATTCAAGGATGATTGGATTAGGAGTTCAATGTACAAATTTAACATTCAAACTTCAAGATTTTTTTGCTCAACTTTTGAAAATTTTCATCAACAAATTCATCATGAAATTGAAGGATCAACATTGGAGAAAAGTCTCAAGGGCATCAAAGGAGTAACCAACAAAAGAGAAGGGCAAAGAAACAATGGAAGAAAAAGAATTGAAGAAAATTAAGGGTTGGCAACACTGACACATTTAAATATTTTGGCAATGACTTGAGCTACAAATATAAGATTGAGATGATTTTTATTGTATTTTAAAGTAAGAGGATGCTCTACATTTCTTATGAAGACATCAAAATCTATATCTCACGTTTGCATAACCAAATATCCAAATTACTGAAATACATTTGTGCTGCAAAGATCTTCCAACTACCTCTCAGTATTTTGGCCATATCTCATCATCCAAAGCTCCAAATGATCTAATTCTTATAATGTTGGAAAGCTAACTCAAAGCACTACAACTTTCATGTTTTGAGAAAATATTTGGCAATGACTAATTCCTTCTGCCATTGAGAGAGAAAATCCAATTCGCTCGAACAGACAGGCATGGTTCTGTAGTCATTGATGCTTCCATCTTCCTGGTTCAATTCGCGAACCAACATCTGCGGACTAACAAATCTCGGATGTCATCCACGGATCCACTCCAAGTTGCTATTTTTCGGCTGCCCTCAACTTGTAGCTTGTTCACATTCTTTTTTAAGATATATTCAATGTCTAACTGCATTTTGATTGCTCAAGAAAATGGTGCAAAGCTTAAGGAAGACTTTCGTGTCCAAAGGAATCAAATTTCATCATTTTGTCTAGCAACTTAGACAATGACATTATGCTTGATTCTTCTATAAAAAATGAGCTCTTGCAAAATATTTAGAACATGTCTTGAAGGAAGGAGCATTCCCAAAGTAGTTGTAGTTTAGTGTTTTCTTTATAAGTTGTTGTAGGAAATTCAATACTTGTGATGAAAACTCTTGGAGAATTCACATGTACTACATCATATTCAAGGAAGAAATGAAAGACTAAAGCTATGAAATGAGAATTTCTATCTGTTTCTCCTTATTTCCTTGCTTTGTTATGAATTATATTACTATGTTTAACTAAATATTTGTCTTAAGTTTAGATAAGTTAATGATATGATTTGAATGTTATTATACTTGCTATAACTTATATTTGCTTATTCATTAATCAAGGTGTAACATTTGTAGTAACTTGATCACCTATTACAAATCATTTAGTTGTTATTTGACATTGAGAAATGCCTATAACATTAGAAAATGGTAGATGAAGCCCATTATATACACACATGAAGATAGTGGTATAAGTAGGTAGATTGAGATTATTTAAGACCGCAATTTATACATTTCGCAAGAGTTTATCATGAGAATAGTTAAACTCTAGTCAATTCATTGTGAGGACAAGTTTTGATTTCATATGGAATTGCATTCCTAAGCAAGGAAAGATTAATATAGCAAGATGTTAATTTATTCAATCATATTAATGACAAATTAGTGGATTATAAGCCCTATTATTTGTATTTGTGAATTTCTTTCATTTGCTTTACTTCAAGTAATTGAATTTTCTTACTTTGCACACCACCCATTTGATGTTTCGTCTAAATAATAGAGCAAGTTAGTAGATTTAGTAGATTTGTGCTCATGTGAAAAAATCTAACCTTAACAATCCAACTTAGAAAAGCTAAGGGGTGAGCCTGACCCATTGAAGTTCGGCCAGAGATATTATTTTGCCAAGCTCTTTTTTGATAAGCTCTGGCGGTGAGCTAGGGTGGCTCAAAGTGCCAAGATGATATAAAAAGATCTACCTAGCACCTCGCTTCTTCCACAATATTGAATCAAGAGAAAATCAACATCAGGTTTGATAAGTCATAGAATTTTCCATCCGAAAGCTCAAGTTCATCCAAGAAAAATATAACATTTTGAATCACTTCGGAAGGCTTCATATAAACCAAACTTGGCATGATGCCATCAAGTTTAAAACTACTGAGGTCTTAAGCTGAGAATGATTCTATCAAAATAAAAGTTCTTAAGCTCTCAAGCTTATGTTCATATCATCAAACACACTCCAAACAAATTATTGAAGAGAACTGTTCGACCTCCTCAACCCAATATTATGGACAACTTCAGGCATGATTGACTAGTCAGCCGAAGTAAGCTCCAAGCTGAAGTTCATGAAGGATACTTGGCTGAGATCTACTTTGGCCATAATTGACGTGGTGTAGATTAGGTATAGCAAATATGAACAAAAACACACAAATCAAGTAATAAAAACTTAATTTCCCAACTTAATCCGCAAGTGCACGGGTCTATTGTAGTACTTAAAGTATTAGGTGTCGAATCCTACGAGGAATCAAATATGTGCACCTACTAAAGCTTTTTCACTAACTGTTATTATCTAAACACAATAAAAGTAGGATGAATATGGGGTCCCTTCAATAGAATAGGTATATGATTAAGAACATTTGTGGAATTCAAGTAAAGAAGCCTAGAACATAGAATCCACTAATGAATCATGCATGATTAACTTACTAAGTTTTACCTTACCTTGTTTAGAATCCAATTCTGTAAGTGTCATAACTAGATTTCTCTATGCAATGACAAGATCCCAACTATTCTCCTGATGAAATCTTATAAAAATATGAATTGTATTGATTCACCTAAGCATTCATTATGCTCATATGAACTACTTAAGCATTACTTGTTCATTTTCCATTCTTAAGTGCATCTCTCAATGTCAAACAACAACTAAATGACTTGCTTAAGTTGGCCATGCAAAAACAAGTGTTGAAACTTGAACAAGTAAATAAACAAATGCAAGCTTAGCAAGTGCAAGTGAATTAAGTCATGTTTGTTGATTCATTAGCTTCATCTATAATCTAGATGAAGAAGCATTTAGTTTAACATGGTTAATGAAACAACTAGAAGTTCAACTTCAAAGTAAGAATTCATGACAACTATTGAAAGTAAAAGAGATAGAGTTTAGGAATTGCTCAACCAATATTGGAATAAATGACTTTTCTTATCCACCTTCAAAAGTTGCACTACAAAAGTTCTCTTACAATATTCCTCACTATTCTATTGAAAGATGAAGAGAATTCTATTAATTCTCTACCAAGTTTAATGTAAAACTAAGCTAACAACTATTTCCTTTTGCTAAAACTTGTTACAAATGCTTTACAAATGACTTCTATTTATAGACAAATGTTCCTCAAGTCATTTTCCAATTTGCACGAATCATTAATGCATGAAAATGATGAAGATTTCCTTAGAAATTCCAAATGAGCACAAAAGTCTTCATTTATGTTTCCAATGTATCCTCCCACTTCCAAAACCCAATCTCCATTTGAAAATGTCTGCAAAAATAGCTAGAAGAAGATACAAGTTGAAACCCTAGAAAAGTCCAGCTGACCTACGATCTGTAGGTGGTGATCCTTGGGCTAGATCATGACCCGCGGATCACTCCCTATGGTTCCCACTTGATTTTTTGATTTTTGCTGAGCTGTATTCCACGTGTGTAAATATTTTTCACGTATTTCCATGGATGTTGATGAAGAATTAAATTTTTTATTATTTTTGGCACAATTATTTCTCCAAGTTGTTCATCAAATCCTAACTCTTTGAATCACCTTTTTAATTTGATTCTCTTTGATTCCAATTGATCCAAAATAAGTTTAGGTATGATGAACCTGCATTTTTACACAACAATCATGCATTAATTTACTCAAGTAAAGATTCCGTCTTAAAAACCCTAATTTTGGTAAAAACCCTAATTCTTATAAATTGTTAGAAAATGAGTCATTAGCATCCAAAATTATTATAATTCTACTAAAATAATATCTAAAACATATAATAGTATGTATAATAATATTGGTAAATTTATTACTAATCAAACTCCCCCATACTTAAATCATTACTTGTCCTCAAGTAATTGAAAAATCAAGAGATCAAAAACATGACTCAAGCATTTGAAATAACATAGGCCACCATTTTGAATGCAATTCCACAAAGTAAAGTAAATAGACATTATACAATTCCTTGAAAAGTTTTTAATACTCATCATACGAAGTAAAAGGAAAGTAATTATCTCAAGATTAAAACATACTCAACCAAATTTCATTATCTTACAAAATTTCACATACTAAGTATTCAATATGGACAATCATATACAATTCAATTTACACACAATAGGGACACATTGCATTTTACAATTTGTAAGTGTCTTTTGACGCGAAAGTTGACATTGTTAGATGCAAACCCCCAGTTACCCAACATTTTGATCATTTTAATCCACACTTTATACCTTAGTTTGAGAAGTGAAATTGCCTTTTGATGAAAAGATCGACATTGGTTGATAACGACCCCTTATTACTCCACAATTCGCTTTCAATCAAACTTGCTATGCATACTCTTAATTCAATTGTCGTTTGACGCGAAAATTGACATTTTGTGATGAAAATTCCCAGTTACTAAGCAATTTGAATCATTGGAGTAGAAATAAGTAAGCATTCACTATTGAACTTTATAATATTATTGTCCCTTAATTCAAATAAATATACTTTTTGTCAATATCTACCACTTGAGAATGTAAAATTAAGTAAAGAAAAGAAATTTAAAGTCAAATGTGCCCAATCAAGACATAATTACAACCATTTTACAACATATACTTTCTTAAAAACAAAACTCCTAATCACATAATGACTATTTTTTCATATAATTGTAGAAAATATTCAAGCAAAGTGCATAAATTATTTCAAAAAGTAAAGGAATCAACAAGTTCATGGCATGAAAGTGTGTTAATAAAGCAAAATTTTTAAAAATTTTGACCATATTTTACCAAAACGATATCTTGTCACTATTTACTCTAAATTCCAACCAAACATAATCTTATACCTTTTCCCCACACGCAGAATAAAACATTGTTCTCAATGTGTAAAGGAAATGTTAAGGATGAAAGACGGAACAAGAAAACTTCCCTTGTTTGGTTGAGAAGTTTCAAAACTTGATATTGTTATGTCTTTGAAATTCAATGACCTTGACAAGTCTCTCTTTGCAATGCTTCATCAATATTCCATATTTGGTCATTGTCCTTATTTCAAAGCTTAGACAATTTCAAATGTTATTTTAGCACATGCTTGAATGACAAATAAGCTCAAAAAGTGACATAACATGCTTCGAAAATCTTGATTTTCTCCATACTTAATTTGTGCAATAAGGCTCCAAGGGATGGAAATTTGGAATTGACATTGCATGAGCAAATGTGTTATAAATGGATGAAGTGAAAGACAAAAGAAACTTGTCCAAATTTGCTTGATAGCAAAAATTCACTTTTTCATGCCTTTTATTCAAAAATATGAAGTTAAACTTAAGTAAAGAAAATGCATACTCAGAACATGTTAAAGTGCTAATTTGATTGTCCAAAACATGTGCACAAACAACAAAACACATGTTGCAAGTGAACCAATTGAAAACCAATGAAAAAGAACTTAAAAAACCATTTTGAACAGTGATTCGCGTGTGTATACCCGCGGTTCATTAAGCCTGTCTGTGGATCTCTATGCAACGGATCACACAGACCTCTCAGAAGTTGATCCACGAGTACGATCCGCGGGCTGTGACCCGCGGATCGTAACCCGCGAATCACTCCCTGCAACAAGTAGTGAACTGCTTTTATTTGTGTTACTATTCTATTGGCCTTTTCCACTTTTTGCTGTACTTTCAACTTTAATTTTAACATGTTTTTGAACACTTTAACATTAGAAACAAGTTTGAATCATGAAAATACATGTGTGCAAACACAAACTTCTCAAATTTTTGCATCAAATTCACAATACTTTGCATAGATTGAGCATGAATTCCAAAGTTACATATTTTGCAAAATTTGAATCCACATTCCAAACCAATAATGCACACATGTTTCTTTGAGCATATTAAGCATTTAAATAAGGCCAAACAACATAAAATTTCTACGAATTACAAATTGACCTTTTTGCTCAAAAAGTTTCCCAACCATGAATAATAACTTTCATCAAATGCCAACTTCTAAAATACATCATGTAAAACATAATACACATGTATTCTTATAAGTATGAAATGTTAAAGAAGAGATTTTAGAGTCAAACTCATGATTGTAACTTCTTGAATCAAACTTGATCTTCATGTTCCAAGTTGCATTACCTACAAAACATGCAAATTAATATGCTTTAAACTACAAAATACTTAACAAAACAAACAAAAACTTCACAAAAATATTAAAAACGTTGGGTTGTCTCCCAACAAGCGCTTTATTTAGAGTTGAAAGCTAGACTTATTGGTGTATGCTTCGCTTGTTAGGACCAAAATCCAAAGAATTCTCCACTCCTTTGGATGTAGTTATGTCAATGAAATGCACTTGGTCATTTCTTCTCGTTGTTCTTCTTCTTGTGCTTCCAAAGTCTAGAAATGATATATTTGACACATCATCATTCAATCATCAATAAAATACATGTTAAAAGTAGAAGATGAATGTTTCAACATGTAATTCAAATCAAAAATTATTTCCTCATCTCCTACTTTTAACTTTAATATGTCATTCATAACATCAATTATTGTACCGGCGGTAGCAAGAAAAGGTCTATCAAGCATAATAGGCATGTTAACATCATCCCCCATATCTAAAACAACAAAATCAACCAGGATGATGAATTTGTCCACTTTCATTAAGACATTTTCAAAAATACCAAGTGGATGTCTAATGGACTTATCGGCTAGTTACAATGTGATATTTGTGCTTTGAACTTTTTTGAATCCTGGCCCTCTAGTTATTGACATAAGGAGTAATGACACACTTGTACCTAAATGACATAAAGCATTGGAAAATTAACATCATTTATAGTGCATGGGATAGAAAAACTCCCTGAATCTTGAGTTTTGGTGGAAGTTTGTTTTGTATCCTTGTACTATATTCCTTCGTGAGTGCTATGGTTGCAAAGTCATCAAGACTTTTTCTCCTTATCAATAAGTCCTTCAAAAACTTGTTGTACTTGGGAGCCTGTAAAAATGCATCTACAAAAGGAATATTTACATGTAACTGTTAAGCATTTGTGCAATCTTTCCCAATTCCTTCTTCTTGCTTTTATTTTTAAGCCTTTGTGGAAATGGAATTTGAGGTGGAAGAGGAATAGTTTGTGATTGAGAATTCATATTTTCCACACCAACTTCATTATCACTTACTATTTCCTTTCCTTTTTCTTCTTTTTCATCCTTTTCACTTCCACATTCTTCTATGATTGGTTCCTTTAACATTTTACCACTCCTCAATGCAATTGCTGGGACTTGTTCCTTCAGGATTAATTTCTATTTTACTTGGTAACTCCCCTTGTTTCCTAAGGTTCATTTGTTCGGCTATTTGAAAATTTTTATTTTTTAAAGATCTTGCCATACCTAACATTCTTCTTTCAAGTTGCTCAACCATTTCCATCACCTTCTCATTTGCCACCTCCTAAGTTGGTTTATTTTGTGAAAATCCAAATTGAGTTATCATCTTTGGCTCCCTCCATCTAAGATTTGGATGGTTTCTTCACTGGAGTTGTACGTGTTTGAAAAATGATTATTCACAGAAGAAGAAGGCTTATAATTATTGATATATTGAACTTGTGCGCATGAAAATGGGTCATGAAAATCACCACACATATGACAATATGCAACATTATTTGATGAATTTGAACTACTAGAGACATGCTTGTTGAAAACATTCATCATATTTGCATTTGAACTCTAAGCATATTTAAAGTATCAATTTCATACATATTTTGTGTTCTTCTAGGAATACTTCTTTCATTGGCCTATTGGTAATGATTTGCTACCATTTTCTCTATAAACTCTTGGACTTTTTCCGCTAACTTTGCCATGAGAGCTTCTCTTGCGGCTGCATCTATATTGATTTTTTTTTATAATTAAATTCATTATAAAATGTTTGAATTATTAACCAATCAGGAAGTTCGTGGTGTGGTCATTTTCTTATTAAATCCTTAAATCGATCCCAAACCTCATATAGAGACTCTTCTTCGTGGTGAAATTTGTAATGTCCATTCTTCTTGCGGTTTTTTCCGAAGGGAAATATTTGTTCAAAAATACTTTAGAAAGGTCCGTCCAAGTTGCAAAAGTATTTAGTGGATATGTTTGAAGCCATTGCTTGGCTTTGTCTCTTAAAGAGAATGGAAATAATCCAAGCCTTATGGCATCTTCAAAAATACCATTTAGTTTTATTATATCACATATTTTCATGAAATTAGCCAAGTGCAAATGTGGATCTTCATTTACATTACCACCAAATTGGTTTTGTTGAACTATTTGTATTAAATCGGGTTTAAGTTCAAAATTATTTGCATTTACCGGTGGTCTAATTATACTAATATGAGAATCGGTTGGATCTGGCATTGCAAAATCTTTTAAATAACGAGTTTGAGGATTAGGATTTTGGTTTACCATTTCCATAACTACCTCTTGTGGATGTTCTTGAGGTTGAGATGTACTTGAGGTGTTATTAATCTCCTCTACCTTAACTTGTTCTTTTTGCCTTTGTCTCATTGCCTTCCTTGTGATTTTTTCAATTTCCAGATAAAATGGAAGCATCACTCTTAAACTCCTATGCATACACCTACAAAACAAAATAAAAGGATTATTTACAAATAAATACAATAAAGTTTAGATTAATAAAGTTAGCTTTGGCCTTAGCATTGCCTTGATTCCCCAGCAACGGCGCCAAAAACTTGACGTGGTATAGATTAAGTATAGCAAATATGAACAAATGCACACAAATCAAGTAATAAAAACTTAATCTCCCAATTTAATCCGCAAGTGCATGGGTCTATTGTAGTACTTAGAGTATTAAGTGTCAAATCCTATGAGGAATCAAATATGTGCACCTACTAAAACTTTTTCACTAACTGTTATTATCTAAACACAATAAAAGCAACATGAATATGGGGTCCCTTCAATAGAATAGGTATATGATTGAGAAAATTTGTAGAATTCAAGCAAAGAAGCCTAGAACATAGAATCCACTAATGAACCATGCATGATTAACTTACTAAGTTTTACCTTGTCTTGTTTAGAATTCAATTCTGTTAGTGTCATAACTAGATTTCTCTATGCAATGACAAGATCCCAACTATTCTCATGATGAAATCTTTTGAAAATATGAATTGTATTGATTCAGCTAAGCATTCATTATGCTCATATGAACTACTTAAGCATTACTTGTTCATTTAACATTGTTAAGTGCATCTCTCAATGTCAAATAACAACTAAATGACTTGCTTAAGTTGGCCATGCAAAAACAAGTGTTGAATCTTGAACAAATAAATAAACAAATGCAAGCTTAGCAAGTACAAGTGAATTAAGTCATATTTGTTGATTCATTAGCTTCATCTATGATCTAGATGAAGCTTTTAGTTCAATATCGTTAATGAAACAAATAGAAGTTCAACTTCAAAGTAAGAATTCATGACAACAATTGAAAATAAAGATAGAGTTTAAGAATTGCTCAACCAATATTGAAATATACGACTCTTCTTATCCACCTTCAAAAGTTGCACTACAAAAGTTCTCTTACAATGTTCCTCACTATTCTATTGAAGGATGAAGAGAATTTTATTAATTCTCTACCAAGTTTAATGTAAAACTAAGCTAACAACTATTTCCTTCTGCCAAAACCTATTACAAATGCTTTATAAATGACTTCTATTCATAGACAAATGTTTCTCAAGTCATTTTCCAATTTGCATGAATCATTAATGCATGAAAATGATGAAGATTTGCTTGGGGATTCCAAATGAGTACAAAAGTTTTCATTTATGTTTCCAATGTATCCTCGCACTTACAAAACCCTATCCCCATTTGAAAATATTTGCAAAAATTGCTGGAAGAAAATACAAGTTGAAGCCCTA
This sequence comes from Mitragyna speciosa, assembly GCA_024721245.1. Lineage (NCBI taxonomy): Eukaryota > Viridiplantae > Streptophyta > Magnoliopsida > Gentianales > Rubiaceae > Mitragyna > Mitragyna speciosa. The sequence goes on from CM045573.1 coordinate 10,965,479, forward strand.
GAAAAGTCCAACCGACCTACAATCCGCAGGTCATGACCCGCAGATCACTCCTTATGGTCCCCATTTGATTTTCTGATTTTTGCTGAGCTATATTCCATGTGTGCAAGTATTTTTCATGTATTTTTACGCATGTTGATGAAGAATTGAATTTTTCATTATTTTTGGCACAATTAATTCTCCTAGTTGTTCATCAAATCCTAGCTCTTTGAATCACCTTTTTAATTTGATTCTCTTCGACTCCAATTGATCCAAAATAAGTTGTATGATGAACCTACATTTTTACACAACAATCGTGCATTAATTTGCTCAAGTAAAAATTCCATCTTAAAAATCTTAATTTTGGTAAAAACTCTAATTCTTATAAATTGTTAGAAAATGAGTCATTTACATCCGAAATTATTATAATTCTACTAATATAATATCTAAAACATATAATAATATGTATAATAATATTGATAAATTTATTACTTATCAATAATCAAAGCATTTGCTCTCAGATTTCCTTTTTGGCCTAATCAGGCAAGAATACCTTCTAAGGTTCATAAAGATCAAACTTAGCCACAATTCTGGTTCAACACATTCCAAACATCAGGGATGGAAATCATTTGGGATAAAGAGCATTGGGACCTCTCATCGTTTTGAAAATAACTCTACTTAAAAAGTTGGACGAAGTTATATGTTGCTCATTTGGTTAAGAGTTGTTATGTCCCCATTCTTAATAACTCATTAAGACGTGCAACATTGAGATAAGTTAGCTCGTTTGACTAAACCATCCTTTTAGCCATCATTATTAACTTCGTTACAAGAAAAGAACTTGAAGGATGAAGACCTTAGCAATTCGTTCGAAGTAGAACTAAGTTAAGTTCAGCTGATTAAGTAGCTCTTTTAGTTATTACGGCGAAAGTTGTTATGAATTTGAAAAACAAGTTTAGTTCGTTATAGTAATTGCTAGACAAGATATTTAAAGAATAGTTTGCAAGATCAAGGCGAAATTGTTAAAGAACAAATCAAGAAATTAGAGAACAATAGCACTAGATGTTTTATTCCATAAAGTACAAAACAGTACATGAAGGAGACAGATTACAAAGTTCACAAAAACCAATATAAGACTTCTACATCAAAGAGAGAAGTCAACATTTCTTTTTCACTAGTACTCAGAGGAACACCCTGAGGCAAACCAAACTGAAGTAGTGAGCTAGCCGTAATGGATCAGCTTGGAAAGGTTTACAAGTAACAAAGCGACCCAAGCACTGAACAGAGAAGAAAAGAAGAAAAACCCCAAAGGTCTGGGGGCTGGAAATAGCAACGACAGCTAGGGCTTCAAAGGACTTTTAGTTTCAATCCAGAAAGGCCAGTTCCTTTCCAATCCAAAAGCCATCATGCTCGATTGTAGCTGCCTGACCCTAGAGAGCTTTTAGGAAGTTGCTTATCTGTCCCTAGTATGGCAGACTAGGAAGAAACTTCCATAGAATGTCAGGCCACATCAGGGAGCCTTCGCCCAACTCAGAAATGCCTGACATAATGGAAAACATGAAGCCACCCAATCAAAGATAATGGAAAATATGAAGCCTCCATGGTTAGATAACTCCGGCGAACTAGAGATAATATTTTCCTTCCTAATACTCATTTTTTTTTCCCCAAAGAACTCTCAAGAATAGATAGAGAAATATGACTTACAACTTTGCAACATTTTTCTAATAAAGTGAAGAGATGAACTGAAGCTCCAAAATATTTATAGGGGGAAAATAAGAGATTCGAAAAGACAATTTTGAAAAGACGCAACACTTCAATGTTGATTTTATGAACTTAGCATGATATGAGAAAAGATTTTCCTTGGAAATTGGAGATACTCTTCAAGGAAACCGCCATTTATTGGCATTTATTGTTGTTCACTGAATGTTTTTCTTTTGTTTTTATCCAAAAGAAGGCTAGCATACTTAGGTAAGAAATTTGCACCTCAAGCATCATACCCGAAGCATCTTTCCCAAGCTAAGGGCAAGTCATGCGGCAGATTTTGATAACCCAGCCTATTGATAAAATATTGGGCTAAGTCTGAATATAAATGCCCAATAAATACTCTAATCCTTATACCAGGTCTTGTCACTGCAATATAACTTAATGGGCAAGGATAAAGCCCATATGGGATAATGTTTAGAATTTAATGCCATAGGTACTTATGGTTATATTAGCTCGGCTTAGGCCAAGCTATGTTAATACATTTTATAAGAGCTAACACAGGTCCTCACCGACCTCATCTGTGTTATGACAACATAAGCCGGTCCGATACAGTACTATTAGACCTCTAAGCTAGTCCAGATCAAGTCACACTTTAGCACATTTTGATTCCTCAAATAGCGAGCTATCTTGAGATCACTACAAAAAAATATTTCTTTTGTGACAAATTTTTTGTGACAGCAGACAGATTCGTCAGGAAAAGTCAAGTTTTTTATGACGACTTGTCATGTAAACAACTTCAAAATGAGCTGAAGTTTTCCCACACCCATTCGTCAGGAAAAGTTTTCATACTCCCTCCATTTTTTCCCACCAGTATATTTCCCAACTTTTGGACCACACAAAATCACTTTTCCTTCTCTTTCTCCCCTGACGGCTATCTACTTCCTCTAGCCCACTCTCCACAACATCCAGGCATCATTCTTGACCATTCTTTCCATCTCAACTTCTCTTCCTTCATCTTTAAGACCTTGTTGGACGATTGCAAGAGACTTGGTGGCAATTGGTAGAAATTGGAAGCCTTAAGGTAGTCTCTCTCTCACTCTCTCTCTCTCTCTCTCTCTCTCTCTCTTTTGCGAGCAGTCTTCCTATTTTCCTCAATCTAAGATGCTGATTTTGACATCTCCTCTACCTATTTGCTGTGAAAAAAGGTCAAGCTCTCTTCTTCTTACTCAATTTTTAGTTTTTCCAAAATTTGGTTAACCCAATTTGCAACTCTCAACATTCAATTTTTGTGTAAATTCTTGCATTATTTATCATCTGTCTAGTTTTCCTAAAATTTTTTTGATATGGGTTGTAGGTTTGGAGCAAAGTTGCGATTTTGGTAGCATTAGTTAATGATTTCTCACATAAGATTGGGATTTCAACCAGATTCCTCGGCCTCTTCCAAAGCAAAAACAAGAGGGGTGATATTATGTTATAAAAATGCCCAATGCAATTTAGGGACATGAACTTAAGCAGCTTGGGAAGAAGTAAGGTGACAACTTTCTTACCAAGAACACACCTTGGTGTCGAATAATCTACTGAAATTCTCTCTTTTTTTTTTCCTTCCATATTTGTGGGGAATCTTATGATAGTGCTATTGTTTTGAAATATTTTACTTTTGTTGCTATAATGACTAAAAGATGAAAACTTTCATAGACTTTGTACTCAGTAGATAGTATATAATGTATAGAAAAGTTCAAATCAGACGCAAATTTGAGATATTTCCAGACACCTCTATGTTGATAATATAGTTTGCTGAAGCAACATAATCATCGGTTAGATAGTTCTCTAGCAAATGAGTGTAGAATCATTGAGATTATGCTATATGCCTATAGAATTCCATGTGAAACATAATAAAATGGTGGTGGGTTTTGTTTTTGTTTTGCATGTGAAATCTTATAACATGAATATTAGCTTGCTTTCACTTGCAGTATAGTGTTGCCTCTCTTGGATCATAATTAGTTTTCTAGTCCTACTTTTGGTTGAGCATTAACTGGTATGCTTGAATTAACTGGTATGCTTGAAATCTTAGAACATAAATATTAGCTTGCTTTCACTTTCAATATAGTGTTGCCTCTCTCAGATCATAAGTAGTTTTCTAGTCCTACTTTTGGTTAGCATTAACTGGTATGCATGAATTTCATGTTGATATGAGTTTTCTTATTAACCACATATCTTAAATTTCATGTGATACAAGTTTTCTTATCAGTATCTTGCTTTTATCTGATGGAAAAGGTGAATTTGTGCTATACTAATTTACTCTCATGGGCTGAATTTTTCTCTACTTGTAATTTTTGCTAAATTAGCTTTCTCTAAGTAGTGAATTTTGGAATGACAGTTAATTATCCTATTTCACAAGCATTAGTTTCCCATCATTTTTTTGACATGGGTTGTGAGTTTGACTTATATGTTTTATGGTCTAAGTCTTTGTCAATATACAACGTGAGAGTCTAGTTAGCTTGGCATTGTAGAATACATAGTTGCTGATGATGTATCTACAATACGTTGACTTGGTGGGAGCCAATAGATTGTGGGAAGCAACTCACTCCCAACAGAAAGTTCCAAACTGGTGTATCTGTCGTATTGTAAATATTTCTTGTCTGCCATCTTTTCAAGATCATATTCTCTTGTATTGTTTAGCAAGATCTATAATACCTAGAGCAAAACCATTGTGATACAATTAAAAATAATGCAGACGAAAAATAGAATGAGCTTCATTTTGGAAATATTATTTAGATAATATCAAAGCTGTGTTTTTTCCTCAAGAGTTGAGGATACTTTATGCTTAGCTTAATGAGTGGCATATGTCACAAGCTTGGAGCATGTAAATTCTTGGTTTTATCAGTAAGCTATGCTATTTGTTAGTAATGTACTAAAGCCAATTCAAAGATTAATATTTATATTTATTGCCAAGTGATTAGGAACCTAAAGGGTCACACAAAAAAAGAACTAATTCTTGGGTTAAATTGATTAAGGGATTAATTTGTGAAATAATTAATCCTAAGGGCTTGTTAATAAATAAAGCAATTTTAATAGTGGAATAATTTCCTTTTGAAGGAAATTAAAACCTACTAAAAATCTTTTTTGGTAAGATATTCTTATCATATTAGAAAAAGGTAACTTACCGAATTCTTGCAGGACAAGATCTCTTATTTGTTGCTCTATAAATAAGTCCCTAGACATCAAGACTTGACACACAAGAAAACATTCTTAAAAGTTAGAGAGAGAAAAATAGCTAAAAATAGTTTTTCTATATTCTCTACGTTTGTGGTGTGTCGAGGGGATTTAGCATATTGCCTTGGTGTTGCTCAATCCTATCAAGCATCCCAAGAAGGTGTTTGTGTAGATACCTTAGAGGCCGGACACGTGTGGGACTGTGGTTGACATTGCTTTATCGTTAAATTTCCTCACCAATTTGATTGCAGATTATGCCACCAAGAGGTACGTCTTATTACTTTACAGATAATCAATGATCTTGGTTGAAAATCAAACTTTAAATTCCGCTACGTCAATTAGATATTGGCATGTTGATTTTCTTACAGTGGTATCAGAGCATCGTGTTTTGACTATCTGTATATTATATGTTGTCATGAATAATTTGTTTTATTTGTATATGTAATTTAATTGAATTATTTGAGAAGTTATATTTTGAAAAATTGTTTCAAAATATATATATGAAAATTTGGTTAAAAATATTTATACAAATATTTGTTGGACGAAAATTTTAAAGGAAATCTTGTTTTCTTGGGAATCTTTGTCCGATTTTGGTTTTCTAGAATTAAAAATAAAAAAAATTCTTGAAAATTGTTTTTGGGAATTTTCAATTTCTATTTCAAAATAAAAAAAAGAAGAAATTTGGACTTCTTTTGCCGGAATAATTCCGGCGTTGCAAACGGCCAACCAAGTGGCGATTGGCGAGATTGCCTCTGGCCACGATCCAGAAGAGTTCTGGTCGCACCCGGAGGAGATCTATGGCCAGCCGGAGAAGAGTTCTGGTCGCGACGAAATCTCAGCACCAAAGAAGTTCTGGTAGCATCGCATGGCCACGATCCGATGACCATGGGTCCAAAAGTAGATGGCCAGAGTAAGATCTGGTCGGATGTTGCACACTGGATATTGATCTGGCGAGGGAGAGCCGCCGTCGGCAAAGAAGGGAGAAAAGCTTAAGGAAAAGATGACCTGGACGGTGTCATTTTTTTTGGTTGGGAAATCCAAGCCAAAACGACATCGTTTTGGTCAAAAGAAAAAAAAAAGGGAAAAAAGGAAAAACGCGGTTTGACCATTCGTTTTGACTACGCGGTTCGACCAGCCGATTGACTCGAGGCTTACGGTCCTGACCAAGCCCAAAAACAAAAACAAAAAAGTTGGTCAAAAGCACGTTTTGACACACCAGAAAGGGTCAATTTTTCCCTTTTTGCAATTTAACCCCAGTTTTCTTTCTTCTTTCTTTGTTTATTGGCCCAAATAATTTTTGTCTAATTATTTTTCACCTAGAAACTTCTCAAATGATTCAATTAAATAGATTCTAATGTGACCTAGAATTAATATACATATAGATTCATGACTGAAAGTTTATATATTCATTTAATATGAGTATTTGAGTAATATATCATATGTGATTTATATTTGAATATAAATAATGTGATTTATTTAATTACATATTGTATGCCTTTAATTGATCAAATATATATTTTCATATGTGATATCTATGTAGTGATGAGACCACTAAATTTATCCCTCAGTAAAATCATAGCTATTATTACAATTTAAACAATTCTTGTTAGAATAATTTGTTGAGTTAACTCAAGGTTATTCTACCTTGAATGTGTTTAATGTGAGATATGATCTCTAAATAATAGTTTTGATTCAATTAAAATATTAAATCATGTATAGTTGCCTTCTATTATTATAGTTTAAACAATTTTTGTTAGAATAATTTGTTGAGCTAGCTCAAGGTTGTTCTACTAAAAACATGTTTATACTATGAGATGTAATCTTTGAATAATAGATTTGATTTAACAAAAGTCTGTGACTTGTTGAGCTAACTCAAGGTCATGTATTTTTGAGGCAAGGAGTTAGGAGACATATGTGATATGTTTATTAATAGTTGATACCTAACTATCTAAGAATTGCAAAGGTTGTAATAGGTAATCGTTATCTACCTATTGAAATTATTTTTGATTTGTTGAGCTAACTCAAGATTAAACATAATTAAAATGGGAATCCTAGCCCACTAAAATTTTGTGAAAATTCTAGAATCAATAATGAGGGATATTGATTTACATAAAAATAGTGTGAGCAAAACCAAAATTTTATGTCATTATATGATTTTATTTTTGGTTTTGTTTATTGCATAAATGTGAAATCTTATTCTATCTTTTTTTTTTCTGTTGTAGAAAATGAGTAACAGTATGAATTTGCATAATATTTTGTTTGTCATCAAGCTCACTGGCCCAAATTTCATTAATTGGGTCCAAAACCTAAGAATTGTTCTTAGGAATGAGAAGTTGCTTTATGTACTTGATAATCCTATTCCTGTGGAGCCTACTGATAATGCTGATAAGGTAGTCAAAGATGCATTTCAGAAACATAAGGATGATTTTGAAAATGTATGCTGTCTGATGCTAGCATCCATGAGTCTTGAGCTGCAAAAGCAGCATGAGGATATGAATGCCTTCACCATGCATCATCGTTTGAAAGCATTGTATGACAAAAGAGCTAGGAATGAGAGGTATGATATCTCTCAAGAGCTTTTTCACTACAAATTGGCAGAAGGTTCTTCAGTCTCTGCTCATGTACTAAAGATGATAGGTTTCATTGAAAATTGGAGAAATTGGGTTTTATGCTGCATTATCAGTTTAGTGTTGACTTGATATTGCAATCCTTACCTTCAAGTTTTTCAAACTTTGTGATGAATTTTAACATGAACAAAGTTGAGACCTCTACTTTGCCTGATTTGCTAAACATGCTTAAGATAGCAGAGGACTCAATTAAAAAGAAAAAAGGAAATGTGTTGTTGGTTCAATCTTCCAAGAAAAGGAAATTTAAGCCTAGTCTTAAGAAGGCCAAAAATAAGGCTACTAAACCAACACCCAAAAAGGACAAAAAGCCAATGGGCACTTGCTTCTACTGTGGTCAAGATGGACACTGGAAGAGAAATTGCAAGGCTTATTTGGAAACCGTGAAGCAGAAGAAGCTTAATGAAGCTTCTACTTCAGGTATGTTTATGATTGAAATAAATATTTCTACTTCTAAATTGGATTCCTGGGTATTAGATACCGGATTTGGATTTCATATTTGCATAAATATGCAGAGTCTAAAGATAAGTAGAAAGTTGGCTAAAGGAGAAGTGGACCTGCGTGTTGGCAATGGAGCAAAGGTTGCTGCTTTAGCCGTAGGAACATATAGTCTCGCTTTACCTAGTGGATTAGTTCTAGATTTAAGAAATTGTTATTTCGTTCCAGTTCTTACTAAAAACATTATTTCTATTTCATGTTTAAACATGGATGGTTTTACTATAGTTCAAAAGAATAAATGTTGTTCTTTTTATCGTAATAATGTTTTTTATAGTGTTGGTTATGTAAATAATAGTCTATATATACTTGATCTAGATAATCCTGTTTTCAACATAAACACAAAGAAGCCAAAAATAGATAATCTTAGAAATTCTTATCTCTGGCATTGTAGATTTGGTCACATAAATGAGAAACGCATAAACAAATTAGACCAAAATGGTCATTTGGGATCATTTGATTATGAATCATTTGATACATGCGAATCTTGTTTATTAGGAAAAATGACCAAATCACCTTTTACTGAAAAAGATGAGAGATCTACGAAATTACTAGGTCTGATACATACTGATGCATGTGGGCCTATGTCAATTCAAGCTAGGGGAGGTTTCTCATATTTCCTTACCTTTATTGATGATCATTCAAATATGGTCATGTATACTTATTGAAGTATAAATCTGAAGTCTTTGAAAAGTTCAAAGAATATAAGAGTGAAGTTAAAAAACAACTTGGTAAAAGTATTAAAATATTTCGATCTGATCGGGATGGAGAATACTTAAAACAAGAATTTCAAGATTATCTTAAACAAAATGATATTCTTTCTCAATGCACTCCTCCATATACTCCACAATTAAATGGTGTGTTTGAGAGGAGAAATCGAACTCTATTAGATATGGTTCGATCCATGATGAGTCATGCAATTCTGCCCAAATCGTTTTGGGGTTATGCTCTAAATACTACCTCTTATCTTTTAAATCATGTTCCATCAAAAGCTATCGATTCTACTCCATATGAGATATGGTATGGAAAGAAACCAAACCTTAAACACATAAAGGTTTGGGGATGTCCTACATTTGTTAAAAGGATAAAATCTGATAAGTTTGAAACAAAATCTGATAAATGCTATTTTGTGGGATATCCAAAAGAGAGTTTTGGAAATTACTTTTACAATCCCAATGAACAAAACGTTTTTATTTCAACACATGCCATATTTTTAGAAAAAGAGTTTATTCTAGAAGAGGCTAATAGGAGTACTATTGAACTTAAGGAAGTTCTAGAACCACAAATAAGCACAGAAAATGAGATGGAACAAGAAATTATACTTCATAATGATGTAGTTGATATTGAAACTCAAAATACACAAGTAGAACGTAGGTCAAGTAGGATACGTCATCCACCTAAGAGGTATGATGACGTGTACATCATTGATAATGATGAAACTACAACTTACAATGAAGTCTTATATGATAAGGATTCCAAGAAGTGGCTTCAAGCCATGAAATCTAAAATGGATTCCATGTATGACAATAAGGTATGGATCTTAGTCGATCCACCTAAAGGGGTAAAACCCATTGCAAGTTGGTCATCAAAAAGAAGATAGACATGGATGGTAATGTGTCTACCTATAAAGCACGATTGGTTGCTAAAGGTTACACTTAAAAACATAGTATTGACTATAATGAAACCTTTTCACCAATCGCTATGCAGAAATCCATTAGGATTTTACTTGCAATAGCTGCATACTATGATTATGAAATCTGGCAAATGGATGTTAAGACAGTGTTTCTTAACGGAAATTTGCAAGATGAGGTTTATATGATACAACCTGAGGGTTTTATATCTGACAACCCTAATAAAGTATGTAAGTTACATAAGTCTATATATGGACTTAAGCAAGCTTCTAGAAGTTGGAATATTCGTTTTGATAAAATAATCAAAAATTTTGGTTTCATTAAAAATGAAGATGAATCTTGTGTATACAAAAAGATAAGTGGGAGTATTGTGATTTTTCTCATATTACATGTGGATGACATATTAATAATGGAAAATGACATACCTACCCTTCAATCTGTTAAAGAGTGGTTGTCCAATAACTTCTCAATAAAAGATTTAGGGGAAGCAACTTATATTTTGGGAATAAAAATCAATCGTGATAGAATGAAGAGGTTACTTGGTCTTTCACAGTCAACATACATTGATAAAATGCTAAAAAGGTTTAGCATGGATCAATCTAAGAAAGGTTACATTCCTATGTCTCATGAGATTAATCTTTCTAAAGACATGTGTCCAAAAAGTTGAAAAACGTGGTATGCAAAATGTTCCTTATGCTTTTGCTGTAGGATCAAATATGTATGCTATGCTGTGCACAAGATCGGATGTCTCCTATGCTCTAAGTGTTACGAGAAGATATCAAGCTGATCCTAGTGAAAGTCACTGGAAAGCGGTCAAGAACATCCTTAAGACTTGAGAAGAACTAAGGATTTATTCTTGATTTATGGAGAAGTTGAGCTTAAAGTACATGGATTCACTGATGCTAGCTTTCAATCTGACAAAGATGATTGCAAGTCTCAGTCTGGGTACATATTTACTCTGAATGGCGGTGCTATTAGTTGGAAAAGTCCCAAACAAGATACTACTGCTGATTCTACAACGGAAGCTGAATATATTACTGCTTCAGAAGCTACTAAAGAAGCTGTTTGGATAAAGAAGTTCATATCTGAACTTGAAGTGGTTCCTTCAATTGTTGATCCAATACCTTTGTATTGTGATAACAATGGAGCTATTGTACAAGCCAAGGAACTTAGGTCTCATCAACGTTCCAAACACGTTCTAAGGCGCTATCATTTGATTAGAGAAATCATTGATAGGGAAGAAGTAAAGATAGAGAAGATTCCCACTGATAATAATGTAGCTGATTCATTGACTAAACTATTGTCTCAAAAGAAACATGATAGTCATGTATATTCATTCGGTTTAAAGTGTATGAATGATTAGTTTTAGTCAAAGTGGGAATGAATGTAATTTCACGAACCATGATATTTTGGGGTTTTACTTTTATGCAATAATAGTAATATGGCATTTTTATCATTTTAAATATGTGTTTATGTATTTAAATTATGATAAAGTCCTTAGAATAATATTTGTTATTCTTAAATCATCCCTAATCATAGTATTAACAATATAAAGGACATTGTTAATACGGATAGATTAACATATATGGTGATATATGAGTGAATTGTTACAGAACAAGTTCACTAGATTGATCCGCTTAGAAATTTCCATAAGGTTAACTATTTGAGTGCTAATGGAATAATCTCTACGTGACAGTAGTATAAGAGATCCTTTGACTTGAGATCATAAGAGTATCTTTAGTGTGTATTGTTATACTTTAACTCTATTAATCCATAATCCGTAATTGGTTATGTGTACAATAGAAGTTGGGTACAATAAGAAACATAAATTGATAGTTTATGATCAATATAGGATTCACCACTCCTAATAGTGAGAGAGTATATCCCTATTGTGGCCACACTTGTTGAAATATTAACTCAGAAATGTTTGTAAACGAATCAGTAAATTTAGAAAAGTTCTAAATTTATTGAAAATGAGTTAAATTTCGGAAACGAGAGATTATAATTAGTACATTATATTTATTGCCAAATGATTAGAAACCTAAAGGATCATACACAAAAAGAACTCATTCTTGAGTTAAATTGATTAAGGGATTAATTTGTGAAATAATTAATCCTAAGGGCTTGTTAATAAATAGAGCAATTTTAGTAGTAGAATAATTTCCTTTTGAAGGAAATTAAAACCTACTAAAAATCTTATTTGGTAAGATATTCTTATCATATTAGAAAAAGGTAACTTACCGAATTCTTGTAGGACAAAATGGCCTATTTGTTGCTCTATAAATAAGTCCCTAGACACCAAGACTTGACACACAAGAAAACGTTCTTAAAAGTTAGAGAGAGAAAAATAGCTAAAAATAGTTTTTCCATATTCTCTACGTTCGTGGTGTGTCAAGGAGATCTAGCATATTGCCTTGGTGTTGCTCAATCTTATCGAGAATCCCAAAAAAGCGTTCGTGTGGATACCTTAAAGGTCGGACATGTGTACGACTGTGGTTGACATTGCTTCATCGTTAAATTTCCTCGCCAATTTGATTGCAGATTATGCCACCAAGAGGTACGTCTTATTACTGTACAGATAATCAATGATCTTGGTTGAAAATCAAACTTTAAACTCCGCTACGTCAATTAGATATTGGCATGTTGATTTTCTTACAATTTAGTTTAGGATAACTAATGTGTAATAATTCTATGTTGAGCATCTCTGCACTCAAAGGTGTTAAAGAAGATTAAAGACTGCTGCTTTATTCTTGCCTAAGGTTCCTTTTTTTTTTTTGTTCAAAGTAGTTTGTGGCTAATTTGGTTAGTTGTTTGAGCACCACGTACTTTTTTTTTTTTTTTTTGGCTAACCCCGTAGGCAGGGGAGGACGTCACCCTTATTTTATTAATAAGAAAAAAAGGAAGTACACAAAAGGAGGGGGACGTAAACCTGACCTCCAAAATAAATGAACACTTTTAGAAATATAAAAGGAGTACTACTCCCTTACATGATTTAAAAGACCGAAGACTTTACCCTTAAAGATAGAAAACCTTGTCTATCTAAATTAAAATTCCCTAAAACCATTTTAGGTAGGTCAGAGCAACTAAGAAATATTTTATTACATCTAAGAGAACATCCAATGTTGGCAAGCCCGTCCGCCACTTTATTGACTTCACGAAAGCAATGAGTAAGCGAAGCCCACTGATATAATTTCAACTCCCTAATTGCGTGAGAAACCATCCACGGGCATTCACCTCTATGATTAAGGAGATCTACCAATGCCTTCGAATCCAACTGGATATGTATTCCAAATATTCCGCGTTCTTTGCACAAACGGATGCCGAAAAGCAAAGCCTGAACTTCTACAGAAAAGCTTGACATAGAACCAAAAAAACAATGATAAGCAAAAAGAAGATTACCATGAGAATCCCGCAAAACTCCACCACCTCCACTATCACCTGGATTTCCTTTGGAACAGCCATCACAATTCAGGAGATAACAACCGTCATTCGGTTTTAACCATTTAACCACCTGTATGATTTCCTTTCTACGAACCTTAGCAAGCAGCTTAATTAAGTCGCTCCAAGAATGCACTGGTGAGTCCCTGAATTTGAGCATAAAAGCAACTACAATATCTCTACAAATTGCACAAATTAGTCGATGCGTATTTGGAGCTTCATCATTAAAAACACACGAATTTCTATATTTCCATATATGCCAACAAACCATCAAAGGAATAATCTGAAACAGAAATTTTACCTTGGGATTATTAGAGTCCCCAAACCACCAAGTAGCAACCACCTCCCTTATCACAGTCTTTTTGATAACCACATTGAAGTGGGAGCCAAACCAATGCCAAATACCTCTAGCTAGCTCGCTCGTAGCAAAAAGATGATCAATTGTCTCCCCCATAGGAGAGACACAGCATACACATCTAGAAGGACCATAAACACCAAAGCCTTCAAGTACCTCAGACGTAGGGATTTTCCGTTTGAAGAGTCGCAACATGAAGAAAGAAATTTTGGAAGGAACTTGCGGGAGCCAAAGTTTCTCATACATCCAAGATTTACATCTACTAGTTCGCACCGATTGGAAGGCCGAGGAGAAAGAGAAATTTCCACAGGACAGTCGGCGACCAAACAACTTTATCGGGGGTGTCATGATTTGGACAAGGAATTTGGGCAATCATTGAATATACATTGCGGATCCACACATTTAGATAACTCCAGAAAATTCCAGCCATTAGAACAAAGAAAATCAGCCACACTATGAGAGTTGTCACAATTGAATTTCCATGCCAAAGGCCCCACTCTAGTCCAATTGTCACTCCAAAAATTGCAACTCCCAGAATTCACTATCCAATGCATATGATATTCAGCAATGTTTCTTGCTTTTAACATTCTACACCACATCGAAGAAGAGTTTCTAGCAAGTTTAGTATTATTAGGATGCAAGGAAGCACAATACTTACTTCTCAAGAAAGTAGCCCATAAAGAATCCTTCGTCCGAAAATTCCACCACAACTTGATCGCAAAAGCTTCATGTACCTCCATTATAGAGCGAAAACCCGCTCCACCTTCATCTGTTGGAGCACACAATTCCTTCCAGTTAATCCAATGACAACGTCTTACTTCCTCATTGGAGCCCCACAAAAATCGAGCAAATGTTTTTTCAACCATCTGCAATATCTTTTTAGGAGGGTTAGTGGCAGCAAGTATATGCATAGGAATAGAAGAAAGCACATTTTTTATTAGAACAATTTTACCCCCCATAGACAAAAGTCTATTCTTCCAATGAAGAACTCTAGAAGTGACGGAATGCACACACTCGAGGAAATATTCAGACTTTCTTCTACCAATGTATAAAGGACATCCCAGATACTTTACAGGAAAAGGTTTGTAACCAAAGCTAGTAATGTGAGCAATTTTCATCCTATGTTCTCGCTTCATGCGATAATCTACCAAAAAACAGCTTTTATGAATATTAATTTTCTGCCCAGACATAAGCTCATATTCCCGTAAACACTTCATAACCAACTGCAATGACCTCTTACCCGCCCCAGTAAAGATAAGAACATCATCTGCATAAGCTAAGTGCGAAATCTGGGGGTAGCCCAGCGGGACTTTGAAACCAACAAAAGATTTATGTTGAAATAAACCATTAAGAGAACGAGAAAGCACCTCTGCAGCAATGATAAATAAAGCAGGAGATAGCGGGTCCCATTGTCGCAAGCCACGGGAAGACTTAAAGAAACCCATAGGAGAGCCGTTGATCAAAATTGAGAACCATACATTGGAAAGAATTCTCCACACCATGTCAATCCATATTTCACCAAAGCCAAAAGCCCTTAAGACACGAATCAAAAAGGGCCATGACACCCTATCGTAAGCTTTAGCCATATCTAATTTCAATGCTACATTCCCTCCAAAGTTCTTCTTACCAATTCCCAAAAGTAATTCCTGTGCTAATAAAAAATTATCAAAAATTGTCCTTCCTTGCACAAAACCACTTTGTTGAGGAGAAATAATTCTGGGAAGAATACTTGCTAATCGGTCTAAAGAATGCCCGATACCACCTTATTAACAAAGTTGCAAAGGCTAATGGGCCTGAAATCAGAGAAATGTTGAGGCACCTTCGTCTTTGGAATTAGAACTAGGGTAGTGGCTGTGATACACCTTGGCAATTCAGTGCCGGCAAAAAAACTTAAAATTGCTCTGTAAAAGTCTTTTCCAATAATACTCCAAGCTTTGACAAAGAACAAACCTGTGAAACCATCAGGGCCTGGTGCACTCTCACCATCCATGTTATTAATCTTACGGAAAACTTCCTCTTCAGTTGGATATGCTTCAAGAGTGACATTATCTGTAGAAGTTACTAACTTTGGAATCATATCCAGGGAATAATTATTATCTACCCCCTCATCTGAAAAAAGAGACTCAAAAAAGGAACATGCCTCTTGACCTATCTGATCATCCGACTCCAACCATTGGCCTTAAGCATCCCTTATTCTATGAATAATAGACATGGACCGCCTTTGTTTCACTGTGGAATGAAAGAATTGTGTGTTTCTATCTCCCTCCTTCAACCACTTAACATGAGCCTTCTGTTTCCAGAACCGTTCTTCAATTGCCAACTGATTCTGTTAGAGCATTTTGTGCCTTCCATAATGATTTAATATTAACTTCACAATTGTCAGACAAAAGATTGGCCTCTGCCTCCTCTACCTCTTTTTCAGCCAATTTAACTTGCTGGAAGATGTTGCCAAAGGTACTTTTATTCCACGCCCTTAGAGCTTCTTTAGTATGTTTCATCTTAGTGGCTAAAACCCTCATGGGAGAGCCAACTAAGGGAATCTCCCAAGCATCCCTTAACAACCTGCAGAAAATCACCATGATCAAGTCCAGAAGTTCATAAATCGAAAGGATCTAGGTTTGTCATCACTTCTGACACTAGAGGAGATCATCAAGTGGAGCATGGTCTGACGGAGTACAGGCCAGATGTTTTACTGTAATTCTCAAGCCAACATCAACGGCATTAGTGTCTACCAAAAGCCTGTCAAGCCGTTTCCAAATTCTTGCTGAACCCATCCTATTGTTGCACCAAGTAAAAGGCAATCCCGTAAATCCTGCATCAGTCAAGTTTTGAGCACCACGTACTAGCTTCTGCTTTGATCCATTAAACATTTCAACAAGAAAGGTTTTGCTTTCTTCTCATTTGATAAAATGTGAATTTTAAAAGTCTCTGGATGGATCTCTAGTCTTTAGGGCCCCTCACTTCAGTACCAGATTACTACTACATTTGTTCCCCCTGCCAAATATAGTAAATTCCTAGTTTTCTCGCAACATACCACAAAAACTTTTACTTTGGAATATGTTACTTTATCTATTTCTTGCTCATATGTCACCATAGCATACTTGCCACAGAAACTACAGGATATTTACTGCAGAAATTGTAGCACCTTGTTGTAGAAATTGCTGCAGAATTGCACCAATTTCTGCAGAAACTGCAGCATATATGCTGCAGAAATTGCAGCAGAATCTGCAGCATTTATGCTGCAGAAATTGCAGGAAAAACTGCAGCATATTTGCTGCAGAAAATGCAGCATCTTGCTGCTGAAATTACAACAAAAACTGCAGCATATTTGCTGCAGAAATTGCAGCATACTTGCACTTGATTATGGACTAATTCTGTTCATGCCTGAGGGACAAGTTGAACATTGAATTGAAATATATATCCCCTATGCTTTTATCTAGTGAAATCATGCATATCATGGAAACATAAAAGTTGTTATGCCAAACATAAGCTATTGTGATTGATTGGTTATTTTTTGTCTGCAGCTCTAATGCGGTTGTTTTCCAAGATTCTCTCTCAAGAAAGAATTTTGTTGCAATGGCAATGTGGTGTGGGACAAAGTTTTTTTGGCTCATATTGAAGAACTTCTTTATTTTGATATCATCCATCTCTAGTATTATGGTATTGTTGACCATAAAGTCCATCTTTTGGTTTTAGCATATGTTATGCATATGACAATTATTATCCAAATCACCAATGTTTATATTGGTTTAGAATTTTGAAATTTGGTGGTATGTAAATGTTTGACAAGGTTAGATTTTGTGGCTTGACATGTTATGGTTGTCTATTAATGATAATTTGTAATATTTTGCTTGTTATTTTGCTTTTGTACTTCTATATTTTGTTTGGATTGAATGTATGAATGGATTATATGGTGACTTTATTGTGAGGTTGAATTAAAAATTGCCAAATGGTTAAATTGGAAATTAATTTGTTATAGTGATATGACTGTCATCAGGAAAAATAACTTTGTTTTGACACTAAACTTTTGGGCAAATTTACAATGCATGATCTTTCTTGACAGTCAAAACTTTAATGATGTAGTCTAGGGGTTTTCTTGACAAAATTTTGTCAACAATGCGAGGACTTTTCCTGACGGTGAATTCGTCACAATTACTTTTCCTGATAGTCCATCAAGGAAAAAAAAAACACTTTTGCTGACGACATGTCCCCAAGTTGTCAGGAAAATCTTTTGCCGACGGCGTATAGGTGACCAAGCTTCCTTGACAGGAGGCCTGTTACGAAAACTTTTCTTGACGAAATTCCTAACTTTTCTTGACGAAATTTGTTGTCACTAAAAACCTTTTTTTTTTTTTGTAGTGGATGGGGTATTTATCAAGTAGTCCTTAAGCTTTTAGATCGAGATAACTTGATGTGATTAATGCAACTAGTCAATCTGACATCTAGCTTCTATTCTCCGACGTAGTTGGCCTACAGTCCTAGATTTTTCTGACTATGACACGCTTTTATATGGTTTCATAGGCTACTACATGTATCTACACAGTACTCTCACCAACTCCAACTGCTATATAAGACCATCATCTGCCTACTTATAAGGTATGCTCCCTCTTTTCTCAAAAAAGCGTCAAAATGTATTCTTTCACACAGAAAGTTAACTCCAGCATCGGATGTACTTTGGAGGTCAAGCCCTCGAGTGCTTTTAACTTATTCTATGTTGCAGGTGATCCAAGAAACAAGAACCAGTTAATCAACTCGGTATCACCAAAATTGGGAGCAACAATACAAGTTGAGAAGTAAAGATTTTTTTAGTCAAGATCCACATGCTTGTTATCTTTAACGTGCATTCACCTTAAAAAAGGAAACATGGTAAAACTTTGCGGAATCCGTACAAGAACTTGCCTCTGTAGCTGTATTGCGACTTGCAAAAATTGATTATCGTTGTCTTGTTTAAAATCTAAGTTCTCTTTAATTCTCTTAATGAAAAAACTTGCACTATTTTTTCAAAGGAAAAAAAAATTGTGGAAAACCATTAGAAGCAAATCCAAAAAAGTTACTTGAGAAATAGTAATTGTACTTTAAGATGAATGAAAATTGTGTGCATTTTAGGCTTTAATAGATCATGGAACCAGAGCAACAAGTAAATAAATTGAGAAAAATAGCCACATATGTGCGAGCATTTCTATTTAATATGGATTGTAATTTATCTGGTCTCTTGTCATAGTGGACACAATTTATATCAATTTGTTTCTATCAACCGTTATTTAGTCAGCCAGAAGTCACTTGGATGCTATTTATCCATTTGGTCTAAAAACTCATGAAACCAAAGTGTTCAAGAAATGAACAATAATTAAGCAGTGCCGTTGGTTGAGATTTGGTGCCATTGTACATTTCCAGCGCCTTGTTTCGGATTCCTTTGTGATTTGACTATGTGCTTTGTTTCTGCCCTTTAAGATGTTCTTCTCTCAGTGTGTACTCTCTATTGTCAAGAGGCCCCCCCCCCCCCCCCCCACCACCACAATGCGCGGGTGGCCTGCCCAACAGGAAAAAAAAAAAAAAAAGCCAAGAACCCCCACCAAAAAATAAGGGGAAAAAAGTAGGAACTTGTTGAAACAATAGGGCGAATAGAGGTGCGTTTTTTGTATATTTTATTTTTTAGATATACATGTAACCTTAACAACTCAAATAACTTTTTCAGCCTCCATGTATGACTAGCTCTTTGTAATTATGTACCAAGGCGTCATGTATGGCAACAACATTGTGATGTGAATAGGGATAGACCAGGATTTTGGGTTTGAGAGATACAATATTGACATATAAGTATAATGAAAAAAAAATCAAAATTGTATCTTTGGATTAAAAATTTAAATAATCATAACAAAGTATTATATACAAAACATTATCTTGATTTATATTTGGTGTATGGTATATATAAACTACTTTATATTTATACAATATGTATGTATGCATGCATGTACGAATATATATGCGTCAGATTTTACGAAACAATAATAAACTATTAGTTTATACACTCCTCTCCCAATTAAGAACAGTTGGATGTAAAGAATAGTGATTAAGAGAATGAAAATTTACTTTGTTTCTTTTTTTTCGATGACTAAATAGTACATCTCTTAGCTTATCCAAATTATTATTATGTTATCTTGTTTGAACTTATCTTATGTTATTAAACACTTAAGTGATTAGAGTACTTGTACAAAGTAAGGAGGACAACTTTAAAATCTAAGAAAAGTTTGAAGAAACAAGAATGTTTTAGATTGAAAACCACTATTAAAATTTGTTAAAATATTTAGGGAGCCGGCCACCCTTTCCGCTCCCATAATTGCATTTATGATTGAAACCCTCTTGCCAAGGTGTAACGAGTTTTTTCAAATGTTAATGTTATGTGTTTAACAATGTCATTGCCCTTTCTATTTGAATTTTGACTTCTTCTTTCTTTTTATTTTAAGCAGAAATTGCATTGAGATGAAATAGCAGCCATAAGTAAATAGGAAAGACAGATTTAGATAAACACGTGTTTCTTTCATAAGTAAATAGGAAAGACAGATTTAGATAAACACGTAACAATTGCTCATAACGTGAACGAAATTAACTTAGTAGAACGAATCTCATGGCTATATACGTGTGTTCTTAAAGTAGAAGAGAAAATTTCAGACGATGTATCACTTCCGAAGCGCAATTTCAGACAATTCAAAAACAGCTCTTTTAAAATTCTTGTACTGTCAAAGAATTAAAAAGATTACGAAGATTTTAATCCCAAAACTTTGTAAAGGAGACAGGAAACAACCCAAAAGCCGAGATCCAAGTTACCAGATCATATTTTGTATCTGTGGAATTGATGTAGATCTTTTATAACATAATTCTTTTGACTTTGATTTTCTCACATCTTTCATTAAATATTTCCATCGACTTACACTTTCTTTACCTTAATATAACAAATGGACATGTGGTGCTGGCTACAGGAAAGAATGGTGGATTGCTTGCGTAAGTCAACGTGCCCATGCACGATATTTTCCATACGGTCACCTAGAAACTTACGAAATCCGTACATGAATCTGGCCCTCAACTCGATCGCAAGAAAATACAATGATAACATAATCAAGTTGGAAAACATTGTGCCCTTTCATTTTGGTTCCTTTGCCCAATCCGAAATTCTTAAACCAGTGGGTGTTTGTCAAGGGGCTTATTTTCCATATCAGAATAAATTTAGGAAGATTGACAGGCTTACCCTTCATGGTCAATACTCTCTCTAGTTAATTTTGTTTAAGTTCCACTTAAACAATTTGTTTTTCCGTTTGTCTTTCGATCTCATCTCCGATCAGCATAGCATTAGAGTAGCAGAATTTTGTTTAAGTTCCACTTAAACACTTTGTTTTCCCGTTTGTCTCTCGATCTCATCTCCGATCAGCATAGCATTAGAGTGGCGGAATTTTTGTATCTCTATCTCTCTCTCTTTAGATATCATTCAGTCACCAGTCATCTCATAAATTGGATTGTGGCTCAATAAATGAAAAAAAAAAAAAAGAATTGCAGCATAGAATTGTGGCTCAAAAAAAAAAACAATTTTAAAGGCAGAAAGAGGAAGGAATGGGGAAAATATTGACATGAATGTGGGATAAAGAAGCCGGAAGGATTAGTTCCAGACATCGCAATGTTAATCGACAAATCAGTGAGCAATCAACATGTATATATGACTAAATGTACCAAAATCAGCTTTCAAAGTAATGACAATGAAGTATTTTGCAAATCATACTTTCTACAAATGGGATTAACTCAAATGATTGTTTCACTACCGAATTTATGATAGATAACCAAATGATTGTTTCACTACCGTGGTAGATAACTACCTCTTTTTTACTGACTAAAATCCATACAAGCCAGGGTAGATAGAAGCAATTGAAGCCTTTCCAAAGTGCAAAAAAATAACTGTATAAAATTGCCCTTGGTAGAGGTCGGCTATGCAAGAGTGATGGCAGTTGAGGAAAGAAAAGAGAGATAGGAGGGGCGGAGAAAGGAAAAGGGAAGTTTCTGTTAAAAAGGATAGGGCAACAAATAGGGATAGGGATAGGGGGATGCTTATGTTGACATGGAGAAGGGTAATGGCAATTTGTTTTGGGATGGAGATGGGGTTGTTGCAAGTTTCTAGCTCCCAGAGTGAGGTAGGTGTCTGAAACTAGGAGAAAGCAATTTAGGAGATAGAGAGAATAAAAGTTTCCATAAACAACTTGGCCACCACAAAGCCTTTCAAGGCTAAGTGGGGTAGGAGGTCAAGGGTTCGAATCTTAGCTCTCATAAAAAATCCAAATCGGTACATAATGCATCCATTTGGTCCGATGATAGTTTAGTCCCCATCGGTTCTTCTAGGCCTAGTTAAGCCTCCCCCATAGAGTAGGCTAGTAGTAGAATAGAATATTATTAATGATTGGCAAAAAAAAAAAAAAGAGAGGTCCCATAAACAGCTATTAGATAAAATAAGTATTGTTGACTTTGAGAGGAAAGAGATGTTATTTAACCTAAATTTGCTCTAACAAGAAAATAGAGAAATTGCTTAGTTTAGGACTCTTTGAGGATCTATTATGTAAATAGGAATATTTTGGGCCATGGTGCTGGCATTGGGATCGTCGCATTCAAGGAATGCGATTCTAGCTGTTTTTCTTCTCTTTTTTCTTAATTTTTGGACGGTCAGGGAGTTGCCTGAAATTTAGGTGAAATCACATTTGAGCAATGTGATGTTTGCGTGACATCGCATTCTCCAAATGCAATTTTACCACAATTTCAGCAAAGGGTGAAATTGCGTTTGAAGAATGCGATGTCTCAAATGCAATTTTACCTTTTCACCAGCCTCCGCCATTTGCAATGTATTTTTACTTTTTCTTTTTTTAATTTTTGGATTTGGGTCTAGGGTTTTTATTTTTTGGCATTAGAGTTTAGGGTTTTGCCTTAATTTTTGAGATTAGGATCGAGGTGGTTGAACATTTTTAGTTTTGGGCTTGGGGTATTTATGATTTATTATTAGATTTATAGTTTTTATTATTGGGTTTATGGTTTAGGAATTATATTTTATTTTTGTGGTGAGGATTTAGAATTTGGGGTTTTTATTGTTTGGTTTTGAATTTAGGGTCTCAATTTTTGGTTTTAGGGTTTAGGGTAGCGTATATAATTATACCCTAATTAGGGATTAAAATTTAGAATTTGGATACATATTTGTAGAGTTTAGAGTTGGTAGATAATTATAAGGTTTGAAATATAGAATTAGGACTTGGGGCTTATTAGATCTTAGGGTTTGGGGTACATTGGGATAAATGGTTAATATATATGTTAAATGTGAATAGAACAATGAATGAGTAAAATACAATGATATAAAAAATGAAAAGAATTGCAAATAATACATAATGAAAATATTACAAATAATTAATAATATATTATAAAAAATTGAAAGAAATAAAAATAATACATAACGAGTTCTGATGCGATTCTAATGTACCATGAGTCCCGCATTCGGTTGGTGCACGAATTCTACGTGTCCTACACAGTATGTCTTTGGGTACATGTTGGGACTCTTGCTCATCGTGCATAATGTCCTCAGACTGTAAAGAAAAGCTTGCAAAAGGCACAAGTGAAGTATAATGCACTGTCTTACCCGTGACTCTGCCACTGCCAACCACCAGCGTAGTAGAGCAATACAAGAAGACTAGCAGAAAGCAGTGGGCAGGGCTAGTTTTGGGCAGATGACATCGCATTCATGGAAACACATTCTATAATGCATTGTCTCAAACAACACATTCTATAATGCGATGATCCTACTCCCAGAAAAATTGCCCAAATCTGTCCTAAATGCAGAATATATCCTTAAAGAGTCTTACACTAAGCAATTACTCAAATGGCTTTGGCAATATCGCGAGCTTTAGATTCTTTCAAAAATCTTGCCTTGTCTCCTTTCTAGTTCCCAATGTTACAAAATGTTGGGAAACTATTCTTCTCCAACAATTTTCCAAGATTGCCTCTACTCAAAAAAAAATTTTTTTTTTGAGCACCTCTCCTCAAAAGTTGTTCCTCGTGGCCTCTTGTGTTTACATAGTACGTAGTTTTAAGTATTTAATCAGGACAAAACTATATCCCAAGTTGTGAGTCTTGCCAAGTGATGCGGCTTTGAGTCTAACCAAGCGATGCGGCCAAGTTCCGTGCGAACTTTGTTGATTTTTAAAATAAGACCATACATACACTCTTCCGATGCCTTAAAGCTAATTCCTCTCCTTTTTCTTGTTTAGTTGCTCTTTCCAATGCATTAGGGGACAATACAACTTTTAAGCTTAACCAAGCATGAGGTTTTTAGAAATTATTTAGAATGAACTTTACGTAATAAGTACTACGGATACCCATTCCCCAGACTTGTAAGTACTGCGGATACCCATTCCCCAGACTTGGAAACTCGCATGAGGTGTCACACAGCTATTTTAGCTTCTGCCTACGTATGACCCAAACATTAGTACCAACACATTACTACTAATGTCTTCCTTTCGTATAAAATACTACATCTAATAGCATAAAAGGCTTCTAGCACGGATTTGGAGTGAAATAAAAATAGATTTCCTATAAAATACTACATCTAATAGCATAAAAGGCTTCTAGCACGGATTTGGAGTGAAATAAAAATAGATTATATGCAAAGCTAACTTTAATTATCTAAACTCATTGTTTCACAGTGGAACTTTATAATTTGCGTATAAAGCTTTTGCATTTTATAATATTATTTTTTGTTGTAACAAATTTATGAGATTTGGCTCCTTTTTTTGTTCTGAGTCCATAAGTTCAACTAAACAAACAAACAACTTAGAAATTGAATCTTCAATAAATTCAGCAAATTAAAATTGGCTTTAGTAAGAGTTAAAAGCCTGGGTCTTTGTTTTCTTCTCTTGAGCGGAGAGTTTGATTGTCATTGGCAATTTCTATTTCTTTCTTCCCCTTAATTTTAAAAGTTAATGCCATAATCAACCTCACAAAAGTCAAACAATGAACTAAACCTCAAACACATTCTTCGTAATTTTTTTTCATTCATTATCCATCCAACTTACGCAACCCTTGCCTTTGAACATGGTCTAGAGCCATTTTTTCACATTAAAAAAATCCTTATATCTGGACAAATTCTTGAAGAGATGCCAGAAAATTCACTAATATCATCTCTAAAATTGTTGTAAACAAAAGCCAGTTTGAGGCTGTTTAACTTGTTCTAAAATTAATAATGCGTGTACCTCCTCCTTGTGAGCCGCCTGTAGATCTATATATAAACAAATTGCAATCACCTTGCACCCACCATCAATAAATATCTCTTCATCAGTGGATCCTCTTATTTCTATCATCTTTTGCTTCCTCAAAAATTTGAGTTGAAAGAAGATACAAAGATTCAATGGCTGCTAGTGTTTTTCTTGTGTCCTCAATTTTAATTTCATGTATGCTAGCCACTAGTTATGGGGCAACCTTTTCATCTCTTCAGAAAACTCTTCTGGTCACAGCCTCACCTACAGCAGGACAAGGTAAAAAATTTCGTATATCTTCCTTCATTATGATATTCAAATATTTGATCCCAATAATTATTGTGGGATCTTGGAGTTATCTCACACCGGGATAACATATAATTGGTTGTAGAAGTCATATAAAGTTGGGATAATTACACATACCTCCCCTGAAGTTTATTGTAATTGCACCTAGCTCCCTTCAAGTTTCAAAAATTACACTTACCTCCCTTATTTCAATAGTTTTGGTAACAAAAAAACCTATTTTGCTGATGTCAATAAAAAAACTAATTGAATATCCTAAAACGCCCCTAGAATTTTTTTTACTAAAATAGAAAAAACAATTCTTGAAAAATAACAAACTAACTAATTCAACATAAAGTAAAAAAATAGGCATAATATTGTCGAGTATTACCACCAATACTCCCAATATACCTCTCCTACTTAGTGCTCTAATTTCTACATCTTTATCATCTTTTTTATTATCCAAAATATATCATAAATAAACGAGATAACTATTAAAAAAATGAGATGATCATAACAATTTGAAAAATTTGTGCTATGTGAACCTACATTCTCAAGAGTAAATTAAAGTAAATGTTAGGCTTTTTTCCCCTTTTTATTTTCCTTTTTTCCCTATCTTTTTTCCCTTTCTGTTTTCCTATAATTTTTCCTAAGGTAATTATAGTGACATGCAAGGGTATTTTAGTAATCCCAAGTGCCCAAGGGAGGTAAGTGTAATTTTTAAAACCTCAGGGGAGCTAAGTGTAATTAGATAAACTTCAAGGGAGGTATGTGTAATTATCCCTATAAAGTTGTGTTCAAGTATTAGGGCTTAAGTCTTTTTAGTGCAAAATACTTGATCCTGAACGACAAAATATTGACAAGATTGATATGGTGTTAGATTAAATAGCAATTAGATTAGTCTACAGTCTAAGGTCAAAAGTTGCTGAATATAATTCCATGATACGATTATTTATCCAAGCATAACATTTTTGTCTCATTTTCTTAAATTCCAAATTGAAACTTACAATTGCAGTTCTAAAAGCTGGGGAAGACAAAATCACGGTAACATGTTCATACAACAAGACATTTGCGCCTGGATAACACTCAACTTACAAGACTATGAAGGTCAAGCTATGCTATGCACCAATCAGCCACGTAGATCGGGCATGGAGGAAGACTGTGGATAACTTGGCTAAGGACAAGACTTGCCAATTCAAGATTGTTGCCAAGCCATACAGTGCCTCTAACAATACCTTCACTTGGACTGTAGAGAGGGACATCCCCAGTGCTACATATTTTGTAAGGGCTTATGCTCACAATTCTGCAGATGAAGAGGTTGCCTTTGGCCAAACCACAGATGCTCAAAAGACTGCAAATTTGTTTGAGATTCAGGCAATTTCGGGCCGCCATGTTTCGCTAGATATTGCATCCATCTGCTTCTCTGCGTTCTCTGTGGTGTCCTTGTTTGGATTCTTCTTCATGGAGAAGAGAAAGGCCAAAGCATCTCAACAGAAATGATGAGGAAATGATGATCCAAATTTCCAAGTTATTGCGTTTAATCTCGTATGTTTTCTAATGAGGGGTTATAACTAGACTTTTGTATGCATAACGTGACCATTCTCTGGCTTTAATGGCTCCGTATGGTTTAAACATCGAATTGATATCACACTATTGTATTCCGTATATAGTACAATTGGTCCAATTGAATAAGAAGTGACTGATGTTGTCTTTGAAAATATTTAGTTTTTAGTTTCTTGTTCATGCCCAATTATTGATCTTGCATCACGCTACGCCTTTAAACTATAATACGGTGTGATACCTTGCGTCTTAAACTTTTCCCTTCTTTACATCATAAATGTTTAATTTATGATAAATTGAGTGACAATGTTAAGCGGTCCAAGTTTCAATAGCTTATTAAATTTAAGTGAAGTCTCACGTCTGATTCTACATGCAATAGGACCAAGTTGGCAATACCCCGTTTGATGAAATTGAAATTAACAATAAAGGAAAATTATTTGCAAAGTTTCTTTAAAAATTTAAGGATTTCTTTTTGAATTTGATCATTTGAAATAATAGCTTATCATCTAAAGGTGGTTTTCTTAGGGAAAAGACTTTATACTAGTCATTCTTAAGGGTGGTAATTTCTGACACAATCCGAAAATGTGATACGAACCTAACCCAAAAATAGCGAGTTTGGATTTAAACTGGGCGAATCGAGTTGAAAATGGGTCGGACCTGACTGACTAGCGAAGAACATAGGTCAGGTTCGGGTCGACCAACAAACCTGAAAAAAAAACTAACATTTTGTAGCTTTGTTTCACCCATCCACATTCAAACACAAATTTCGCTAATTGGATAATTAATCAAGTAAATTGTAAGTGAATTTAAAAATTCTACCTAAGTTTATGAAGAGTAAATTGTAAGAGAAATTAAGTGTATGTCAATGTGCAACTTTGATATTAGTGTGTGCAAAAAATATGTTTGATCCTTGTGTGTGTGAAAAGTGTGTTAGTCTCTTTTCTTCTCCTTCTCTTTCATCTTTTCTTCTCCTTCTCATTCATCTTTTTTTTTTTTTGGGGGGTTTGCAGGTCGACCCGCCAACCCATGGCAGGTTGTGTTTGGGTTGACAGGTTAGCGGGTCAGGTTCGGGTTGACAGGCTGGCTGTTATACTTGGGTTTCAACCCAACCCGCTAACCCAAAACTTGACCCGATTGCCACCCTTAAATATAACTTTTAAGCTTAACTTTTAAAATTTTATATTCTCTGAACAAAATGTGCGTACATCTGTATGGTATAATTATTCGAAGCTTTGGTAAAAATCAGCACGTCAATGAAGTTCTCTCCAAAGAGTCCACTGACCAAGCCCATGAGTGATAAGATTTTATAGAGATTCAAGCAGGCCTGTCACTGAAGCTTTCTCTCCAAAGAGTCCACTAAACAAGGCCCATCATTAGAAAACTTATAGAACAAATAAAAAACAAATTGGTGGACAAATTCGAATATTAGGTTGGAATCCTTACACCCTATTTTCAAATCCATAGGGGTTTAAGACAAGGACGTCCACTCTCACCATATCTCTTTATTCTTTGTCAACAAGCGCTTTCTTCTATATTATAGCAATCTGAGTTCATCGAATATTTGCAAAGGTATAGCTATCTCTTGAGGAGGTCCAAGGATTTCTCATTTAATGTTTGCAGATGATTGTATGTTGTTCATGGAGGCTACACTTGGAGCTACTCAGGCTCTATCGAATTCACTCTAGGCTTACACCTATCTATCAGGTCAGCAAATTAACTTAGCTAAATCAGTTCTAGTGTTCAGCCCTAATACTAAGCCTTCTTTGCAAGAAAATATAGCATTCGTCTTGGGTTTTAATGTTTCCAATAAACGGGGAAATTACCTAGGACTTGATCTAGATTTTTCTCAACCTACAAGAATTGTTTTAAGGCAAATCATGAATAAAATTTCTTGGAGAATATCTCATTACAAGACTTCTAGTCTCTCCATTATGGGCAGACTTACTTTAGCAAAACATGTTTTATCTTCAATCTCTCAACACACCTTAGGTGTTTTTAAATTGCCGAAATCTATAGCTAAGGGTATTGACAGACAAATTGCGAGATTCATTTGGAAAGGGGATTTTGAAGGTAGGGGTTTACACTGGAAATCCTAGGACTCTATCTGTTTATCAAAGTTTTTAGGCAGTTTAGGTATGCATTTGACTCATGCTTTGAATCAAGCCCACCTGGGAAAAATTGCTTGGAAAATTCATTCTGAACCAGATTCTTTATTACGAACTTTTTTCCAACACAAATATTGCAAAAAGTCTTCTTTTTTGAAAACCAAATCTTCTAGCGTCTCTTCCTAGGGTTGGAGTATTTTATGGGGTAGGGATCTTTTGATTCATGGTTTGAAGTGGAGAATGGGAAATGGGGAAAGTATTAAAATAGGGAATGATTGGATTCATCTAACCCTATAAGATTTAATTCAACTCTGTCCTTTTTTCTTAGCCTAACTATCAAAGATCTGTATGATTCTTCTCATAAATGGAGGAAGCCCCTGCCATCTGTCTTGTTTCCACCACAAATAGTGGACAATATTACTTCTATCTACATCCCCTTAAATAATCAAACTGATAAGTAGGTCTGGTCTTTTAAGTCAAATGGAATCTACTCCATTAAGTCAGCTTATCATTTGGCCTTAAATCTTAACAGGTGGTTAAAGCCAATGGCTAGTAATTTTTCTATGCCAAACACATCTTCCACAGTTTTCAAAAAATTATGGCAACTTAAACTAACCTACAAGTTGCAATTTTTCTTCTGGAGACTATTACATAGCATCTATCCAACTATGTCCTCATTATTTAAAAGGGGGATACTATAGTTACCAGTATGTCCCAGATGCGATCTGGAGGAGGAAAATATTGAGCATTTATTCTTCAAATGTCAATCATCTAAAATAACATGGAGGCTATCTCAGTTGAGCTTGGATTTTGAGGCTAGAGAAAAAGAATCATTCTATGTTTCAGCTTAGAAATGGTTTGATAATGTTCTACGTCTTGACATTAGTATACAATCTATTGTTATTTTCTGGCATATTTGGTTAGACCGGAACGGTTATTCATCGGATTCCAAAGAGTTCAATCCAATAATAATCGTTAATAGGGCACAACGCTTTTTCACAGATATAATGACCTCCTTTGGAGATTCAAGGGAAACCAAAGTAAATGGGTTGGAGAATCTTTCCAATAACTTCTTTGTTTATGATTTGAAACATCGTTGTAGCATAGATCACTTTCAAGCTCCTTCAGCAATTAAGTTTTCTTTTGATGGCTCCTATAATGCAATGACCAGGAAATCAACAATCAGAATTGTCTGTAACAATTGTGAAGGTATCCAACTTTTTGCTAAATCTATTCAGATAGTCTCATCTTCTGCTTTGCAAAGTGAGACCATGGCTTGCTTTCAATCCATCTTGCTCGTGGCGGATCATGGTTTTCAAAGTATTATACTGCATACAGATTGTCTGGGTTTGGTTCAGTGCCTACAACTTAAGCAAAAAATTCATGTTGCTTTACAAATGATTTTCGACGATATTTATGTTGCAATTAATTACTTATCATCGTGTGTTATCATCAGAGTAGATAGGTCTAAGATTTAGCAAGCTCATAATCTTGCTGTTTTCAATACCTCTTTGTAATATGTACTTGTTTATTTTATATATAATTATATATATATGTTGTCGTTTCAAAAAAAAAGGTTGGAAACTAGAAGAAATTAAGAAGTTTAAATAGTTTAGAATATCCAGAAGTAAGTTAATAATATCATGAAGAACCAAAAGGCTAAAGTAAAAAGGAGTTAGCAAAGTAAATCATATACAAACAAGGCAAACCAACATACAGATACTATAACTCATAAAAGTTTGTGGAAAATTAAATAATCTACTAAACAGAATAAAAAGAATAGAAAAGAATTCAGGTCATCATACTTGAGCTCAAATTTTTTATTTTTTATTTTTTACTAAATTATAAATTCATTATCTAGTCAGTTTCTAGGGTGGTTAGTTGATGTTTTTGTGAATTTATGCATGATGTATGTGAAATTATGCATGATCATGTTAATTTTCATTATACATGTCACACGTTCAATAAAAATGCGACAATGAACATTTGAACTTTAAACTTTAATCTTGATATGTTTTTTCATGTAAATTTGGTTAGTTTTTGGTTAAATTTAATTTCTATACACCCCAAATTCATATATAACTAAAACCATGAAAGGTTGTAGTTGAATTTTGAAAGTGGGTTTTATTCATTTGTAGCTCGGTTTGATTTTTGAAACATGTTTACATGTGTTGATTTGAACATGGAAATTGTGATCTACACAGAATACCGAGTGGAATGGTGAAGTCTGAGTTTAAAAGGACACCGAAAACCCACCACTAGCGGTGACAAATTTCATATGTTTGGTGTCACACCCCGTATCCCGGGACATGACACTGTAGTGACCCGGCTAAGTTGAGTCACAAAGCTCAAATAGTCAAAAGCATCTAATAGAACATCCCAAATATCACATATCCAAGCTATTAACAATATCTCAAGTCACGTAAATATCAAAAGTTACAAGTACACTGTCATTCAATATCATTATCTTTAAATCTTCAATTCCACAATTTCATATGCCTAACATGATCACTAGAGTCTTAACTTACATATCTTAGTACAAAACATAGTCTAAATAACATAAATATAAAACACTACTAGCTTACTATAATCCAATCACCTTACTAATTTCGAGTGCCAGCACAGTCTTCTGCTACAAACCTATCAGTCACTGCATGTCAAAATGAAGGGGTGAGTGACAAAATCACTCAGTAAGTAGCAAAAGTATCATCTTGTAGCTTGAGGGTGTCGTGCATATACTTACATACAAAACACACAGTTAATAGTTCATATAAATATAATAGGAACTAGACAAATTCATATTTAATCACAAGTCTAATATCAAGCATCAAAACTAAACAATGCACTCAAACAAAGCTTCAATGCGTTCAAACAAAACCCTGGATATCCAGTCATTCACTGTAACCCAGTTTGCCCGGTCATACTGACTTTTATCCGGTCAGTCCAGTCATACTGACTTTTACCCGGTCAACTCAGTCATACTGACTTTCACCAGGTCAGTTCGATCCTACGGACTATCACCGGGTCAATACGGTCACTCATAAACATCACAATACCATACATACAGTCACTTCATTATTCAAACAATTCATTGGTATCACATATTTTCAAATTATAGTAAAATGAAAACATAACCACAATCAAGCTGTTTAATAAAGCAAATACAATTTCAAAACAATTTGACTTTAGCAATTGTCATTTTCCAAAATCTAAGGGATACAAATAGCACTTACCTTGGTCCGAACTAATTCACTGCTCTGTGAAAGGTAGATCACTTTCTTCGCCTAAAACACACAGTTAAACACTCAATCAAACACTAGCTCTATCAAGAAATCATAGCTAGAGCTAAATTCTAGATGCTAGATGCAAAACGGAACGAAGATGCTAGAGAAAAGGGTGATCTACATGTGGAGGGAAGTGATCCACACTCGCGAGTCCCCAAACTGGCTTCCAGCTTCCTAGACAGAAGTGAGCCACGGCCACCCCTTCTGCCAGCTGCGGGCAGTGACTAACCGCGGGGTAGCTACCTTGAGCCGCGGCCACGACTTGGTGAGCCTCATCGGCAGCTCTCAAGTTAGAGACTTGCCGCGAGTGAGAGCCAACTGAGCTGTGCACGCGACTCAACGCCACCTACGCACGTCTCAAAGCCGAAAAAGCTGCAACACCACTCTTCACTCCCCCAATCCTCATCCTTCACAACCCAAACCTCAAACCAACACCAAAATTGACAAAATAAGGCAAAAGCAAAGCACATTAAGCCCAAAGCTCTCCCAAATCATAAACACAAGCCACAATCATACATAATCACTCAAATGCCCTAACTTACCTTCAACACAATCTACCATCAACTTACACACACACACACTCCACAACACAAAGCACATACACATTAAAACACAAAGACCCTAAAACTTCCCTAATCAACTATCCATCTACCTAATCTAGACACAACCACCGAAGGAAGAAGAAACTGGGCTTGAGAGGAGATACCTTGGGTGGAAGTTGGAGTGAAAGCTTCAAGATTCCCGCTACTAACTTCCCTTGGGAGGTGAGGTTCTTCAATGCCTTCTTCAAAGGAAAGGGGAGAGAGAGAGAGAGAGAGAGCTTGAGAGAATGAAGAAGAAAGAAAGAGGAGGAAACCCTAAGTCTTTTGGGGTAACGAAAACAAATTTGCCCAATTGCAATCAAGTCCCTCTTGGTTTTCAATTTACCTCTTCACTCAATCAAGCCAAAATTACAAGAATGCCCTGAAGATCCCTAGTATTACATTTGGTGACCATTGGTCATTCTATGAGAGAGATGAAGATTTTTCAATAATTTGTATTTTGCCTCTTAAGTTTTAGTTAATAGGATTTCGACTTCAAAAGTAATTCAATTTTGGCCCCAAAAGTTTTATATATTGAATTTTTGTCTATAAATGTTGTTAATAACTTTGTGTTGACCCAAAAGAATTTTTAAATATTTTTAATTTGACCCCTAAAACTTTTGAGTTTTTGCAATTTGGTCCCTAGTAGTTTTCATTTTCAATATCAAGTATATTTTATGCTTTAAATGTTTTCCAATTAATTAATTTTGGTCTTTAGTATATCTCTAAATTGTTTTGCATTGTATTGCATGCTCTAAGCAATAAATTTCACAATAATTTATTTTTTATGCTTTTGTTTATTGAGGTAACGATACCTTAAATGGTTTGCTTATTTTTTTGGCATTTTTAGTATTAATTAGAATCAGATCTTCAACTGAAATAATCCTAACACTCTTTTTTTAAAATTTTTTTTCATTTGGCTAAGTGCTTATTATAGTCCTTCACATGATTCACTGGTTTATTATGCTAGTTGTAAATTGAATTGTTAGCATGTTTAAATTTTGTGATGCATAGTGTATGAGTCTTCCATGGAAGACAGGAGAACATAGAAATTTGTAATATATAACAAATACTTGTTATTTATTAAATGTTAATCGTTTTCGTTTAGGTCAAGTAGCCTAAAATATTATGTTTTATATTTATATGCCAAAATGTTTATGTATTTATATGTTTATTATGTATTTATATTTTTAAATAGCTTTAGGTTTTTTATGTTTTATTTAAGATAAGTTTTATTTTGTTGTTTCATTTCCCTCCACACAAGTTCAATGCTACTTATGGAAGTTAGTCACTTTTTTCTGTTAAACCAGTATGATGTTAGTTGATATAGGACCTATTGTATTTAGTTCATGCATGTTGTGTGATCATTTAGGAATTTCGTCAAAAAAAAATAATGTTACTTGACTGTCATATCTTTTATTTTTTTCTTACATAATATTTTCATCTTTTTTGTAATATTATTGCATTTTATTTAGTACTTTTTCATGTCATTCGATAGAGAAAATTTTAAGATAATTCACTTTTGCATGATCTATGCTTATTAACTCAAAAGAAGGGATCCCAAAAAATGTGTCTTTTCCTTAGCACATAAAAATTGTTGGGTCAAGGACTTTTACATGTTTCAAATATATTATGAATTAGATTAGAAATTTACCCTTCAAGTGTAGCAAAAAGGATAACATTTTTAAATATGTATAATGCAACAAAATTATAAAATTTAGGACACTTGGATAAAAATCATAAAAAAAAAGAATCAAGTATCACCAAAAAAAATAAAAGAAAAAGAAGGAGGGAACAATGTATACTCAATTCCTAATTGATCAATTTTTTTAACAATATAAGGACCTTAGCAAACTAAAATAACAAAATAAGAAATTGATCATCCCTATAAAGAGGCAATTGATATTTAGTTAGAAGCAGATCCTAGAAGCAAAAGACACAAGGGAAAAACTTCCATCACCGCTATCACTCTCCAAAATCTTCTGTTGTAGTAATATAATAGATTTATAATTGGGTTATAACAGAGGTACAGCTATAGAAGTGGAGCAAATGAGTTGTAACAATATCTATTTGGGAAAATAACAATTTTAGTCCTTAAAGTTTGGAGCATCGGTAGTTTTAGTCCTTAAAGTTTGGATGAAAGCAAATATAGTACCAAATGTTTCAGTTTTTTAGCATATTTAGTCATATTGAGGCATTTTAGTCCCTAAAGTTTGGATGAAAGTAAATCTAGCATCAAGTATTTTAATTTTTTAGCACATTCAACCCAATTGACCAAATTTGCCAGAATCTTACCGAAATCTAGTCATATAATACTCATATACTAGTTACTAAATTTAAAAATAAAAAAAAATAATACACTTTTATTTGCTTCTTATCTCATCTCCTTTGTTTTGAATAACAATTAAAAACAGTCACAAGGTTTTTAAATGAATTTTTCAGAGACATTGAAGAGCAAAGTTTTGTCTTTTAAGTATGATTTTATTTTATCTTTTAAGAGCAAAAAGAGAGAGTATGGGACTGGGGGGGAAGGGAGGAGAAAGAGAGAAAGAGAGAGATAGAGAGAGAGAGAGAGAGAGAGAGAGAGAGAGAGAGAGAAAGAGAAAAAGGGGATAAAATAGCTGATTACCTATTTGAAGATTAGAATTTTTTTCATGTTTATTAGCTTTTTTTTAAAATTTTTTTGAGTAAAGACTAATTACTCAAATTAGTGACTTTAATTACAAATTATGGCAATTAAGTTTTTTCCTTTTTTCTATCTTTTTTAAATTTGGTTATTGGTAGTATCACATGATTGGATTCTAGGAAGATTCTAACAAAACCGCTCAGTTGGACTAAATGTACTAAAAACTTGAAATACTTGATACGATATTTGTTTTCATTTAAACTTTAGGAACTAAAACTACTTCAATAGGACCAAATGTGTTGAAAAATTGAACATTTGGTACTAGATTTGCTTTCGTCCAAACTTTAAGGACTAAAACTGCCAATGCCCCAAACATTAAGTACCAAAATTACAATTTTCTTTATTTTGCAGCAGATACTTTGCAAGTCTTAATTTTTAAATTTCAATATATTTCCATTCTTTCTAAAAATTTTGTGTTTATTATTTATTTAGCTAATAGATAACAAAGTTTGTTTCTCTTCTCTGGTATATTATATAGTCTAATGTCAAAAACTTGTTCAAGGATATTTATAAGTTTTACTCAAAAGTTTATCTACTTATATCTTGACATTATCCTTAATCCCAGAAATCTCTAAGTTTATTTATTTGTTCATGGTACATTGTAGGAGGGAAAGACTATAAATTATTACATGTTAAAAGGAATTTCAAAATGTATCACCATATAATATAGCCTTATTATTACTGAGAAACTCTTTGTTTAGGTAAGAATTGTCCCTATTTTTGTTATATTATATCACTAAAGTATGAAGATTTGAAATTATAAATTGTCTAATCTTTAATCTTTTGATAAAAATAAACTCTAATCTTTAATATTTTGATAAAAATAAACTAAGTAACAAAAGGAGAAAAATAATTCAAAAATTCGTTAGGTAATAGGCAAGAAATTATAATATTTTTAGGATTTAAGAGAAACTAAAACATGAACACTCTCAAAGAAAAGCGATAGTCTCCACTATTGGTGGTTCTACAATACCAAAAGACTAATTCTGTAAATTGTTTGTTTAAAAAAGGGTTAATTATAATTACCACCCTTAAAGTTTGACCAAATTACGATTTGAAACTCTAAGATTTGACAATATTGCGAAAAGGTGCTCCATCTTTATAAATCTATAACAGATACCAATTTACATTAGTTTATTAACATTGATTGTTAGATTTTAATGATGTCAGTATAATTTTTTTGTCGAATTTTCAAATTAGTCACCAAACCCTAAACCACCTTTTCTTCCTCCTTTTTAAACCTATTCAAGGACCTTTCTGCTAGTTGTTGACGGTGGCAATCAAACTTCTTCTCTCATACAAGCCATGCATCATCATGGTCAAATATTGAATTAGAACATGTTTATATCTTCACAATAAAGAAGCCAAAATATGTTCATGAAACAACCTCTTGGAAGAAAACATAAAATTGCCATATTCCTCTTTCTCACGCCACCTTTATTAAATCACATTTCAGTAGGTATTTATTTAAATTTAATTTTTCTTTCTCATTATATTTCATTTCGTTTAGGAAACACTTCTTTGGTTAGTTTATTTGTACTATGTTTTGTTAGGAGTTTTCTTTTCTTAATTTATTTTTATTGTTTCTTATTCAAATCTTTAATCTTTCTTTATATTTTTTAGGTATTATTAGTTTCTAGTGTGATTTTACCAAAAAAGAAAAAAAATTAATCTTGGATTTCGTTTTCTTTTTTCTGCACAAGGGTATTTTTGTCATTTCATGACTTCTGTTAATCGAGCATGAAAAGTCTCATGGATAAGGGGGTCCAATATTGCTAAATCCCAGTATTTGATTGGTCAAACCTTAAGGGTAATAAATGTAACTAACCTTTAAAAAGATTGGCAGTTCTAAAAGCTAAGGAAGACCAAATCACACTGACTTGGTCATATAAAAACACGTTTGCAACTGGGACAGACTCAACGTACGAGAGTATTAAGGTCAAGCCACGCCATGCTCAGATCAGCCAAGTGGATCGTGCATGGAGAGAGGCTGTCCAATTTGGATAAGCACAAGACTAGCCCAATTGAAGATTGTTGCTAAGCAATACGATGCCTCCCACGGTACCAGCACGCAGACAGTGAAAGCCAAAGGCAAACACCCACTGCTACATATTTTCTTAGAGCCTATGCATTTAACGCAGCATATGAAGAGGTAGCATTTGGCCAATACACAGATGCCAACAAGACGACAAACATGTTTGAGGTTGAAACAATTTCCGGTTGCTATGTTTCCCAAGTTATTGCCTCCATCTGTTTCTCTGCATTCTGTGTCCTGTCCTTGTTTGGAATCTTCTTCATGAATAACGGAAAAGGCAAATCATCCCAACAAAAGTGACTTCGCCAAATTATTGCTGTTTTCAGATCATGGGCTAATTATGTGATAGTGTTGATGTTCTGATGTTTTGTGTGTCTCAATTTTACCTATCTATAAAACTGGAGCATAACTATGCATCAGCAAAGTTCTTGTATGAGTGGGAACATCAAGAATTTAAGAGTTGGCGGGAATTGGAACCCTGTAAAGGGAAATATTTGACGTGTCCCATAGATCAACGAAGCTGT
Organism: Mitragyna speciosa; assembly: GCA_024721245.1. Lineage (NCBI taxonomy): Eukaryota > Viridiplantae > Streptophyta > Magnoliopsida > Gentianales > Rubiaceae > Mitragyna > Mitragyna speciosa. Next base: position 11,003,236 of record CM045573.1, read on the forward strand.
TATATGGGGCAAGGTAAAATTCTTTATGTAATGAAACAGGGAAGCTTTAGCGCATTTGGTGTGCTATTGGTATTCTTTTTTTCAATCAAAATTTCAAGAATTAACATTCATTTATAGATGATACTTGTGATCTTGCTTACTCATCATCATCATCATCTCTCTCTCTCTCACACACACACACAGAGCCCATTTCTAGTATGGTTTTTCATGCATTACTTTGCCTTCCATTCCAAGAAGGAACAGGGTCCCAGAGTTCATCCCTAGTTGAACCCCCACCCCACTCTCTTCCTACCAGTGAAACCTCCATTCTCTTCCCATCTTTCCCACTCCCACCATATGTCCTTCGGATTCATTTCAGAAAAGTAAAAGAACGAGACCAAAGCAAGGAAAAAGAAATTAAAACGTCCGAAGATGCAACTGATGAATTATACGCATTAAGCAAGGTGATGGCATAAAAAATCATTATTTCGTGTGACCACGCAAAAGAGCGTTCAATTGCCTCCTTGATTGCTGTTAAAACAAATCTTTTTTATGTAAGTAGACAATTAAAAGTCAACTCAAAACCTCCATCATTGCCACCTACCATTAGGGAATAGGAGAAAATGGAAGAGTGGAAAATGAAACAAGTACAGCAAAAGATACATTCCCGTTGAATATCTAATATAGATATAGATGTAGTTCCCACACTTTCCAAATGTTTGGGATTTTGAATTATGAAAGAATATTTAAAACCGGAAGCCACAGGAGAGATGGACTAGGAGTGGAAGGTGTTTTTGGGTGCATTTGTGTTACATGGACTCGAGTACGAGAGAATATAGACATGGATATGAATGAAGAACCCGCCACAGGTACGACCATATCTATATCCATTGTTTCGACACAATGCAATACGGGTATAGTGGGGATAAGTGAAGAATCCATGTAACTTAAGAGTAAAGTAGGATTGGGTTGGGTAGGGTTGCGTGAGAAAATCTTTTGGAAGGAGGGAGAAGTATCCCAATCCTAGAATTGCCATCTATTCAATCAAATGAGAAAAAAAATCTTCATCAGTACTTAAGGTTATATTCCTAAAGCTATGCGTCATTGCAAAATTAATGACAATCTGATCGCTATCCTCTCAGGATAGTGCATTCACGGATCAGACGAACAATTACCGGTGTGAAGTGTTCCAAACAATTTACTGTCTTCAACAGGTTGTTCATCATTATAAACAACTCGTTAATAATATTTAACAGGATTGTGAAGATCGTTTATTGTTCAGAAGTTACCTGCAAGCTCAGGTGGGTCCAGATTTATCCTGCAAAATCTAAACCACACACTTTAAATTTTTGGCTTGGTGGCCACCCTGCCTCCTTTCCATGCATCCACATAGAAGAAAGTCAGATAAGAACATCCCAACCAGAAAAATATCACCCATCTAGAGTACTTGCCCATCTTCGTGATACCAACTCTTCAAAAATATAGAACTCAAATATTGTTTGTAACTCAGCTAACTAATACATCTCGCCATTCTACAGTTGTCCTGATTTTCTGCATGATGACTCAGCTAGTCTGAGAGACATGAGAAGAGGTAAGTCAACTGGAAGGCATACAGAAAGACTCAATCTTTTCGCAGCCAAATCAATCCAAACAAAAAACCGTCTACTTTGTGATTATGCAGAGAGCTTTCCCTGGGCCACCACATGGGTTAGTATATCAAGCGGTAAGCTACAGCAAGCAATTATTGTCACAACTGTTTTATGTAAAATTAACAGCCCTTAAACTAATTTGTGAATATCAATAATCTGATTATCAAAAATAGACCAAAGATGAAATATATAAATTGACTACTATTATATTGCTGATGTAAACTTGAAGTAGTGTATGTTAAAGGCCTTAGGCTGACAAGTGAATTTTAAATCCATTTGTTTGTTGTAAACAAACCAAAGAAAAAATATGCAAGTTATGTAGTAGTTAATTCAATTGATATTGAAATTTGAATTTATCTAACATGATGCGCAGGTGAGATTTTTTGACAAATCGATCATGCCAAAGCCTCTCGACAGATAATAAAAAAGAACACCATAGCTTCATTGGTGCACTTATTGGAAAAAAATCCAGATTAAATAGATCACCTTTTGCACTATCGTGAGAATAATTATGTTCATGAATACTAATTTACGTAAGCAACCAATAGTATAGGTTACATAAGTATAAGAGTTTGTAGTTGATAATGACTCTTATATGGTCAAAATATGTCTGTAACTAAAAATCTAGTTACAGTCTTTGACAATATTATTTTCTTTTAGATAATGAATCAGTCCTAAATTCTATGACTTGCCATTCTTTGGACATCACTGACCAAAAATCATTTCAGTACTCTTCATTCTATCAGTTCCAGAAAGTATTAACCTATCATCAAAAACATCTATACACCCAAAGGCATCAGTACCTGGAGGGCTCTCCAATGCTGCTTCAAAAACATGATGATGAACACCATGAGAGTCAACTGAATGTCCACCTTTGTGATCATGTCCTGCTAGACAGACCTTTACACAATTGTACCGATGTATTACATCCATTACTTCATCATAATTCCATAATACAGCTTCATGAGATGATGCGCCAGGACCTAGAGGCAGATGGCAGCACACAACCACTTTCTGTTTCAACCTTGTTGCCTCCAACAGGACACTATCCAACCATTCCAATTGTTCTTTACCAACGGCTCCATTGAACATGACAAACCTTCTCTCCAGATCTACCAGTCCATTTGGACTATTCTTGTCTGAATTGGGATTCTTCTCATGTAGAAATTTTAAGGCTTTCAAAGTTTTAGGATGATCCTTGGGCCAGCCAATGGCACTGATATCATAGCCATCAAGGATTACAAATCTATATTCAGGAATTGGAGAGAACTCATAATAGGCACGATCATCATGGCTATGAATTCTCAAAAGGGGTAGCAATTTATCCCGAGGGAGATTGTAAAGGCAGTGATTGCCAATCATGTGATAAACAGGGCCAGTGAAATTGTCAAATTCAGTTACCACTTTCTGAACAGCATCAACAGATTGCTCTTTGGGACAAAACCCATCAATAATGTCTCCAAAATTCATCACAAAGTCAGGATTTTGGTGGTTCCATTTCTTTACAGCCCTCTGCAATACAAGAATGCTGTGCCGGTAATAGCGTGGAACACCAAGAAATGAACGTCCATCAGGAATATCAGCATACTGGACATCTGCTATCACCCCAAATGAAAGAAGAGGCCGATTACCTTGGGCATTCACGAGCCTATTTGCAGAACCCATAGCCCAAAGCCTGAAAACATGCAAGAATAAAATATGGATAAGCATTAAGCCTAAATACGTGCAAGAATAAAATATGGATAAGCATTCAATAATTGTGAAAGGGGAGATAACAAAAAAATGCTATGTTGAACAAATAAGCAGAGGAAAGTAAAGCCATAAGAAGCCACAGGGTAATATCATATACAAAAAACTTAAAATTACTATCAGATACATTGTTATCCTAATGCTTCCAATCAAATACATGAAAAACTGCAAAACAAGGAAAGCCAAAAGCGTCCAATCAGAGGTAAAACATATTAGCACGTTAGACACTCAGATAAAGGTACGATCATCATAATGAAATTTTATACTGAGACAAAACTATGACCATCATCATGCATGCATCTATTTCTGTTGCTATTTTCTCCTCCATCTTTGTTATTTAGGACAGTAATTGTAAGTCATAGTATTTCACGGTAAGAATTTCAGGAGATTCTTTTACAAAAGCAACAATGTTGACTGCCAATGAGTAAATATTGAAATCTAAAATGATGCTGCACAAATTGCATAGACTAACTCTTCCAAAAGCGTCAACATACATATAGCATTACAATTAACTACTTCGCAGAAAATCATAATTCAGAACAGGAGTCTAGTTCCACTAAAAGCCAGACAAGTACATCACTCGTAAAACCAAGTTATGACTACATGCGAAGGAAGAAGAAACGTGCCAATTCAGCTCCAAAAAAGAAAAACAAAAGAAAAGCATTATTAGGAAATCAAAGAGCTGAACCAAACAGAAAGATTGAATGCTAACTAGAAATATACCTTTCTATGTGCCAAGACTACATCCATAAATCATTAAGATAAAAACATCCTAATTAAGTCATATTGTTTGGCCTACATACAACTGCAAATAATCTACGCTAGTCTCATAAATGGGAAGAGGCAGGTTGATAGTTTGGACGCTAAACTTGATTTGCATTAATAACCTCACAACTGCAAATATACTAGTCCAACCTACCAATCAATGGCAGTTGTACATTAACCTACACCTTCTTCCATAACTACCATGCCAACGCCTACTCAGAGAGTGCACGAGTGGCTAGTAATTAGACGGGGTAGAAATTTGAAACAAAATTATACAGGTGAACCAAATAAACAAAAGAATTAGAAATTGTGATATACCATCTTGAAATTATGTGCTACTATACACAAAAAAGTAAATATACAAAAGAAAATCTCATGAGCATCACAATGAGCGGAAAAAAAAAAATCAAGTACTCGTGTAAATAAACGACAGTTTGTATATATAGTTCCAATTGAGTGCCTGCAGCGTGCTTTTGATAATGGGCTTTAAACTACTATCTCCCTTGATTCAACAAAGACCCACCAAATGGCTTCCTATGCCATTTAACAAGCTCCTAGATAGTTTACATTACGAAGGAAATTTTATCCACATGTCCGGTCAGGAAGCAATTATGACAAATTTTATATGCATGTTGCAGAAACCAATCAAGAAGTAATCATCACGAATTTGTACTGAAGAAACTCCCCTCCAAATTCGAATTCGTATCAATGGCTTGTTATCAACAGGATAAGCTAAAACAACTTCTTTTTTAATCCAATAAACAAATTAATCTTAAAACTCTGTTGAAACAACTGAAATTTCTGTTCCACAAGCAACGGATACTTTTCAAACTCAAATCATACATTCCACATGATCGTCTGAATTAATAAACTAAATAGTCAGAAAAAAGAATAGTTCAAATTTTCAAAATTGTTAAAATTGAAATATCCTGATATAAAAATAAAATTGAAAAAAGTATACAAATCATATACGTACCTCTCTCTAGCCGATCTGCTGAAGTCTTCTTGTCTCTGTTTTCTGACATTGGGTTATTTATAGGTTACAGCAAGATGAAACGACGACGTGGGGCTGAGATTTATTCCTTTTGGCGAGTTACTTTGTTTGGAAATTTCCTTGTAATAATGTCACGTGTAGAACAGGGATGGCGGTTTTGAAGCCCAATGAGAATTGGCAACTTGGCTTTTTGATGCAGGGTTTCCTAACTACCAGACACAAGGGCATGATTTTAGGTGAATTATTATCGAGGTTTTCATTCCATAAACATACACTCACTTTCCTTTTGTGGCTATCACACCGTTTTTGAAAAGTAATTAGCTTGTTATTTTTTTCCAAATTGTAGGCGTATTTCTTTTTTTAAAAAGTAATCAAGTTGTTATTTTACTAACATTCTCATATTTAATGCACATTGAAAAACTAAATTATTTTAAATTTTAAGAACAATATAGTAATATATATCTTTTATTTTGAATGACTGATCAAATATTAATTAGGGACATATAAGAAAACTGTGAATAAAAAATAATTATTATAACTACATTAACTAAATTTCTTAATCTATGTGAAAAAAGAAATAGGCATATCTTTATGGGATGGAGGAAGTAATAACAATAAGTTGATGATGATGATGATGATGATGATGATGATGATGATGATGATAATAATAATAATAACGTTCAAATGATACAAAATTACAAATCAAAATATTTTTAATTTGTATATGACAACAGTATAATAGGATGGTGAAATTTTTATTCTTAAATTCGAATTGAAACATGTAAATTAATGCCTATTTTTGAAATTATCGTATTAGAGAAAAATTAAATGAGTACTAAAAGAAGTAAAGACGGTTGGTATCTGTTAAATTTGAGAATTAATATGGATTCATGATTCTTTAACTCTGTTTGATTTTCTTTATTTTCTATTAAGCTAAGTTTTGACTTATCTCTATTAAGAAGAATTTATAATTCTCCCATTTGATGGAAAAATGGAGCATATACTCTCTCACACACACACACCCCCTTTCACTCTAACTTTGAATAATTTATTTGTCTTTTAACAAATTTAAACTTATTCTTTAATCTTGAAATGCTCATTTTTAATTAAATATTATTTGTATCACTTATTATAATAGCAAAAATTAGAGTTTTTGTTCTGTGCTAACTTGGTGGACATAATTCAAGGTTGCCATACTCTTATGAGTCTTATCATATTTTTGTTATGAAATATGATTTATAAATAATGGATTTGATTTAACATAAATGCATAACTTGTTTGACCATTCAAAGTTATGTTATTTTTTCAAAGCAAAGGTTGAGAAAAACATATAATGTGCTTATCAAGGTTTGATAACCCAACTATCTATTAATTACAAGAGCTGTAATTGGTAATTGTTACCTATCTATTCGAACTCATCTTTAACTTGTTGGGTCAAGGTCAAGGTAATTATTGGGATCCTAGCCCATTATGAATCTCCAACGGATTCCTATATCAATATGAATGGTTATTGATTTGAGATCAAATAGTGATAGTAAACCAAATAAATTGTTTTTTCATGTTTTTAGTTTTTTATAACATGAATGTCAAATACTTGTACTATCTTTACATTTGTTATAGAATGAGCAATAAAATAAATCTATGATCAATATCAAACAACTCCAAGCTTAATGGCTCAAACTTCCTATACTAGCATCGCAATTAGAGAATAGTTCTCAAATGTAAGGAAAAAAAATGGATACCCCTATTCCTCTTGTCCTAACTGATAGTGTAAGTTAGGAAGTTAAGGATGCTTAGAGGAGCATAAGGGCGATTAGGGGTGTGCAAAATCTGAATTTTTTAATTTTTTGTCCGAATTTGAAATGAATTCGAAAAATCGAATTAGGAAAAATGAAAAACGGATCGAATTCGGAAGTATCCGAATTCAAATACAACGAATTAGGAACGAAATCAGATATAGTGATTTTGAATTCGGAATTTTCGAATTCGAATTAAAAACAAAAACGAATTTGAAAATTCCGAATTCGTAATATTATATATATAATAATTATCTTTATTATACATATTATGGATATGATGATTAACGTTAATAATTTAGTATATTATGCAAATACAATTAATTCATATCTAATAAACTAATAGTTAGTTATTAAACTCAAACCACATAAAATAACAATAGTCAAATAAACTAAACTCAAACCACATAAAATAACAAATAGTCAAATAAACAAATAGTTTTATTATACATATTATATATATAATAATTAACATTAATAATTTAATATATTATACTAACACAATTAAATCATAACTAATAGACTACTAGCTATTTGTTAAACTTAAACCACAAAAAATAACAAATAATCAAATAAACTTATTCATGCTTTTAGTTAAGTTTGGATCTTTAAATGAGTATAGTAGTATGCTTTGTTTGTTTATAAAACTGTTAAATGGACTCTCTTTGTGTATTGAGCTTTGTTTGTTTATTAAGCTTTGCTAAGTTGTTAAATGAATTCGGAATTTTCGAATTTGATTTCGATTTTTTGATTTCAATTGAAATCGAATTCGGATCGGACAAGGGCGATTTCAAATTCGAAATCGGATGGAGCCTTTCCAATTTTTTGAATTATTTGATTTCAGGTTTCCGAATTTTCGAGTTCGAATTTGTTGCACACCCCTAAGGGTGATATTAATACCGCTTGCATCATGCTCACTGGAATGACTGAACTATAGAAGCAGCATGAGAATATTAGTTGTATGTTGAATTTGTGATTGTTTGGCCACCAATTGCAATTTGTTCAAATTTTTTCAAAAATTTGTCCAATAATTTGAAAAGTGCTTAATTGTTAAAATTCTACAACCATTAGCGATACGCACACGATTGCATGAGACCAAGAACGCCTTGAAAATAGGTTGAGCAACTAGAATGCTTGACTCCTTTGAAACCTGTCCAAAGACTCCAAGAATCATAAATTGGTGGCTTTGAAGATTATCCAATCTCGTTGAATGTCCTCCCTTTAGAATTTGCTCTGCACCCCTAACCAACTTATGGATTAGATTCCTAGTGGACAAACCTAAAAGACTAAAAACAAACCAATTGGACAAACTCTAAGCTAGAAACTTGAAACTTAACAAAATCACTTTGTTAGGAAACAAGGGTAGTTCTTAATCACTAAAGAACTAAGAGCAATCTCTTCACGAGAAAACACACAATTTTATTAACTCAAAAATCACATAAATTTGAATGAATAGTAGTAGCCTTTATATGGGATACAAAAAGTGAGAATAAGGAAATAAAAGACTACTTGGAAACTAACTTAAACACTAGTTGTAATCTATTACAAATGGTAACTACTAAAGATTACGACTTGTACTCAAAGTTTCCTATTAAAACATAAACGTAAACACTTAAAAGCTTCCAAACATCACTGTTCACATCATGTTTAGTGGCCTTGGGCTAAACAATTCTCAAGCCCATTAAACATGACCCATTGGACCTCCACAAGTGCCTTAAGCCTTGGCACACCTCATGGACTACTTGAATAGGCTAGATAGCTTGTGTAGCTCTACTAAATCCTTCTTTATATGTACTCTTGATCCACAACCAAAAGATCATATTGTGGCCCAAGTGTCCAAATTACTCAATATAATCTCCAAGTCCAAGCTCAAGCATCAACTCACGGACAACTCTTGGACAACTTGCATACAAGATAAATGTCTCCTCAAGCTTGCATCGCGCTACTTGATCAACAACTCTATAATTAGCACGTGTGACTTTTATAGGCCTCCTTTGAATCCTATCATTCCCTCCTTTCTCGCAAAGATTCGTCCTCGAATCGCCTATACCATAAATACAAATATAAGCATCATAGGAAACTTGACTTGAATCAAAGTGTGTACCTTGCAAGACTGGCTCATGTAGCAACTTGATACTCTCATCAATGCACTTAAAGAAATCAACACCATGAGGGTCATACTCAAGTAAGCAAATTGCACAACTTAGAGCATGCCTTAAAACAACGAACTCCCTTCTATGTGCATAATCTCTAAAAACATGTACCAAAATTAACAAGTATGAACTAGATGTAGTGGAAACTTGTGACAAACTAACACAAAAACAAAACAAACTCCACAACCTAGGATAATCAAAAGACGACTCAATATAGTTTCAACTCCAAAACTCATACTTTGAAGGAAACAAATAGACACTCTATGCAATGGATATGGAAAAACGTAAAACATACTAATATAACCTTCTTTAGCAACATATGAACAAAGAAAACAAGTAAACACTCTACACTCATCATGCAACGAACATTCATGACTACTTATAACAAGAAAAATACTTGGACAAATTGTAAAAATATGAAATTCAACAATGCTAACAGAACAATGATGCACATGCATACTAAAATCTCGTGAAAGAAACTATTAGTGTATGCCCTAAAAACCAAGATAGTTTAAGGTGTTTTGTATTTACACTTATTTATGTTATATTTATTCATGTGGTATTTTTCTTTATCATCTATTCTTGTATTTCCATGTTACTTGTTTGATTGATAAAATCCTTAGAATATTGACTGTGTATTAGAGATTGTAAGGGTTACAATTATGAGACTCTAATATATAAAGTCATATTCTTAAATATCCCAAGTTATAATATTAATGAGATTGGACATCATTAATATAAATAGACTAGCACATACTTTACCTCTACTTATGGTAAGTAGTAGTTGATCTCATTGACTATGGTGTGCGTGACACTTAAGCTGGTATGTGGATGCTTGTTTGAGAGCAAGTTCATTGGATTGATCAGCCAAGAGTTTCAACTATAGTGCCAATGGTTGAACTCTTAATGACAATGGTGCAAGTGATCCTTTGACTTGAGATTACCATAGTATCTTGAGTGTGGATTGCTATACTTTGACTCTATTTCTCAGTGCCCGTAAAAAGGTAGCCCATAGGTTAGAGATTGGGTATAGTTTGAAGTATGGAAAGATAGTGAGTAATCAATATAGGATTCGCCACTCCTTAATAGGAGATTATATCCCTTTATGACCACTTGTTGGAAATATTTACTCAAAAATTTTCTGCAGAAGTGATATTATAACTTGGAAGTAGTTTCTAGGTCATACATCATGGAGAGTTGTATTTCTGGAATAAGAAAAATATAAATTAGTCATTTTAATAGTATGCACTATACTTTTAGACTAATTGAGATATAGTGTGGTGAAAGGATATTAATTACACGGTAGCATTATCATTGAAGGGCATGGTCTACCATATGACTTTCCTATTCACTTGGGTGGTCATGATGCATTGCTAGACGCCACTCATGATCTAGAAGTATGAATTGATTAATTAGTGAATTAATGATAAATTGAAGTGTTTAATTTATTTAGCTCAATTAATGAGTTATAATTTATACTTATTGCCAACGTGAATGGAACCTAACGGGTCACACACATAGAGAACAAAATCTTTGGATTAAAATATAATTAAGATAAGTATGAGATACTTATGGGGTTAATTTATGAGATAAATTAACTTAAAGGACTTATTTATAAATATTCTAAGTCTTGTAGGAAGTTAGTTTCCTAAAAGAAATAAAGTAACTAATTGATTTCCTTATGGAATAGATTTCTTAAGGAGAAGGTTTAGCTTAAAGTAAGTTACCTAAACCTTCTTGGTTTCCAATTAGATTTATTTCCTAAAAGACTAGAATATTTTTTCTATAAATAGGTTCATGCTTTGACTCTTGGATTAATTATTGCAACACAAAAAGAAAACTAGTCGCAGAAAAATTGAAGAAAGAAAAAGCACACCACTTTCTCTCTCTAGGCGTCTCTCTCTCTCTCTCTCTCTCTCTCTCTCTCTCTCTCTCTCTCTCTCTCTCCTAATTGTTAGGTTTTTCTTCTTCTTGTGTTCTTAAATAATTCAAGGGTGCTAGCACTCAAAAGTCAAAGCAAGCAAGCCTACAAGGTTCCCAAAGAAGTTGTTCGTATGGATATCGTTAGAGGCTCTACGCTTGGAGGGCTTTTCGTGGTAGATCTAACCTCTTCTTCGAAGGATTTTTTCCTAATAGCATAGAAATCTTCTGTGCTTGAGGTAATCTTCATGCAAACTCCCTTGTTAATCATATAGATATGTCAAAGAGATCCATGATTAAAATAATAAATTTTTATTTTTTCGCTGTGTTACCTATACTATTACCTTACAGAAACAACAAATAGAATGCATGAAAATTTAAACTCAACTCATATTAATCCCATCAATGCAAGATGAAAGAACATGTAACAACAACATAAAAAAAAATATAATTCATGCTGATCTAACACAAAACAGAATGCATGTTGCAAATTAAAGTAAATTCAATGTAAAACGTAATCAAAGTCAACCAAACAAATATTAAAAACATAACCAAAAAGTAAACAAAAAACTTCAAAATGATCACAACTTAAAAATTCCTTCCACCAACTAGCAAAGTTAATAAATTATGCTCAATGGTGGAAACATGAAAACAAGTCCTTGTGTCCATCAGCTTCTCATTGGAAATCGTTGGAACCTCCTTGCTAAATGAACAATCAATTGCAGTTGCAAACTTCACATCAAAACAACACATGTGTGGCATCCTTTCTTGAAAGACATTCTGCAAAAGCACAAAAAAAACACTAGGAAAAGAATGGTTAAGTGAGTTAGCAAAATAGCTTTCTTCTTTAGAGTACATTGGTATAAGAGAATTTGCCCTCACAAATAGAACATTCTTGCACTTAATAACTCCCTCATGCTTTTCAGAAGTTTCGCCCCTCAAAATTTTCCTATTTTCACTCTTTTCTTTTGTTCTCATCTTACATTTCTTAACTATTCTAAGTTGATCCTTGTATGCTTCAGTTGGTCTTAAAGGTTTCAAGATGATACTCCTCTTGTCCCAAACGAATGAACACGTGTTTTTGTATCTATTATAGGTCACCTTCGTATCGAATTTCCATGGACGCCCCAATATAATATGACATGCTTGCATTGGAGCTACATCACATAAGACTTCATCTTCATATTTTCCTCTGGCAAACGACACCACAACTTGTTTTGTTACCTTTAAATCACTAGTATTAGTCATCCATTGCAAGTAGTATGGCCTTGGATGCTTCATGGTTGGCAATTGCAACTTCTTTACAAACAAAGTACTAGCAATGTTAGTACAACAACCGCTATCCACAATAACATTACATACCTTGTTTTGCACGACACATCTCGTATGAAAGATTTGTTCTCTATGCATCTTTTCATACTCTTCCTTAGGCTGGATGTCTAGTATTTTGCATGTGATCAAGGCCTTTCCATAAGGTGGTTCCAATTCATCCGCACTATACTCTTCTTCAACTAATGGAGGCATATTATCATCACTTGATCGTTCACTCTCCATATCTCCAATATCTAGCACAAGTATCGCCCTTTTACTTGCCCATTGGGCAACTACGTGGTCATAACCTTGACACTTAAAACACTTAATGTCCCTTTGACGCATTGGAGCTTCATTCTTACCCTTAGGTTGAGATTTTGATGAAGACGACTCACCCTTGCCTTTCTCCATTAAAGACGTGTCAGACTTAGTTTTCACAAAATCTCGTGGTTTTTGTGTTGCTCGTTGATCCCTTTTGTCACGAGCATCTTTCCATGGAAACCTAGTTGAAGTGCCAGCCATACCTCGTCATCTCCTAGCTTTGAGTTGCCTTTCAATTTTCTCAGCTTTTTCCACCAAGTCTTTGAGCTCCACGTAGTGTTGCAACTCCACAATTTCAACAATCTCAGGATTGAGACCATCAATGAATTGAGCCTAGTTCCTTCTTCATCCTCATGAACATCACCTTGTATCATCAACATCTCCATCTCTTTGTGACATTTATCAACGGACATCGACCCTAGTGTGAGTTGTTGAAGCGTCCTATGTAGATCCCTTGCATAATGGTTAGGAATAAAACGTTTCCTCAAGATGGTCTTCATCTCTCTCCAAGTGCTAACTGCAGGCTCGTCATATCTCCTCATCGTCTTAACTAGTTGGTCACACCATACACTAGCATATTCAACAAATTCTACAACAACTAGTTGGACTTTCTTTACTTCGGAGTAATTATGTACATTGAAAAAATGATCCACCTTTCGTTCCCATTCAAGATAAGCTTCAGGATCATTCATGCTCTTGAATGGGGGAATTTTCATCTTTATACTACCAAGATTGCTATCTTGATGGTGTTGAACCCTCCTCCCCCATCGAGTGATTATTTCATCATACTCAGATACTTCATCTCCATGATCCTCCTCATACACCAGATTCCTCGTAACCCTAGTTTAGGCTTTAAAGGTAGACTCCATACCTTCCATTCTAATATTCATTTGAACCAATTGCTCTTGCATAGCTTGCCACATGGACTTCATGTCAAAGTTTTGCTCTACACTGTCATTAGACATGATGAATAAACTTGCAAGAAAGATCCTTAATAATAAAAAGAAAATAAAGAAGAATATGTGAAACACTCCCTTAGTGTTTGGCACTCACTTCCCTCAAGTAGATTGGCTTTTACCCTCAAATGAGCTCACCACTAAGCCTCTTACCACTCTTGAGATCACATCTACATATATGCCCTTTGATGAAGAACCTACTCAATTGTCCTCAACAAAGAATAAAGTTAAGTAATCAAGAAGAGTAATCAAGAAAATCTGATGATTAGAGTGAGCTTGTTCTCAAGAATTTCAAAGAAGATAGGTGACACAAGATTTAGACTCAAGAAGACACAATTAGAAGTCCTATTGTGTGGTATCTTGTGCAGAAAATCTTAATTTTCAAAACTTTCTTGAAGAAAATAATATTCTTGTGAAAAAATAAAAACTACTTTTCAAAAAAAACAAGCACGCACAAGAATAAAACTTTCCTTATTCAAAGCCACTCCACACTTTCCTTTTTCTTTTTCCTTTCAAACAACCAGAATTTTTAAAGGAATTGGTTGACTTTCCTTTTCCTCAATCTCGCAAGCCCAATTTAGTTGGAGGCTTCCTTTTTCCTTAGCTCACACGGATCCAATGCAATTGGAGTCAAAGCTGGTTAACACGAATTCAATTTGTCTTGCTTTCCTTTTACTCCCAAGTTCATGGTTTCTTCACTTTAGAATTAGGAAAGCTGCTTGTTTCCTTTTAAACCAAAACTGGACAGCTTTGTTCTTTCTCTTAGGAAATTCGTATGAGCTGGAAAATCAAGAAAAAAACTGCTGCTCGATCAAGAAACAAATATTCCAGCAAGCTAATCTTCCAGAAACAACAATTCCAGCTATCAAACTCTTCAAGAAACACAATTTCCAGCAAGTCTTCTTCCAGAAAATAAATTCCAGCAAGTCAAAATTACCAAGAAACTCAAGAATTTTGTCTTCTTTGATTCAAGAACTCACAAGGTAAGTTCAAGAACTTCAAGAAACTTCGCAAAACAACAAGAAAACAATTCAATCAAATTATGCAAGGCTTTTTCTACCCCTTCTTTGCACGGCTCTTTCACTTTTTTTTATTTTTTATTTGCACGGCTCTTTACTATTTCCAAGTGCAATCCTTTTTTTTTTAAACCAAACAGCAGCAAAACACTATCAAGAAAATTTATTTGTGACTTTTAAGACCCAAAAACTTGTTTTCTTGAAAAGTTTTAACACAAGAATAATCAAAAAAATAAAGAAAACAGTCAAGATAACCAAAATACCACACAAATACCTAGAATTCTTGATTTAAAACAATCAAGAATGACTCTAAGACCCTAGAACAATTTAGGATGACACTAGAACAAGCTAAAACAGCAGGAAAAAACACAAAAAACAAGAGAAACACGGCTGGAATTAACAAGAAAATTTGGACAGATTAGATAACACAAGAAATGACACCAGACACAAGCACAAGAAGAACGATTGACACAAAAATTAAAAGAACGGATATATCCAAATTTTTCAAAGGAAAAATTGGATTGAAGAACCTGAAATTTTCAAGGAAGATGGCTCTGATACCACTTGATACACACACGGTTGCGTGAGACCAAGAATGCCTTGAAAATAGGTTGAACAACTCGAATGCTTGACTCCTTTGAACCTGTCCAAAGACTCCAAGAATCATGAATTGTTGGCTTTGAAGATTATCCAATCTCGTTGAATGTCCTCCCTTTAGAATTTGCTCTACACCCCTAACCAACTTGTGGATTAGATTCCTAGTGGACAAACCTAAAAGACTGAAAACAAACCAATTGAACAAATTCTAAGCTCGAAACTTGAAACTTAACAAAATCTCTTTGTTAAGAAACAAGGATAGCTCTTAATCACCAAACAACTAAGAGTAATCTCTTCACGAGAAAACACACAATTTTATTAACTCAAAAATCACATAAATTCGGATGAACAGTAGTAGCCCTTATATGGGATACAAAAAGTGAGAATAAGGAAATAAAAGACTACTTGGAAACTAACTTAAATACTAGTTGTAATCTATCACAAATGATAACTACTAAAGATTACAACTTGTACTCAAAGTAACCTATTAAAACATAAACTTAAACACTTAAAAGCTTCCAAAAATCACTGTTCACGTCATGTTTAGTGGCCTTGGGCTGAACAATTCTCAAGCCCATCAAACACGACCCATTGGACCTCCACAGGTGCCTTAAGCCTTGGTACACCTCATGAACTACTTGAATAGGCTGGATAGCTTGTGTAGCTCTACTAAATCCTTCTTTATATGTACTCTTGATCCATAACCAAAAGATCATATTGTGGCCCAAGTGCCCAAATTGCTCAATATAATCTCCAAGTCCAAGCTCAAGCATTAACTCACGGACAACTCTTAGACAGCTTGCACACAAGATAAATGTTTCCTCAAGCTTGCATCGAGCTACTTGATCAACAACTCCATAATTAGCACGTGTGACTTGTATAGGTCTCCTTTGAATCCTATCAATTAGTAGTCAACTTCTTCTACCCTAGTTGAGATAATTTCATCTGTTTTTGAGATTTTCTTTCTTGAATGACTGGGAAATATCTATTATGTGATTATCGTTTTTTGTTTTTAGAGAAATTATATTAGGTAAAGTAGAGGAAATTATGATTAAATGTTGCATGTTTGATGAAATTTTTCTTCTTTGCTTGATTTTTGTGGGTTAAGTGATGAATATAGTTGGTAAGTGTTGCATATGTCCTATGATTAATAATGTGTTAGAAAGGGACTATTATGTACTTATTTGAAAATTGAAAAAAACAAAAGAGAGAATAAATGAGCTTAAATTCTACTCCTATGGTTCTTGTACTGTGTAACCGTCCGCGGAAACTGCAACAGATACAACCATTTTTGTTTGCGGATATTGGTCAAAAGCGTAGCGGCAAGCAGCTGGTTGCCGTCCATGGGAACTGATGCGATAACGTTGCGAAGACTGATATTTACTCTATAACACAGGATATCTCTTGCCAAACAAGCCTAGCACTTTATGAGTCTAATTTTAAGCATTCTAATTGTAATTTTTATATTAGGAGACTCTATATATTAAGGGTTTTAACCCTAAGAGAGGAGAGAACACACATTCATACCTTACACACATATAGACAGAGTAGAATAGAGATTAGTGTAGGGCCACTCTTTAAGAGAGCCACCATTATAGATTAAAAAATCTCTCTGTAGAAGAGCGATATTTGAAGGATTTTTTTGTACACATCAAGATTGGAAGAAGAATAGAAGATTTAGATCTTACCAATCAATAAGTTTTTCTTATTCTATTTTTATTGTTATGGAAAGTTCTACTAAAGCTGTAATCTTTTGTGTGAAATTCATCATGAGTATGTGCTAATTTGTCAATCTAGGGGTTAGAGGAAGCTAATGAATAAGGGACTATGTGTTAATTGATTTAATATTCATGCTTTGTCTTGTTTATTTATTCACTATTTCATTTGTCATGATTTATGATTGATTGACCATCAATTGTAAATATCAAGTCATTGTTCTAGCAACGAGAGTTGGTAATAATGCTGAAAAAGACATAAATGAAATCTAGGTTGCATGTCACACAAAAATAGTGGTACTTTTAGGTGGGTCAACTAGGCAATTAATGATGCTAATGAACCGATACTAGTATAGTTACCACGAGAGTAGAAAAGAATTAATGGGGAGGTAATCATTAAATTATCACAAGAGTGAAAGTTAAGTACAATTGGAATTGGGCCCTAAACAAGGCAAGATAAAGGTGTGAATTGTATCAATTGGTATTATCCCGAGGTCATTAGTAGAATCTAAATCCTAGATACTTTGCATTAATAGTTTCTCTCATCCTTTCCATTTGCTCTTTATTTGCGTTTGTTAGGTAATTTAGTTTAGTTTTGACTAATTATATTTTGATTATTGTTTAAATAATAGAGTTAGTTCAATACTTCTAGTACTTCAGACCTTTTTTGTGAGATCAACTCTATTATCTTGTACTACTGCACGATCTGTTCTCTTGTAGATAATAGAATAATTAGGTTATTTAACTTGATTCTTTGTGCGAATTGATTGATTTTATTTACTATATTCTTAACTTAATTACGCAGCTATCGCGTCCCCTAAATTAACGCCCTAACACACGCACAAACCCCCTCTTTCTAAACTGTCAATGTCGGGTTTTGAATTTCGGACCTTGACAGCAAGGAATGTCATAAGTGTATGCCTCTGGCCAGCAATTTCGTCTGGTTTAGGTTACCTTATAATTGAATAACAACATTTGTAGTGTCCTTTCGCCCTTTTCATTTAGTACTAGAAAAAGTAATATGTATAAAACTCTAGTGTTAACTAATAGGGCAACTTTTAACAGTATTAGTAGCTTAAATACTTGAATAATGGACATTCATTTTGTTTTTAACTCAAAAGATTTTTTGTCTTTCTTCTTCTTCTTTTTCTCTCTTCTAAAGAAAGTGTTGGAAATGCGGTGCCTGATGGTCACTTGGTGCCATGTTTTGCCGGTAAGAATCACTTAATGCCACGTAATGATTCATCGATGCAGTTGGTAAACATTGCTTTTGGACCATATTTGGCACCCTCTTGGCGGCAATGTCAGCGTCCGTCGACCAACGAATGAGCATGTCTTTGGAGTTTGATTTGCTTTCTTCTTCCAATTGATGGTGGAATCCACTGATTGTTCTTTTAGAAAATGGTACACATCGGACCTCTCTTGAGCAGTTTTAACATCTCCAAATTGTAACAGTAAACAAATATATTGGGAGGAGTGAGAAAAAAAAATTTTCATTCATACAAAGTACAGAAAGCATATAAAATTCATAACAATAAATCAATTGTATGATTTTGGACAGAATATATCTCGTATCAACAGTTTGAATAATGCGAAAATTTCCACGCTCTTCCAGCTCTACGGTTCACTTTAATTACTTAATAAATAGAGATAATTTTAAAAACGTCCACTAAGATTTCTAACAATTCCATTGAGCATCTCTGAGGTTTTAAAAATTACGTATACCACACCGAATACCAAACCAATTTTTATCCATCTCCTCAACTATAATACTTCTAAATCTTCACCATCTCTCCATTTCATACTGCTCACTAAAGCCTTCAATAATATCACTAAAAAGTTTAGCTTTTTATACTATTAAAGTTTTCGATCCAAAACAAAAAATTTTCAGCCCTATTAAACTAAAAAATTTTCACTTACTGTCATAATAAATATCACCATCCCAAAAATTTCGCCTATCAAAAACCCAATTCTTATTAAACATTCAAGTTTCAACTTCGCAAAAGCAAAATTAAAATTTATTTATTTGTGCAGAATTGTATTTTAAGGAAAATTTCAGAATCCCACGCCAACAGGCGGTTTGTGGATCAAATCCTATTAAATAACAAGAAGAAATGGTTAGAGAGGAAATGAGAGAGTTTGCTTGGGTTTAATTTTAGAGGGTTAAGTGAGTTGGGGAAAGACAAGGAGAAATGTCTACCAGATTTAGGAAGGAGAAGAAAAAGAAAAATGGCAGTTTTGGAAATTTTGATTTATTAATATGTTAAGATTATTATGGTCATTTTTAATGGTCAAAGGAGCTCAATGTAATTTTTGAAACATCAAGGGTGCTAAGTAAAATCGTCAAAACCTCAGGGAGGTTTCTTATCCCTAATAAATATATATATTAGCATCTAGATCTTCAACGGGCATATACAATTGACAATTTGTAGTATACTGTCTGGTGAGTGTTTAAAACTTTATTCAGTTTGACAGTAATTGAAATTATGATTTTGCATATTCCCCAAGTTCTTTTAGTTAAATATATCAGAAGAAGATATCATACAAAAAGAAATTATGTTGCAGCAGTAACACTTTTAACCTATAGTGACTCAGTGACTTGTATCAAAATTGAGGATCATATTATATGTAGATTATGTTGCAGCAATCATACTTACATTCAATTTTTTCAAGCTCTATTTGTGTGTTTTGTATGGTATTGTATTTATGATCAATTTGATCCTCGGTACAACCACCAAAAGTATAAAAAATGATCCACTATATATATATATATATATATATAAAGGAAAACTCAATTTAATCCACCATACTAACTATAGGAAATCTTTTCCTTTTGATTCACGTTCCAAGTAATTTCGAAACTTCTACCATCCTTCAATTAAGCCTTCTTTTTTTTTTTTTTTTTTTTTGAGAATACTTCAATTGAGCCTTTGGTCACGCAAAACTACACGATTAAGAACCAATAAAATTAAATTTTAGGACGTGACACCTTTTTGCTCTCACATCCTTCTCAGAACGCCAATTTGCCAATCCAAATGCAATCTCAAATCATTTAAAACCTCAAAATATTCAAAGAGAATGGTGGAGAATTTTGGATTTCTTGTTTATAGCTCTTAAATAATTGTAGGATCCGCTGGCTAAAACGAACATATTAAATGGACATTAGCATCAATATACACAAGAGCAAAGCATATGGGAGGATGCAATAGGTGAATCAAAAAGCAAAGAATCTTGGGCGATATTAAAAGGCATTGCCTAGTCCAATGGATATCATATATAATAAGATTCTAGATTCTATAGAATTTGAATCATTCCTCTTCATATAATCTGTTACCAAGCTGTCTATGAGTGCATGTCAGCATGGAAAGGGCAAAGTCAAGACTCGATGCTGATGCTACGAAATACCAATATTTTCTGGAAAGACACCCTGATCAGGCTTAAGTCACCTTGTGTAATAATATCCTTCATTTTGTTTGTCTCTTTTTAACGCTTTTATTGCATCAATTATCTGAATGAATTATTGAACTGAATCGAATAATTTTTCCCTTTGTAATTCCTGTCAAGAATGTAATACAATTTGACATATTTAGCACTTAATAATTTATCAAAATTAAAGGCATTTCTACTTGTAATAGGCGCACGTTTCATCTCATCTTTACTATGAGTGAAGTTACTTAATTCAAATCAAATAGTTCGGAGAAGCATTTGTTGCAGCCAATTCCTCAAGGGGGTGATTTGGGAGAAAATCAAGGACGAATTGCCATTTTTGTAAATGTCAAGAAACGAAAATTTTCTTTCTTGGTTTGCCCTCATCGAACTTACATCATTAAACTATATTTATTGTAGCATATTGCAGTTGGGGCCTTGAAGTATGTAATTGTTTCAATTTTTATACACATTAAAATATATTGTTTTTGTTTATTGATCAGGGTGGCAAAAAAGATGACTTAATGCTGCGCTGTATTAGATTTTCTTAAAATAATCTTTAAATTTAGACAAAAATTGCACAACTAATTAACCGGGTTATACTGCAAAGTGGAACCATTATGATTTTTACATAATAGCAATCCTTGTCATATCATAATGTACTGCGACTTTTCCATTTACATCTTCTAATAATAGATATTAAAGTTTAATGGCAATATCATAACGGAAGTTGGGGTTAGTTAGTTCCCCAAATATTCATGTTCTGAATCAAAAAAAAATTAAAAATATTGGTATTTTTATTATTTTAGAGTAATGAATGGTCATAAATTGTCTGTTTTTTTAATTTGTCTGAAAAACAAAAATTCAAAATGGGATCCATTTCGACTTAAATAATAATCAGTTGAAGAGTTATACATGCTATCTTCCTTGACTTTTCTGGACAAAAGAGTCAAAAATAAAATTGATTTCTTAAAAATAATAAAATGGACCGCCTTACCGCGTAAGAATCTTGCGTGTTATAATCTCCTATGTCTTTTTTCACTTGTCTAAACAAAAAATTTCTAGGGAGTCGACTTTAAGGTCAATTGTCAAGAAATTGGCGTCTTCTTCTTCTTTGCCAAGCTGATTTGAACCAAAACATAAGATGAAATGATTTTAATATTTTAGAAAGAAGAACAAAAATACTAATATATTTTTCATTTTGACGCAATAACACAAGCACAATATTTGAAAGAATACATCAATTTTTAGATTCTTTTTTCCTCTTTAGTATTTCATTGATCAATACAGAAAAACTTTTGTTATATAAACTTTGCTGCTAGGCATCACACTTGTTAGGAGTATATTATTTTGTTATCTTGGACAACAGTTAGGAGGGGAGGGGATAATTGGGTAGATGTAAAATCAGGGAGTCATACCCCCAATTGTGTGTAGCAAAAATAGTTTGGGGCAACATCTAACACACCATTGGGAACCTCACCCTACTTATGTGAGGCAACATACATTGTAATTTGAATTGTTGATATAAAAAAAAAAAAAAAAAACCTTGGACACACTGTGGATGAAGCGGAGAAATATGACTAGAAAAAAAAAAGCAGATATTCAAATAGCAAGCCAGTTGTCTAATTTTGCCACAACTGTACTAGAACTTGTTTCAAGTTCTATTGACAAAATTAAAGGATTAAGTTAAAAATAATTCTCCCTGAAAATGAGAAGCCGGCAAAGCGGCAAGTTGGATTTGTACATTTCACGCAAGCTTCCAATTTGGACTTCTTCAGTTGTATAGTAATCTTCTTCGATTCTTGATTTCTCTATAGGATAATCTGCAGCTTCGTTTCCAATCTAGCAAAATAATGTCCCTCTCTCAGTTATTGTGCTTCTGCAGCCTTTTTCTTATGATCAGAACAGCAATTTCTCAACACAGCTATGACAATTCTAATTGTACTTCGGATAGTCTAGTCCCTGGTTCCAATTATCAATGCAACTTCAATGGTTCTATATGTGAAAGCTTTATAGTTTATAGAGCTCAAAAAGATTGTCAAACGCTTGCTTCTTTTGCGTCTCTATTCAGTTCAAACACCGCCCAACTTCTATCTTACAACAACTTGTCCCATGTTGATCAAAATCTTCCAGCCAGGCTAAGAGATCATCATCCCCATTACATGCTCCTGCTCAGAAGACACATTTTCTCGTGCTGTTTGTTGGTATAATGCGTCTCATTCAGACTCTTTATCAGCAATGGCTTGTGACACTTTTGAAGGGCTGGTGAAGGCAAGAAGTCTCAGGGACTATAATCCTCATGTTGAAGGTGACAATCTAACTATTTCTTCATTACAAGTGCCCATAAAATGTGCTTGTCCTAACACATCTGACATTGAAAATGGCATAAATTACCTTGTGACATATCCAATTTTAGAGCATGACGGTACAGATCTGATTAGTCTAAAATTTGAAATCCCACGGAAGACATTAATCGATGCTTAATCGATTAGGACCTTTTGATGCCATATTCCCACAAACTACTTTGCTGGTTCCCTTGGCTAAGAAGCCGTACCTTGACCCTGTTGCTACTTCATCACCTCAAGGTAAAGAATATAGTCCTAGAGATTTGAATCGAAACATATCGAATACACAATCAAAAACCAAGAAGTTCTTTGCAATTCTTGCGGGGGTAATCTTTGCAGCTAGTATTTGTATAGCTATGATTTACGGAACAATATGTTGTATGTGGAAGAAAAACCATGAAGATATCATCAGGGACTTATCAAAAAGAGCTCCAAGGCTGAAATTTTTCTCTTCAGATTTTCTTGATGGCATGTCAAAATTGAAACATTCATTTACGTATTTCAGATTGGAGGAGCTAATGATTGCTACAGGAAACTTCAATGAAAGTTCATTGATAGATGCAGGAGTTTATAGATGCAAAATTGGTGATTCTTACACGGCAATTAAACAAATAAGTTCAAGGGAAGCAGCAAATAACATCATTTGCATACTGACAAAGATCAATCATTTAAATGTTGTTAAGCTTGAAGGTTTCTATGATGGAACCTCACCTTATCTCGTATTTGAACTTGCTGAGAATGGTAGCTTAAGAGAGTGCCTATCATCCTCAAAGTTAGGTAAGCAGCTAACTTGGAGTAGAAGGACCCAAATAGCTTTTGACCTTGCGGAGGGTCTACATTCCCTACACCACCGCACAAAGCCAAACTATGTTCATCCGAACAGAAACAGCAGAAATGTTCTTGTTACCGCAGATTGGAGGGCCAAGATTTCAGGTTTTGGATCAGCAAAGCCCCTGGATGAGAATAACGAATATGGCAAGAGCTGCTTGAATGAATCAGCATTAGCGGGTAAAGAAGGGTATTAGGCTCCTGAGGACCTTAAATATGGACAGGCTTCAACTAAGGCGGATGTGTATGCATTTGGTGTCGTCCTTCTAGAGTTATTATCGGGGAAAGAAGCAACTACAAATGGAAACCATTTAAAAGATTTTCTCAAATCTGCAGCAAATAAAGAGCTTCATCAAGATTCTTCTGGTTATTTGGAGATAGTGGAACATTTCATGGATCCTCTCTTGGAGAGGGATTATCCAATGGATGATGTACTTTATTTAGCATGCTTAGCTAAGGGCTGTATGGAGGAAGAACCCCTTAACAGGCCTACAATGAATGATGTCTTGATGGCACTTTCAAGATTGCTGTGAGTCTCTGATATTCTTCAATTTTATCCTCTGCTCAATCCATGTCAGTTGCTTATTGCCAAGCAAATTAAATGTATAATCTCAACATATTTTGTTCTGTTTTTAGAGCAGTTTCATGTCAAATCTTGTTTCCTAGCATATTTAGCAAATGATTACGAATTTTCATCAATCGAAGAGAGAAAATCGAATGTAGTTTAGCTGAGATATAAAATAACGACTTCACATGATGCTCCAGAACAGAGTATTCCAAATAACTTTAACGAGGGGTACGATACAGCCAGTTTAGCACAACATTAAAAAAAAAAAAAAAAAGGATCATCAGAATTAGCAGTTGAAGGATGAGCAGCATATAGTTACAGTACATGTGGATTTATTACTTAGACACTCGTACCCTGTTCTAAAGTAGGCTTAACATATTTGAACTCTAAATGCTCTCCGACTGCTCAGTCAAATGGATGCAATCAAAATTCTAAGGAGCCGTTTGCTACAAATTTCTCAATCACATCATTAACCCTACTATGATTATGGTTTTAACGATTTCCCCCAACACGTTTGCTCGAGTAAAGGAATAGGTATCATTTCTCCCAAAAGGGTTAATGAATTTGATAAAATAGTATTTTGGATGAAATTATAGTGACCCCAATTAACTAATTTCATTGCGATTGAATGATAGTGATAGTTATTTTTCAAACATTAACAATAAGTGTAACTACTACTGACACCCAATCCTCTATGTAATTCCCCTAAATCAAACACCCCTAAATGTTGAAGAAGTCCACCTTTATCCCGGAATCTTTTTCCTCATTGGTGGACTTAATGTTCTCTTGAGGTTCTACAGGAGTGAGAGATGAGGAAACATAGTTAGGTTAAAAAGAAGTACGGTCTTCTACTACAAAAATGAAGAAGGAATAATTGATTATCAAGCATAGATCCACCATTTAAGAGCTAGAGGCTAGAAAGCCTCTGCTACACCATACTTCATGGGCAGTGAAGTTGTTCAAGGTGTAAGGCCATATATTAAACTGTTAAGAAGAAAGAGTTTTGGAAAAGGAATCTTGAGGAATTTTTCTCTATTACTTTCCTTTTGGAAATTATAATGATACAGTGCCTATTTATATAAGCATACTATAGGATAGCAATTATCCTAACTACCACCTAATATTATCTCTAATTATTACACTTTTTAAATTCAGATGGATATTTACAACTATCACCTAACAGCTGCTATCTACAATTCATTCCAACACTCTCCCTCAAGTTGATGCATAGATTTCATGCAAATTCAAGAACCTCAGTTAGCTAGTAAGTAAAAATGATCAAGTGATATGGATAATCAGTGTCTCAGCAAGTTTACGATCCAATCCAATGACCCAACTTCTACCAAGAGATCAAGTTGGATTATAAACCTACTGCCGATTTTCGAAAACCATAGACTTGAGAAATATTCAAATTAAAATTTGACTAATAGATAAAGTTATCAGAGGTTAATCGGTAAGCTAATCTATCTACCTCACACTCGTCCCAATATTGTCTATGCTGTAAGTATGATCAGTTGATTCATACATTCTACTAATAATTAACATATGAAAGCTGTAATGCGGATCTGTCGATATTTGAAAGGTTCTCCTAGGAAAGATTTACTATTTCTTAAGAACAACCATATTAACATTGATGGTTATATTGATGCCGTTTGGGCAGGAGATGCTATCAATCAAAAATCGACATCAAGTTACTTCATCTTTATCGATGGTAATCTAGTTACTTGAATGAGTAAGAGACAAAAGGCGATAGTAATATCTAGTGTAGAAGCCAAATTCAGGAGTATGGCTAAAGGTGTGTGCAAACTTTTGTGACTTAAAAGGTTGATGACCAAAATTATCTTTGTTCCAAAGATAGAAATGAATTATTAGTGAAAATAATGCAACTATTTATATCAATCATAATCCAGTTTAGTATGACTTCACTAAACATATTGAAGTGAATTTGAACTTTATCAAGCAAAATCTTGTAGATAAAGTGAGACGGCTCCAACTTGAGGGTAGTGTTGGAATGAGTTGTAGATGGCAAGTGGTAGGTGATAGTTGTAAATATCTGTTTGATAATTACTACTATGTTGTAAGCCTATATAAATAGGTATTGTATCATTATAATCATGTGAGAGACAGTAATACAGAAAAAGTTCCCCTAAGAATCTTTTTGCTAAACTCTTCTTCTTAAAATTACTAACATGTAGAAGGTAAATATCAAAATTTTATTTGATCCGAAAGATAAAAATTGGTCACTTCAGTTGTATCAGAAATAAGGTAGAAAACAAACCTAAAAAATCTCAAGTGTATAGTCTGCTCAAAGTTGACTCAAGCAGTAAACAAACTTCCAAAATTGTAATCAATCATCATCCTCATCTCTTTGTTAAATTCATCAAAGAGATCGTCATTATCACTTTTATAATCATTCGTATTGTGACTACCAGGATCATCCTCATTAGAGAAGTATTCATCATCTTTACTGTGATCACCAGTTTCAGCACTTTGAATCATGCGCATTGGATTTTGTAGATGTGTCATCAAGTATTCAATGACGTCTTCCCTAACCCATGAAACATCATCACCAGTATCACTGTTAACATGTTGCAACAAAGAATCTCAGTTCTATTTCTTCAACAATTACTGGCTTAGCACTAAAAAGATCTTATGGAGTCATCATAACAACCACATTCAATCTGGCATCCATCGAATCCTGAATAACAGGGGCGGAGCCCCGGGGGAGGGGGGGCCAAGGGGGGCCTCCAATTTGTAAAATAAATTTTTTGTAAGTAGAAAATTTTGTATTATTATATTTTGCCCCCCCTAAAATTAACAAAAAAAATCAATTGCCCCCCCCCCCCCCCCCCCCCCACCTCCAACTTGTAAAAGAAATTTTGTATTACTACATTTTGCCCCGCCCCCCAATAACTAACAAAAAAATCAATTATACCCCTCAAATCGTTGTTTCATAAGTTACATAGATTTGAGTCTAACATTTTTTACTACTTATCTATATTCGTCCCCTAAAAAAAAATTCTAACTCCGCCACTGATACCGAACTTCTTGTGCTCGAGAAGCAATAATAAAAGGCACATCCGTCTTTCATTTTTGCTTTTATAATAGATGATTGAATTAACAAACGTGAAGTTGTGTTCATCATGCTTCATTCCAGTACTGATGTCAATCCAATTGTACTTGAACATCACAAACTTGACGTCGTTGGATTCTCGACTCAGTAATGTCAGATAAGATGCCATAGAATGCCTAATCTCCCAATATAGAGTTGTTATCCTTCGTACCAGAAAATTTATTAACACTTGCATTCAAAAGAATATACCGTTATTTTGAGTTTGCCTTCTCATCTCATGTTCATTGGCAAAGAATCGGACACCATTACCAAAATATTCAGAATAACTTCTAACCCATTTATCGGGACCGGCAGCTAATAAATAATTTCTTTATGATAATCATTGTCACTATTAGATTTTTCCAAAATTTTTCATACCCACGTTAGGCACACTAGAATGGTCAAGAATGAAATGGTCATTCCACCCAAAATGCCTTTTCACCCAGAATGGATTGGAAAATTTTTTTTAATGCAATGTTTGGTATCTCAAGTAAAAATGGAATGCTATTCCTTTTCAATATTTAGTATAATCAAATGTAGATGTGAGAATGCAATAACAGCTATATTAATTTAACTAAATTGCACTGAATTCTTTTCACTAGAATATATCAATTTTTATTTTTTATTTATGATATGCATTATTTTTATACCTACAAGAAATTTTAACATTTTTATTTTATAATTCTTGATATTCTTCTTAAAATTAAATTAATTGCACTCTTTAATTAATTTTAAAATTAAAAAATAGTAATGAAACCAAATGATCATATTCTTTATTTATTTTATTTACATTTAATTTATAAGAAGTTTGTTTTTTACATAGTTGCATAAAAGTTAAAAATAATATCTTAAACATTGTTATAGAAAAAAAGAAAAAAATATTCTAAGCATATATTAAATTGATTGTGAATTAAAAAATAATAAATAATTATTAATTAAAGTTATAAATGACTAATATTTTTTAATTTTAAATATAAAAAATTAATAAATGTATCCTGAGTTGAAAATAATTAGTAGAAAAAAAATGTGTAAGTTCAAAATTAATTTCTATTATCTTGGTCTTTCTAAGATGAAGTAGCAAAGCACTTTTCCTAGGTTTTGTTGTGTTGGAAAAATAGAGCATAAACAAGAAGAACAATATTATTTTTTGTGGGTTGGAAAAATGAGCATATGCTTTCATTCATCAACACCCAATTTATAGTGTTTACAAAATAACAAACTAACATAATTCTAGCTAACAATTCTCCAAAAAAATCTCAACAAAACTACTTGAAAACATAATCTTCTAGCTAGCAAATCCTACATGATCAAGTATCTTAACAATAAGATTTATTTAACTACTAACTAAATTATTCTCTTGTCAAAAGCAATCTAAAAAATATGTAGAAAAGTTGGCATATCTCAACATTTTGCGGAATGAAATTCCAGAAAAAAGTTAGAATGGGCATTGTAGTGGGAAAGACCTTTCCAATTTAAAATGTTCATACCAAATATGAAAATAGAATGGATAAGTTAAAAAAATATTTCCATTCCAACTCATTCCCACTTACCAAATGTGGGGTAAAAGTTTTGAAAATAAGTTGTTATTAAATGTGAAATTTGAAGAACATTAACTATAAAATGCGACCATATTTGGTCGTTAATTTAATTAATACTAATATATTTCTTAAACTACCTATGAAAACGATCAATAATTTCTAAATTTTAAAACACATGAGTATGTGCTTTAACACAGGAGACATAATCTAAACTAATAAAATCTTTTTTCCCAAGGGCGACCAATACTCGTACTTGAACCTTCGCCTTCATAATTTCTAGGTGGACGATTCAACTTTTTTTTTTTTTTGAGAAAGGACGATTCAACCTTAAAACAACATTGGCCAAATATATTGAACAAAATTTCATACATTCTTTACCAAGAATCCTTCCGCTATTGAACCTTCCGTGTTCAGAGTGTTTCACAAGATTCCGCCTTGATGCAAACGACGGAGAACCCAACACAGGAAAATTCTTAAATGACGGAGAACCCAACACAGGAAAATTCTTAAATGGACTTAGGGGATGTTTGATAACACCACTTAATGCTGAAAATTAATGCATTAAGAGCTTTTTGAATTCAGTATATTTGATAACAAAATTTCTTTTTCACTTAATACATTAAATACTTATTTAATTTATACACAAAATTTTAAATAAAAATTTTTCAATTAATTTGCTAAATTTTATGTACATGTAGTATTCTCTCTCTCTTCCCCCTTCACACACGCACCCTCACAGACTCACTAATGCACACACACATACAAACATATTCTTTCAAACACATTTTTTTGCACATACACACACACTCAACACACAAACACATACAACGTCATCACAGCAAGTGCACACATATATTTTTTTTTTCTCAGACACATGCAATAACATAAGCTTTCTTTTAATCACATACACACATTCCTTCTCACACGCACAATCTCTCTCTCACACACACATGCATACATGCACTGTCACACAAATACATACGTTCGCTTCCTCTCTCACACACACAAACATACACCACGCACACATACGTGCACATACTCTCCTCCATACACAGTTTTTCTTACACATGCACTTTCACACACACACACACAAATAATTATATTATTTTTTTCTTACTTCCGCACATATATTTTCTCTCTCACATACTTGTATATACTTTCATACATATACATTTTTACACTTTTACACATATAATCATACTTTTTCTCATACACAAATGCACTTGTCATTTATCTCTCACAAAATAATATCTTCTTTTGTCATGCATATTATCAATTTATTATTTCAACTTTTTAAGATAAAATAATTATATTAATAAGGTAAAATATTTGAATTCACTGTATAAATTCAGTTAATTATCAAACAGGTATAACTTTATTAATTCAGCAACTTAATATTTTTAGTACTTAAATTTCAAATTTCGGACTTTAGACTTCAGTTTTACCAAACGGCACCTTGGTACGCGACTTTACCTATGAATATTTTATATTTATGTGGCATTCTTTTATACCATAATGTCTACAGGTGGGACCGTGAACTTGTTCCACCTAAAAATTTCCCACACAACACAAGCATACAACTGCGGGCTCCAATCTTCTGTAACATCATAAAGAAACTGCCAAGCCTACCGGACATTCTGTAGCTTCACCATGTAGGACATTCCTTCATTGCCGACCAAAACCCCCATCCGCAATCATCTTAGTGCAGCTTTGAGGCTAATGATACTAATAGAATCCGTAATTGTTGCAACAGGGGTGATTTCTTGCAATTAACTTAAAAAAAGAATTATGGATTCCTCATCACTTAAATTCATCTTGTTTTATGTGCTAAGAAGAATTATCATCTGAATGGATGTTCATGGATCGATCTATGAACATAAATCTCGACCCGAACTGATTTTACTGATTTGGCAAATTCAGTTACTCTTCTCTTTCGTTTCGAGAACGGGTTGGTTTTGCTAATTTTTCAGTCTTTCGAATTTTTTTGAACACGCCTAGTACTCGTAATGATAATCCTCAAAGAATAAATTCCACACAAAGGACATTATCATACTTTAGGTATTTGGAATTCTTATTATCACATGATATCTCATATGGTACTCTTCAAGCAGCCAATATACTGCCATAGACATGGTCATGGACAAGCACAATATAATATCTTTTACCCCAGTACAATGTCTCGGTAAGAAATTTACTTCTAAGAAAATTATTTGGAAATGTTCTCTAATTTACTTGAGTTCAATTTGATGCAATCTTTATGCCATAGTGCGCACATTACTTTTGCTATTATAGGCCTTGATTGATGTCGAATAGCTTTGATGAAGCTCAATTTGGTTCGACCTTTTTGCCGCAGTGGGCACATTACTTTGGTTCAACCTTTATGCCATAGTGGGAACATTACTTTTTGATGTTATAGGCCTTAATTTTTTTTATCAAAAAATATGTATTATATTACGAATAATAAGTATAGAGAAGTTAAAAATATAGCAAGATTATGAGCAGACTGAATCATAGATCTTTCAACTTTTACTTTTACGATACGACAAAATGAAAAATAAGAAACAGCAATATTAATATTCGTGAAAATAGTTTGTAACGCTGAAGGAATGATATCAACATTGCTAAAACACTGGATGAGAAGCAAATAGCCCGTTTCCAATGTCATTGATTGAAAGCCTTGCTTCTAATAGTAAGATCGAGTGAAGACAAGCCATAGCCTCACTTTATAGAGCTGAAGTTGCTACAATAGGTATTGATCTACTAAACAACTGATTACCTTCAAAATTCTTGCAAACAATTCCCACTACATATTTGTTATTTTGACAATTATAAGAACCATAAAAAATCAAAGTGATATTACTAGTATTCTTGTTGATCTAAGGAGGTTGAGGTTGAAATACAACTTTGAATAAAGTCATAAGAATATGAATGAATATTCCCCAACTCCTGTGGATGAACTTCATCAGAGTCACTTAAGTTTCTAACTTTTTTTTAAAACTGTCATATAATAGTTATGTGCTTGTTTTACCACGAGTGGGATTATATTCCACTTGATTCCATATATGGGCATTCCGCGTTAACCAGATGTGCCGAAAAATGACAATAGACCAAATAATAATATTGGAATCTTGAACATTGTTAAACTATTTTCCTATCCACTCATAAAAAGATTCTTTTTGTCCACTTTCAAAATTAAGTCCTAAAGGCGATAATCTCTAAGTAAACTTTGATAATGGACATTAAAAAAATAAATGTTCTATTGATTCCTCGTAGTGTCCACAACGTTGACATAATGATTTGTGCACAATACTTCTCTGAATTAAAGATAAAATAGTGGGGCACATATTATGCAATAGCCTCCAGAAGTAAAATTGCAACTTTGCGGGTCGAATAACTTTTAGCAAAACAGTGGGAAGCAATTTTATCGTTTCGCTGCCTTCCACTACTTTCACAAGCTTCAAACAGTAATTAATCGAAAATGCTATCCGTACGCTCTGCTAAAGTGGTGCAATCGTAATGGTTGAATCTACAGCCGAAGTCCAGTATGCTTCATCCTGGGAACTTCCCTATTCTCCCCGTTGTTAAAAACTTGTTTCCATACATGAAACACCCATCGAGTAGCTAAATCAAAATTTTAAACAACGTTCAAACGTCAAGTGCACAACGTTTTAATCGTAGCAAAGTTAATGCTTGATAACAAAATATTAGTTGCAAGTAAATAATAAACTGCATCTCATATTGCACCCTTAGCGGAACAAATTTTCCACAGTAATAAACCAACAAATGCCCCTGGAGGTGGCTCAGATGGTGCACGTATACAGTAGTATCCCAGTGTGCCCAAATTCCCCCAGAACATTCCTGTGCGGCACAGTGGGATTAGCGGATCTAAGACCCAATACTCTTGTGTTGGAAAAAAAAATAAAAAAAAGAACAAACCAACAAATGATTTGTTGCACATAGAGCTTAAATCCACCGGGCAATTTTACAGTGTGAGAACAAAAAATGACCCTACACAAAACTTCTATCCACAATGGGGTAAACACAAAAGGCTAAGAAAAATAAAAGTAGACCTCATGATAGAAATCTACAAATCAATCATGAATCTTGCACATTCTGTACATTAATTTGAAAACTTAACGTAGCACTTTGTACAAAACTGACAATTCTAATCCTTGTTTGCATAGCAATTTCTACAATTTTATAGGTCAGTGTTAGAATTCCTATCTAAGAATCTAACAAATAGAAGTTGCAGATTTCAGAAACCAAAATTGGATGTCAGCAACCAACGTAAAGCCATTCCTCACCACCCCCAATATGCGCTGTGGCATCCTTCACTGATATTTGAGCATAAACTACACAACAGCTGTTATTTTTCATCCAGACATGCAAAAACCAATATAGAACTGGCAGTCATCATGGACTTCAATGGTTTCCAAACAGCAGTATCAATTGCAAATCCTTTCCCGGCACAATCTCAATTCCAATTATTATTCAGGATCTCCTGAGAAAATCCCTCGTGAAAAACGGATGCCTCAAGGCCTCAGGTGCTGTTAGCCTATCCAACGGGTCATATTTGAGAAGACCTTGTAGAAGATGTATAAGATCCCCAGCCGAATGGTCCACATGTTGCATGATAAGGTTCTGAATGCAGAAGGATAATTTTATTCATACTCAAAATGGCAGGGACAAAACTATGCCAATACCCAAAACTAATCCACATAGCTAAGAAATTCAAAAAATTCTAAATAATATGCAGACCTGAAGGCGAGGCACATTCAAAACAGCTTTAATACTATCCCGGGAAGTTGCTCCCTCTGGCCAGTCAAGTCGACCCCTTCTAACAAATTTTTCAGCATGTCGGCTGAGATAAACAAAGAAAAGGGATTAAGCCCTGCTAAAACTTATGGCACCAGATATTATAAGTGAGACAACAAACAGCACTCACTCCGATTTCTTCAGCATATGTTGAGGCAGAGGACCAAGTACCCTCTCCATCATTGCAAGGTGTTCCAAATTTTCGTGTGTTTGGAAAAGAGCTTCTCCCTGCACGTTATTCATTCATGTCAATCACGTTTGTTTCAGGGAGAGAACACATTCAAGAAACATCATAATCTGGAAACCAGTAAAGAATCATACCGAACATAGTTCAACCAATATACAGCCGACACTCCATACATCACAAGGATAACTCCATCCAAGTCCTGGAAAACCATGTAAGCAGAAGTATTACTCTATAGTTTTGAGAGCCAGAGCAATAAGGGAGTGTATACAACTATTGCCAAGATGCTTTTACCTAGAATGAC
Source organism: Mitragyna speciosa (assembly GCA_024721245.1). Classification (NCBI taxonomy): domain Eukaryota; kingdom Viridiplantae; phylum Streptophyta; class Magnoliopsida; order Gentianales; family Rubiaceae; genus Mitragyna; species Mitragyna speciosa. The sequence goes on from CM045573.1 coordinate 11,037,277, forward strand.
TTCGGGAGCACGGTAATGACGGGTTTGTACGATGTATGTCTGATCCTGTCGATCATAAGTTGTGCTGCCAAAGTCAATTACCTTGATGGCACTTGATTTTGGAATTCGCTTATAATAGGAACTGTCTTTTGGCGACCTTGAAGAACCCTGAAAAAGAAAAATTATTGATCCAATAGGTTAAATGGCCAAAAACAAAGACATTAAATGCAGCACAAACAATAGAAAGCAAGAACACTCAGACCAATAAAACTTGGTCATATACAGTGTACATAAAATATAATAGCTAAAAACAAGTATATACACATTCCAACACAAGGAGAGAGGAAAGAGTGCCAATGCAAATATGAACGCCTAAATCGTTACCCTGTAATCAGGAACTTTTATATAATCTGAAGAGGAGAGAAGAATATTCTCAGGCTTTAAATCAGTGTGAATAAGGTGCAGATCATGCATAACTGCAAATTTGAAAACATGGATAAACAAAGTTAAAGCCAACAACAAATAACAAATAAAGATATTCTGCATTTGTGAATTATAAATATGGAATGTAAATACTTATTATTCCCAGTACATATTAACTCAATACAAGATCTATCATTCTTCGTGCAAAAGCGTGTGCAGGCGGTAATAAAGAAAATTTAGAATGAATAACTAATACACACATGCTACACATTCCAATAGTTGTCTGCCAATCTCACGGACAAGATCCATGGGAAATGACCGGTAATTGTTTTTCCGAAGAAAATCGTATAAGCTTGGTCCAAGCTTCTCAAAGACCTGTTAAATCCATTTAAGTTTATCCACAATCTTAACACCCAAAACATTTGTTAAGTTGGGGAAATTTATCCACCAAATCAATCACACTATATACTTACAATACAGATATGGTTACGATAGTCAAACCAGTTCCGTATTTGCACACAACTGCAAGAGATAAACAAGTTCAACAACCGACACATTTGGCAGAGTCTAAAGTGGCATCAAGTGGTAACCAAAAAGGGCTATAAAAGCAGTTGATACTCACCGATTCCCCCCTTTATCATGTTTACCAAGTTGTTGGAGGACTTCAACTTCAATCATGGCTGCTTCCCGATACTTTTTAATGCCACGTACAATTTTAACTGCAACCATTTCCTTGTTTTCTTTATCCCAGCATTCTAGGACCTGACCAAAGGTGCCTGGTAATAGCTCACAAAGATCAGGGCAGAAGAAATATATAACCATTAAGAAAAACCAATAAAATGCACAAATGCACTAAATACCTTCCCCCATCTTGCTGTGGATTTTATCTGCAACAATTAGGAAAAACAAAACATCTTAACTTAGATGAAAATTAGACAAAAGCAGCAGAAAATAGAAACCCAAATTTATGAGATAAAGACACTCAATATTCTTAAAAAAAAAAAAAAAAAAAAGAAACATTTTTTCCAACATTTGACACCCCAACCAGTAGAACTATAAAGTTCACGACACAATACATTGAACAAGCCAAATTCACCATGACAAATAGAAGTATGGCTGTTACACGAGCTAAAAAAAACAAAGCTTTAAAAATCTTATTTTAATGAAACTAAAAAATGGACTAAATTCTAAAACTAAATGTGGCACCAAGAAAACACTCCACAAAAAATACAACATGCAATTAAAACTACAATGTAATTTTTCTGGATGATGGTAAAAGTAGTTACAGCGAGAAGTTAAATTTTCTCCAAGCTCAAACAAATAATGCCCATCTTTGTCATCTCCTCGCCATGGGGGAGAACCAGTTCGAGCCACACCCTTAACAAACAGGGAACTGGTATGGTCCTGGGTTGCCCTTGAAGATGCAAAGCTTGTCACATTTCCACTCTCTTGTCCACAAAACAACCCTAGCTGAGCCTACACACAGGCACCCATTCACATTTTTATTTAATAACAAAGTTAATTTTGATTACCTCCTCGGTACACCTCCTATCCTTCCAACATACTACATGGTTAACAAATTCATACAAAAAATTAACTGCAAAAAATGGATATAGTCAAATAAAATCACCGCAAAACCTGACAGAACACAAAATTAAAAGAGAAATCAAACATGTCAAACCTCAAACATCAATAACTGAGATAATAATTTCACCCAAAACAATTAATATAAGCAGAACTTCAGACAGAATTTATTATTTTTTTGGCAGACTAGAATGAAAAGAACTCATACAAAATTATTAGTCAAAACAACTAAACCCCGCAAGTAAAGACCAATTAACGATATATACTCTCATAGCTATTAAAAATTACTAAGAATATTTCTCTCCTAAGAAATTTTCATGGACAGGCCATTCGAACAAATCCATAAAGCAGGAAATTATTCAAACAAATTCACAAAACGAGAACTTTTAAATACATTCAATCAACTCAATTTTACATAAGAAATAAAAATAAATAAAATCAAGAATTTATTTAACCAAAAAAAAACTTAAAAAATTAAAAATTTCACAACCAAAAATATCGTATCAAAAATTATCGATCATACGAAGACCTAAATCAAGTAATATTAGATCAATTAATACAGTATATCTTGAAAAACTGAAACTTTATTCATACCTGATCAGGAAAAAAATAACCTAATAATCTTCAACAGATCTATCGAAACAAAAACCAAGAAAAACACCAAAAACATAAACAGATCTTAAAAATTCAAGAACAGATCTTATACCTTGGGAACCACCTGAGATTGAATCGGAAGCAGAGCTTCAGGCATAACATCCCAACCCAAACGCGGTCGTTTCCTCGGCCTCTTATCCATGTGCGTGTGGGGAAACTCAGTAACACGCTCCATCTCCATCGCTACAAAAATCAGATAAGCAAAAGAAATTCCAAAGAAAAAAAAATGGAAAATTTTTCTAGAGAGAGAGACGGAAGAATAATTTTAGAGAGAGAGAGACAACTTCAACGCAAAGGTATAACCCTAGGCCACCCAGACTAAAGAAGACGAGGATAGTCGGTTGGGATGAAATCGGGCCGTCCACGTGTTTGTTTCTGATCGGTGAGTTTTTGTAGCTGGGGTGTTGGTTGGTCGTGTATGGGGTTTGTCGCTTTGTGCAGTTGGCTCATTCCCCACGTGGCTGGAAGAGAAAAAGGTGTTTTGAGGGAGTTTGACGTTTTGCAAACTAAAAATCGAAATTTCTAAAATTTAAATAAAAACCAAATTGTTTGTATTTATTTATTTATTATTCATTTTTCGATATTATTATGGTGCGAATCCAACTTATTTGTATTTTTAAAGTGCGAAACCAAAAATTTGAAATTAAACCGAAAAATGGTTTGGAGTGATTTGAGCATTTATTAAATATTTTAATAGTGGCATAAATATGTTTGTAATTTCATAAGCAAGTTCACTACCTAATATTTGTATGTAGTTAGAAATTCGAATGAACATTATTGCAATATAATTAATATAACACTAATTACTAAACAAAAGAAATTATAATGAGCTAATAGTCCTAACTAGTAATAATAACTTTAAACTAACATGTAGTATCCGGATGTTTTCAACTTATATTGTAAAATTATAAAACTGTCTTTTCGTGAAAATAGTCCTTATTAAAGTTATAACTAAATGTATTCTATTAAGTGTAACCAAAATTTATTTATTACAATCATGTATATGTATTTATAAATTATAACGAGCTTTATCTAACTATATGTGGGTTTAATCTAATGATAAAACATGAGTTAATATTGCAAGTTGTGTGATTCGTTTAATGACTCGTTGTTTCTTTGAACATGTAGAGAAATAGGAGTGTAAACGGGACAAATATCAATCAACCATTCGACTCTAGCTCGGATTTGACTTATTTCGATCAACTCGTTAAGCTTAAGAAGTTGATTTTGAGCATCTTGGCATTTTAATCTAGTACTCATCGAGCTATTCAAACATAAAAATGTTAATTTTTTAATATGTTATTTTTTTAATATGTAAATTTATCAAAATATTCATGTGTCTTGAATAAACTACATCTTTTTAAATATAAGCCGCCTATTTTGGTATTTACTTAATGTGAAATTAAAAAAAAAAGATAATTATCTCTTATATCATTCAATATCCTGATTGTTCTCTCTCTCGCATCCTCTCTCGTTGTTCTTTTCCTTGTTGACCCTCTAGTGCCTCGTGGCCTTTCCATTCTCTTGCTTGCTATGCTATGCTCTCTCCCTACCTCATGACTTCAGATCCATTATTCTACTCTCCCCCTTTGGCAAATATGTGTGTGGTTGGTAGAGCGAATAGCTGTCTCTGGCTTAAAGGTGGAAATGCCAACCTCGAGCTCTACTTGATTGGCTGCTATTTGCCATTTTTGGATCCTATTTTTTAGTATCCTTTGATGTATGAACTAATGGTCCATTTGGTTCACAGATGGAATAAGATGAAAGACTCATTCTCGAATTATAAATCTTGAGATAAGTCATCCTTAGATTAATAGTCCTAGTAATCTAATGTTCAGTTGATACTGAATTTGATGGAATATCTTAAGAATAATGTCATTGTGTGTGTTGTTAAAATTGAATTTCACTTTTGTTGATTAAAATACCCAAAATTTATAATATCATTTTTATTTGGTGATAGTGGTGGTGCATAGTAGAAGATAGTCGTGGCGGTACATGATGATATATGGTGCTAGTTGTGTTCTTACATAACTGTGATAGTGATGCTCAAGGGTGGTAGTGTCTGTAGTAGATGGTGGTAGTGCTATTGTCTGACATTGATGGTGGCGATGCTCAGTACTAGTGGTGGTGCTCAGTATTGTGTGGTGGTTATGGTTGATGGTTGCGGTAGTAACAGTAGTGTAATTTGGTGGTGGTGGTGGAAGTGATGGTTCACGAGGGTGGTGGTGGCAATAATGGTGGTGCATGCGATTGCGGTAGGGGCAAATTAGTCAACAATTTTGTTATTCCATTTAAGAGTCATCTCGAGATGACTAATGCTACAACTCCCATGGGATTATTTTATCCCATTTACAAGGGATTAATTCGGTTATATAAGATGTGTAATCCCATGCTTAAAATATAACCAAATGTTGGATGATACAGGATTAATAATCCTATTTTATGTTATCCCACGAACCAAATGCACCCTAAGAGGATTTCGCTAGTTTTGTGTGTGGATGGAAGATGGAAGAACAACCTCTAGTTGGAGAAGGAAATAACACCCTTAGGCTTAATCAATTGGCTACTATTCGCCATTTCTTTGTCCTATTTTTTACTTCCCTATGATGTATGAATTGAGGAAATTCTATTGGCATAAAGTAGCTGAGTCTTGGTAATGATTTGAGATGGATTAATGATGCTAGTATTACTTTTTTTTTTTTTGCCAAATCTATTAACTTTTAATGATTTGTCATGCACATATGAGTTTAGATTTGCAATTTATGGGAAAAAAAACCAATGATGCTATTTTATAATGAAACTTTATCTCCAGCGAGATTCTGATAGTGGTGGTTAGTGGCTGGTGGCGTAGAGCAGCTTTGTTAGTTGTGCCACCCGTTTCAATTGAGGGTCCTTTTTCATCAACTAGATGTAGTTTAAGGATTTAACTGTAATTTTGTTTGGAGAATAATTTTTTCTATTATTCATATTTTGTATTCCTAGAAGATTTTTATTATTCATATATTTACCCCTAAAATTTATGAATGATCAATATAAGTCTATAAGAATCAATATTTAATATTATTTTAAAATGATAAAAGTTGAAATAAAAAATATCTAAGCAACCTTGAAAGTTTTAAATTTGCATACTCAACAAGCCTGAACAAGCCTGACCTTGAGCTCATATAAAGAGTTTGAAGTCGAGCCGAATGCGGGTATAGCAATATTTAGGCATGGAGAAAAGCATGCTAAAACTTATATGTTGTCTAAGAAATTTTAATAAATAAAAAGAAATCGAAAAGAATATTGGTAGTAAATGTAGACACCAAATTTTGACACACCTTTGGTAAAAATATGTGTGTTACTTTATTTTAGAGGGTATTTTTCATTTTTCGGGGGTCGAGTACAATTTTCGCGCATTATGTCTAATTCGTCACATCAAGGGGCAAAATGGTAATTTCACCATGTAAATATTAGTTTATTTTATTTTATTTCCTAAATACATTGATTTTACTATTTTTATCATTATTTATGATTTTAATGATTTTTAGGAGTCATTCATCATTTATTTAAAATTTTAGTATTTTTAATTTAATGGCACGTTTCCCAATGCATTTTTTTATGAGAATTTTTCAAGTAAAAAAAAAATTTTGTTATGCATGTTTCATATGTTCATGAATTTTCTGTATAAATTTCATAATTTTTAGAAATCAGTTTAGTATTTATTTTAATACTTTATTATTATTATTATTATTATTATTATTATTATTATTATTATTATTATTATTAGTTGTTATTATTATTATATTTTTTATTAATCACATATTTTTAATGTTATGTTAATTTTTAAATTTTTGCAGTAAATTTTTATTTACTCATTTTTATAACTCTAAAATTTTAGTATTTTTTCTTATTGATTTTAGGAAATACAAATATCTTTTATTTTATTTTTTATTTCATTTTTCTTCTTTTCTTTTCTCCTTTATTTCCATTACAAATTTCTTCTTAAAAAAAAAAAAAAAAGAGCAGGCTGCGTTTGCAGCCTGCTGCTACTGTAGCAGCATGGGAGCTGCCATCAGAGCAGCCCCATGCCATCATCACAACTCTCCCCAACTCCCCTGCAATTCAGCAGATTTGAGGGGATTTTGGGGAGATTGATTTTTTTTCCCCATCTACACACTCAACCTCACTCTCTTCTCTCAGCCATAAACACACACACCTGCATATTCCTCTATCTCTCGGCCCTCACCATATTTCCTTCACAGACATACACAGACACCAAGCACACACCTCACACCGGTATTTTCCCTGACTTCCCTCTGCCTCACGCACAACACACACACTAGCACTCACTCTCTCTCGGCTCTCACTGCATACACACGCAGTACACCACCATCAACTGCCAAAATCAATCCACCAGCGTTGCCAAGTTCCACCAATTTCTCAGCCAAACCAGGTAAGGTTCTCAGCCTTTTAAGCTGATTTTTGCATACCTATAAATTTCATGATGTTCCTGCTTAAAATTTCTGAATTATTGCCGCTTAATCCATAATTTCGATAGCCTTGCTATTTGGGTTTAGACAATCGTGTTTCATGAAGAAATTAAAGATTGATTAAAAAAAATTTTTCGGGTGAGAAAAAGGAAAGTTAACTAGGAAGAACGGAGAGAGAGAAGCTGAGAGAAAGAAAGAAAAAACTAGAGTATAGTCCGAAGAGAAGAGGAGCTGGAGAGTGAGAGTGAGCAGATCGAAGAGAAGAAGAGAAGAAAAGAGTGAGAGTGAGCAGAGAAGAAAAGACGAAGAGAAGAAAAGAGTGAGAGTGAGCAGACCGAAGAGAAGAAGAGAAGAGGAGAATGGCCGAGGAGAAAAATCCGAGGACAGAGAGTGAAGAAATGAATGGCCGAGGAGAAATGACCGAAGAGAAATGGCCGAAGAGGAATGGCCGAGGAGAATGGCCGAGGAGAAAAATCCGAGGACAGAGAGTGAAGAGAGAAAAATCTGAGGAGAATGACTGAAGAGAAAAACTGAAGAAGAAATGGCCGAGGAGAATAGCCGAAGAGAAATGGCCGAAGAGAAAAATCCGAATAGTGGGAGGCCGAAAAGAAAAATCCGAAGAGAGGAGGCCGAAGAGAAAAATCCGAAGAGAGGGAGGCCGAAGAGAAAAATCCGAAGAGGGTGGCCGAAGAGAAAAATCCGAAGAGGGAAGCTGAAGAGAAAAATCCGAAGAGAAGGTGGCCGAAGAGAAAAATCCAAAGAGGGGAAAACCGAGGATAAGAAAAGAAAATTTGTAGCCGAGACTTAGTTTTTTTTCTTTAGTTATTTATTTTCATCATCTTTATCTGATTATATTACATTTTGCTCCCATCAGATGCTTAATTGTTTAATTATGCCCTTCAATACTTTAATTTACTTCATTTAAGTCTTCATTTTATTTTAATTGGCCCCTAGAATTTTGTAGTTTATTTCAATTACATCTAAGTTAATAATATGTCTAGAAATTATAATTCTATACCCCTCATGTTGCTGGAACTTTGCATTTTTGCCCCCAAACCTTGCTGGAATTTTATTTTGTACCCCAAAACCTTGCTGGAATTTTATTTTGTACCCAACATTGCTGGAAATTATATTTTGTCTTAGAATATTGCTGAAATTTTGCATTTTTGCCCCCCAAACCTTGCTGGAATTTTATTTTTGTACCCCAACATTGCTGGAAATTATATTTTGTCTTAGAATATTGCTGGAATTTTGCATTTTTGCCCCCAAACCTTGCTGGAATTTTATTTTGTACCCCTATATTGCTGGAAATTCTATTTTGTCTTAGAATATTGCTGGAATTTTGCATTTTTGCCCCCAATACTTGTTGGAATTTCATTTTTATCCCTCCCAACATTGCTGAAATTTTAGTTTAAGTCCCTATACTTGTTGAAATCTTAGTTTTAAGCCCTAGATACTTGTTGGAATTTTATTCTAAGTCCCTAATTTGTTCGAAATCGACATTTTATGCTCAATTTTTAAGTATTTTATATTTTATACTTTAAATAGTGGTACCTTGACATGTTTGTTGATTTTCTTAGCAATTTATACCGGGTTTACGAATGGGAGGTACCTCGATTACCCTTTTATTTCTCTTTATGTGCTCCTACGTGTTGCTATGTGTTTTTCTATATGTTTTTTTTTATCTCCTTTTGCTTATAATTTTTATACATATGTGAGTGTTTATTTAGTTATGCCATGTTATTTATTAGAAATTAATTTTTGATTATTCAAAGAAATGTAATAGATAGGTAATATTCTATTGAGCAAAAATTCTGTATTTAGATAGTTAATGTAGTAGATAGTGTATATCTAGTTAACAAAAATTAAATTTTGTATTTTAGATAGAAAGTGTAATAGATAGGTTAGATAGGATATCTTTTATTCTTTTTCTATTTTTAGATTGTAATTAGATTATTCTCCGGTGTAATAGTTAGGGCTTTGTGTGCTATGTGCTTATGTGTTTTATTTGCTTTCTTTAGGACTTTGCATCTAGAATATCATGCTTATGTGTTACGTGCTCCTATGTGCTATTATTTGCTTTTATGTGATTATTGCTTTAATACATGCTTTATTTATTTACTTGCTTTAATTATATATGTGTATCGTCGCCACACTAGTCCAAAGCTAGTTGTGGTTAATTCCGGTTTCTTCGCTAGTCCAACGCTAGCGGAGAACTTATAGAAAATAGGCTAGTCCAATGCTAAGCCTTTAGGTCATTTTAGCCTTAGGATCATTTTCGTGTGCATTTCATGACATTTCACACACATTTTATCTTTTTAGGCTTTTTTCCCATTTTCTATGAATTTTTATATATATACTTTATAACTTATTACTTATTTTAACATCTATTTGGTACATAACATTTAGATTCCACTACACATAGAATTTTAGGTCATTTGCGTGATTTCAACTAAGAAATAGTCATCTACTCACGTGGGAAGCAATGGCATACATGTCGTTCCCCCCTCCGTGAGTAGAAACAGATAGTCACGAGTCTATTAATCCCCCGCACCCGTTATGTTGCATCCCCATTTCCTTTGTTCACTTACTATCTATACTATTATTTTTCTTTTCTTTTGCACTCCATTCAGCATCTATACTCGTGACTCCATCGAGATCTATATCCGGGTTTCGCAATTAATGCGATAATTCCGACCAAACCTCAGTGGAACATTTCGTCCCTTATCGATATCCATTTTAGGATTAGAATTGCATTCATATAATTGCATCCAAATGTGATGAAGTCTTAGGGTTATATTAGGAAAATTTAGACTAAACCTCGCAACTAGTTTCGGCTAGGTTGAAAGGGTGCCTTAGGCGCGAGCCTTTGCCTTCCTTTTCTTCAACTGTGACTCCCGAACCTTTTTCTCTTGTTTTCAAAGACCTGGAGTTGTCTAAAAGGGTTTTCTTGTTTTTTCCTATATTTTTCCAAAAATAATTTCCTTAAAAAATCATTCTTAATTTTCTTACCTTTTATAAAATATTTTCGGGTGACTTGATACACCAAAACTCAATACCAAGTGGCGACTCCTTTTTCACTAAAAAACCCTTTTTAGACTCTATTTTCGGGCCCAAAAACCGTCGCATTTTCAAAGTCCCATTTTAGGCCCTTTTTCTTTTGTTTTCAAAATAAAGTATTTGTTTGTCACATTTTATCGAATTATCTTTTACAAAGCATTTTTCTAAAAATTATTTTTACAAAAATTTACACGCTTCTTTTTTTCCAATAAAATAAAACACAACCACATTTAACACTTCCTTTTCTTTTTCCAAACATTTTCTAACACCCATTTATTATTCCTTTTTTGAAAAATGGGGCGCGACAGTAAAATGAGAAGTCATCATTTGTAGATGATGGGAATATGAAAGCCATTCAAGAAGGGTTACACAAAAAGATTTCTCATAATTTTTAGAGAATTGATATATTCAAATTTACACAATCTTAGGCCTACAAAACTTGTGCACTAAACCAAATCGCTAGAATGGAAAGAACGACACCATAATATAAAAACTAAATGAATGATTGAATAACTTATATGACAAATCTTTTAGTGTAACCCTTCTTGAATGGCTTTCATGACTCCATGGTATAAAAACTGAAAACTACGTCGTAAACTATCTTATATAGACAAATCAAATGCAAATCTAAATAACCAATGTCTTCTTTAAGTGATTTCAACATTTAAATTGATTACCAAAATATGTTATTCGCTTAACATCATGAGAACTTGTTGGAAGAATATGTTGATAGATATGCAATAAAAGCCAATTCCCCATTGAAAAAACTTTGGATGTGCTGAATCAATTTCTTTTTTTTTTAAGTCATTAACTAAATTTTGTCGCAAATATATTAAATCAATCCATTCATAAATGTGATTACATCCTTCTAGGATCCTCATACTTTTATTTAACATGAAATAGAGTAATCATCTTCTTAGAACAACTTAATTAGAATTCTTATTTCGCCACTTTTAGGTTTGACTCCAAATTTTCTTGTTGAAATTTTCCGTTTCTTTTATTATTGCTATTTTTTAATGTACATACTGCTTAACTAATAGGGATTTTAACTGTTGCATATATTTTAGTCATTACTTTGCTGATTTGATCTTGTTCAAATATTTTATGATTCTTCGGGGTGTTACAAATTTGTTTCATGATTATTTAGCACATATATTTCATGATTACGTTCAAAAACACACTTTAATTTAACTATCAATTTATATATATTGTATAAAAATTTTAAACAATGTCAATGTAGTTAGACCTTGTAATTGAGCCCATAGGGCATGGATTTTCTAAGCTAGAGGCCAGTCCCAAACGAAAAGGCTCATGCTTGAGCCCAAGCCTGCCATTCAGGTTAATGTATTATGTCCAAAGCTTAGCCCTCTTAGTTTGTTGAGCTACGTCTTCATATTAGGCCTCCAATTAAGCCTTTTGGGCCTGGATTTGCTAAGCTCGAGTCCAGTCCCTTTTAGTTTGTTGGTCTCTGTGTTTGGATCGGGTGACCCAAACTCATGTTTTTATTTCTATGTTATTTTAACTAGTTAACCGGTTAGTGTTGCGAGTATTTTAGAATTTTGAAAAAGTATAGCTATTAGGTTACAGAAACAAGAGTGAAGAATTTTGCCCAAATTTTTTTCAGCAATACACTTAATGAATAATTTGAGCTTAATGAGTTTTTAAGATTTGTTTCTATTTAATTAACAAAAGCTGATGATCCTATGAATTTTATCTTAAATATAATAATTTCACATGACTTCTTTTAGTGGATTTACTCTTAACTTGGCTTTTGTTTGGGAGCTTAGGAGTTCAAGGCGTGATTCATCATTCTATGACATCTGCAAAAAGACAGGAAATAATCATAGTTTTTGCAGTGATTGCTTCATAAACAAGCATAGAAACCAAAACAATGTAGATTATGGTGGCAAATCAATAACATGCACTAGCAATTCAGTTTTTTTTTTATTTTTTTTATTTTTGAGCAGCAATTCAGTTTTAATTGCTCGAAAATCATCTCTAAAATATTTCATGAATTTCACTGGCACGTTTCAACAAGCGACCATTGCTTTGTGTGGCAAAACTTAACATGGCAGTGGCCAAATTTGGGGCCTCACTTAGATATTAGAGAAAACACCGAAAAGCAGATGCCTAAACTACCGTTTTGCCTTAATAATTGAGAAGATAACTGAACATCTATATAAAGCTATTTTTTAATTATGTTGTTTGCAGATAATATAGTTTTAGTCGATGAGACGAGGGAGGAAGTAAATGCCAAGCTAGAAGATTGGTGAAAGGCATTAGAATCAAAAGGTTTTACTATAAGTAAGGTCAAAACAAAATATTTGGAGTGCCATTTTAGTAATTGTAGAAGTAGAAATACGGTGAAGTGTGGGAATTGAAGGCATCTAAAGATTTTAAGTATTTAGGATCTATCCTCGGAGAAGATTGGGGAATAGATAAAGATATTACATATAGGACTCAAGTAACTTGGAATAAATGGAGAAGTGCGTCAGCCATACTTTATGATTGTAAAGTTCCGATAAAATTGAAAGAAAAATTTTATTAGACAACTAGAAGACCTACAATGATTTATGAATTTGAGTGTTGGGTAACTAAGTGTGAACAGGAACAAAAAATAAGGATAGCAAAAATGAGAATACTAAGATAGATGTGTGGACACATTAAACTAGATAAAATAAGTAATGAATCCATTAGAAGCAAAGTAAGACTAACACCGATAGATGAGAAGATTAGAGAATCACGCTTAAAATGGTTTGGACGTGCATAGAAGACTCTAGATACCCCAATATGGAGTGTAGAAAATAGAGGAGTCATGACTCAAATTAAGAAGGGAAGGGGAAGACTTAAAAAATTAAAAAAAATTCAAAAAATGTAATATTTAAACCTCAATGAAAACATGTTTTGATCTAATACAATGGTGACATATAATTCAAATAACCGCTCCTACATAATGAGATAAAGGCTTAATTGTTGTTGTTGTAGACTTTAGAGATTGTTATTTCAAACGGTCAAACTTTACCATTTCACTTGAATTTATCAGGCAACTAGGAAAAGTTAGGGCAATTATTTAGGTGGCTGTCGCAATTGTCTCTCTCTTTCATTATTGATCGTTCTTTCCATTTACTTGACAGCTAATAAATCTAGGCGGAGTATAAGTCAATGTTGATAGACTTCAGTTAATTTTGGTGTTCTTGCTTGCTTGTTTGCCATAAGTAATTTATTAATCTTTTTCTTAGAAAGACTGATTTTTATTTTGGCAATCGAATTTCATAAGCAATAATCTTTAGAAGCATAGCTAATTCTTCCTTTCGTTTTTTTTTCCTGCTTTGTAACAAACTAGCTTGGGTCCACGAGTGTCACATTCTTTTTACTTTTGTGAGAGTTAATTTGACTATTATTTTTCTCGAGATCAATCAGGAGGATAAAAAGTTTAACCATTAAATTCAACTGATGTACTATTGCTAATCTCTTAATGTTTTGTGTTACTTCTTCAAAAGAAAAAAATTATAAATATATGCGCAAATGCCTAAAAGCAAAGCACGAGAAAGGGAAAAAAGAAGTAAACTTACAAAGACTACAGAATGCAAATTATAGCATATTATATGCATGAATAATTAAGTATTCTACTTCTGGTTTGCTCCATCTCATCCGTAGAAAAAGGTATTCAAGACATAATTGTTAAAATATTTCTAATTATTTGGAGAAAGGCATTGGCCACCTATTCCCTTTAGACTTTGAATTTGGCCAATTGCATAGTTTGAGCCTCAAAAGTAAAATTCTTGTCTGCAAGCGCCTTCGAAATGGCACGCAACTAGTGAAATTCATAATTTAAGGTTGAGAATGAATAAGGCCCAAAAACTCATGAAGTCATACATCATTTCTTATTTTATATCTTATTATTTTCTATAATAAGCTAAAGATTCATGGTTTTTTTTATACAAATCCAATTGAAACGTCTTCCCATTTTAATACAACATTTTCTTAGTCATCATTAACATCACATAAAAAAGAGTTGCTTTTTGCAAATTTGGAAATTCAAATGAGAAACGCTATTTAAAATTGCATATTAGGTTTTATATATGACGAAAAATATCATACGAATTGCTTTCGTTGTTGATCAGGCTTTCGATAATAATTAGAATAAGTTCACGTATTTATTATCTTTGATAACATAAGAAAGTTGACGTCTACTCTTGATGCCCAAATGAGTTCACATTTGGGGGCATTTGAAGGCTTTTCTATTTTATAAGAGGAGCTGTGAATTTGAAATGCTACATCAATGGCAAAATTGTGCGCAAGTCTTTCCCATGCTAATTAGGATGAATTTCATTTGGATTCTCCTAAGTAACTTAGGGTCACTGTTAGGATTTTAAGGTCCCCAGGAGATGATCGAGGGCCTCCTACATCTACACCACCCCTGCCTTCATCTTCGTAGAAGGGACAATGCCAGGATCTTCATGCTCAAATTCATCAGATGAATGGTCGTTCGACTAACGTTAAGCGGCATATTTCAGAGCCATCCTAGAATCTAGTGCAGTTCTTCCATCATTTGGGTTTCCATCCACCTTTTCCTTCTCACCCATAGCTTGGTTATGCTCTCTCCCGTGTTCAGGGAAGTCTTGTTGTCCCTTTCTTGTTTTTAATTTTTACATTGGGAATAATGTAATGTTTAGGTGTGGAGGAGGGATTATCTTAGTAGTGATGTTTTGTGTTGTTTATATTTTCTTTGTTCGTTTTGTTGTGTTTTTGTTTAGCTATGATGATTGCAATCAAGATGTAAGTGTTCATGGTAATTTTATGCTAATTGAGTACCGTACTTTTCAAAGACTATACGACGTTCACTTTGATACTATTCTATTACGCACTAGGCTCGTAGGCTGAAGCTGCTATCAAAATCCTAGTAGCCAATTCAATTATTTCGACTCTGTTCTTGCTAGTCAAAAATAGATATTTAGGTTGGATTTAAATGCTCATGTTTAACTTATATATTGGTCTATGTTGATTAACTTCTCCAATATAAGATAGGTATTATATAAATTACCTAAATGGATACCAAAGTACTATATAAGAAAATTATTAAAAATTGGCTTGATAAAAAATTGTTAAAATTCCAGATGAAAACTTATAAACAAATATTCCACAGCTAAAAGGTACCCCCGCATATAATTTTGCCCCAAAACTCCAGGTAATCAATATAAACAACGGGACAAAATGCCATTTCCATATCGGGACGCCAGAAAGCCATATAATGTAAGAGGGCTGAAATTATTTTGGCTTACTCTCTCGCTTGAATTTCTAAATGTGGCCCGCTCTCGGAGTCATGTCCTTTGGACCAACAATGTCCTTGCGAGCTGGGGCCAAGAATAATGCGTATCAGGAGCGGGGATCCAATTGCTGGTAAAGAGGGGCCCATGCAGATTGATTAGAATTGACGGTACTCTGACAGGACCCATATGTGGGTTCACACACGGTATGAATCACGAGCGATGTCTTGTCATCTTGACACCTTCGGAGAAAGGAAGAAAATTTTCGCATTCAGATGCCCCAAGAGGCAAAATATCTACAATATAATAATACAAGTACAAAGTTACATAATTTTGATAATCAAGAAAATTATGAAAACAAGCTTAGAATAGAACATGCCATCTTATTTCACACTACAGCTCTCTTCCATCCCGTATTTCTGATACTGGCAAGTGGCGAGTGTGACCTATTTTGTACTTAATTGTTAAAAAATTTGCGACAAAATGTTCTGGCAAATTTTGTCCAAGATTTGATAACCACTGCCTCCAAAAGATAAAATCGTGGACCTTTCCATCAAGCATCACAGTTTTGTCTTATACATGTGGGGACTTTTTTTTTTTTTTGAAAGAGAATACATGTGGGGATTTAATCATCCCTATTCACCATCACAATTAATTGCAGTTTGCTCTCCTGGATTATGACTTCTTTTGAGTTTGCACTCTAAATGATCAGTTATAGCTAGGGGTGGGCAAAAAAATTTGGCGATCAGAAAATCTGCCTGATTTGAATTGATCCGATTCAAAAAATAGGGTACCCAAACCGTCTTTTTCTCAGCGGGGCATACTAGGGTAGGGTACTAAAAAATTTAGGGTCGAATACGGATCAGGAAAATAAAAACCCACGGCTAGCCGATCCAACCCGAGGTTATATTATATAAATATTAAAAAATATAGGGACCTTATTATAATTTTATTAAAAGTATATGGACTGGACGTCCGCTATTTCGTCCGCATACTTTCTGGAGTTAACCGGACGCCTGCTACCTCGTCCGCTATCTCGTGTACATACTTTCTGCAATTAACTGATCATTCGCTTCATCTTTTGGCCCGTCTGCTTGGTCGTCCACTTCACTTTTTACTTTCTATTTTGACCTCTTTTTTATTCTTAACTAATTTTATTGCAAATACACCATGGTAGAACATTAATATATATTGTCAGTAGTTTGTTAACTATCAAAATTAAGATGAATTGAGACTATAGTGTCATCAATTTGTTTATAAGCTTTCAATTAGTAACATGAATTAGTGGACATTTACGGTTGTTTGGGAATTAAAGAAGTTAGGAGAATTTTGAAAGATCTTAGTATATGATTTTGTATTATAACCATTACAAATTTCAATAAAAAAAAAAGGGGTGGGTCGAGTACCCTGTGACCCGACCCTATTTTTCAGGTACTCGATAAGGTCGGGTGAGGGTCAAAAAATTACTGACCCGACAGGTTAGGGTCGGATCAGTCAAATCTTTTAAGGGGCGGGTACTCGACCCATGCCCACCCCTAGTTATAGCACTTAGTACCTATATATTATCAATTTGATGTACATTGCTCAAACTGTTTGAAAATCATGAATTTTTATTACAATTTTGGTTGAAAATACCTTAATACCCTAAATGAATAAGAGTTTTTGAATAAACAAATACAAATTAGGAGTATGGGATGATTTTTCATTCAAAAATTGTTAAAATAACTCATTGGATTTTAATTGATTTAAAAATATGCGTCAAAATCGATAGTAAGAGATACTAAAGTGCTAAAATTGATAATTTAAAGAGACAAGGTGCAAATTGGTGATAGTTGAAGAGTACATATTTAAATTAACCCAAATTGCAATTCTAAAAAGAGTTAAAACCTATAAAAAGAGAAGATCATTAATAGGCAAAACACTAAATCACATAACACATGGCGTTCTCTTTTGATGCCTCATTTTTCTCAGTTTTTTCCGTAGTTATACTCCTTCTGTCCATTTGGAAATGGTTCTATGCTGCTTCTAAACCCCAAAACAATTTACCACCATCTCCACCAAAACTCCCAATCATCGGAAATCTTCACCAGCTTGGCTTATTTCCGCACCGTTCTCTCCAATCGTCGTCAAAAAAATATGGACCGCTTATGCTGCTTCATTTTGGAAGCAAGCCAGTTCTAGTTGCCTCTTCCTCTGATGCAGCTTGCCAGATCATGAAAAACCATGATACAGTTTTTTCGAGCAGGCCTAAATTGGGCATCCCTGATAGAATATTTTATGGAAGCAGAGACATAGCATTTGCACCATATGGTGAGTATTGGAGACAAGTGAAAAGCATTTCTGTGCTTCATTTGCTAAGCAATAAAAGGGTTCAGTCATTTCAACATGCTAGAGAAGAAGAGACTTCACTTATGATCGAAAAGATCAGCCAAATATGCTCTTCTTCAGCTGTAAACTTAAGTGACTTATTTATAACTCTCACAAATGATATCCTTTGTAGGGTTGCCTTGGGGAGGAAGTATAGTGAGGAAGAAAATGGGAGGAAATGTGTGGAAAATATGAAGGTGTTTGTTGAGTTAATGGGTATATTTGATGTGGGATACTATATTCCTTGGCTTGCATGGGTGAATCGTTTGAATGGTTTGGATTCTAGAGTGGAGAAATTGGTTAAAGAGCTTGATGCGTTTCTTGAGAATGTAATAGATGAGCACATGAATTTGAGGAAAGGAGAGGCTAAAATTGACGGCACACCGGAGGCAAGATGCTCAGACTTTGTGGATATCTTGCTTGAGATTAACCGGGAAAACTTAATTGGCTTTGCTCTTGAGAATGATGCTATGAAAGCTCTCATCCTGGTAAATCTCTCTCACTGTATCTTGATATTATGATCAGTTTCAACTTCAAAAGAACTCTGTTTATTACTTGTAGTTTCTATTAAAGGTGGGGTTGAAGAATGTTTGTGAAGGAATTGGTTAGGACAATATGAAAAAAATTATACATTTTTGTATAAAAGTAGAATTTTTTTGTGAAAATTTACTATTATTGTATACAAAATTTATCCCTTTTAGTAATCGTTTTGGCGACTTTTCTTGCCGTAGCGTTATCTCATTCAAAACCAGGCCCTGTCAGTCAATTTGCTCCCAGTTAACCCGTCCAACAATCGGATCAACTGATTTTGTGATTATTTTGATCAGTTTGAACTAATAAATTTTATACATGCATATAAGAAAACAGCTTAAGAATCATCAATACTATCGCAAATAAAAGGGTGTAAGAACATTTTATAAATTCGATTTAAAATTTAATGCAAAATTAAGTTCAAATACCACCAATGAAAATCATAATTTATTTAGTTATAATAAAAAGGAATTTTATTAAGTTCTAGTGGAATTAGTAAAATGTCATGTTTATAATTTATTTGAACATACAAAGAGTGATAGTAGATTTCATCTTTTTTTTTTTTTGAGAAAAAAGTTTTTTACTAAGGAAAGTGAAATTGGTCATTTTCTTTCCCATGTGGATAAAAGATAAATTTTAGTTCACAAACGTTGCATTTTGTCAACAAAAAAAACTATTTCCATCCTACTGATAGTGACCTACTTTTCATTTTTGGTTGTCCCAAAACTAATGTCACTCGTCTATATTGGTAAACAAATTTTGAATCTTTTCCCATGTATAAAGCCCTTCTTTATCCAGTAGAAAGGACTTCAAACTTCGTCTTACTATTATTGGAGCATACTTGACCTTCATATGATGGTTAGATTATTAGGCGGAATGTGGCCTTACTTGCATAAAGGACGGAATCGGTGATTGCCTTAATTTGAGGGCGTAATCACTCCTTGTTTAAAGAACATCACCAATGAAGACTTTTGTTGTGTTGTGAGAGCGACATAAGTAGAAAGCAAGAAAATTCTTACACAGATCTAATCTCCATATGTAGATCTTGTTGTTCAAAATAAATTCACAGATACATTTTTACTTCGATTTTTTAATTAATATGTATCACTATATTTAACTAAATATTTTTTTAACAAGAAGGAAGGGTGTAAGTTTTAAAAGACAACCGTAATTTTGTCATGACAAGTCAAATACCTTTGTTCAAATTGAATTTTCGTCACCTAAAGTTTGTCACGAAACACACATTATTAAGTATTTTTTTTTTTTGGTAGTGTATGATTGCGTTTCTAAAAATTGGATTATGTATATTTACACAGAATGCTAGGTATTGAGAAAAGTAAAGTGACTGAAGGGTTTCCTCTCATAAAGTCTGCAATTGCATCCTTGTTAATAATTTTCTCTCCTTTGAAGTTTCTAGAAAGGTTTGATATAAATAATAGTTGGATATCTTTCTTTGATTCCCTTGTTTAGGACATGTTTGCTGCTGGAACTGATACAACACATTCAGTGATGGAATGGGCAATGTCAGAGCTTTTGAAAAACCCAGAAGTCTTGCAGAGATTGCAGGCCGAGGTAAGACAGGTGGCCCAAGGAAAACCAGAAATAACACGAGATAATTTGGAGAACATGCCGTACTTAAGAGCAGTGATTAAAGAAACTCTTCGACTTCATCCTCCAGTTCCATTACTACTTCCTCGAGAATCAACAAGCGACATCAAAGTAATGGGGTATGATATTCCAACAGGCACACAGGTTATGGTGAATGCTTGGGCAATTGCAAGAGACCCAGTGTTGTGGGAGAATTCTGAGGAATTTCATCCGGAGAGGTTTTTGGATTCCAATATAGATTTCCGGGGTTTTAACTTTGAATTAGTCCCTTTTGGTGCTGGACGAAGAGCTTGCCCTGGCATCAACTTTGCCATGTCCATCAATGAACTTGCAGTGGCAAAATTGGTCAACAAATTTAATTTTGCGTTGCCTGATGGTATTAAGCTTGAGGATTTGGACATGTCTGAAGCTTCTGGTATCACAATCCATCGAAAGCATCCTTTATATGTTATTGCTACTCCATATTCTTGCTAGTGTCTTTATGTTCTATTGTTTTCTTTTTCTTTTACTTTGCAGTGAAGTTCTTGCTAGTGACTTGTAATAATATCAGATGTGATGTACATCTTTCTGGATATTTAAAAATTGTCCTATTTATTGGAAGTCATGGTCCCGTTCTACATCTTTTTCTAATTAACATTTTCTAAGTTGTTTGGATTTCAAGAGTACGTAACAATTTATTACTATTATGCTGTTCTTTTATTTGATTGAGTTCATGAATCCATGATTTTTATTAAAAAAATGATTGCTGTACAAATGAAGCTTTGCGAAGCTCATTTTTCAATGAAATTTGGAGTTTGGTGAACAGTAATTAACGATGACTGGCAACTTCAGTGGAGAATTGGAGATGGCGCTAGCTTTTTCATCGTTGAGAAGAAGTCGTTGAGAAGAAGGGGGCAAAAAAAAAAAAAAAAAAAAAAAAAAAACCATTTGATTAGGAAGATAGTAAAACTTGTTCGTCATAATCCTTGCTCCACAATTTGCTTTTATTGCCAATCACTTGAATTTGTCTGTTTCTTCTTCCAAAATTTGACGGTTTTGCAAGTCGGACTTCAAATGTTCTAAAACCAAAACACAAATATCGGTTGGATGGTTGTTTGACCAGCTAAGAAATTGATAGAGAGCTTATTATTATCCATGATACATCCGAAGGCTATATTAAGTTGTTATTATTTTTTTTTTGGTTGACCTCATTTAGTTCTTGATTGGGCTTATATTATGACATTTATTATTGTTACTGGGTTAATTAGTCGAGCCATTAATTGAAATAAACATTTTTCAGACGAATATAAATATAAATTGTAGCTCACTTCTTTAGTCAAATAAATAATTAAAACATACCTCTCAGGAAAGCAGTCACACTCCCTCCTTTTCTTTTAATATTTCAAGACGACCAGTCTCTCTTTTATTTTTCTTTCCAAGAGGCACTCCCTCTCTTTTATTCCCTCTTATCACACGAGGCTGCCTTCTGGCTGTTATGTTTAAGGGCACCTTTTCATCTCCTTATTTTAAATATAAACAAAAGGCAATCCGCTTTGTTCTATTTGTGCTCAAAAGTTAACCCAGAATATGTTAAGAGGAAAATTAAGAACATATCATAATTGTGCAATATTAATTTTAATACAAGAGAGATGCTTTCAAGGTGCATTACGATATCACATTACGTAAGATTTAATTTATACCAACTATAATTGGCATACCAAAAAAGTCCTATATATTAGCTTTTATATTATAATGAAGCCAAATAGTTGAGTACGTTTTACAACAACGAAATCAATTAATGAACACTTAAGTGTTTGAAGAATTTTTCTAATTCTGTAGGAGAAATGAGAAAAAAAAAAAAAATGATTGGCCAGAATCTCTTTTACAACTCTCATGGTAATGGTAGTTCATAGTTTTCATATCTTTTCATTAAAAAATTTTCCTATCCAATAATGAATGACTTTTATAATAGACAAAGTAAATAATTACTATTTATACAAAGTAACTAACTAACCCTACTTATTCTGCAAATTCTCTGGCAACTCCCCACCACTTTACAATATGCAGTTGACAAATTCGAAAAATAGTGCTTCAGATACCAAAAAATAATATTGTTTACGTAACCATTTGTTACTCATTATGTCTAAACTTTTCATCATGCATTGACTATACTTTTGAGAATATTTGATCCCTATTACAATAATTATTAGAATTGGTATAGGCACCAAAGGAAATGTATTCCTTAACCATTTCTCGTTATCATTTGCAGAAGTTAATTCTGCTAAACATCAATCTTGACGGAATAAATCATATTTTCAATTTTTAATATCTCCTAAAAATCACACCTCTACTGAGTATGAAAATCAAGTAGATGGTAACAAATAGTTTTACTTTCAATTACTAAACAATGTGTCTTGTCAAATAATTTTGCTTGTAAAATGACACGTTTTCAGTTTATTACTACTTAACTTCTTTTGACTAAATGTACTTCGTTTCAACTCAATGTTACAACTAATTTCAAGTACCACTTGTAACACCCACTCTTAACCCTGATTGGAATGCCTGGGTAACTCTCACTAGGTCTCAATCACAAGCAATCACTTTGAATAATTGTAATCAAACATTAGAATTTACATATCAAAATTAGTTATATTGTTCGAGCCAACTAAGCCTCTCACTCTTTGCCCCTTTCCGTGGTTAGGCACCTGTAAGAAATTTGAACAAGGAGTGAGCTTTACGCTTAGTGAGATTTATTCTAAAATCAAGTTTAAACAAATTCTCATGAAACCTAATTTTTAGCAAGCAAAACAGCCCAACAAATTGGTACATAGGGTCAAGTTATAAAACTAATCAAGCACATAATCAATGGAGGGTACAGAAGGATATTTTGAAGAGCCCTTGTTCAGTTCAACACCAGTTTCATGTCATTTCAGTAGCAATTTAAGAACAATTTAATATAATGTCAAGTTTCACTGCGATGACATGCATTTCCAACATTATCCTGATTCATGCCAGTATCGTATTATTTTTGTATGTACATCACGCTGATTTGGTAATCTCTACTATTATCCAATTACTTTCTTGAGCATCTTCTTAACCTACAGAACCTCCTCATTGGCTAGTGAGTGGCGGGAAGCCAAGTCACCAGGGGTTGATGACTAGGCTTGCTACCAGCTTGGCCAAAACCGACTTGCTTTAAGCAGGGCCCAAAATTCCCCATTGTGATAAAAGACGCTACCAGGTTCACATCATACATAGGTACAATTCTCATTTAGCAGGAACAAATACTCCCTAGTGTGATAAAGTACAAAAGTATGTTCACATAATGCTTGAGTAGCAGTTCTCACATAGCAAGAGCAAGTATTTCCTAGCGTGATAACGCACACAACCAGGCTCATACCATGAACAAGTAGCAATTATTATGGGATAGTAAACAACAGGCATTGCATTTATTGTAACCTACGTTTACATTTATCCATAGGGCAATATTTAGTTTCAAATGTAAAAAACATGCCATAAAATAGTTTTGGGAATAAAGTAAGTTTGTGAACGCTTATTGGTTTGTTTCAAAAGACTATAAAGTTTCCCCGACATTTTTCCGGCCCAGCTATTAGATGTACCTATTTTTGCACTTAAAAGGACCAATTCCTGAATCAAAGCTGGTTGATTTACATATTGAAATTAGGTTTTTTTGTGGACCAAGGATCGCAAATTTAGAGTCTTGGATCCAAACTAGTTTTCTTGTTTCTAGTTTTAATTTTTCTTATTTTTAAGTAGATTTTCAATGTAAGTCAAGAGGACAAGTGAGTGTACCTTAATCTCGTCAAATTCAAGAATTCCCCACATTTCTAGCGCTAGATTTTCCAAGTTTTCTACAAGCTTTTCTTCAAGGTTTCATTCACTCCCCTCTCTCTCTCTCTCTCTCTTCCCTTCTCTCTCCCCCTGGATTTCTCACCTTTTCTCTTGTTTTTTCCTTCATTTAGCTAGTGTCGGCTTTTGTCTTAGACCAGGTACTTGCTGTCTCTAGGCAATTCATGGTTGCTCCTTGTGATGCTTCAACCTTCTACTTGCTACTCGCATATTTGTTTTCACCAGTTGACTTTCTATTTTTTTTGTTTTGTTTTCCTTAGTTATTCACGTAGGCTAAATTAAAAGTTCATTAGGTACTTAATCATATTAACTTAAATTATTAATATACACCTAATATAATAACCAATGTAGGTCACACTACCACTTCTTGGTCTTAGGGTTTTTAAGTGTGTTAAATTTTAATGACTAGGCTTTGTTAACTCAATCACTATCAGTCTAACATAAGTTAACCCTAGAAATTGAGTAAATAGATAACTAAGTACATAAACAACCAAAATTTTAGTGAGTTAATTGCAAGCCCTCACATTCCTCCCTCCTTAAAGAAATTCCATACTCAAAATTCTTTCGGAATTCATAAGAATTCTGGGTTTTCCATTAGATTTCCTCTTCTAGTTGCTACGTTGCTCCTTCTCTACTATTGTATTGCCATAACAAATTTACTAGAGGAATTTCTTTATTTCTTAGTACCTTTTTCTCTTGTTACAAAATCCTTATCGATCTTTCTTGATGTGAGAGATCATCCTGTAGTTCCAAGTCTTCATGACAATGACATGACTAAGGTTGGGTTAATACATCTTTAGTAGTGAAAAATGATAAACTTTAGATAGTTGCACCAGAAAAGTCAATTGATAGACTACCATTTTGACTCGTTGTAGTATTTCAAAAGATCCCACATATCTCAGGCTAAATTTTTGTGATACCTCCATCCTATATCAGAAAAGTTAAATGACATGAACCAATACATAAATTGAGACTGAGCAGACAAGTCTATCTTAAGACACATTCATTTTGGGTCAATGAGGATGGAGCCCAAATTGTTACCAAATTGTTAGATTTGGCTATTGCGATTTCAGATGCAGCTTGGGCCTGCGAGCTCGGAGTGTGACAAAATGGTATTAGAGCCAACCTCCTATGGTCTTTGCATGAGGTGAAATTAGATTAGTGGTATTGGGCTGTGACTACATAAGAAAGTAGAGGAACTAACTACTGTGAAGTGCTAAGTGCTACATTGATTTATGGGCTGGAGCTAGCTCTAGAGCCCCGTACGAGCCACCTTTAGAACGACACAACTAAGTGAATATTCATGATCATGGAATTGGATTCGATTTTGTGAGGACGCAAAGTCTAAAAATGAGGTCTAAATTTAATACCTCAATCTCATGTCAGAAAATTTAAGTGAGTTGGATCGATAAATGTTGAGCTTGAGTATTCAAGTCTAACTTGGGATAACTATTTTAGACTAGCAAGGATAGAGCACAAATAGTTAGACTTGAGCTATTGAAACTTTAGTCATGGCTTGGGCCTATGGGTATGGATGTGACCGAATGGTGTAAGAGCGAGGCTTGTGTGGTCTCTTTATGAGGTGAGACTGGGTTAGTGGCATTGTGTTGCATGAGATAAGAGTAGGCCAATGGTACTGGGCGATGACCTTTTAAGGAAGTGAATGAACTAAATGCTATGCTGAGCCAAGAGAGCCTGTTCGCACAGCTTTTAGAATCTGACACAATTAATGGTAGTCTAGATCATAGTATTGGATTGAGCTTTCCAAGAAAGCAATAGCCTAAAAGGAGGAGTGAATGTGATAACTCTGCACTGCATCAAAAAATTTAAGTGATTTGGACCAAAATATAAGCCTTAACATTCAAGTAACTTAGGATATTCATTTTGGGTTAGGCAGGATGGAGCACAAATAGTTAGATTTCGTTGCTTAAACTCAGGTCACGGTTTGGGCCTACAAGCTTGAGGCATGAAAATTTTCTCACCTTTCTTGTTTTTAATGAGTCCCTTATAAGGTGATATCTTAAGGAACACCAGATCT
Organism: Mitragyna speciosa; assembly: GCA_024721245.1. Classification (NCBI taxonomy): domain Eukaryota; kingdom Viridiplantae; phylum Streptophyta; class Magnoliopsida; order Gentianales; family Rubiaceae; genus Mitragyna; species Mitragyna speciosa. The sequence goes on from CM045573.1 coordinate 11,063,109, forward strand.
CTTTGTTCAAAATTTCACGTCTTTTTTTCGATTATCTACATAAATCTTCTATTTACTCTGAGCTATTTGAATTTTTTGTTCAAATAATATTTACCATCTCATAAACCTCTTCCACCTAGGGTATGCAGTTTGAATTAAGAATTTTTCTTTCTCCCACTCTGTCCCAATAAATTGGTAATTGGCATTTTCTTCCATAAAGTACTTCGTACGGTGCCATCCTAATAGAGGAGTGATACTGTTATTATATGCAAATTTTATTAGAGTAAGTGGCTAATCCAAGTTTCCTCCAAAGTCTACAATATATATCCTCTAGGCCTCGTTTGGTTGGTTAGGAATCTGGATTGGGAAAGTAATCTGAATCCAGATTTTTAAATTCCTGTGTTTGGTTCATTTTTTGATTTGTTTGGAAAGTAATAACTTTTCTTAAACCAAGGAAAGTAGTGGCAGAATACTAGGATTCTAAATCCTCTCCTGTTGTTGGTATTCTGATTACTTTCCTTGGGAATTTAATTAAAAGATACGCTCAGATTTTTTAATCCTCTCCCTCATCTTGAACAGAATAATATCTCTCTCTTCCAACATCATCATAAATCTCAATATTCCCAAATTCTACCCAAATTCCTCCATCATCACCTCTGAGATTTCTCACATCATCACCCTTTTCTCAATTCTGTCAACTCCATTAAAGGTTCATGTACTTTGGTGGATTCAATTCACCAGAGGGAAATACTAAAATCCCAGTTGCATGATTAGATTTTTGGACAGAATTGATCTGCATTTTTTTTCTTAGGTGATATAATCAAGACGTTCAATAAGCAGTGAAGTTTTGTTTATAAAGATTGAATTTAGGGGTTGAAGTTGAGATGTGATTTTGTTCTTTTCTTTACAAGATTGGAGTTTTAGACCAAAATTTGATCTGGCTTTTTCTTCTTAAGTGATATAGTCAAGTGTGTTCAATCCAAAAAAAAAAAAAGCAAAATTGCGTTGGAAAAGTTTGAATTTTGGGACCAAACTTGAGGTGGGATTTTTTTTTTTTTTGGTTCTTTCTTTCCTTTTTCTTGGATTGGATTATGGTAAAATCTTTAAAGAATGGTTCATCTGTGCCTCCATTTCTGTTGAAATGTTATGAGATGGTAAATGATGAATCAATAGATGAGTTGATTTCTTGGAGTCAAATGCATAGCAATAGCTTCATCATCTGGGATGTGTCCAATTGTAACTTTAATTACTGAACATGATATTGTTTTTATCGTTTTATGTCGTTTCATTAATTTGGGTGGTGATTTTTTCTCTGTGTCCCCATTTATGCATTGTTTCTTTATTTTAATTATAAGTTTTTTTAATTGATAGGTGACTGATTTAAAGAATTTTTTATGAGTTGATAGGTGATTGATTTAAAAGAATGGCTCGATTGGATTTGGCAACAAAGTGAAATTTAATTTATTGGTTGATTTAAAGGATGGCTTAACTGGATAATAAAAATGATTTTGATTGTTTTATATAATATATTAATAAGATTAATTTATTAATTAAAATCTTAAAGAGAGAATATAAAGGAAAATTAATATTTATTAACTTATAATTTGTTAGGGTTTAGTTATCTAAAATAATATTATTTAATGAAAACTTCTCACATATTATAATTATAGGGCATTTTTTGACAATACAGTGCAAATATACATTACATTACTTGTTACATTATAATGAACCAATCATTGTAATATGAATTTAGACAATTTTCCTACCAACATTTCTAGAAGTATCCAAACATGATAAAGAAATCATTTTCTATGGATTTAGATTCCAGGGAATCAGATTCTGCGTTAACTTTACTTTCCTGCCAACCAACGAAGCCCTAGAGTTTGAATAGTTCTCTCAGGTTGCCCACTTGTTTGAGGATAGATGTAGTATGAAGGTGTATCCTTATGCCGAGTTTAAACAGTTCTCTTAGATTGCCCACTTATTTGATGATGGTTGCAGTATAAAGGTGTATCCTTGTGCTAAAACTTCCTTAATTGTTGTCATAATCTTGAGACGAATCGAGGATTTCGACTAGAAACAATGCTTATTGGAATTCTGTATGGTCTCATAATCTCATCCAGAGATACACGCGCGCACACACATATAAATACATACATAAACATATTATAAACACCAAATTTTGACACATTATTTATTTTTAAACATTGGGGGGCATGTTTATATTTTTTGGGTCAAATTCTAATATTTCAATAATCTCAGGGGTAAAATAGTAATTTTTTCTGTAAATATTTTTTCATTAGCTTTAGGAGGTTTTAAGTTTATATTTTTACTTTCATATGAATTTGTTAATTTTTTATGAATTTTTTGAATTTAATTGGTATTCTTTTTATATTTTTACTAGCACAAGGGCAAAATGGTAATTTCACATCACGAACACCATTTTAGCTCATTTTAGGTTCCAAATTTATTTTCTAATTCTTTAAGCCTGTTTCTAAATTTTCTTATTTTTTTGGAGACGATTGTTATTTCCTCTGTAAATACTGCATTCAAGGGTAAAATCGTCATTTTACAGCTTAAATTTATTTTTTGTCAATTTTTGAGTCATAAATGCATTTCCTAGGGTTTTAAGCTTATTTTTAATTTTTTGTAGTTTTTTGAGATCAATAGCTATTTTTTTGTGATTTTTCATTGTCCAGGGGCAAAATTATTATTTTACAGTTTAAATTTAATTTTTTTTGTCAAAAATGCATTTCTTAGGATTTTAAGCTTATTTTTAATTTTTGGTAATTTTTTTAGGTCAATAGCTATTTTTCTGTGAATTTTCATTGTCTAGGGGCAAAATCGTCATTTCATACCTTGAGCGCGTTTTTGATCAGTTTTAAGTTATAACCTTCAATTTGAAATCTATTTTCAATATTTTGAAATTTACTGTCACTTCTTTGTGTTAATTTTTAATTTTTTGAGTTAAAAATATTTTTCTTAAATAAAATTAAAATTTTTTATTACCGGTGGCATTTTTGTTGTTTTGTAGTATTTTTGGTGACCAAGACAACTAGCCCTATAAATACCTACCTTAAATCAGAAAAACAAGAAGAGAAAATTAGAAACCCTAAAACACATCCTTATCTAAATTATAAAAGATCAAACACACACACTTTTACACCATAAAAAACACACTCCATCTTTTCCGGTTACCGTTCATTTATTCCGGTTACTGTTTATCTAGCAAGCTTCAAAGCCACTAGTTATCTCCAGTCCATCTTGCAGGATCAAAAAGGTGAGTTCTTACTTAATTATTCATTTAGTTGATTCAGTTTTATTCCATTTTCTTCATATAAATATGATTTTTTGTCTAGTTGTTTGAAATTTTGTTTTAGTTTACTGGATTGTTCTTTTGTTTGATTATTATTTCTGGGCTTCGTTTCCGCTTCTTCTTTGCAATCATCAAGGCTATTATCAGTCTATTCTCTACCCACATCAGACCACAACAAGACTATTGTGCCACCATTACTCTCCACCTCCATCGTGAGCCACCACGAACTCTCAAAACCTCGGCAATCTTTCTGCCAAACTACCACCAACAAATTGCATAGTCCCCACAAATTATCACCGTAGCTCTCCCCTGTAACAACCCCAACCTCCAAACCATCCATTAGGAATCAGAAACTACCCAAACACCTCCACTCACCACCTCAACAGTTTCCAATAAGCCTTAAGGACCCCAGTTTCAGCCCCTAAGCCATCACGCCAGTCTCCAATCAACCACAATAGCCGCCCTCTCAACCCAAATTCCAGCCTCCCTTGTCACCAGCAAACCACAATCAACCACCGCCACACCCAAGGTTCCAAGTCCCAACCAAGTCCACCCCTGCTACAGTCAAACACATCTCAACAAGCTTCCAAACTTCCACTAACCTCACTAGCCCAATTGTTAGCCATCAGTCGTCCACCCCAGCATCCCACCATCATATCCCTGCCTCTAGACTAACACAATCAGCCCCAAGTCTAAACATTTTCAGCCACCAATCGCCCCACTCCTTAATCACCCACCTGTAAAAGAAAGAACAATAAAACAACAACACACAAATAGTCCCAAACAACGTCTCCACCAGACACCACCATCTCACATTCACTATCACCACTTTCATCTAAATTACAACCATAACAACCCAAACACCCTTAAACTAGTCTTCAGTCGTGCCACCATCGACCACAAATTCACAGCTTCCCTACCCGAACCAAACACCCAGCTTCATCCCCAAATTGCCATCAACAGACAGCTAGAACCCCATTGCTGAACTGCCAGCAAAATACCCTTCAATCCAAAACGCCTCCACAAAACCTACACAAAAATCACAAACTCAGTCACAAAATCGTAAGCCCCACAACCAAATTCACAACCAGCAATAACCAAAGTCACCAACAGCCCACAAATCCGTCGCAATTGCGCTATTCACAGTCGCAATTTTAATTGCTCAGCCCAATTTTTATTTTATTTTATTTTTCTTCTTCTTTTCTCTGATTCCCTTCATACGGATTTTGATGAATAGAATTTTCAGTAAATTTTAATTAATTCCTAAAGGACTTTAATGAGTAAACGAAAGAGAAGAAGAGGGCGAGAGAGAGAGAGAGAGAGAGAGAGAGAGAGAGAGCAAGTCAGAGTGAGAGAGAGGGATTAGAAATCTGGAGAATGAAAAACCAAAAAGAGAGGAAGGAAGAGAGAATGACTCGGGTGAGAGGAAGTGGGAGAAGAAAGGAGAAAGGAGGAGGGAGCAGGGAGAAATCAGGTGGAAGAAGAATGCAAGAGAGAGAGATGAAAGATGAGAGTTGGAGAGACTGAGAGATGAAGAGAAATGGATAAAAAATAGAAAGAAACAGGAAGAAAAAGAGAGACGAGAGATGAGAGAGAATCAAGAAAGAGAAGACAAGAGAAGCAAAAGAAGAAAGAAAAATGGAATGGAAGAAGAAAAAGACGAAAAAATTTTTAGACCTCTAGGGGGTACCTTTTTTTATTTTTTTGGGTTTTTGTTTTTAGTTTCTTTCTTTTGTTAATAATGTTTAGTTTAATTAGTGGTTTACTTCTTGTTTTATTCTGCTTTAATTCAGTTTCTACTTTAATTAGTTTTAATTAGCCAATTTAGTCATCCAGGTTATTTTGCCCCCTTCCACTTAGTGTTAATTTTCAATTGTGCCCTCATGCTTACTTGAATTTATTATTTGGGCCCTAGATTTTTGTTAATTTGTTTGTTAAACCTTTAGTGTCATAGAATCTACATCTTTAGTCTAATCTTGTTAGTATTTTATATTTTCAGCTTTTATTCTTTTATATCATGATACATTGACGTGTGTGTTCATTTTCTTAAGTTTTTGTACCAGATCTTCAAAGAGGTATATATAATTCTCATTAATTTCATCTTTATGTGCCCCAATGTACCTTTATGTGATTTTTATGCATGCTTCTTCATATATTCCTTATTTTATTTTTATGTTTTTATTTTACATGCCTTTTGCGTATTTATTCACTTTACATTATTTAATTTCAAATTTTATTATTTGGATAAAAAATGTAACATTTTTGTATTTAGCTAGTTAATGTAATAGTTAGGCTAAATTTCTCATTTTTTAGCAAAAATTATGTATTTAGATAGTAAGTGTAATAGATAAGTCATTTTTATTTTTTCCCTTTTTAATTGTAAGTTAAAATCCCCCGATATAATAGTTAGGGCTTATATGTTATTGTGTGCTTGTGTGTTTATATATTTTACAGCTTTCAATTAGGATTTTTGCATCTAGAAAAGCATGATTACGTGTTATGTGCTTTTATATACTCTTATATGCCTTTATGTGTTTATTTGCTTTCGATTCATGTTTTTATTACTTTGATTCATGCTTTATCAATTTTATTATTCCGTCACTATACTAGTCCAATGTTAGTTGTGGCTTTATCACTTTCCTGCTAGTCCAACATTAGTAGGAATCCTTAGAAAGGGCTAGTCCAATATTAGACCCTTAGGGCATTTTAGTGTTAGGTATATTCATATGCGTTTCACATTCCGCTTCACACATTTTTTTAGTTTTCTTTCCATTCTGCATGATTTTTATTATTATTACTATTATTTATTGATTTTGACGTATCTTCAAATGCATGACATTTAGGTTGCATCTCACTTAGAATTTAGGATATTTGTGTGATCCGACTAGAAATAGTCGCCTACTCACGTGGAAAGCGGTGGCGTGTATGCCGTTTCTCCCTCCGTAAGTAAGAACATTCAGTCACGAGTAGTTAGTTCCCCGTACCTATTATGTTGCATATCTACTTTCTTCGACCACTTATTATCTATATTACAATTTTTTTTTCTTTTTACATCGCATTTTGCATAGACACTTATGACTCCCTCGAGGTCTCGATTTAGGTTTCGCAATTAATGCAATAATCCTGACCAAACCTTGACGGAACGTGCCGACCTTCTCGAAGCTTATATTTAGATTTAGGATTTGCATTCATATAGACACATCCAAATGCGATAAAACTTAGGGTTAATTTAAGAAATTTTGATTAAACCTTGCAACTAGCTTTGGCTAGGTAGAAAGGGTGCCTTAGGCGCAAGCCTTTGCCTTCCCTTTCTTCAAATGTGACTCTCGGACCTTTTTCTCTCGTTTTCGGAGACCGGAGTCGAAAAAGGGGATTTAAATAATTTTTTTAAAAATTTTACTTTTGTTTTGTCAAATGATTTTTTCGGGTGACTTGGTACACTCTAACTCAATACCAAGTGGCGACTCCATTTTAAAATAAAACCCTTTTTAAAAAATTAGTCGGCCAAAACTATTGCACTTTTTTACTCCCGGCCTTCTTTTATTTTTCAAAATACCATTTTGTCTAAATAAACACTTTTTCAATAAAAAATCAATTTTTCTCACACACTTACAGTTTTTTCCAAAAACCTTTCTTTTCAAAAGGGTTTCAAACCGGATTGTCTTTTCGGGACGCGACAGTCAACTACTCCACCGTGTGTCATTTCAGGGCGTGACACACACACACACACACACACACATATATATGTATGTATGTATGTATGTATGTATGTATGTATGTATGTATGTATTTATTACTAACGATCCCAAATCATATCATGACTTCTTTGTGTTCTAGGATATCCAGCAATGAAGTTCATGGCAGTATGCTCCCATTTCCATTATGGGATGTCCAAAGTTTGAAATAATTTGGAAGGTTTTTGATGTTCTATCTTAATCTGTTGACTAGTTAAACAGGTATCAACCAATTGGGCATATCTTTCTTCATATCGTCCCAATAGAATTGTTTCAAATCTTGATATATCTTGTTGCTACCGTAATGAACTATATACTTTGTTCGATGTGCCTCTCAAGTATTTTCCTTTTTATTTCATTATTTTAGGCACATATATTCTAATTCGAAATCTTAATACTTTGTTAGGGTGTTAAATTGTCATATGAATTATATCTAATTTCCCTTTGTTTTGGTTAATAATTTTGTTTAATATTTCAATTTATTCATTTTTTGTTATTTGGGCTTAATGTAGAAGATTGGGGAGAAAAGAGTTTAAATTCGTCAAAATTCCAGAAGACTCTATCTGATAGAGCGTAACTACGGTCTACTGGTATTGCTATGCAGAATTCTGGACGTGAATTAGAAGAAATTTGCAATTGGAGGGTCCCACTTTCTTTTATGTGGTGAATCTAAATTGGGAAGAAGTTTTGGAGGAATTAGAGTTGATTAGAAAAAAGGAATCTTCCCAAAAAGCAAAAATTGTACAAGGAAGTTGAGTTGGAGAAGGAAACAAAGAAAAAGGAAAAAAGGAAGGTAACAAAAGAAAGCTTTTGAGGGATATACAGGACACAATTTTCTCCAGGAAAAAACGCACGCAACTTTGCAGAGAGAATTTGAGAGCCTTAGTTTTAGAGTTTTTCATTAGTTCTTTAGTTTTTCTTTTTCTTCTCTACAAACAAAAAATTCTTGTTAAATATTTTTGGAGATTTGAAGCCATGATTCGTGGCTAGACTCTTCTATCTAGTTGAAGGATAATCGAAACTCTTGGTTCATCTATTACTGTGAGATCTAATTGTTTTTATTATTTTCTGCAGTTTATGAGTATTTATTATTCTCTGTTTAATTCCAAGGTGATTGTGTTCATTCTTGTGTGATTATTCTTGTGCAGTTAAATAATTGGCCACTATTTAATTGTCAAATAATCTAAAGCCATCTAAAACGTCAAATCCGTAATTGTTTGATAGTTTTAGTATTTGTGGCAAGTGATTAATTCAATTGTAATAGAAACTTTTGGATTATATCACGGGAATAAATAATCTAATTTGAACAAAGCCTCTTAGGTATTTGCTGGTTAGAATTGGTAGCTTTTCTAGATTTCAAAGCTGTTGAATAATTGAATCATAAGGTCTTACCTAGGGTTATTATTTGATTAGGGAAGTAATTAACGGTCTTACCTTGATTACTGACACAGTAAGGAAAGAGCAGGTTGTTAGAGTTTCTCAACAACCATAACCAATTTATTCATGAATGTAGGAATTTATTATTGCATTAGATGATCAGTTAAATTGAACCAGAGTTAAGATTATTCCTTTGACTAGAGCTTAGTTAATATTTGATTTCGTTTAAATTAATTTTGCGTTATTAGACTTCTTTATTTGAATCCTTTGATTTAGTTAATTATTAGATTTGTTAAATTGAATTTTCTTTATATTAATTCTTGTCAAATCCCCCTCCTTTAATTTTTAGTTTTAAAGAAAATAAATCTACTAGTCCCTGTGGATACGACCCTACTCATCACTGCACTTCATTTTATTTTTATTTGAGTAGGTGAATTTATTTTGCTGGTTTGACACCCAACAAATTTTGGCGCCGTTGCCGGAGATTGGTATCGGTATTTATTTTCTTTTTTGTTCTAATTGGTTGCTAGTTTATGCCTCGTTCTTCTTGTACATGTAAACTTCAATTTGACCCTGAGATAGAGAAGATTGCACGAAGATTGAAAAAAGAGACTAAGCAACTGATTGAACTAGCATCCTCATCTCCTGGACTAAAGTTGGCAACCGATCTAGTTGAATTCTCTAGTGACTTAGAGGAAGAAATCACCATGGCTAACGAGAGAACTCTAAGAGAATTAGTTACACCTGATTTAAATCATCAACCTCTATGCATTCAATATCCTGCTTTAGATGTAGTCTTTGAATTAAAATCTGGTCTTATTCATTTACTCCCTTCTTTTCATGGTCTATCAGGTGAAGACCCTCATAAGCACCTCAAGGAGTTTCATGTGGTGTGTTCTACCATGAAACTCCAAGGAGTTAATGAAGAACAAATCAAGCTAAGAGCCTTCTCATTCTCTTTAACCGATAAAGCTAAGGATTGACTCTACTACTTGCCTTCTGGATCAATCACCACATGAAATGAGATGAAAGAGGCAAGTTCTTTGAAAATTCTTCCCCACTTCAAGAGCTGTAAATATTCGCTAAGAAACATATGTGGAATCCGGCAATATAGATAAAAACCTTGTACGAGTATCTGGAAGAGTCCACGCGGTTATCTGCTAGCTGTCCGCACTATCAAATATCGGATCAACTGCTCATCCAATATTTTCCGAAGGATTGTCTTCCACGATAGGAAGATAATTGACGTTGCAGTGGAAGCACATTTGATGAATAAAACATCCACTAAACAAGAACTTAATTTCGGGGATGGCTGCAAATACACAACAATTGGTAATAGACAATATTTACCTCCGAAAAAGTCAATGAGGTAAAGTATGTCTTCTCTTGATAAAACGTTTAGATGCGCTAACTTCTTTGGTTGAAAATTGGCAGTAGAATAATTGCAACAGGCAAAAACTTGTGGGATTCGCTATGCTTGGGTCATCTAACCGACATGTGCCCGACTCTACAAGATGATTCAAACGAATAAGCCAATGCGATTGGTGGATTTCCAGGACCAGAACAAAGAAGATATGATCCTTATGCAAACACGTACAATCCGGGATGGAAGGATCACCCGAACTTCAGCTATGCATCAAGGCCCAAGGATACCAACAACAGCAATTTCAGTCTAGACTATCAATTCCGTTGCCACAGCAATAAATATCTTCAAAGCAAGGTAAGTCTATAAAGAAATTGTGAATTCTTTAGAAAATGATGCTCAACAATTTCAATAGGAAACAAGGGCAAGCATTCAAAACTTGACGAATCAAATGAGTAAAATGGCATCCACTATTAGACAAATGCAAACCCAAATTTCTGGAAAATTACCTTTACAAACTGTGGTGAATCCAAAGCAGAATGTTAGTACCATAACCTTGAGAAGTGGTAAAGAGTTGACAGAGCTCAACAAAAGAGCATCTAACAATGAAGTTGAAGAAGAAATCAAAAAGGAGAAAGACGGTTCTCAACCTCGAAAATTTCAGCAATCGAAGTCTAAAGAGAACCCTCCACCTATGATGACACCTCCTCTACCATTTCTTAGCAGATTTTCAAAGTCAAACAAGGAGGAGCAAGATCAAGAAATCTTTGAGACATTTCGAAAAGTTGAGGTAAACATTCCACTTCTTGATGCAATTAAGCAAATACCTCGTTATACTAAATTTCTCAAGGAATTGTGCACGAGTAAGAAAAAGTTAAAAGGCCATGAAAGGGTTCACATGGGAGAAAATGTATCAGCAATGCTTCAGAAAAAGTTACCACCAAAGTGTAAGGACCCCGATATGTTTACCGTTCCTTGTAGAATAGGAAACACTAGAATTGAAAAAGCAATGCTGGATTTAGGTGCTTCTATTAATGTTATGCGTCGTGCTATTTATGATTCATTAAATTTAGGATAATTAAAAGAAACGGGTGTAATAATCTAACTAGCTGATAAATCTAATACATAGCCTGATAGAGTCCTAGAGGATATTTTAGTTCAAGTAGATAATTTGGTCTTTCCTGCAGATTTTTATGTTCTTGATATGTAACAAGATATTTCTTCCAGTTCAACTCCCATTTTATTAGGAAGGCCATTTTTGAAAATTGTTAGAACAAAAATTGATGTGTTTACTAGAACTTTGACCATGGAGTTTGATGGAGATGTTATAAAGTTTAATATTGATGATTCCATTAAATATCCTGATAATTGTCATTCAGTTTTTGCTCTAGATGTAGTTGATTCTTTACCGCAGCAAAACTTTGAGTTAAATGATGAAGAGGCGTTGAAAGTTATCCCTACATATAGTCTTGATCAAGAGGACATCCAAAAGATGCAAGGGAAGTTTAATTTTCCTCTTGGATTGCAAGAAACTATTATTGATTTAGATTCCCTTCAACCAAGAAGGGTTGATGTGTCTAATATTGCTTTACCCTTATCTAACTCAAAGTTTTTATCATCTATTGTGCAGGCTCCACAGGTTGAATTAAAGCTACCGTCAAAAAATTGATGTATGCATTCTCAAGAGAACAAAGGAAGTTGCAATTACAAGAGTTGAAAGATATTCGGAATGAAGCTTATGAGAAGTCACGAATTTACAAAGAAAAGACCAAGCCTTTTCATGATGAAATAGTCTCAAGAAAGAAGTTTTCAATAGGACAAAAAGTTCATCTTTTCCACTCTAGATTAAAGTTATTTCCGAGTAAGGTGCGATCTCGTTAGAATGGATCATTTATAATCACTAATGTTTTTCCTCATAGTGCAGTTGAAATTCGGAGTCCAGACACCGAAAAGACCTCTAAGGTCAATGGTCATCGTCTTAAGCCATTCTATGAGGGAACTCAAGCTTTTAAAGTTGAAGAGATGGCCCTTGAACATCCCAATTATCTAGATTGAAGAGAGACGTCTAGCCAAAGACGTTAAATAAAGGCACTATTGGGAGGCAACCCAATTTTTCTTTAGTTTATTTTGTTCTTTTTGTTATTTTTAGTTGTTTTAAGTTTAAATATAAAGTTTGATTATTTTTTTCGTTTTGGCAGAAGATTTGTTCTTACAGACCGTGATCACGTCTTACAGTTGGTATAATAGCAATTAGAAGTTTGAAAATTCCAGAAGACTTCTTCCTTTACACCGTGACCACGCCTTATGAATTCATCACTTAACGACATGTCACGTGCAAAAGTCAGAAGACTTCATCTGGTAAGGCGCGGTCACGTCGTATGCACGCAATGTGAATAGATTGACGATGGTGAAATTCCAGAAGACATTTTCTGTTATGGCCTGACCACGCCGTAACGAAACTAGTCTTATGATCACTGTAAGGTTGCAAAAACTTCTTTGACGTGCACAAGACAGAAGACTTCATTTGTTACAACGTGACCACGTTGTATAAACATGAGTCTTCTGCCAAAAGCACTACAGACGGTTGTTTTCTTGGTTCATCTATAAAAAAAAACAAAAAAGGGGGCGTTGAAATTTTCAACCCTAAGAAAATATTTCTTTCTTTCTTTCCCCTTTTTCTTTTCTTTTCCCCTCTTCTCTTCTTTCCCCCCTCTTTTCTAATCGTTGCTCCTCCTCTCCTCCGTCGACTTCGCGCCCTCTTATCTCCCTTTCTCCGCTCTCTCTCTCTCTCTCTCTCTCTCTCTCTCTCTCTCTCTTCCTCTCTTCTCTTCCTCTCCTTACCACCGACTGCCACCCCTCCTTTCCATTCCCTTTTCTATTTTTTCCCTTTTTTATTTTTTTATTTTTCTATTTCTTTCTAAATTTTTTTTCTCTCTACTCTCTTTCCCTCACTGCCAACGCCCTCTTCCCCTCATTTCCTTCTATTTCTCTCTCATTTTCTCCTCCTTCAACCACCAGCTCCAAGCCCATAGTTTCCTGCACACACCTGGTCGAATCCACCTTCACAGATACACACTCACAACTCACGTAGCACACACCACCATAGTAGACAACTTCTAGGTTTCCTATATTTTTAGTAAGTCCTTTTTGGAATTTTACTTATTTATTTTATAAATTTTTGGATGCAATTAATTTTTCTAGTAATGGTGACTGCAGCTTAGTTGATTATTGGGTTTATTTGCCTCTGCTATATTATGTTAGTGGTTGTTAACTGTAGTTGATGTTGATTACTGGTTGTTTCATCTGCTTGAATTACACTTGAATTGATTGTTTTGATAATCTTACATGAATGCACGGTGGATTAATTTGGTTGTACAATGTTCATATACTGGTCATGTATTGATAAATTGTTGGTTATGGTTTTAATGAGCATTGACTTTAGTGGTTAAGCAATTCGTGAAATATTATGTGAATTTTGTTGGAGGAATCCTGGCCTATACCATGCTTTGCTAAGTTTTGGAGTATTGGTTGACATAGTTGCTGATATTACTTATTGATCATTCTGAATTGGCAAGTTTTTAAAGGGGTTGGTTTATGGTGTATGAGTGGTTATTTTGTTGAAATTTTACTGGGACTGTCAAAATCTAGCTGAATTATTGAATTGTTAATGCATTGCTGGCTGGAATATTGATTGGATTTTGACATATGGATTGACTTTATTGAGCAACTAGTTGTTGCTATACTTGTTTTTTTTAATCAGTGTGACTCTTATGGGCAATTTATTGACTGTGACGATGATTGTTCTTTAGTTGTTGAAGTTGATCCCTTATGGTGTCAATTTTGGGGAGAACGAGCCAACCTTCAAAGAAGAAATCAAAGGCACATCAAAAGCAGTTTGTTCTACCTATCTCGCAAACTAGAAAAAGGGTCAAGACTCGGAATGGACAAGGGTGTATTATCTTTGGAGCAACTAATACCACCACCCTCCACTGCTTAGCTTTTATTCAGGGGAGTCCTCGTTCTAATTCTTTCTTTATTATTTACATTGGGGACAATGTAGAAATTAGGTGTAGGGGAGTAGGAATTCTCTAATTTCTCTAGTTTGGTTAATTTAGTTGCTATTCTTCCTTCCTTCAAATTTTTGTTAAAAATATAAAACAGTCAAGATTTTAAGTATGACTAGCATGAATTTCATTAGCTTAAGTACTTCACTTTTCTTGGCAATTGAGTTGAACGACAATATGTAAGATTTGACTTGTTTAACCCTTGTTGTGAGCTTTGAGCGTATAAGAGTAATTCACTTATTTTTGCTCCATGTCGCGTCCTAAAAAATTGATTAGTAAAGGGGTACCAGTGCGATCGTTGACTGTCGCGTCCCGAAAAGGACGGTCCGGTTCGAGATCCTTTTTAAAAGATAGATTTTTGAAAAATGGTGTGTGTGTGATAAAAATCGAATTTTTAGTTAAAAAATATATTTTTAGAAAAATGATATTTTAAAAGAATGTAAGGTCGGGACTAAAAATGGGACAATTTTGGCCAACTGATTTTTTGAAAAAGGGTTTTATTTTAAAAGAAAATGGAGTCGCCACTTGGTATTGAGTTAGTATGTATCAAGTCACCTGAAAAATAATTTAGCAAAACAAAAAAATAAAAATTTTAAAAAATATTTAAAAACTCTTTTCCGACTTCGGTTTACGAAAAAAAATGAAAGAAAAAGGTCTGGGAGTCACATTTGAAGAAAGGGAAGGCAAAGGCTCGCGCCTAAGGCACCCTTTCAACCTAGCCGAGGCTAGTTGCAAGTTTTAATCAAAATTTCTTAAATTAGCCCTCAGTTCTATCGTGTTCAGATGTATCTAAATGAATGCAAATTCTAAGTCTAAATGTGAGTATCAAGAGGGTCAAAATGTTCCGTCGAGGCTTGGTCGGAATTGTCGCATTAATTGCGAAACCCGAGTCGAGATCTCGAGCGAGTCATGAGTTTTTATGTAAAATGTGATGTAAAAAGAAAAGAAAATAATAATATATAGTAAGTGAAGAAAGAATGTGAGTATGCAATATGACGGGTACGGGGACTAATAACTCATGACTGAATGTTTCTACTCACGGAGGGGGGAACGGCCAGTACGCCATCGTTTCCCACGTGAGTAGACGACTATTTCTAGTCGAACACACAAATGTCCTAATTTCTATGTGAGATGCAACCTAGATGTCATGCATTAAAAATGTGTTAAAATAATAATAATAATAATAATAATAATAATAATAATAATAATAATAATAATAATAATGATAAAATCATGCCAAGTGGAAAGAAAACTAAAAGTGTGTAAAATGTGAAAAGCACACGGATGCACCTAACACTAAAATGTCCTAAGAGTCTAGCGTTGGGCTAACTCGTTCTAAAAAATCCCACTAGCGTTGGACAAGTGGGAAAAGAATGAAGCCACAACTGGCATTGGACTAGTGTGGTGACAGAATACCATAAATCATGAATTAAATATTAAAGCGTAAATTAAAAGCAAATTAAACATATAAGATCATGTAGGAGCACATAACACATAGGCATAATATCTAGATGTAAAATCCTAATGTAAGTGGTAAAATAAATAAACACGTAAGCACGCAAAAGCAAATAAACCCTAACTATTACACCGGGGGTTTAATTTACAACAAAAAAAGGGAGAAAATTAAAAATGCCTTATCTATTACACTTTCTATCTAATTACACAATTTTGCTAAAATATGAGAAAAATAATCTAACTATTACATTGACTAACTAAATACAAAATATTATATTTTTTATAAAATAATAATAAAAAATCAAAACTAAATAGATTAAATACGCACATATGCAAAAAATATGTAAAATAAGAAATAAACAAATAATAATAAAAATAATGCATAAAATCACATTGAACCATATTGGAGCACATAAAGAGGATTAATGAGAAATAGATATACCTCTTTGAAGACCTGGTACCAACACTAATCAAAATTAACAAACAAATCAACGTACCTCGGTATAGACAAATAAAAGCAAAATATAAGATCCTAATAAAATTAGCGTAAAATGTAATTTCTAAGGAACTAAGAGGGCTAAAATATATTTCTTTAAAGCTTAAATTGTAAAATTGCAAATGCATGTAAGTCTCTAGTGAGCAATTGAAAATTAAAACAAAATTGGGAGACAATTGTAAATTAAATCTAAGAAAAGGGGTCAAAAATGAAATTCCGACAGGTGTGGGGCTCAAAAATGTAAATTTCAGCAATTGGGAAAAGTTTTGCAAATAGTGAGACCTTATTGAAAGAAATATAAAATCCAGGGGTCAATCTAAAATAAATGGGGAACTTAAATGCACAAAATAAGAAGAACTTCATGGCATAGTAAATAAAGACAAAAATTAAGGGCTAAGCATAAATAATATCTATTTACAATAAAGTTGCCAATTAACTAAATGAACTAGATGAATTAAGACAAATCATAATAATCATGAGAGAATTAAACTAACAAACAACATTAATTTAAAAACTAATACCCCAAATCGATTTTGCCTAAATTGAAAATAAGAACCCCAAAATATTCAAATTCCCTAAAAAGCATAACCCCTTCCCCCAAATCATTTTCCTCTCTAGCTCTCACACGATTCTCTTCTCCGGCTTTCATTCTCTGTTTTTTCCTTTTTCTCTCCTTCATCTTCCATTTATCTTCTCTCATTCTAGCTTCGCTTTTCTCCTCCCCTGCTTTCCCTCTCTGATTTCTCTCTCAATCTCTCTCACACGCTTTTCTTCTATCTCTCTCTCTGTTCCTTCTCTCTTTGCTTCTTTCTCTCCATCCCACTCTGATTTTCTCTCTCACTGCTCTATTTTTCTCTCTCGCCTAGCTCTCCCTCTTTCTAATCTGTCCGCCTCTCTATTTCTTTTTCTCTCCCCAATTTCCCTCCTTCTCCGACTTCTATCTCTCTGTTCGTTCTCACTCTCTCTCTCGCAGTTCTCTACAATAGCAGGGCTGATTCCTCCCAAAATGGTCCCCCCTTGTTCAAATAAAGGGAATAAAGGTGCGGTGAGGGGTGTGAGTTTTGATTGTTATTGGGGTTGTGGGTTGTAAATGGGTGGATGGCAAAGATGATGGTGAAGCTGCGTGTGGTAGTCTGTAGGTGGTAGTGGCGATGGAAGGCCATGGCTGCACAGGGTAATTGGGAAATAATTGTGATGTACTGTTTTTCTCTAGGTATTCGGGGTGGAGGCATTGAGATTGGGGCTGAATTGAGAGGTTTGGTATGCTGGTGAGGGTGGTGATTTCGTTGGTGATTGATGATTGGTTTGCTGGAGTTGTGCTGCGGCAGTGGTTGGCAGGTGATGGAGCTATGGCAGGGGGCTATCAGACAAGGTGTGGTGGTGTCTTTGGCGAAGAAGAAGGGTGTGGTGGTGTAGTCTGGCTGGGTTGAATTAGGTTGGGGCTGCTTATGAATTTTTTATTTTTGCAGGTTTGTGAGTAACAGGGGGATGTTGTTGTGATGGCTCTGCGTACTTACTGATGGTGAATTGAGGGAATTGGTGGAGGTTGAGAAGAGCCAGTACTGCTTCGGTGGGTTTGTAACTGTGATTGTGATTGTCAGATGTTAATGAGGGTAGTTTGGTGAGAAGTGGCGTGTGGTTTGTTGCTTTGATGACTATTTTGTGTGGTGAACTAGTTGTTTATTATTGTGATTTTGCAGGTTTGAAAGGGGTTATGACAGTGGGAATGAGGTGCAGGGGAGATAGAGATTTTGTTAATTGCTTGGCTGATGAAGGTTGAGGGACTATTTGTGATGGTGCAGCTGAAGTTAATCAGTGAGTCTTATGATTACGAGGAGGAGGGAATTAGAGGATTTACAGTGGTTCTGGGCTTGGTGGAAATAGCTATTAGAGTGGTTTATGATTGTGGCTGTGTGAACATGATTAGCAATAGTTATTGGTGGTGTTTTCTGGAGGTTGTCTGGCAATCTTAGTGTTGGTTGAACGGTGGTGCTGTGTGGAAGAAAGAGGGGGGAGAGAGACGGTGGGAATGGAAGAGGAAAAACCAAAAACAGGAAACAAAGCCCCCAGAATACCATGATTCCAGAAGCAAGAACAAAATAGAAGGAAAATTCAGGAACAAAAAAAAATTCCAGAAGAAAAAACAAGAACAGCAAGATATACTAAGAACATTGAAAGATAAAACCCAGAAACAAATAGGAGAGAAGAAAATAGAAACGAAATAGAAAAGAAAGAAAACATCAGAACTTCACTAATATCTCAACTAATTAATTAGATTTACATAAAATATTCACATAAAAAGTAAAAGAAAGATGAAGCTAAGCAAACATAGAAAATTTAATTGAGATGTTACCTGTTAAACTTGAAGATTGATGATGAAAGAAAAAATGATGAACAGTAGAATCTGAGGTTGAAGACGATGAACAGTAGTGAAAAAAAATGAGAAACGTCGGCCTTTTTTTAGTGTGTGTTTTTTGATGTTTTGTGTGTGTGTTTGATCTTCTTAGATAAAAATTAAATGTTTTTATAGGCCACTTGTCTTGTTGGCCAATAATGTTATAATATAACGAAAACGCCACCGGTATTAAAAATGTTAATTTTATTAAAAAAAATTTTAACCCCAAAATTAAAAAAATAATACAAAAAATCTGACAGAAATCTCTAATTTTCAAAAAGAATTCACATTAGATTTCAAAAATAAAAACTAGAGCTCAAAACTGATAAAAACCCGTTCGGAGGGTAAAATGACGATTTTGCCCCTGAACAATGAAAATGCACAAAAAATAGATATTAGCCTCAAAAAAATTATCAAAAACTAAAAGTAAGCTTAAAACATTATAAAATGCTTTTTTGACTCAAAATTTGACAAAAAATAAATTTAAGCTGTAAAATGACGATTTTGCCCTTGGACAATGAAAATTTACAGAAAAATAGCTATTGTTTCTGAAAAAATCAAGAAAATTTACAAAACATGCTTAAAGAATTAGAAAAATAAATTTGGAACTAAAAATGAACTAAAATGGTGTTCGCGAGGCAAAATTACCATTTTGTCCTTGTGCTGGTAGAATATATAAAAAATACCAATTAAATTTAGAAAAATTATAAAAAATAAAAAAATGTATGAAAGGAAAAATGTGAATTTAAACCCCCCAAAACTAATGAAAAAGTATTTACAAATAAAAATTACTATTTTGCTCCCAAGATTATTGAAAAAATCAAAATTTGTCCCAAAAAATATAAATACCTCCTCAACATTTGACAAGTAGATAGTGTGTGAAAATTTGGTGTTTACTCTCCACTTCTTTGTTGATTGATTTTCATACATGGATTGGATATTCTAGAACTTGCACTGTTATGCATATTGAGACCACATTTTTTAACTTAATGCATTTAAACGATAGGGCACCTAGGCTTAAACCTTTTTGACTATCGTAAAAACATGCCTTAAACTTTGATTACCCTTAGTGAGCCCCTTTGAACCTTAACCTTTTCTTTGTTTATTAGCCACATAATTTAGCCAAAGACCTATTTATTTGGACTTTCTTTTTGAACCGTGTATCAAGTGATTGTCTCAATTTTATTGTAAAAAGATTTGGAAGCTCCATTGCGAGGTGTTTGTTAAAGAATGTTATTGGCAAGTGCAAGTGTTTCAAGTTTTTGTGCTTATTTTGAAAAGAAAAAAAGAAAAAAGAGAAAAAAAAAAGAAAAAAAGTGAAAAAATACAAAATATATATGAAGTGTTTTGAGTATATGTATTGAGTTGTGATAGTTGGGCAAAGCCCGAGATGTAATTACACTTGCCTGGATATTTATGTTATGATAAACACTTAGCAATGGAGTTATATGGAGATAACAATTATACTCATGTAATGATTTTGTGACATTGTCCTTGATACCTTTCACTTAAATTATCCTTTTATCATGCCTTTACCCTAAGCCCGGTTACAACCTTTACAAAGACCCTTTGATTTTTGTATTAAGTTCTTATTTTAAGTGGTGGAGACTTGATATATGTGCAAGCCTATGGTAATACCTTTCCATTGTATTGATGTGTGCTTCAATGATATCTTATCTCCTTATTCTTTGAGGGTTGAGTGACTACATTGAAAATCTTTGTGAGGATGTTGAATCTTGTGCATATTTAATTTTGACAAAATTGTTGAGAAATGTGGTAGTTTTGCTGGTTATTCTGTTATGAATATTTGATGTCTTGACTATGTTCTTTTGAATTAGTAGAATGCTTGAGGACAAGCATTGTCTTGGTGTGGGGGAATTTGTTAGGGTGTTAAATTGTCATATGAATTATATCTAATTTTCCCTTGTTTTGGTCAATAATTGTGTTTAATATTTCCATTTATTCACTTTTTGTTATTTGGGCTTAATGTAGAAGATTGGGGAGAAAAGAGTTTAAATTCGTCAAAATTGCAGAAGACTCTGTCTGATAGAGCGTGACCACGGTCTACTGGTATTCTGTGCAGAATTCTAGACGTGAATTAGAAGAAATTTGCAATTGGAGGGTCCCTCTTTCTTTTATGTGGTGAATCTAAATTGGGAAGAAGTTTTGGAGGAATTAGAGTTGACTAGAAAAGAGGAATCTTCCCAAAAAGCAAAGATTGTACAAGGAAGTTGAGTTGGAGAAGGAAACAAAGAAAAAGGAAAGAAGGAAGGCAACAAAAGAAAGCTTTTGAGGGATCTGCAGGATACAATTTTCTCCAGGAAAAAACGCACGCAACTTTGCAGAGAGAATTTGAGAGTCTTAGTTTTGGAGTTTATTATTAGTTCTTTAGTTTTTCTTTTTCTTTCTCTACAAACAAAAATTCCTGATAAATATTTTTGGAGATTTGAAGTCATGATTCGTGGCTAGACTCTTCTATTTAGTTGAAGGATAATCGAAACTCTTGGTTCATCTATTACTGTGAGATCTAATTGTTTTTATTATTTTTATTATTTTTGGGTATTTATCTATTCTTTGTTTAATTCCAAGGTGATTGTGTTCATTCTTGTGTGATTATTCTTGTGCAGTTAAATAATTGGCCACTATTTAATTGTCAAATAATCTAAAGCCATCTAAAACGTCAAATCCGTAATTGTTTGATAGTTTTAGTATTTGTGGCAAGTGATTAATTCAATTGTAATAGAAACTTTTAGGATTATATCACGAGAATAGATAATCTAATTTGAACAAATGCCTCTTAGGTATTTGCTGGTTAGAATTGGTAGCTTTTCTAGATTCAAAGCTGTTGAATAATTGAATCCTAAGGTCTTACCTAGGGTTATTATTTGATTAGGAAGTAATTAACGGTCTTACCTTGATTACCGACACAGTAAGGAAGAGTAGGTTGTTAGAGCTTCTCAACAACCATAACCAATTTATTCATGAATGTAGGAATTTATTATTGCATCGATGATCAGTTAAATTAAACCAGAGTTAAGATTATTCCTTTGACTAGAGCTTAGTTACTATTTGATTTCGTTTAAATTAATTTTGCGTTATTAGACTTCTTTATTTGAATCCTTTGATTTAGTTAATTATTAGATTTCTTAAATTGAGTTTTCTTTAGATTAATTCTTGTCAAATCCCCCTCCTTTAATTTTTAGTTTTAAAGAAAATAAATCTACTAGTCCCTGTGGATACGACCCTACTCATCACTGCACTTCATTTTATTTTTATTTGAGTAGGTGAATTTATTTTGCTGGTTTGACACCCAACATACTTCTTCTAATTGATGAGTGATAAATTGAATAATATTATTATATGCTTATTATGCATTTTGGTATGTTTTTAGCATAATTATAGCAATTTTGGCTACGAATGACTAATTTTTCAACTCTTTTAATAATTAGGGTTTTTCTCTCGAAATGAGGGTTTTGAGACAAAATTTTTATTTTGACCTATTTAATGTACAATTTTTGTATAGTTTTGTTGATTCATCATAGTTAAACTCAATTTGGATTAATTGAAGTCAAGGTGAATAAAAATCGAAGAAGATTCAAGTGATTAAGTTGATGAAGCTCTTGGAGAATACTTGGAAATAAATTATGCAAATATTTGGGAGACCTAATTCTTCATCCAAAATATATAAAAATGCGTAAAAAATGTCTGCACACATGGAAGGCAACTCAGCAAAAATTCAAAAATCAAGTTGGGTCTACTTTTGGTGATCCGCTGGTCAATGACCCACATATTGCACCCTTGGATCTATGTCGGCCTACCAGATTCTAGGGCTTACAACTTGCATCTATTTTCAACTTATTTTTGTAGATTTTTTTGGAGAAGATAGGGTTTTTGCAGTTGAAAATTCCATTGAGCACACAATTGAAGGCTTTTATGCCATTTTGGAATCTCAATGCTAATCTTCATTGTAAAACCCTAGAAGCTTAAAATTTCTTAGTTTCTATGTTATGAATGTTAATTGTAAAATTTTCTTATTAATTGTTATTGTCTGATTTTCTTCTCAATTTGATTTCTTGAATTATTATTATTACATGTTTAATAATAATCATAGGAAAATTACACCAATTAAAATTTACCAACCAAGCTTAGATATTTATAAAAGTAAGGCCACCTATTACTTAGATATTTGGAAGATTATGCCACCTAACATCATGAATGGCCACCTATTATTGGCTTTCACTTTTACCAATTCTTTTTAATTTTTTTTGGCTCAAATTTCCTTGCATTTTTCTCTCCCTTGGCCGGCCACTCTATTGCCCAAAACACACTTGAATTTCACTCATTTTAAACACTTAAAAGACTAACTAAATCCTTTCCCAAAACCTAAACCTAACAAGAAAAGAAATCCTCTCAATTTTCCACAAATTCTCTCCAAGTTTCAAGTTTAAGTCTTGCTCAAAGTTGAAAGTTCTTAAGGGATTAATCATCCACTCTTCTTCAACTAAAAACTTACCTATTTTGAAGTAAATTCACCAAGAAACTTCAAGTTCTTTCAAGTTTTATTAGAAGATTTCTTATGTTTTTCTTATGATTTCATTAAGTACTTAGTATTTATGGTTATATTTGGTTCTCTTGTTATATATATATATATATATATATATGATTATTTATGCTTATGATTATGAGGTTTCCCCTTGTTTTGATCATTTCTTTGGTAGTAGATTAACTATATTATGACCTACTTGCTTAGTATGGACTTGTATAGGAATTTGATGCTTGTTTGAGTGGAAAATCTTGGAATCTATGGCTGAAATTTTGACTAGAGTTAGAAGGCATGTTGGATAGTCTTGTTAGAGGAAAATTTCTGGAAGAATTTCAGTATTTAAGGCATGTTGAGTGGCCTGAAGTTGCTGGAATTTCAGCTTGCAAACCGGCATTCCCTTGTTCCAAACCTTGAACAAATTTCAGCCCTACTAGTTTACAAAAATTCAGCTTTGATAACCTGATATTTCCAGCTGTATTAACCTTGTTTTGGCCAAGTTTTGATGATAAAAACTGCTGGAAATTACAGCTTGTGAATTGTTTGAAGTGACACCAAAAAATGAGCACATTAATCTCAACTTACTAAACCGGTTTTAGGAAAATGTTATGCAATGAATTTGGAACCTTGTTAATCAATTTTAGGAAGAAACTCTTATGAGTTTTGAAGATTTAAACTAGTTAGAAACTTGACTTTTGAATGTGTGAGTGAAATTTGACTAGTTTCACTTTATACTTGATTTAGTATGTTTTCACCAAATAACCCTAATTTGTTATTTAACTAGTCTTAATTTAATTAAATGTCATTAGTTTGATATTAATTAGATCAAAACCATTAATTTACTTAAGTATAGGATATTTTGGAGTTTTTTCATTTTAACCTATATTAATTTTGCTAAGTTATTAAATTATACTTGACTATTACTAATAAATTTTCCTTGGAATTTAAAAACTAGTTTACTTTTAAACTAATTATTTTGGGAAAAATTTCTTTTACACCAAAACCTTGAACCCCAATCAATATTTAATTAAACTACTTCTTTAGTTCATAGTATTTAGCAATATTTTCTCTTGGTCCAAAATGTATAGCGAATTATTAGAGTTTTGCAACTAATATAGTAAATAAAGCGGAAATTAATAATGAATTTCTAATATTAATTATTCATTTTAAATTTAATCTTAATTTTGACACTTAATGAATTATTTACCCTTGGAACTAAATTACTTTCAAAAGGGGAATTTCTTAAATTTCTTTATCAGTTGATTTTGGGTTTTACCCGGATGCTTTTATTACAACTTCATGGATTTTCCAATAGTCAAGTTACATTTATTTTAAAACCCTAGTTAAGCTTCGGTACATTTTATAAAATTCTTTTGAAAGAAAAATCCAATAGGTTAATTAGATTACTTATGAATTTCAGGATCCGAGTCTAAACCTTGCACGTTTTACGAGAAACTTTCTTGAAATTTTCAGGTGAGTGTTCCTTGTGTGCACTTGATGCATGTTTAAGTGTTAATTCCATTTATTCTTGATACTTGTTAGCTACCACAATGTGCTATATGAAGGGAAGATGTGTACTTTATCACATCTATCCTACAATTTGTTACATGCGCAATTTTTATCAAATGTGAATATATTTGTTTGTGAACTTCCAATTGAACTGAGCCTTCGGGCTAGACTTCCATGGTCATACTTTACCAGTTACACCATGGTTAGTCATTCCGGTATTGAGGAGGATATAAGGTGTTGGGCGTTAGGGTTTGTGCTCTTTCCTTTGAGTTGAGATTCCTCAAAGAGGCCAACTGTGGACTGAACAAACTGTTTTACCCTCCAGGGGTGAGATCTCTCCCTGGAGTGGAGGTATTGAGGAGGTAAAGGTACATGGGTGGTTTCGGGTACTGTTATCTGATTTACCTGATCATTGGCAAGGACCTGGTTTTATTTATTGGTCCGAATACTATTGCCACTTGATTATGTACTGATACTCCCGCGGTTGAGTTTGCTCCCGCGGTTGAGATGTATCCTTTCTTGTGTGATCAATTATTTACTTAACTTGTTCTTATACTGTTTTATGGCACCTACTTTTATTTATTTATTTATTTTCTAATTGTCTGCCTGTGTGATTGCATGTGTGGGAACCTCACTGGGCTATTATAGCTCACCCCTTTGTATTTGTTCTCCTTAAACAGGCTCCTATTATTAAAGCTGGTGGTGAGGATTCCAAGGTAGATCTTGGTAGGATTTTGCTAGTAAGAGATGTTTAAGATTTTACTGTATTAGTTAGGTGTTTATAATGTAAAATACTTAACTAGTACCTTTACTCTTAAGTTTGAACTATATGAATGTATTTACGAGTTTTCTATAGAATATCGCTTGAATTGTGGTTTCTAGTGCGTGTTTGACCTGAGTCCTAATGAGAGCTAGGCAGGCAATCCGCTATGCCCTTTGGTACAGCTTTGGGTAAGGTGGGGCTGTCACATTCATCATTTCATTTCATTAATTGTATTTGCAAGTTGAAAAATGATAATAGAAGTCATTTGTAACTAGTTTAGGAGAGTTAGGAAGTGTTAGAAGGAGTTTAGTAGTGAAATATTCAAGAAAGTTAATAGAATTCTCTTCCAAATTTAATAGAATAGTCAAGTTCATTGTAAAAGAACTCTTGAAGTTCAACTTTTGAAGATGCAATAGAAGTGAAAGCTTTGTTCAACTTTGGATGAGCAATTCTAACTTTATCTCTTATACTTTCAAGTGTTGGATATGAATTTTTCCTTTGAATTTGAACTTTTAGTTGTTTCATTAATCATGTTGCACTAAAAGCTTAATCTAGAATATAGATGAAGCTAATGAATCTTGAAGCATGATTTAACTAACTTAAACTTGCTAAGCTTTGCTCTTGTTTGTTTATTTGTTCAAGTTTTAACAATTGCTTTTGCATGACAAATATTAACAAGTCATCCAGTTGTTGTATAACATTGAAAAATGTATTTAACAATGGAAAATCAACAAGTGATACGAAAGTTATTCATATGAGAATAATGAAATTTAAGTGAATCAATATAATTCATATTTTCATAAAATTTCATCATGAGAATAGTTGGAACTCGTCATTTCATAGTAAGAAACTAGTTATGGCTATTATGGAATTGGATTCCTAACAATGCAAAGTAAAACTTAGCAAGTCATTTATGCATCATATAATTCATTAGTAGATTCTATGTTTTAGATTCTTCACCATTTAATTCTATCAAGTTTTCTTAATTTTATATCTATTTTATTGAATCCATTTACCATTGCTCTTGATTTTTACTTGTTTAGATAATAAAAGTTAGCCATAAAGATTTAATAGTTGCCTAATATTTGATCCCATATAAGATTTGACATCTAATACTTCATGCACTATAATTGATCCATGCACTTGCAGAATGGATATTAAGTTATAGATTGTATTAATTCTTTGTGTGGATTGTGCGTAATTTTGATAGTAGCCTAAACGCACAATCACTAATTTAATATCATATTGTTGAGTCTTTTCTTTATGATTTCTGAGGATGGAGTCTTGCTCTTATGCATCTTTAATTTGTCAACAAAGACCGTCGAATGCTAATGTTGCCAAATGTCGATGCCCACAGGATTTGTTTTGGGTTCCGTTCACAAGCATCTTCAAGCAACTTTCCTTCCTTCACCATTAATCTTGCCACTTGTACTTTCCTACTCCATGTGTCCGTAATAACATTTGTTTTTCTGGGTGGCAGTTAACAATACAGTCATGATCTCCGAGAAATTCTATCCACTAACACTGTTGCATGTTCAGCTTCTTTATTTTATTTATTTATTTATTTTTTTGTGGAAACAAGTACTTTAGGTTTTGGCCACCCTGTACATCTCAAATTTTGCTCTTTACTAGCGGTGTCTCTACTTCTTTAAAGCAAATATCACATCAGGTCCGTTCCAATTTCGAGAGACATGAGTAATTACTCCCCCTACCTTGCATTAACACATAAACCAGGCCATCTCGGGAGGCATTAGTATGTAACATGAAATTGTCTTTTCCAGTTCATAATAGCAAAATCAGAGCCGTAATTAAATGTTTCTTTTATTCTTGGAAGCTTGCTTTACCCGTATCATTCCAATTAAACTTAGATTGCTTTTGGGTCAATCTAGTTAATCTAGAAAATTTTTAGACGGATTTCTTAAAATTATGATAAGGCCTAAATCCACTTTGCACCCCCTAACTTATACCAGATTCTCACTTTGCACCTTAAACTTCAATTTTAGACAGAATGCACCTTGAATTGTCTAAAATATTCCATTTAAGTCCAGTCGTTAACAGTGCCAACAAAACTAACTAAAGTTAAGTGCGTGTGTGCAACGACTGGATTTAAGGGGAATGTTTTGAACAGTTTAGGATGCAATCTGTCTAAAATTAACGCTATCAATAATTGGATGTAAAAGAACATTGCAAGCACCTGCCTAAGTTCCGTTAGTTTGGTTGACGTCGTTAACGATTGAACTTAAATAGAATATTTTGGATAATTCTGGGTACAATCTGTCCATAATTAAAGTTTAAAGTGCAAAGTGAGAATTCAGTATAAATTAGGAGGTGAAAGTGGATATTGGCCTTATGATAATATTCAATTAGTCTTAGAAAAGCTTTGTATCTATTGCATTCTCGGGCGACTTCCAGGTCACCATTTCTTTTATCTTTAATTGGTCTTTTACTATACCTTTCCCTCCAATTCTATGATCAAGGA
The DNA here is from genome assembly GCA_024721245.1 of Mitragyna speciosa. Lineage (NCBI taxonomy): Eukaryota > Viridiplantae > Streptophyta > Magnoliopsida > Gentianales > Rubiaceae > Mitragyna > Mitragyna speciosa. The sequence continues at coordinate 11,090,579 of CM045573.1, forward strand.
TAACACCTTCTTCGACTAGAATATTTCCCAAACCTGTCGTATACCCTGTGCTACATTAATATATTCCTAAATGCTCCTTTTATTTTAACTGCGATTTGAAGTGAACCTAGAGGCAATCTACGATATCCCCCCATATTGGCCTCAATATGATTGAAGGATCTAGGGTATTAGGCCCATAAATGTTGCAGGTTTTTGGTCAAACCAAATGGCATGGCCACAAACTCAAAGTGGTACCCTCGAACTAAAGGCAGTCTTATAAAAAAAATATATAGGATTAGTGTGAAAACTAGTGGGTATAAACTGAAGGCATCTAAAAGTTTTAAATATTTAGGATTTGTCTTTGAAGAAAATAGGAGATTAGATAAAGATATTGTACACAGTATTCAAGTGGGTTAAAACAAATAGAAAAGTGCATCATCCATACCCTGTGATCATAATCGTATTCTAAAATTGAAAGAAAAATTTTATTAGACTGTCATAAAACCAGTGATACTTTATGGATTACAATGTTGGGCGATTAAATATGAACATGAAGAAAAAATGAGGGTACTAGAAATGAGAATATTGAGATGGATGTATGAACGCACTATATTAGATAGAATAAATAATGAATGTATTAGAAAGAAGCTAGAGGTAGCACCAATAAATGAGAAGATGAGATAACCACGTTTAATAAGGTTTGGACATGTGCATAGGAGACCTTGAAATGCCTTAGTATGAAGTGTAGAAAATAGAGAGTTTTTGACTCAAATTAGAAGGGAGAAAATGAAAACCTAAAAAGGATTAGAAATAAACCGTTAAAAAAGACACCATATTTGAAGCTCAGTAAGAACATTTGTCTCAATTAAACATAATGATGACACATGATCCATATAGCCAACTCCACATAGTAGAATAAAGACTTAAATATTGTTGTTGTTGATGCTGCTGTATTAAAAAGGTACTTGAAAAAGGAGTTGCCATTTTTCATAGTTTTTACTCTTAATGATTAATCCAGCGCGTAGGGAGGGCACAATTCTGGTGTTTGTATGTAAATAATATGCTATTAAATTCGTTGTTCGGCTAGCTTGATACGTAAATGGACTAAAAAAATATTTTAACGTTTCCAGGTGCGGATATCTCTATACATGCCTCTCTCGTAGCAACGGAATTTCAATTAAAATTTGGTTTTCTGGAGTACTCTTGCAAAAGAAAGATTTTCTCTTTTTAAACTCAGTATGACTCATTTTTTATCTTCTTTAGTTGAACAAATTTTTATTGGATACAGTTGTTTCTTTCTTTTTCATTTTCGCTTTATAATTTTCTTATTGTCATTGTTCTGTTTCCAAGCTGCAATCAATTGAAATGATCATATATCACATGAAAAAGTCATATTGGCCTAACACACTTTCAGCTGCAACAATACAAATTTTACAGTGAAAAAGGAAATTAATGGTTAATTGTAAACCCCACTTCTAAGAGTAAGACACCTATTTCGCGATAGTCAGTGGGAGGTAGCCTATCATTATCTTTTCTTATTACTCTCTTCTAGTTTCTTTTGGCCATTCTAATGTTTCCCATTGATCAAGTGTGCGTTAGCCACGTTAGTGGATAATATGTAATGTATAGGATCTATATATTTGTAAAAGAAAAGAAAAGAAATTCAATTTCCGATGAGTGGTCTTTAACAATGTCATATTAAAATTTGGCACAGTATTGATCAGTGATTTCTGCGCTGCAATAGCTCAGCGATGATTTAAAGATATTGTTTTTCCAGGTAACAGATAAGTTAGAGATTTGCGATTTCTATGATGCATATCATTTGGGATTACATGCTTGGACATTTATATCAGCTCGTTGATTCGAATCAATGTGAAAAATATGTTATACTTGTTTGAAACGAAAATTTTTTATTCTGTTTTCACAAGTGTAAGATTAAATCTAAAAAAATCATTGAAAACACCGTCGAAATACAATGTGCATGATCTCCCTGCGTCAAACAGCCAGAATTTTATCGTAAGCTGAAGTAGAAATTATACTTACAAATACTTGTCCAAAACGAGAGTAGCCATTCCTTTCAACGAGACAGCAAGGAGGCAAAACTAAACACATACTACCAAAGTTAAAGAAAATAGCAAATTTCTATAAATAGTGAAGTTTAGGACATTCGTTCCACATCCTAGTTTTGATTTCTTTTCGGAAGTACAAAATGTTGTTGAATTTGGACTTGTTGATTTTCACGTTTATTCCTTTTGCTTTATTCATTATCTCTGCAATTAGATGGTTTACTTCGGCAACCAAACCCCAAAAGCAGCAACCACCATCTCCATCAAAGCTCCCAATAATTGGAAATCTTCACCAACTTGGCTTGCTTCCTCACCGCTCTCTTCATTCACTATCAAAAAAATATGGTCCGCTTATGCTGCTTCATTTTGGGAATAAGCCAGTGCTTGTGGCCTCTTCAGCCGACGCAGCTTCTGAAATCATGAAAACTCATGATCTATTATTTTCAAGCAGGCCAAAATTAAGTATACCTCATAGGCTCTTTTATGGCTCCAAAGATGTAGGATTTTCACCTTATGGCGAGTATTGGAGGCAAATGAGAAGCATTTGTGTGCTTCAACTTCTAAGTAACAAAATGGTTCAATCATTTCGACGTGTTAGAGAAGAAGAGACTTCACTTATGAGTGAAAAGATTAAGCGCTTATCTTCTTCATCTTCCTTGATAAACTTGAGTAACATATTTATAACCCTAACAAATGATATAGTTTGTAAGGTTGCCCTTGGGAGGAAGTATGGTGATGAAGAAAAAGGGAGGAAAGCAAAGGCCACTATAATAGAATTTGTGCAGTTGTTGGGGGATTTTGACGTAGGGAATTATATTCCTTGGCTTGCATGGGTGAATCGTTTCAATGGTTTGGATGCTAAAGTTGAAAGAGTGGCCAAACAGATCGATGTATTTTTAGAGGGTGTAATTGAAGAGCACAGGAATAAGGCTATTAGTGATACTACTGATATAACTGGCTCAGACTTCGTGGATATTTTGCTTCAAATTCAAAGGGAAAAGTTAGCTGGCTTTCCTATTGAGGATGATTCCGTCAAAGCTGTCATTTTGGTAAGACTCCACGGTTCCTTCTCCCTAACCAACATTTTCTCATAATTACTTCTAAAAGACCAATTTCTTCCGACTTAGCAATTTGTGATTGACAAGAATACACATGAGCTAATTAATGAAATATTGGATTAGCTCATGATGTGGCTTCATACATTTTCATATGCTTGTTATGATAAATTAGCATAAAATAAGCCTATAGAGGATCTGTAAAGGAGCTAGTTATTGGTGTTAAGAAACAAAATTTCACATCATGATCTCAGAGAAATTCAATCTAATTAATAAAGTTCATAAACCACTTCACTCATAGCCAATTAGTTTTGAGATGGAAGTTCAGGTTATTTGACATGGTATCATAGCTAAATTTTGGTTTTATTCATACCCTGATCCACGATTTCATGCATAACTCAGTCCATTCTTAGTTCATTTCAGTTCATGTTATCCAGTAAAATCCCTTTCCAATTTTATGAGCTCTCATCAATCTTGAATCACGCATGACGGGAGTGTTAAGAAACAAACTCTCACATTAGGATTTCAAAGAATTCTCAACTTATTTTATAATTCATAGGCCACTTTGTTCATAGTCTGAGTTTTGAGATAGAAATCCAAATTCTTTAACAATTGAAAACGGTTGCTACCACTAACACCTTAGTTTCCTTGCTAATCATCTAACTATTCAAATCTTTGAGATTCGACTGCTCAAGATAATTTGCTTGTTCTTATCTCGACTTGCACTCCTTAAAATCAAGGATGGCTATGAGTTTTGACTAGCTTTGGTTTGTGCTCGAAATGCATCATCCATCATTAGTTACAAGAAAAATAACATCGTCAAAGTCGTAACTTGATTTTTAGTTAGAGACGAATTTTGACCATATAAAAGTTATTATCAACTATAAATTTTTGGTCCAACCGGTAACTTGTACTACTGATTTCTTATATAAATATTTATTTGTTCATGCTTAGTTTTTTTAATTGCAGTATAGACCCTAAGAAGTTATCGTAGTATAGACCTTATAGTAAACATTACGTAACTTCTTTTTTCTCTCTTCCCCTCGTCACTTAGGGGAAAAAAAAACTTTTGCTGACATTTTTATTACTAGATTTTATATTTCATTTTGAATTAGGGTTTAAGGTTAGGATTTTGGATACAGGGTTTAGAGCGTAGGGTTTAGGTTTTTAAATTATATCAAGAAAATTACAGTGCCTCTAGCATTTTATTTGTTAAGGGAAATTGCACTTGGATTTTTGTTTTTTTTAAAATGAACATCGTATTTTTTTTAGATTTTGGTTTTTCAGTAAGTTAGGATAATATGAGATTCTTTTAAAATTAAGTTAAGTTAGTATTAATTAAGAGAAAAACTTTTCAGTATGTTGAGATAACATGGGACTCTTTAAATTTTATGTTAAGTTAGTATTAATTTAGATAGTAACTGGTTACATAAGGCATTGGTGACACACAAGGCATCACAATCTCTTTGATGCTACTATTCTTCTTAGTTATAAATAGCATTATCTTAGAGCAAACACCGAAATAATGTCATTAATTACAGATTGCATTATATTAGAGCAAACATAGAATATAAGCTCATGTGAGGCTATAAACGAATTGAGTACAGTCAAAAGCTAAATTCCAATTAGAAGTTTGTAAAAGCTCAAATGTCCTATTCGAGCTCGAATGTGAACCGAGTGAATTTCAAGCTCTAAAATTGTAAGTTTGATGATATTAAATTCAAGTTTGAGTATATCTGTTTAGAATTTGAGTCGAGTTCAAATATGATGTTTTTCAAATTTTACTTGATTTCGTTTACACCTTTCCACCATTTGATTGCTATTTGACGCTACATCCAATAAGAGATTCCTCAACCAAACCAATGAACACTTTAGACTCTGAATTAGAACGAGCTTTGGTCAACTTAACGTGAAACCCTTTCTAATCCACCGAGGAATCAAAAGAATTTTTGAGTGTGTGCGCAATCAAACTTTTCTTACTCCAACTGCTTGGTAGCTGCATCCAATCAAAATAGCATTATATTTGTATAAATCTCAAAAAAGCAACAAAAGTAGAAAATGAAAGTAACATTCAAACCTATTCGTCGATCGTCTCTTGTAACGTGGTGTAGCCCGTACAAACGTAATGTTGCAACAAGAGTAATGTAAAATACTGTCGCACATACACATGACCATGATTATTCGAAGCTAGAATTAGAGCACAACACGGTCAACCGAAGAGCTGTAGGAATGTGATGATTTTTTTTTATATATATAAATAATCAATCTTTTAGAATTCATAATACTATAAACATTCTCGATTTTGTAATCTTTGAATTCACGTTATGTTTCATTAATTAGGACATGTTTACTGCTGGAACTGATACAACACGTACAGTTATGGAGTGGGCAATGGCAGAACTTTTGAGGCATCCCAAAATCTTGAAAAGGTTGCAGAATGAGGTGAGACAGATTGGCGAAGGAAAATCAGAAATTACTGAAGATGATTTAGAGAAAATGCAATACCTAAAAGCAGTGATAAAGGAAGCTTTACGGCTACATGCTCCCGCTCCTTTACTACTTGCCCGAGAATCAACTCGAGCCGTCAAAGTAATGGGGTATGATATACCAGCAGGCACACAAGTATACGTGAATGCTTGGGCAATTGGAAGAGACCCAGTGTCGTGGAACAATCCTGAAGAATTTCAGCCAGAGAGATTTTTGAACAGTGATATTGATTTTCGAGGCTTTAACTTTGAATTAATTCCTTTTGGGGCTGGCAGAAGGGGTTGTCCAGGTATCAGCTTTGCCGCCATTGTTAATGAGCTAGCATTAGCAAAATTAGTACACAAATTTGATTTTGTATTGCCTGATGGAGCTAAACCCGAGGATTTGGACATGTCTGAAGTAAATGGTATTGCTGTTCATAGGAAGTTTCCTCTGCTTGCTGTTGCAACTCTAAGTGCTGATTAGTTTTACTATTTTTCATTACTGTCTTAATAAATTTCAGCGTCTTGCTGTGAACTTAGAAGTCTCGTTTCTTTCATGCATGTTGGAGTCCTATGTAATCTTAGAGCTAATACTAAAACCAAAAGTTCATCATAATGTTTCCAATTAAAAGCATTGCTATTTTCATGAATTTTGCTATTTTGATTGCAATGTTCGTCAAGTTCTATTCGCACTAATTACTCACTCTAGAGATTTAATTCATGGTGAGTTTCATAATATGAAGACATAATTGTTCTCTACATAGTTACTAACCAAAGCCTTCCAGCACTTCCTTCTTAAAAATATCGTCTGTGCACTATGCAAATTGGCTACTATATATTTTTTTTGGGCTTAAATTTTTTTTTTAAGTGTTTGATTGAATATTGTGAAATTACATCGTATAACTAGTAAGACTGGCTTACGTGCAGTTTCATAGATTATTAATGGAAATTGATTAGTATTAATTGTCATGATTGTGGACAATGTTAGGAAATCAATATAATAGTAACAAATTGACGCAACGAAATTTAAAATTGACTTCTAATCAAGATTTTTTTATTATCTATACAAAAATGAATACACATCTTTTGATAATGTAATTAAATAGTCAACCTGATCATAGACACAATGATGTCAACCATAGCCGTACACGTGTTTGACCTCTAAGGTATATCCACACGAACATCTTCTTAACATCCTCATCACTATTAATCACCAACAAATCAATATGCTAGAGATGCTTGATACGCCACCAATGCAAAACAAAATTGAATAATAAGAAAAACTCTTTTTCTTTCTCTAATTTTCTACACACATTTTCTTGTATGTCCAATTTTGGTGTTTCGGACTCGTTTAGAATGCAATTTTCAAGACTTTTTGTCCAACAAGAATTCGATAATAGATAATCCATTATCTATTATGATCAGGATAACTTAACAAATAAATTTAGTAATCTTTAATTTCCTTTAAACGGAAATTCTTCCATCACTAGAATTACCCTATTTATTAATAAGTCATTTGGGTTAGTTATTTCACAAATTAATTCCATAATTATCTCATAATTATTTTAACCAATTTAACCTAAGAATTAATTCTATTGTGTGTGACGCTTTAGGTTACTAATCGCTTAGTAATAAATATAATTTATAATGTTAGAATTAATTGGCTTTAATACAAGGCCAACAAGCTTTTACTTGAACTAAAGTCAATTTAATTACAAGGATTATAGGATTAGATAAATTAAATAATTTTAATTTACCATTAATTCAAAATGAACTAATTTATATTCATAGATCAAGATTGGTCTCTAGCCAGGCACCATGACCATTCAAGTGTTAAGAAAAGTCAAATGATTGATTTCACCTATCCATGAACTAGTTTTTGTGTAATTATTATTCTTTTACTATACTATCCCAAATTAGCATAAGAGTAAGGTATGAGTGCTAACTCTTAATATACTAATTATTAATTTCTTTTGTAAGTATGAGTGCCAACTCTTAATATATTAATTATTAATTTCTTTTTTAGAAAATCCAACTCCTTTGACAATAAATTTAGAGTTTTTCTAAATTTATTTACTCATTTGCAAACATTCCTAAGTTAATATTTCGATAAGTGTGGCCGCAATAGGGATATAGTCTTCTACTATTAGGAGAGGTGAATTTTATATTGATCATAAACTATCAATTCACGTTTTTTATTATACCTAACTTCTATTATACACATAACCAGTTGCGGTTATGGACTAATAGAGTTAAAGTACAATGATCTACACTAATGATGCTATTGTGATCTCAAGTCAAATGATCACTTATATTACTGTCACGTAGAGATTATACCATTGGCACTTAAATAACTAAACTCACGAAAATCTCTAAGTGGACCATCTAGTGAATTTGTTATCTGACAATCCATTCATATATCATCATATATGCTAATCTATTCACATTAACAATGTCTTTTATATTGTTAATAATATGATTCGGCATACTTTAAAAATAATAAATATTATTCTAAGGACATTCTCATCAAGAAAGTATATGAATTTCAAAATGACAAAATGCCATATCATTATTTGTTTTGACCTTTTATTAGAATCAAAGGTTGGATGAGCTTGTAGGATTGAATTTTTCTCTAAGGTGCTACAGTATAAAGAGTTATCTTTATACCCACTTTCTACGAATCTTACATTTAGGTTTTTCTTCTACAAACCTTTGCTTCTTTACCAGGTGAAGGGCCTAATAGATTGTAAAATTTAGGGCGAAGAGACGAGACAACTCTTACATTTGAAAGGGCAATCTATATGAAGTTATCACTTCATTTGAGGACCCTATGGAAGATACTCACATTTAGGCACAAAATCGATTGTTATTGAGATTATTGCAATGCTGTCGCAAGATAGGTTGTCACACAAGTCACTGTTCTTGTTGTTGAATCCCCCTGTTTGCACCTTGAATGACACAAAAAAGGAAGAAAGCATAGCAATATCCAAAGCCATCCTAAGCACGAGATTTGACTTGCCCTTTTCTTCTGAGATCGAGAATCTATATTAGTATTTTTAACGAATATGCTTTATTAAAGTTAGCAGATGCAAGACGATAAACAAGAAAATCATGACTCAGTGACAGAGGAAATGGAAGTGATTGGTGATGAAGAAAGGCCCTTGTTTTAGTTTTTTTTATGAGGGTGGCAAATGCTTCTTTATTCAAAAGAAAAATACCATAACATAACTCAAAGAATAAGGCCAGCACTGTTTCCTATTCTCTATATAAGAAAGAATAATCGGGGAAAGGCCCGAATGGCAAAGGGAGGGGCTTTACACTGTAAAGATTGCCACTTCCCTTTTGTTGCAATGTAGTTGAATGAAGGTTTAGTCTTCAGTCTACCATTCCAATGCAAATGCCTGGCTACTCAAAGGTAGTGTATTAAGGAGATGGTAAGTGATCAGTTAACAAGACTAAGGAAAATTTCTAGCTAGTTTTCTCTCAGAGCCGGGGAATGAAATAGCTAAATTGAAAGAAAACTTTTTTGAGCAAAACCCCCCCAACGAGCTCTATCCGTTGTGTCTAACGGAATATGATATCAGATTAGGTGGTGTCCTGTGATTCATAGTTAAATCCCACTCCACTTCTGAGTTGGCTTCATGTTGGGAGTCTTAAACAGCCTCTCGTTGTTGCCCAAATGGACTGTTCATTATGTGGTCGAGAGGTCGAACTCCTTTTTCTACCACTCGAGCTATGTTATGCTCCTATGAGACTAGTTCTCGGGCATGACTTTCAAACAGCTATAATCAGACAATAGAGTATGTAAGATAGAGTTCAGGCTTTTTAGGCTTAACAAGATAGGGGCCGGGTGAAAATTGGTCTCGCTAATCCAGTCTATTCTTTTTTGAACAGTCCAGGTAATTTTCACTAGATTAGATCCTCTGTCTTTGCCTGAAACTTCCACTATTTGACAAATGCTTGCCTACTAGTTCAGTTGAGAACAAGGTGTCAAACTAGACTGATAACTGATTGTCTATCGAAGCGTTACTTTAAGGAAGGTATTAAGAATCATGTCTTTATTTACGAAAAGCAAGTATGCGCGAACTTTAAGACAAGACTCCATAAGACTTTTGTTTAGTATTCCTTCTGTTTACAATGAATAGGAATAGATCCTTTCGAATTTGGCATAAGAGGATAATTCATAAAATTGGAATCGAATCTATCATGTGCAGCCTAAACTAACTTCTTTTGGCTCTTGCAGGGATTATCTAGTCCTAAAGCTAACTAGTTTACTAAAGTATGTTTCCATTTTCACAAGCATTTATTCAATCTTGATGCTGAGATGCTCAGTTGACTCCTTAACCTTGATAGGAAGATGGCTTATTCAACAATTCGTGCATAAGGGTAAGGAACTTTGGATGAACTAATGCGAATGGGTGTAAGCTTCGCTGCTCGGAAACACCCAGTGCTGACCACACTGAGAGACACGAAAGCGCAGGTAACGCCAGTTGGCGAAGTGGCGTTAAGCATCCCTAGCGGTACGAAAAGAGGGGTCGTGATGATATCATCTACGTCCGTACCGCTCCTCGTGGAGTAGATCCCGCATCCAACCAAGTCTTTGACCAGGGAACGGGAGAATTCCCACTACCGCTGTCAGGCCAGCCGGGCCGTGAGCGCGGTGGGAACGGGCTTCCCAAAAAGCCAGCCTGGGCCGGGGTCAGCATAGAATGAAGGGGACGGCCCTAATGTTGTGTTGGCAAAGCCAACTTCTTGGGTTGCGGGCGGAAAAAAGCGGACGTGGGGACTCGGGTCGGGGCGCAGCGTAACTAAGAGAGCCATTCCATTTAGGGCGAGACAAAATGGGCGGGCACGGGCGGTCTGGTGTCCGAGCCGATTGGTCAGACGACGACTACTTCACTTATTAAATTAGTATTAGCCGCCTATCCCGTAATGGAATGGGATGGAATAGAAAGAACGCGAAGCGCTAGCGCTACAGGGTCGTTTTTTTGGGGGGGATAATGTGAAGAAGCAAGCTTATCCCCGCCCCGACCGGCAGCTGCTAGGTTTCCCCATCTCTCCTAAACTTCCCCCGGTCTTCGGCCTGAGCTGTATGAGGCAGAAACTCGTCCCACGTACGGTTCGGAGGCCGAGCCCCACCCCAGCAGTCAGGGTGCGGCTTAGGTCAACTAACACAAAGAAGATACAGTTCACTCAACGATTGCCTTTGGGTTCCGAACTCCATATGGGGAAGGAGCGTTGTTGTTTGCGAAGTCTCGATCATTTACATGGACCCACTTCTCATTCCATTTGTGGGAATTTGATGATCTATAAACCGTCCCTAACGAACAATTGGCTCATGTTTGAGCATGATGAATCATTTCGTGCCGACCTGTTGCCAATCCACTTTCCGGCCTCATATGAGAATGGAAAACTGGAGCATTTTCTGCATCGGTGGATGAAGAATCACGAACATAATAATTTCTGGTTGACCATGTTCCCAGAAAAAAGATACTTTCGAGAAACGACGAGCACGACTGAAGTGGCTATACATACAAATCTATTTACGGATCTATATGCTTCGATTGGAACTGGAAGTTCCAGAACAGGCGGCTGGTATACCACCATAATGAAACTGCCTTTTCTTTTTTTTATTCGGATCGGATTTATGTTGGCTTCGTTGGGAGGCTCGCGTAGTTTGTTACGTCAGCTCAAAAAGGATAAGTTGCGTTGGAATTGAGAAAGTTAAGTGGAGTTCATAATTGCATAAAAGGAGTCAAAGTAGTGGCTGCGGCGCGTTGAGGCACTTCTTCGACGGTCCCCGTACGCCCGGCCCGGTCTGAAGAATTCATGGGTCAGCAGGCGGTCGAGACAGAATGGGCGGGCACTACTAACCAAGCCCAGTTCTCGCCGATAGGCGCTGGTAGCTTGCTTCCAAGTCTTGCCTTATATGATAGTTGTGGCCATGGCCCGAAGGAGCCTTAAGCACTTTTACAATGCTCAAGTCAAGGCTCCCTCCCACTCGTTGCCCAGAGGTGCTTGTACCCATCTTGACGGCACTGGTAGTGAGATGCACATTCTTTTCTCTCTTGTACATGGCTTGTGGCATTGTAGTCTTTTCCTGCTTTTGACTTTTTTTATGATGGATTAGTCACCTTAGTGACCTTGCTCCCATAAGCAGCCCTTCTGGTGAACCGGTTGAGAAGTAGGCCTTGTTAGCTTGCCCCCGCCAACTAGAGATCCTTAGAAGCGAACCGAGGAGGAGGCCATCTCAGTGATGATTTGATCTCCCTCTCTGACCTATGTGGTTGGATGTCATCATCTTACCTTGGCTTGGGTACACGACCATTAGTTGCCTCTGTATAGTCTGTACGTAACTATTCATCACAGTGAGTCCTTTTCCATCTCTTTTTTTTGCCTCTGTAGCTTTTTATTTTTGAAATCGTACAATCAATCGGATAGAACTCTCCCAATGAAGTAGGTGACACATCTGAACAAGAAGAATATAATTTGACTAAGACTGTGATTCGGATCTCACACTTTCCACCAGCTTGGTAATAGGCTAACTAAAAGAACAGGAGGACAATATGGTAGTTAATGCTGGCAATCAGTCCCAAGACCCAATGGGATCCCATGCCCATATTTAATTTGGGTGGGATGGGTATCAATAATATGGGATTGGGCTTATTTGGGATTATACCCATTAAAACCCATTTAAATATGGGCATGGTTGGGAAATGATTAGGATTCCCATACCCAAATATAAACAAACCTTGAAATAATTTGTATTTGATCATATCCACTTCTTCCATACTCTCTCTTGAAAGAATCCTTCATTTTAAGCTGCATTAACAAAATATCTTTCATCCTTTATTTGTTTTATTAGTTTTTAACTATTTTTTTCAATAATAGTAGAATACCCCTTTTTTCAAGGATGGACAAGTTGTAAATTTATTTTTGCATTCTTAGCTTATTCATTTTGCCCTCTTCGATTCATCTATTTCTCCTATGAATATTGTGTTAAATTTTACCTCTTGACATCAATTTTGTGTGGTTAAACTGATCTTTGTACTAAAAAAAATTCATGTAAATTTTATATGTTGAGTACATTAATTTCAGTTCAACCTTATTCTTAGGGAAATTAGTCTTTATATTTTGGATTTCATCAAAGTTTGCAATGTCCATGAACGAATGAGATGTTGATTTATTTTAATTTTTAATTTGCTTCATTACTTTAGTAATGGATTTTAGTATTAGGAGTTTTAATAAGATAATATCTAAATTGATTTTTTTAAGGGTAGATAAATTAAATCTCTACACATCTTCAATCTAATAATTGGAAAACTACAGTTTATAATTGAAAGATTAAAGAGCATTAATAAATGAGATCTAAAAATAATAATATAAAAACAAAAAAAGTTAGAAATTTATTGAGGTTAATAAATTAAAAAAATAAATTATATAAAAAATATTCAGGTTAAACTAAAAAAAAAAAACTAAGTAATCTAAAAAAATAACAATTGATTAATAAGGGAAAGATAATTTAGAAAAATAATAAAATGGGATTTATTGGGTATTTGGGCGGTATTAAATGGGACTAGCCCATTTTAGTCCCGCCCATATTGATCCCATGACAAATATGAGACTGTTTGGGTATGACCCATATTTCGCAGTCCCAATTAAGTCCCGCCTAAATCCCGTCCATTTGCCATCTCTAATGGTAGTTGAAGCATAGAGCACATTTCTTGTTTAAGAGATACTTTTTTCTTTTCTAAATTAATTGAAGGTCATAGTTGAAAACAACTAAGCAATAGCTCAAATTCCCTTCCAATAGAACAAGAGTATGACAAGACTTACTGACATAGCTTCGTTTTGTTGTCCTTGATGGTGGATAGGCCTATTTTGATTCAGTTGAAAGCATAGCCCACGGTAAGACTATCACCACTACACTATCAATGAAAGATTTAGTTTCTCTTGGCTTCGAAATGGAATGCTCAAGGCCAAGTGTACCACTTTTCATTCAAATCCCGATTGCTAGATTTGGACCAAGGTTCGATTTAGGGAAAGCATTAAGAATCTTCTTTCCACTATGTGGTTATGGAACTATGAAAGCACTAAGAATCTTCTTTCCACTATGTGGTTATGGAACTATGGATCATGTAGTCTACATTTCCCGTTTGATGTTTAGAATAACTTAACTTACGAAAACTCTCTTTCGATGGCATAGTTGATATCTTCGTTATGGTAATCTCAGGGCCATTAAGGGCATCCATGTGGCCCATTCTTTTTTTTGCACATCCAAGAGGGGATCTCTTATTCTTTGATGCTAAAAATGAAAGGTTGATCTTAGCCTAGTGCAGATCTCCTGCCACCATCAAAAAGTGCAGGAAATCATTTTTCGATCTTGCATTGATGGGAACATGTGAATTGATGCTTGACCTATAGATCAAAAATCTGAATCTCTCTCGATGTACTTGATTTTTGTGGCTTTTTATAGGCTCTAAATCCCCTTGTCATAGAATTCTTGCTCCAACACTCAATAGTGATGACTCGCCTAATTCTTTGATAAACAATTTTTTTTTTGCTGCCACCACTCTAATTTAACAATTACTTGAATACCGAACTTTCAAAAAGATGCTGTAGCTCCTTCCTAGAAGATTTATTCCATTCATTTCCCGATTAGAGATGCTAGGATTCTAGTAAGAATCTTTGTTGTTTTTGAGTTAGAGCCATTATAGGATAATGAATAGAAAGTTGACGGAAAGAGTTCACAGATGATTGAATGAGCTAACTGAGTTTTGTTATATTCTTATGTTCTTTTATCTTCCTATCTTTATGTAACTGCTACATGAAAAGAGTACTAAAGGGTAATGTGAAAGAAAACCTAGGGAGCAAGCGTCAAACTAATAGCAAAAGCTATAGAAAAAGAGAGCTAAAGCGGGAAGCCGTTCAGTTAGTAGGGTTTGGTATTGAATAAGCTATTTACATTGCGGTGAATCTGCTCTTAGTTAGAAAGAAGATGTTGGAACTCTTGTTTGATCTTGATGAATTCTTTTCGGATATAGAGTGCATCGAGAAAGCTCCGCCCAAAGTGTTTTACGTAAACTGGTCAACGTTGACTAAGATCCTCCTGATGACGTTAAAAAAAAGAAGAGATTCAGTTTGTTTTACCTTTCGTTTTCTATGATAAGTGATAATTTTACTTATTTTAATGTAGCATTGTATATATTTTTAGTGTGTTTTTAGTATGTTTTAAGTATTTTAATATAAAAATAGCTCAATTTCATAATTGTTCTTCCATTTAAAGAATTTCTCAAAAATTAGGGTTTTTACCTGATTTTTATGGTTTTGAAGCAAAATCTATATTTTGAGCAAATTAATGTACAATCTTTATACAATTTTGTAGGTTTTATATATTCAATCATAATTTGGATCAATTGGAACTCAAAATTTTACATTCATGGTAGATTCAAGGATGATTGAATTAAGAGCTCAATGGCACAGCTTTTGCGTTCAAAGTTGGAGGATTATTTTGCTCAACTTTTGAAAAATTTTCTTCAACAAATTCACCATAGAATTAAAGGATCAACATCACAAAAAGGTCTCAGGCATAAGAGGCATAACAAGCAAAGAGAAGTGCAAAGAAGAAATGTAGAAAACTAGGGGTCGATGGCAATGACACATTTTTATATTTTAGCAATAACTTGAGATACAAATATTTGATTGAGATAATTCTTCTTGAGTGTTAAAGTTAAAAGGATACTCTACAATTCTTATGAAGACATCAAAATTTAGTTTTTGCATCTTTATAGCCAAAAATCCAAATTACTGAAGAACAAAGCTCTCCCAATCACCTCTTAGTATCTTGGCCATATTTTTGCATCCAGAACTTGAAATGACATGATTCTTGTAGGGTTGAAAATCTAATGCAAAGTGCTACAACTTTTATGTTTTGACGAAAAGCTGACTCATCCTTAATTTTGGAGCAATCCGTGGATCAAAATTCACAGACCAACAACCAGTGGATCTGACCGGCAGATTTTGTATGTCGGCCAAAAAGAGATGGATTCAACTTGCAGCTTATCTTCCATCATCTTTTGATGACTTTTTGAAGATTCTCTACACCTGCACTACCCAAGAAAATATTGCAAAATTCAACGAAAATCTTTTTGTAATTCCATGACAACTTTTCATGCAATTTGCTATACAAGTTGGTGAGATGATTAGGGTGAATTTGTCTATAAATAGGAAGCTCTTGCAAGACATTTAGAAAAAGTCTTGGAGGAAGGAGCACCCCCAAGTAGTTGTAGTTTAGTGTTTTCTTTATAGTTTGTAGTAGGAAACTCAATTCTTGTAAGGAAAACTCTTGAGGATTTTCTATGTACCAATCCATTTTCAAGGGAGAAATAGAAGATACTTGGAGTTTTGTTCATCATTTGAATAAGATTTCTTTATCCTATCTCTTATTTGCTTAATTTGTTATGGGTTTGTGTATTGATTTATGACTCTCATGCTATATTTTTCATTATGATCTAAATACTAGTTTAAGAGGTGGATAAAACTAATGATATGTATTGAATAAAGACTTATCTTGACATGTCTTATTCTTGCTTATTCATTTACTTGGTTTTCAAATTTGTAGTTGATTAATCTCAATTGCAAATCATCTTGTTTGTTATATGACAATGAGAATTGCATGTAATAATAAAGAAAAGTAGATGAAACCTATTAGTAGACACATGAAGATGTGGCACTTATAGGTGGAATAAATTTATTTGTTTAACAAGTAATAACCACAATTCATGATCATAACATGCTAGCAATAGGAAACTTCACTATGAGAATAGGAAATCTTGTTGTTAGTAACAGAAAATAATCATGAGAATGAGGTTTGGTAGTAGTAATTAACTTATTATGAGAATAAGTTTTGGTTGCTAATAATATAATTGAATCCTAAGTAAGACAAAGTGTTATAAACAAGTTATTAATCTTTTCATGTATATTTGTGACGATTTGTGGATTCTACACCCTAAACTTGTATTTGTGAATTTCATCAATTAGTTTTTCTTAAAGTATTTGAACTTTCTTTACTTCGCCTATTACATGTTTGATGAAATGTCTAGATAATGAAGTAAGTTAACAAGTTTTGGCAATTGCCACTAAAGTTTTCTCATGGGATCGATCCTAATATCCCTATGCTTATCTTGAACTGTATACTTGCAGTTTTAGGGAAATTAGGTATTCTTATTACTTGTATATGTGTAAAATTTGAGAGATTTATTGCTATATTTGTATACCTAGTCTACCCACATCAAGTTTTTGGCGCCGTTGCTGGGGAAACAAAGAAATTTTGGAAAATATTGAGACAAAAACAAGCTCTATTAGTCTAGAAGTTTTTAGTTTTTCCTATTTTGATATCTCCTGTGTTGTGTTTTTATAGGTACTAATTGAATTTAGGGTCAAAAGAAGCATTAAAAGTTGAAGTTGATTCAAGCATTTTATCAAATACTTGGTGGACATGTTCAATAACATGCATATGGATGAGGTCTTGTCGGAAGTTTCAATGTCATATGTTATAAAATCAAAGGCAAGAACAAAAACAATTGTAAGTGATTATGAATTTGATCTGGAAATCATTTGTGTAGTTAGACATGACCAATTTGGAGGAAATCCAAATGAATATGCTTATTCTTATTTAGCCAATTTTTTGAATTTAATTAATCTAGTTAGTTTTGATGGATACAATGGAATAAATAAGGATGCTATAAAATTAAGATTGTTTCCATTAACTCTAGTACATAAAGCTAAAGATTGGCTAAAATCATATGGATCAAAGTATTTCACTAGTTGGAAGCAATTAGCAAATGCTTTCCTAGAGAAATATGATATGCATTATGTTGACTATAAGTCTAATTTGAATGTTACTTGTTGTACTACATGTAGAGGTGACCATAAAAATCATGAATGTGCTATATTAGCTAAGATACAACCTTGTGATATTCAAAATGATTCATATGTTAGCATTAGCACTCAAACTTGTGAAAAACATGATTCTAGTGATCAAATATGTATGTGTGGTACAAAGGTGGAAGGCATGTCTTATACTTCTTTTGTTCATGAATGTGATGATGGTGAAAAAATGCTTGATAATTATACTTTTGAACATGAACAAGAACAAGTAATTGAAGAAAATGCATATGTGTGTGAAAAGGTAGTTGAAGATGTGAAAAATGATAAAATAGTTGGTTCTCCTACTTTTGAACACACAAATCTCAATAATAAATTTGTTCTTGATGAAAAAATTGAAAATTCAAAGGTAGAAAATGAAGAGTTTAATGATATTCCTTTCACTTGTAACATTGATTTTATTGGTATTGAGAAAATACTAACACAAGAGAAAGGTATAGCCAATTTTGGCTATGAAGTTCTTTTTAAGTGTTTCCATGTAGTAGGTACAATTGCAAAATAGATTATGGAATTGGGAGCATTTATCTTGGCATAAAGGATTTAGCTATACTTGTTGAACCAATTGAGCACCAAAGGTGTAATTCATCTTTTGTGGGATACACTTATCACGCGACCAAGGTATTCAAAGTCTAGTTCTAGACTATAAATGAAACGCTTGTTGGGAGGTAACCCAATGTTTTTGGTATTTTAAGTTGCTTTAGTTTGCTTTATGTTTTAAGTGTGTTTTGTAGTTAGTTTTTTTTATTAGTTTAGTTTGAATTTGAGTTTGAAGCATTTTGATATGAAGTTTCATGTTTAAACTTGGATGTTTAATGCCAAATTTTTATATCTCTTGTGTTTTGAAGGTACATTTGGTTTAGACATCTTAGTGTCATCATTTGAAATGAGTGTGAAGTGGTTTTGTGGTTTAAATGAACAAGAATACCAATTTGAAATATTGAATTTCAAAGTTACTATTCCATTAGTTACTATTCATGAGCAAGTTTCATTGAGCAATTTGATTCTCTTTTGGTAATCCACGGACTTTTAATGCATAAATTGGTTTTGAGAAACTTTGTTTTATTAATTGAAACTTGTTCAAAGTGTTTTTGGGGTTAGAATAACTCAAGGAATCAAATTGAAGTATCAAGTGCAAAAGTAACTATTCATTTAGTTAGTAATCATCAAGAGAGTTTCTTTGTGATTTTGAGTTTAATCTTGGAATTTTCATGTTTCAATGCCTAACAATCACATTAAAAACTTTATTTTAAAATTAGAAATTTGTTTGAAGCGTTGGATTGATCAAAAACATGAAAAGAAAAAATTTGACTTTCAAGTTCATCTTGAAATTCACTATTGCAAGTTTTTTGAATAGCCTACTTTGATCAATTCTCATTTCATTTGTGTTATTGTTTAGGATGATTTTAATGCATAATTTCAAAATTTGTTGACATGGTTACATGATTGTAATGTTGTTTGCCCAAAACTTGAGATTTACATGGTAGAAATAAGCACCCAAAGTGGCTGAAAAATCAGCCTGATGCAAGAATTCTGTAGCTGCAACTTTTGGGAGGTGTTGTAGATCGGTGGGTACTTGATCCGCGGGTCTGACCCATGGATCCACGGAATTTTGGCCCTCCACTGGTGCTTTTGAGGGGTTTTATTCGGCAAATGTTATGGCATGAAAACACTACTTTAACACATTCAAATAGATTACCTTGCTTGCTTCATACCATTGATTTAAATTTTAAACTTTTGGCATCAAAAGTATGACATTTTAGTTTGAGGCATTTTGATACAAGTTTTACTTACTTATCACTTCATCATAACATAATACATTTGCTCACATAACACATGCATTAATTCTTCACTCCCTTACAAATACATTGCCACAACGAAGTGTAGGGGAAATCAAGGTTTTCAAAGCATATTATGTTACATTTTGAGCTTAATTGTTATTTAAACATGTTCTAACATAGCATTTGAGGTTGTCTAAGCTTTGAAACAATGTTGGTGAGCAACAAAGAAATAAAGTGAGGACATGATGAGCATTGCAATAGGAAAATCACAAAGGCCAATGGACATCAATGGACAACAATAATATCAACTTTTGGACTCATTAACCAAACAAGGGGAGTTTTCTTATTCCATTTCCATTTTTATTTTTTCCTTTACACATTAAGGACAATGTATCATTTTAAGTGTGGGGGAAAGGTAAAGGATTATATTTGGTGTGGTTTGAAGTAATTGTGTCACGATATTATTTTGATAAATATGGCCTAAAATTTTTAAAATTTGCCTCTTTATCATGCTTTTATGCCATAAACTTGTTGAATTCTCTTAATTTTTTGAAGTAATGTATGCAAATTTGATTGAATGTATTTTACAAATATATGAAGAAATAGTCATTATGTGATTAAGAGTTTTGTTTTTAAGAAAGTATATCTTGTAAAATTGTTGTAATTATATCATGATTTGGCATGTCTAATTTTAAATTCTTTTCTTTACTTAATTTTACATTGTTAAGTGGTAAATATAGATAAGAAATATACTTATGCATTATTTGAATTAAGGGACAATTATACCATGAGCAAATTGATGAATGCTTATTTATTTATACTCCAATGATTTAAATTGCTTAGTAATCGGAATCTTCATTTACAAATGTCAATTTTTGCATCAAACGGCATTTGAATTATGAGCATGCATAGCAAGTTTGATTGAAAGTGAATTGTTGAGTAATAACGGGTCATCACAAAATGTCGATCCTTTCATCAAAAGATAATTTCACTTCGTAAACTAAATGTGGTAAAAATGATTAAAGGATTGAGTAATCAGGAATTTTCATCTACAAATGTCAACCTTCGTGTCAAAAGACACTTGCAAATTATAAAGTTCAACATGTCCCTATTGTGTGTAATTAAATTGTATATGATTGTTCATATCAAATACTTAGTATGTGAAATTTTGTAAGGCAAAGGAATTTGGTTGAATAAGCTTTAATTTTGAGATAATTACTTCCCTTTTACTTGGTATGATTAGTATTAGAAACTTTAGAAGGAAATGCATGATGTTTATTTACTTTATCTTGTAGAATTGCATTCAACAATGTGGCATTTGTTATTTCAAAATGTGAATTATTATTTGATCTCTTGATTTTCTAATTGCTTGAGGACAAGCAATGATTCATTCTAAATACAAGATTATACTCTAGCTATATGCTTAATAAATGCAAGTCGAAAGAAGTTTAATCGAAAAGAGATTGGAGATTTTGTTAGAAACTTAGCGACTTTACTTGGAAGAAGAAAATGAAATACGAACAACCGCACTGGTCATAATAGATCTACTTTCATACTATAATTTGAAATGAGTATTTCCTTTGCCCTACGGTTAAACCATAACTATTATTCATTAGGGTTGGTTTGCTTTCTTGGAAATGCGTGGACTATGCTTGGACTTCAGAAATGGTACACGGATCCTTCCTTGTTCCCGGGTGGTCCTTCTTTAGTGGCCAGGAAAAGGAAATAGATCTGTCTTTATAACCTACATCGTCCCAGGCACCTAATTGTATTAGTGAAAACTAGCAAGAACTCAGGGCTGGTGAACAGCTCCCCTAAGCCGAAGCTACGAATCTCAAAATCGAGAATTTTGTATTATAGAAAGAATCGAGTTCAGTCACCGAGAATGGGTGGAATTCAGTTTATGATAGATAGATCTTTTCTCTGTGGTGCATAGAATCGATTAACACGGGTTCGGGTGAACCCTCTTTTACTTTCCCTGAAGCAGGGGTTTTTGTAGGTTTGGTGAAGGAAGAAGTCTTAGCCTTGTGCTCGTGATCACTTTACTCTTGCTTTCAATTAAAGGCACTTGACTAGCTCACTTGGTAGACTGTGAAAAGAAATTCCCAATTTGACTTTTTTTATGTGGACAATATGAGAAGGTTTTGGCCGCATAAGGGTTGGAATTGGGACACGTTTTGATGGTAGGTGTATTAGCTGCTCTAATCCAATTTGTTTACTTGGAAGTTGGGCTTAAACACCGAGAAGAATTCATGATAACTCGTAGAACTACTAAAAGAGTCTAGGTTTCAGTTCAGTCTAAGGTCTCCCCATCGGGAGTCTAATATAAATAATAACCTACCTAGGCTTAGTAGAGTGATGAATGAAGGGACTCAAATGCAGTTGTCAGAAAAGTCGGAGGCTTCTGAGGAATAAGAATGGGAATTGGCACCTTTCTTGCTTTGTATAAGGGCTGGCTTTATTGGTAGGTGAAGGAAATATTAGCTTTGTCTTTCCTAATTGAGCTTGTTGGAACAATTTTAGAAACAATTTGTATTGCACGTTCACCTACCTGGTCTAGTGGGGTTTGGGTTACATCCCATGTTCTAAATGAATAATATCTTTCTATAGGCAATGAGCTGCTCTTTGTGGAAAAGCTATTAAACAAAAGTTGAATAAAATTGGCCACACAAAGTAGAGCCTGAGCAGATTGTACCTTTCTTTATAAAGAGCTTTGTAATTCTTACTTCCAAGGTTGACCTTCACTTAGGATCGATGTAACCATAGATAGATGCCGCTAAAGGATATTAGATATTGTTGGTGTATTTTTTTTCCTTCCCATTTCTTTTTTTATGATTTTGTCCACTTGAAATGTTTACATGTAAAGTGCAAAGAGGGTATCGTGGAGTCCTAGTGAGAGGACACTGAAAAGCCTTCAATTAAAGCTTTGCCTATACTAAAAGACGAGTAACATTCTCAAGTACACATTCTGTGTCCTAAAGTACACAGAATGCCTCCCCATGTGTCCTAAGGTACACATTCTGCCCACTTTGTATGATGTCAAAAGGGGCATAAAGATATACTAGGAACATGAGATTCCAGCTAGGAAACTATCAATTAGGACACTGCTTCATCAAGAAAAATAAGTAAACTTCTCAAAAGGAGCTTTCGTAGAAGCAAAAGGAAATAATTTTGTCTCAGGCCTTTACGGTAAAACGGACAACCTACAAAATTCCCTAGTTGCCTAGAGATCTGCTAAGTCTGCAATGGGCAATGAAGCCCACAATGACCTTACACGAATTAGAACGAATTTGTCCAAAGCCCACTAATAATCAAGAATACTCAATGTCACAGGGTCATGAAGGAATCTCAGGTCCATGGCTGATTGATCAACATATACTGGCACATATTTAAGAACCTTCCAGTGAAATATGCTTTTAGGAGGAATTTGTCCAAGCCGAGTTGATAATAATCAAGAATACTCAACATATACTGTGACACATGTTTAGGGTTAAGAACCTCCAAGTGCAACATGTTCTTAGGGGGAATTTGTCCAAAGCCCAGGTGGTGATACTCAACAACACTCAACCCTCTGAAGTCTGCAATGAGCAATGAAGCCCACAATGACTTTCCAAGAATTTGAAAGAATTTGTCCACAACCCAGTTGAAATAATCAAGAATGCTCAACATCGCAGGTGACAAAGGATTCTCAGGTCCATAGGTAATTGGTCATCAGATTCTGGCACATATTTACAAAATATTCCTTGTCATTTTTTTTTTTATATTTGCTTTTTCTAGAAAACTGGTAAAAAAAGCTATAAAAAATAACCGAATTATTCATTCTCTCATTTTTTTTTTAATTTATCATCTCAATAACTCAAGCAAGTTTTAAAGTCTGTCCTATCTACATTTATTTTAATTACTGGCTTTGGAACATGGAAAATAACTAATTACAAGTTATAACTAGATTTCACATCGTTAAAGGTGAGAGAAGAAATTCCATCATGGGACAAAAAGGCTGATGTGACATTTCAGAAAGACATTACACTAAAATTCGAGGAAGTTTCAATAATGGAAGGGCCTAGTTTTCTTCAATTACATGACCATGTTTTTGGTTTGATTAATACTGATGGAAGACCGAACCACATTTAATTTCATATAAAACTCGGGTGTGATTCAGTCTTACATTTAATAATAATGCCTAACATCTGCAACATTTGAATTCATTTATCAAATATCTCGAGGTACTGTAGGACTTGTTTGTAGAGAATGACCTTTTGATTTTCTTAATCTCCATACTTTGAAGTTTGAAGCTGTCTGAGGTGGCTTGAAAATATTTGTTGTTTAGAAAGCACTTCCTTTGGTTATTTTTAGGGGATTTTAAAATATATAATTATAACAATTTTAGATATTATTTTTGGTAATATATATGTCATATAAAAAGATAGTTAAAAGATGTATCTAAAGTTTTTTAAAAACATGATTTTAAAAAAAAATGTCCAAACAAACTTTTATATAAAAACCAATGTACTGGTGTTGTGACTATATTTCTCTTTTTCTTTTAGTTATTCCTTCAACGACACCAACCAACCGTTCCTATCATCGTTTTCAGGTTATCATGCTTTCCTACCTGCTGTAGTAAATTTTAAATGCCATCCATAGTGCTGGAATTTTAAATGGAGGATTGGTCGATTGATCAATTAGATTGACAAGTCAACTGTTCTCCTTCATTTGTATTTTACATACAGAAGATTATAGTGGTATTCCCTTTCTGTTCCATTTCCTTAAGTCATTTTTAAATTAATTTATGTAAATGGCTCAAATATTTTTTTTTTCTTTCTGCTTTGTAATCCTATGTATTTTGAATTCTCTATTTGTTCCTCCCCCAAATATAAATAAAAATTCAATTTCCTATTTAAAATTCTTAATTTTATTTAATTTTAGGGTTTAGGGTCGAGTCCAAATAAGAAAAGCATTTTATCCGTGTAATGAACAAATCACTTATTATTAAAACCAAATTAAGTAAATTTTGTTATAAATATAAGAGAATAATAAACAAAATTTTTTGATATATGAATTATTTGATTGTTCAAATAAGTTCTATAAAGAAACCAAAATAAACACAAAGTAGTTTCAAATAAAAGAAAAAAGGATAGTTAAAAAATGATCTATATTGCTTTTCGGCAAGTCTTAACAACAAACCTCTAACATAAGCAAACTTACCAAATGTTTGAATTTTTTAAATTATACCACAAAATCAATGACAAATATTCATAAATAAACAGTGACTTGCACTTGTAGTTCGAATAATATAAATCTTGAATAGAATTGAAAGATTAAAATTTCTCAAGTCACCCATTATTGTTGCAATTTTCAAGCATATTGACACGAATTGTACTACACATTACATCTTCTGTACTTATTTTCTATGATTTCTTTTTCAAAAATTCATAAAAAGAGATTCCAATTACCTTAGTGAACTTTTTGTGTCAGACAGCATAAACGTTGTGACTGCCACAAAAAAAAAAAAAAAAAACGAGTTTAAAAAAATTAAAGTGTGAAAAAAGAATCCTAAAGAAGTAGAAACTTATATAAAATAGGAAAGTAATTTTCATACAGGCATAAATAATGGAGGTGGGAGACAAGATACAATTAACGAGATGATAGATTTCTGGGAGATAAGGAAAACTTAATCCGATGATATATTTTTTTGAAAAAAGTTAATTATTAACAAAAATAAAATTTGTAAAGGAATGATATAATAAGTTAAATTTTGTATCTTCAATCTTAAAACATGTCAAAATATTTGAAAGTTAAAATACGAAACTAGAAAAGAAGCTGTCAAAATTCAGCCCCATGTGGAAATTGTCTTAAACAGACTTGTTACATAGATATATAATAGATTTAAGAAGATAGCGAAAAAATATGTCACTTCACTTATTTTTATAATGTATAAAAAATTTGAAAATGAAAGACATTTTATAATTGAAAATTTTCTTTGAGAACATTAAATGAATAGGCTTAAAAAGTGGTTAACGCAAAAAGGACAATAATATAAACACGTGTATTTAAATGGTAATTGTAGTTATCACTAACTAGTAACAAAAATCATTCTTTTGTATGCATTCTGGTTAGGGTGTGCGCAATTTACTTAACATATATATATATATATATATATTTACAAATTGTTTGGCCCAAATCTGTTGTACCAGTTAGCAATAGCATTTGATTTTAATAAAAACTGATTTTAGAAAAGATGAAAATCAGTTGCTCCTGATTTTAGCTTAAAAAATTAGAAAATATAGTAAAAAAACAGTTGAAAAATATCATAAAATAAATTTTTAAAAATCAAAAGTTAAAATCAAGTTTAAAAAACTATTGAGAATAGGCTCTTACTATACTCTTCTTATTTGATCGGCTAACGGAATCCAATTAGTCGGTTGAATAAAATCGTGTTTGCGAGTCACCAAATCATATTGGTTTCTCAAGATAAAATTTACAACTTTACAAGAAATTGTACTCAATGTACCAATATTGATAAGAACAGATATCTTATAAATATACTACCATATACATTATCATTATTTTGATCATTTTAAATCACCCTAAATATTCTAAATTAAGTCCCATATTTAGCATAAAATATATATTAATTATAACACAAAAATTAACAAAATTTAATTGATCATATATGAATTGCCTCTTTGTGCGGAAGAAAACAAGGACACAAGATTCTTTCCCAGGCTAGGACGTGCTGCTCGAAGTTCCTTCCCAGTGAAATGAACAAGCCGTGCCTAGATTGATTAAAGAGAAGATTGTACAACTAAAAACTTTGCACCAGTTCGAAGGTATTCGAACTATTTGTATGTTCTAGTTTAATTACCATATTTTAGGTTTGAAAGAATTCAGTTTTTCGATCTTTCAATTTTCATGCACACTGTATGCATAATTGCACTGAAACATGAATTCAAAACTTTATGGTATGTTATTTCTTCATACAATTAAAAGCATCATATATGTAAAGACCATTTAACATGTAATATTTTTTTTAATTTATTTTTACTAACACTTAAATTTTAATTACGTTGGTGAATCGATTTTTTTCGAGTTTAACTTGAAATTCGTTCTTTCTTTTTGGTTTCTTTTACTTTTGAAAATGAGTTCTTTCGACATCACATATTGCACATAACGTGCCAAAAATAATGACATTTTTGTAGGATAGTCTTAGAAACTTTGTCTGATATTTCTGACAACTTTGTTATCTTTGTAGTTTGAGTAATTATAATTATCTCCCTGGAGGACCTTAAATGACTATCATATCTCAAGAATGAACATAATACTATTTTCAGAAAAAGAAAAATTAGCAAAACTACTATCTCTCCCCATGTTCTTCTTTTCTCAACTCTCTGTTCCATTCACTAATACTTCTACGACTAAGGGGCCTAATACTTCCACCACTTCTAACTACCCATCACTTGGTCAGCCCCTTCAACTAAGGCCTATGTTAATTGAATTTATGCCTACAACTCCCTCTATCTCCCTCTTTTTACCACTCTTTGCTAGATTTTTTATTAAACCAAAATAGATTTTAATCAACAATTTATTATGATTTGTTTAATTTTCAAAAATATAATTGATCAATATCAAAGTCCTCACCAAGACAACAGGATAAAAAATAAAATTTTTCAAAACATTAAACAAATTTATAAAATGTAAAGACCCAAATTTTGACAAAGTAGACCAGAAAAAAAGGTAACAAAAGAGTAGAACGGAGTGCAATTTCATCGTTTTAGTCAAAGACCGCCTCCAATTATATGATGGTAAGTGAGAATTTTGGCTCATCGTAGTTATAAGGATAAATCATAAAATGCCTTCCTGCAATGTTACATTAGTTGTAAATTGCCCCCCTTATTTAATAAACACACAAATTACCCTTTTGAATTGGTAATAAATATTTGTTCCCTTCAATACACAATGCTTTGGTAATTTTCTCTCTTTCGTCTCTAAAATCTAAAATTTTTATATCAAATTTACCCATGAACAAGTAGAATAAAATGATAAAAGAAATAGAAGTCTCAAATGTAAAAACTAAAAAAAAAATAGATCAACAAAAAACAGAGCAATGTTTCTGTCTGAAACTTTCCTGGATTGCGTGAGATGAAATGATAAATGGAAATGAAAGTGCATGACAAAGTGGGTGCGATCTATTGAGGATATTTGGTTGCTAGTTATCATATTAGACGTATGTGAAATTTGTGATGAGAATTTTTGCATTTTTAGAGTTATGATTTTAATTTTTTTTGGTATGAGACTACAATAGTAATATTAGCCTAGAGTAGTCACCTTATTTTGTTTCTACATATCAAATCAACAACAATATCAATAGTTAAAAAGTTATAAGGGCAAATTTATCCTTTAAATTTTAGTAGCTAAACTTTAGGGGCAAAGTCATCAATTCAAAGGTGAAGTATACTTGAGGGGGTAATTTGTATATTTTCTAAACATAAGGGGTAATTTGTTATTGCTCTAATATTACAGGGAGCATTTTGGAATTAAGCCTAGTTATAATGCTTTTAGTCAAAGATTTTCTTTTGTTTTAAAATATTTCATAGGGAGTGTTTTAGGCGAGTCAGTGAATATTTTTTGGTTAAATTAGCAAACTGAATTCGTTTAACAAAACATATATAAATAAGGGGTATAAGTGTAATTATACAAAGTATGTACTATGCATTTGTAGAAAAACGTGGGGCAAGTAAAAAAAATTATTTTCTTGTTCTTGTGTGTAAGAAAATCAAATTGGAACAGTGTTGGACTTATGTTACAAGTTAACCAACAAATGGATCAATGCTGCAAAAATTATAAGTGGGGACTGCTTGGGCAGTGTTGAAAATATAATACTTCCACTTGTCAATTATCATATGTCCAACGAATTCCCGTGACGGCTTATCCTATCGTTTCAATCCTCTTGTAAAGTTTCTGAAATCATATACACACAATTTTCAAAAAAAAAAAAAAAAAAAAATTACACAGAAAGACGACGACCTGTCGCCTCTTTAAACAACCGAACTACCATAACAAACTTGTTCGCATACTTCTTTTTCCATTGTTGGTTAAGAAAAGTCTTATGGAACGAGGAAAAATACAGGGGAAATTAAGGTCCATGGCAAGTTCTTCAGGCTTAGTATCAGACCTAAAATTTGAAGAGTCTATATTGCATCCAATTTTTTTCTCACTTTTTCCTTTAATCATCCTATTGTTTCTCTTCAAATTTCTTTCAAATACGAGAAAAAATCAACCGCCATCACCACCAGGTTTTCCAATTATTGGAAATCTTCATCAGTTGAGCTCGCTACCTCACTATCCTCTCCATTCCTTGGCCAAAAGATATGGTCCGATCATGCTTCTTAAATTTGGAAGTGTTCCAACAGTTGTGATTTCGTCAGCTGATGCAGCTAGCCTGATCATGAAAACCCATGATTTAATTTTCTCCGATAGGCCTTTTTCGAGGACTGCTAATAAACTTCTGTACAACATGAAGGATATTTCAATAGCACCTTACGGTGAATACTGGAGGCAGTTAAAAAGCATTTGTGTTCTTCAGCTTCTGAGCCACAAAAAAGTTCAGGCATTTCGTAATATAAGGGAGGAGGAAACGTCAGTTATGATGGATAAGATCAAAGAAGCTTCTTTGAATTTGACTCCTGTGAATTTGAGTGAAATGCTTTTTTCTCTCACGAATGATATTGTATGCAGATCAGCTTTTGGGAGGAAGTATGGAGAAGGAGAAAGTGGGAAGAAATTTAAGCTCCTGTTGAGTGAATTTTTGAAGTTTTTGAATACACCAAGTTTAGCTGATTTCGTGCCGTGGCTCGGATGGGTTAATCGAGTTAATGGCTTTGATGTTAGTATTGATCGTGTTGCCAGAGAAATCGATGAGTTCTTGGAAAGCGTGTTACACGAACGGTTGGTTGCTGCATCAGGACCCGATTCCCGGTCAAGTGATGAGACAATTGTCTGTGAAAGTAAAGAAGACTTCCTTGATATTCTGCTCAACATCTATAAGGAAAATGCAGCAGGTGTCACCATGGACAGAGAAAGCGTCAAAGCCATAATATTGGTAAGCATAATATTCACTGCAATAAACAGAGAATAATTAATCTCCATTTTCAACCATAAGCTATTGCATCACCTCTTATCAAGACATTTTGCAGAAATTTTGAACAAAAAATCATCATTTGTTTGCATAGAATAACCAGAAGTTGGCTTTCAATTCCAAAGCCAATCCATCAATCCAATATTATGATAATCTTCATCAGAATCGGCTTGGATTGCGTTTTATCAGAAGAAATTTTGAAGAAATACTGTTCTAATACATTCTCGATAAGAGTACATGTACGATACAAAAGTGGTTGAGCAGCTTATTTTGAACATTTTGTCAAAATATTTTTTAACTTCTCTCAAAAACTGCCAACCAATTCGGGCCTAAAGTTAGCTTCTTTGTAAACTAAACTTTGCCTCCTAAGAAAAAGTCCTGTATATTCCTTTGAATGCTTGCAATTTTTCAAGGTTGAAAATCTCTGACACAGATTACTATTTCAGGCAAAGTAAAATAACTGAATTCCACTTTTCCATATTTTTCAAAAGGCAACGAGACAAGTTTTTCTTTGTAAAATGTGTATTTTTCACTCTAGGATGTGTTTGCTGCTGGAACCGATACCACGGCAACAGTGGCAGAATGGGCAATGACAGAGATCTTGAGACATCCTATTGTCAAGGAGAGGCTGCAAAATGAAATTAAAGGGGTTGTCGGTAGCAATCGAGACGTAACTGAGTATGACTTGGAAAAGATGCCTTATTTGAAAGCAGTGATCAAGGAAACTCTTCGTTTACATCCTCCCATTCCATTACTTGTTCCAAGAAAAGCAAGAGAAGATGTCAGAATTACGGGATATAATATTGCAGCTGGTACAATGGTGATCATCAATGCTTGGGCAATTGGTAGAGATCCTGCATTTTGGGAGGAACCTGAGAAGTTTAAGCCACAGAGATTTCTGGATTCTTCTATAGATTTCAAAGGGCACGATTTTCAGTTAATTCCATTTGGTGCTGGTAGGAGGGGTTGCCCTGGAATTACATTTGCAATAGCAAGTAATGAACTTGTGCTGGCAAATTTGGTAAGAAAGTTTGATTGGCGATTTCCTGATGGAACAAAGGGGGAGGAGCTGGATATGACTGAATGCCCTGGAGTTGCAGTTCACAGAAAAATTCCTCTTCTTGCTATTCCAACCCCACTTTCTTGAATTTTCAACATAGACCAGTGCTGTAGTGTTTCTTGTCTTTGTACAAATGTTCGATTCTTACTCTTCATTCTCTTTCCCAATCATCTCCTTTTTCTTTCTTGTAAGATAAAATCAAATAAAATCGAGAGTTTGATGTACTTAGCCTTGCCAAGTTTACTAATTACGGTACAGCAAAGAAACTTTTGCGAGTACTTCTGTTTTCTATCTTTGTTGGAGCCACATTTTTAATTCATGGGAAAGCAACCAAATCTGAGGACAATCACATATTTTCAAAGCCAACCAACCAGACCGAAATGCATAATTTTGTCCTGGTTTTATGGATTGCTTCTGTTTCTCTGATTGATGCACCCAAAATTTCAGGCCAGACATAGCTGGAGTTCTGGTATTCCGATTTGACAACTAGATGATATGAAATGATCAGTTATTTTATTTTGCCCCCCACTTTTTTCAGAGTGGAGAAGTCAGAAGGAAGAGGCTGGAAAGAGAAGGTAAATGTTGACATTCGGACCCTCTTTTAGAACGACCAATTAACTGCTCTATTATTCTCAAATCCTAGGTTGATGTGGCTATGAAACGGATTCTCTAGGAATGCGACAGGAATTCAATTACTGGGAGTTGCTTATAAGTGAACATGTAAGTCAATACTATATCGATGTTAAGACAGAGTCTAAACTACTCCATATATTTCCCTCGGTAAAATAAGAAGTATTGAAAAACAAGAAGCTTTCCTTTATTCAAAGAAAACAAATTAGTAAGTAGATGCAACACCCTTCCCCTTAGGATTTATTAAAAAATGAAGCAGGTAGTTCTTGAATTCAAAAATGATATTTTCTCTAGAAGATCAATTAGTTGATGACAGCTGTTCATTAGTGTTAGTATAATAAAAAAAAAAAAACACATGGCTATATGTAAGAAAAGAGGAGCTATAAAATAACACATCACTGACTCTCACATAAAATGGCCACAAATCCAAAACACAATAGCCTTAACCTCATCTAAAATTTTTCTAAACTATCAACTCTTTTCAACTCAATAAAATAACAAAGCACTCTTTATGTAATGCATAACACCAAAGTAATAAGAAACCTAATAGGAATAAAATACCAAATAATGCTCAATACTTTAATTGAACAAACTATTAAAAACTCAACTAAGACATAGTTTCTAAAACTAATTAGGAAACTTATAATTTTTAAAACTAAAGAGAAAACCTGAAACTATTTAGACGTTTAGTTTAATCATGCCAATAATGTCTCCTTCAAACCTAACTCTTCGCTATCACAAATAATATAGGTTTACTTCACCACGAACAACATAGTTAAGTGACCCTCATTGACTTGTTCTTTGCAATCTCCAAACCATCTTCTCAATCCACCAGTTTGTAATTGGTTTTCACCTTTCGTATTTCTATTAAAAAAATCCATGCGTCGAATAAATAAATTTTGATATGTCTAGCATATATGCATACGAATAACAAAAAATAGAGCCTTGTGCTAAAAAGTGTATTTTTTTTGGGTATGCTTCTCGAGTGAAAAGGTACAAATTGTGATGTCCTGATCCCAAGTCTCCGAAATTTGTGATTAATAGGGATGTTACTTTCAACAAATTCTCTATATTATCTTCCAAGGAGTAGTCTTGTAGTTTTTGTGGTGCAGATGTTAGTATGTTGAAGTAGGTGGAGGTTGAAATTAGCAATTCTAATACATTTTAGTCTGCCTCTCCTATTCAGCAAATACCAGTAGATGCATTTGAGTTTACTGATGATGATAATCCAAAAGAAGAGCAATATTATATAGCTAAAGATAGGCCCTATTACACTAAGCTCCATAATATTGAATGTGTTTATACTTCTGAGGATAGGAAAGTTATAATTTCTTAAATTAAATCAGAAACTTGTAACTCTTCAAACGTTTGGGTTAATTATACCAACAATTAGGTTTAACTAAGTGAATACTACTACGTCTTTTACATGCTTCATTTCATCTTTCCATTTTCATTGGGGTTAGTGTTATGTGTGGCTTTGTCCCATGTCACTTATTTTACTAGGGGTTTTTTTTAGCCTTTGTTAGCTATAAATATAGTGAACTTTTGGGGAGATAATATGCACAACTCCAAGAGAGCTTTTAGCGGGCTTTTTAGGCCTTTTGTTTATTAAAACCCCTTTTTTGTCATAAAATGTATCCCAATACATTTTGTGATAAGAGAAGAGCAATATTCCATAGCTAAAGATAGGGCCTTATCCTCATCATCAATTTATAAGAGGGATAATTTCAGAAACATTCCTTAAGGTTTCTGACAATTTCACCAAGCTCCCCTGAGGTTTTATAAATTTCACGTACCTCCTTTTTCCTATTAAAATGAAAATATTAACCTAAGCATTCTAACAAATATTGAGTGTGTGCTTATACAAGAAATGATTTTTTTTTCTTTTTCTCATGTTTTTTCCTCTTTTTTTTTTCTAATAAAACCATAGAACTATTAACATGGAACTTAACTTCTATCATTACCAAATGTTGGATTAGTGATACTTTTTCCTTAACAAACGTGAATGTGACCAATTTTTTTGTTCAATCTTGTTTGCTGGGATTTTTTTTTTTTTTTGTATCAAAAGTAACAATAACTGAAAAGAAATTGTCCAAAGCTACTACTAAACTATGATATTTCTACTAATTTAGAAATCCACAGACTTTAAAATAATTATGATGATACTTTCTCTCCAACTTAGAAAAAAAAATATATCCATTGTAAAGTGCCACAAAAAGTAATTTATCACAGTGATAAAACTAGTATTGTTGCTTAAAAAAAAAAAAGAAAACTAGTATTGTTGCTTATCAAATAATAAATGAGCATTAGAAGCTTAACACTCTTCCCTTATATATGAGTTAGAATTTTGATATTTTTTCCCTTACATTTGTGCTAAATTCTTTTATAATGGCTTAGGATGAGTAATTTGAATCTTATAAATTAAGGGCATTTTAGGATTTTCATTTAAATTTTTGACCAAGTCTAAGATTTTGTTACCAAAAGTGTCAAATCAAGGGAGGTAAGTGTAATTTTTGAAATCTCGGGGGAGCTCAGTGAAATTGTTATAAAATTTAAGGGAGGTTTTTGAAATTATACCTTATTTTTTCCCTAGAGAAAGAGTTTAAATTTAGGGGTGATTTCACACATCTCCCTTGACGTTTGTCATAATTGCAGGCATCTCCCCTCAAGTTTTAAAAATTACACTCACACCCTTGTGTTTATACTTTTTATAACAAAAAAAATCCATTTTGATAATGTAATACAAAAATACCAACCAAATATCCTAAAATACTCTTAATTGCTTTTAAAATCAAACAATAAGTGAAAAATAAAATTAAAAGACCCTAAACACAGTGTTTTTCGACTCTCTAAATTGGTCTCCCAAGTTATTTACACATATTTTTTAATTAAATTGGTCATCTCTTTTTTACACATATATTTATAAGATTTTTATAGATAAAATAATTTTATTTAGATTAGCCAAATTATTGGATTTTGAAAAATATAATGTGGTGGAAATTAAAAATTTGGTGTAAAAGTATAAGTATGATATTTTTATGGACTAATTAATTGATTTTTAAGGTTTATTTTTCTTTTTCAAATCAATTAAGGGTATTAGAGTATTTGGTTGTTTTTTAAAAGCAATTAAAGATATTTTAAGATATTTGGTTGGTGTTTTTGGGTTACATTATCAAGATGGGTTTCTTGTTATAAAAAATAGAAAAATAGTGGGTATAGAGTGGAGGTTCTTGTAATTACAACAAACCTCAGAGGAGGTATGTAAAGTTATCCTTTAAATTTATCACAATTATCCTTATTTCAGAATTTTATCCTGTATACAAATTTTTACTTGTTGCACTTGATAACCTCTAAAGGCTTTCTGGAGTGAGAGTTATGCGAAGAAATATAAAAATTAAGTTTTGATATGACTAATGTACACGTTATAATCCTGAGGGAATCTTTAACAAGATGGTGATCCTTAAACCATAATATTTTTTTTCAAATCATTGTTATGTTTTCTCGCATGACTTGAGTTCTTGTTAACTAAGTCATCTGGGAACCAGATCAACGGTTTGAAGTAAATTTAGAGAGTTGGAGGATTAAATTGGACAGGTTTGATAATCTAATAAATTTCGATAGTTGGAGGATTAAATTGGACAATTTGGATAATCTTATTCACATGTAATTGTGTTCTCTCTCTCTCTCTCTCTCTCTCAACAGAACTTTCGGGCATGAAGACAAGAGCTTCTAACCAAATTAGTACGTCTAGTTTGAATAAGAATTCGTTGACTTGAAAATGGTAAACTAATCATTCGCGTGTTGGACTGAATTGCAAGATAACAAACTTCCTAATCCAAACATATTTTACTTGGTAATTTTGCCGAATTGAAGCGAACTGCGACCGCAAGAGACAATTATACAAGAACAATACGACAATCAGAGTCACCAAACAAGCCTAATAAATTTGACATTAGAAGAGAACAAAAGCATAAGCTAATATGATAAAATCAATACATTATCTTTACAGTTGGCGGGCGGTCAAACAATCTGTTTTTTTAGGAATAATTTAACTAAGATAAAAATGAAAGAAATCAATATCTTTTGACTCCAACACATACATTGCAGGCCAAGAGGTTCAATAGTAGTACTTGGATGAATCTTACTTGCTTGGCCTTCAGCCCAGCGTCAATTATTCCATTTGTGACAAATATTGTATTCTGACTTCGGGAAAAACATCCCGAAGTCATATGATCATATCGCGCGATTGATTGATTTCGCAAGGATGCATATGCATAACGCTAGCTCTTACTAACGAGACAAATCCCCCCTTCCCATCCTTTTCCTGACCCTGTTTCTGTCTCTATCTCTCTCTGTCTCCGTCTCCGAACTAAGTTGATTGAAAAAAATTAAAAATTGGGAAACATGGTTCGCTTTCGCATGTCCAAAATGTAATCTAATGCTCATGGTTGTGCAACAAAAATTTAATATTTAATTATCTTAATCATGGACAATTCAATAATGTAACTATATAGAAAATCAGAGGAAAGGTGATGGAGATGCCTTGAGATAAACTATCTACCACAAAAGTTGTTTAGATGTTGTGTCTTTTGTAACATCTACACGAACAAGATCTTCAACAACCTTCTAAATTGCTTAATTTTTGCCTTTTGTGTGCAACCGTTCCATGATCAATAGAATGAGGAACAAAATATAAACCAAAATTAAGGTTTAAAAGCAAAAGGCTTGGACATCTATGGCCAAATAATCCTTAAGTCTTTATAAGAACAAGAGACTAATCCTTTATAAAAAGTTACTACTTGTCTTGCGAGATTCATATTAATTGCACATATTATTCCATTTTTAAATTAATCTCACAAACTAACCCATAAGTATCACATGTTTATAATAATAATGAATCAGTTTTGAAAATCTCATTTTTTTTTTTGCATTATTTATGCGTGTGACCAATTTGATTCTCATCAATGTTAAAATAAATATAAATTATAGACTTTATTTCATCTGGTCTTACCTGTTGTTAAAGGAGTTTTGCTATGTTAATGATGAAAACTGAGTGGGCACTGTTGAATTGTTAGCAATAATGCATGGACTTCATTTAAAATGCCCTCTCTCTGTGCGTGTGCGTGTGCGTGTGCTTGTGCGAGTTTGTATTAAATAAACAGTTATATATATATATATATATATATATATATATATATTTTTTTTTTTTGTCAAGGTTCAACATACTATTCTACTCCTAATCTAATCTATTCTACGGGAGGGTCCAACTGGACCTGAGGGGCCAACGGGAACTAAACCACCGTTGGACATTTGAAGGAATTGCAGTGGAATATTTCCCCTCTTAAATGTTAAAATTTAGGTTAAGGATGATTCACAAGGTAACCAAACTAGGACAAGGCTCGTTTTCGAGAATTGCAAACAAAGATAGGAACATGGATGCTCTATGTAACCACATTTTGTCCAAATACGATACAGTATCAAACAATTAGACAGATGCAAAATATGAAATAAGTTGCATTTAGTCATAAAAAGTGCATATAAAAAGAAAATTAAAAGCACATTTCTATCTGTAAAAAACATCTTCAGTTCATTATTATGAACATATAGAAATCTGTTTTTAGCAACATATAATCTAATATGCTCCTTTCCCTACTACACCAACTGATATCGTTCCTCTTCCTCATAACTCACTCAAACAATAAGCACTTGCCCATCTCTATTCTTGCAAACAAATAAAAGCATCGTGGACTAAGCTCACATTCACTATTGTACCTCAACTGGCCATTACCCTCTATCATATTTATCAGTCACGAAACAGCAGCCTCATCCAGTAGCACAACAGCAATCACCTCCCAGCACTTTCTAAACCACTGGTTTCTTCTAAAGCCTGCAGCATTACACATCACCGTAGCATCAGAAGCACTGCGCTCTCCTTCAACACAATTTACAATCACCAAACTTGTTCGGTAACTTTCATTTTTCCTCTACTTTTGTTTTATTTTTTTCATAGACATTGAAGTACTGCATATAGTGAATACGAGCAGTCCTCTTTTGCCCTTCTTGTATTGTTTTTTGTTGTTAATCGTATTAGGGGCAGTTTTAATGCATTTGTCTATTTTTTATGTTAGATGTCCACCTTACAGATCTTGGATTCAAGAATTATGTTCTTTTCCTTTTTTTTTTTTTGAAATTTTTCGGCACAAGGCCTACTGGGTATTATGTTCTTTTCCTTAACAACAGAAAGCCCCAGGCTCTTTTATAGTTTTTGACTTGTTATCTTCTCTACGTGTTTCTGTCACGCCCCGTGCCCGAGGCGTGGCACCTGCCATGCCCTAGACTAAGATAGGACACAAGGCTAAATCAAAACAATTATTATCTAAACATAACATAAGGCTCCAAAATATCAAGATGCCCAAAAGAATCCATTTCATTCATCTTCCAAAAGATATACAACATTCATTACAATTCTCTTCTCCAAATAACAAAAATAGTTGGGAAGGTATGTATAACCTAATCCATACAAAAATATGGCTATACATCAATGCTATAAAAAATAACCTCATTCATGTCTACCCTAACTAAGACTATGAGGCCCAAAAATCTGTCCAATCCCCTTCAACAAATTCATCACCTGCCGGGTTAAACAAAAAGAGTGAGTGATATAATCACCCAGTAAGTAGTAGAGGTTCTCTTTGGGGCTTAAGTTTGTTATTCATACATAAGTACATTTCGAAATCAAAATCAAAGTCATTAATATCATAACATGTGGTCAGGTCAAAACCATACACATTCAAAGATTGCATAAAGCAATTCAAAGAAAAGAGAGCTCAAGTAGTTAGTGGACACATGACCCTGGAATTCCAATTGTTAACTATAACCCGGTTAACGCGGTTCAAAACCAACTACCACCCGGTTGGTACGGTTCAAAACTAACTATAACCCGGTTAGTACGGTTGAAATGACTTGCTACCATTACCCATTTAAGGAATTAGTCCTGTCATATAACCATTTCACATACAAGAGCTCAATCATATGTTCATTCAAAGGATTCATTAGACCACACACCTTGTGTCATAGAAAATCAAAGTAACCAAACATAAGCCCATTTATATAAAAACAATAATTTCCAAGTCATTTATCATCATCAAAAAGCATTTACAAAGCAAAGAGAATCAATAGCTACTTACCTCACTCCAAGACTAATTTAGGTTAGTCCGAGTAGGGATAAAGTCCTTCGTCGCCTATAACACACAATAAACACCCAAATTATACTCTAATTCTACTAAAGAGACATAACCAAACTCAAATTCTACTCAAAAGACAAAAGAACAACCTCCCGAGAAAACAAAACGATCCGCGCTCGCGGGTCGAGGAGCCTCCACCCGCGGCTCACAACAGAAAGTGAGCCGCGGGTGAACAGTGCTGAGCCGTGGCCACGGCTCAGCCCGCGGCTCACACCCGCGGCTTGATCCGTGGCACGGATCGTGCCGCGGATCAGCCCAGAGAGTTGGCTCCAACATTTGCGGTTCCATCCGCGGCGCGGATGGGGCCGCGGATGGCACCAGAAACGAGCCAACACGACCTACAACTGCTCAAAATCACCTCCCACACTATTCCTCATCTTCTCACTCGATCCAAACAACAAAACAACCTCAAAATAGCACAATAAGGTAGGAAAACACTATCTTAACATCATAAGCAACATATTCATGGATCATTCTCAAAATCACACAAGATCTACCAAAATCTCATACCCAATTCTTCAAATCTCTACCTCACCCACTTCACACATCCATCATAACTCACAAGCACTACTACTACAATTCATCTATTCCAAGAACAACATAGTCTAAGAGCATCCAACAAGGCCATAATTTCTAATTCCCAAGCAAAATAAGCAAGGGTGAAAGAACTAAAAAGAAAGAAGTAGGAAAAGAGTTACCTTGAGAGGGGAAGTTGGGGAAAAAGCTTCAAAATGGCTTCTACTAGTTCCCTTTTGAGATGAAGTCCTTTCAATTCCTCCTTCAATGGATTGAGAAAGTGGGAAGAAATTTAGAGAAATTCTTTCAAAAGGGAAGAGGAAGAATGAAGGAAAATGAAGAAGAGGTTTTAGTCTTTATGGCAAAAATGAAGTTTCAAAAATTACAACCAAGGCCATTACTTCCTACAAAACATACAATGGCCCAAGAAGGTTTAATTTCATAAAGGTCCATAAGGGCCTTAATATCACAGTTTTCCTTTTATCGACTCTGTTTCCTTATAAATTTTATCACTTCACTTTTCATATCAAACTTTTTCATTCACTTGGGATTGCAGACTTTGCATGGATTGTATGTTATTGCTAAGAAGTCCTTGGATCCTTCATTCATGTTCACAGCTTGAGTTTCATAACTTGGTTTTTCTTTTTATGTTTTAGATACCAAGATCAACAAACGAATCTCAACAACAAAAAGTTTGCCTCAAAATGTAAATAATGATGATTTTGATGGATTGACAATGGGGAGGTTAGTTAAATTAAGAATGTTACAATATATTGATCATTAGTTTTTTTGAACTATTTATGAAAATATCTCTTTTTGCCTGTTAATAATTTTTATCTGTATCTAGTCTGTAATTCTTTTTTGTCTTTATTCATAAATCTAGGTTGTTGAGTAGTGATTTGATATTTGTTATACATATATATATATATATATGTATGTATGTATGTATGTATGTATGTATCTTATGAATACTTGTCCTTGACCTATATTAAATATATATTCATTCTTGACTTTTATTAAATTAAGATATTTGTAGTTTTTGTGAAACCATTGTTTTTACTTTTTAATTGTATTTTCTTACAATTTTAATTTACATAGATTTTGAAATTATACAAATATGTCTTTCATATTATCTTTTACTGTATGCTAATGCAAATTTATATTTTTTTGTTATTTTCAGGATATAAATAATGAAGATTTTGAATGAAAGCAGAAGAATTTTGTTGTTGGTGCTGGATTGTTCTATCTTGTCGTGAAAGACAATATTAGGGATGATATTCAAAAGTTCAATATCTTATGCTTTTAATAATGTAAAACTCTTACAAAGATACAGTTCTGTTGCATCATGCTTTTCATTATTGAGATGTTATTAATATTTGTTTACGATGATGCCACTCAACTATGAAGATAGTTGGATGACTTATGGCAATAAATGATTTTATAATTATTGAGGTTTTGAAAATGTCTATTGGAATGACATAAAATTTGATATGTTAATTATTGACACACATAACATTTGTCTATAATTATCAATAGATGATATAACAGTTATTTTGTTTGTACAATTGAGAACTTTTAATATACAGGAAATTTTGGTCATGTTTTCAATAGATATCAATGTGAATTTATACATTAATATAAAAGTTATTCTTATATAATATTAAAATTGTCAAAGTTATTTGTCACATCACTTATACAGTGATAATATCGTAGCAAAAAGCTTTTACTACTTATTTGAAAATTTTAATTGCAATGGATCCATAACCATGACTATAATTTCTTTTCAACCTGCCTTGAGCATGACAAATTTGTGTTGAAAAATCTGAATATATATGACACACTGTTTTCGTTACACTGTGGCCTACATTGCCCACACTTCCAAAACCGTGATTATTTTGTGTCAAATACATATTGTCACGGTTTTTGAGCCTATTTGTCACTGTTCTGGATGCGTTACAAAAAAATGATTTATTCATAAAAGTGGAATTAAAGGTTAGAAGTGAAAACTTCAAACAAATTTGAATTTTTTTAAAAAATAAATTTGAAAGTAACCCATTTGGATACTTGATTTACCGGAACCGATTTTTTGAGTAACTGATCATCTAGTTACCTTAGAAAGATGAATCGGTCTATTGTTCGAATTTCTGCTGAATTGGTACAACTAGTTCGGGTCGAGTTTTTAGCTCATAGACTGGATACTTGGTCCCTGAACAACTCTACTAGCGCCCACGTGTTTTTGTATTACGAGTGTAATGCTTAATTGTACAATATCTGTTCCGATCATGTGAAAACTTATTCAACAAAAATAAACATTCTTGTCACTTCTATATTAGGGAGCATATGGGATCAGTTTGCATGTAAAAAAAATGGACCTTCCACTGAACAAGTTCTCTTATATTTTGAAAATCTAAATAATATGGTAGTTGCTATATTACTTCAAGGAAAATTTTGAAACAAGCAACATAGGTGGCGATTTGCTATGCTAGAAATTGAAGTTTCTTAAGATGCAGCTTGGTGAATTGGTGTTGCATATGAAGCTTGTTTGAAATAGGTGGACTAAGTTTATTCTATGTGATCTACAATTCATGAACGAAGTCTACACAACTTGTGTCCAAATGTTCAAATTCAATTATAAAGCTTAATTAGCTTAAAATTCAATGATGGCCATTAAAAATTATGAAGCCAAATGAGCTCAATATTTCAGTACAAAGCTGCAAATATGTTAGACGGGCAAGTAGTTAAAATTTTCAAACTTTGGAGTAGTAGTGAAAATTTTCGAACTTCAAGCTTCGTCTTTGAAGATTTCTTAAAAAAAAAAATTCTCAATTTTTATGACTATTCCTGGTATTCATTCTCTATATGTATCTCTGCAGGGGCGGAGGGAAGGGTGCCTTTTCCAACTTGTAAAAAAATAAAAAATTGTGAGTAAAAATCTTTGTATTACTATATTTTGCCCCCTGCGCTACCCCCTCTCCCCCTCCTCCTCCTCCCTCCCCAAAAAAAAAAAAAAAACTATGCCCCCAAGTCATTATGTTCATAAGTTATTTAAATTTGGACCTAACATTTCTTAATTATTTGTTATTCTAGACTCGCCCTACAAGAAAAAATTCTTAGCTTTGTCACTGTATCTCTGTACCTTTTGTTATTTACATAGTTAGCCTTTATACTTTTACTAGGGTTATATAAGGAATATTTCTGTTGTAGGATATTTCAGTAAGATTTTCACAGTCTGTATAAAACTCCAAGTCTGAATTAAAAAATAATTTTGCTTACATTGAATACAAGCTTCATAGAGTGATTTTGTATATAAAAACTCTCCCCTCGTACACTTGTGGTTCTTTGTAAGGTTGAAAAGCAAAGAGTGTACTTCATTGTATGAGTGAGCATTTAATTGTTGTTTAGAGAGAGTTAACTTGTGTGAAGTTGTAAAACTCTTTAACTCAACTAAAATCAGCTTAGTGTGAGCAAAGAATGAGCATTCCTTTGTACAAGTTTGTTTTTTTCCCATCGAAATATAAAAAAGCTACTAGTGGATTATTCCCATCAAACTTGAAGAAGCTTGGAAATGGACATAGTTACCAAAGAGAGTATAGAAACACTATAATTCGGTTTGCCTTTTCTTTACTTTATTGCTCTTTTTATTGCTTATTTGTGGAAAACAATTGTCTTGTCTTTATCTTTCATCAATTTCTTAAGTGTGCGATTATTTTGGTAGTAAAAATTGGGCAAAAATTGTGCTTGCTTGCTTTAACTTGTGATCAACCTAATTCACCCTTCCCTCTTAGGTTGCCTTGGGACTTAACAAGTGAAGATCAAGAGAATTAGATCTATGATGAAATTAAAAATTTTTCCTAGCGGAGATATTCGAGGTTATTCATGATAAGCTTCATTCAGTAATGCATAAAAAGGCACTTGAAATTTTTTGGGCCAACTCTTTCCTTCGGTATGATTATCGCATCAGAAAATTGATTTTATCAAATCAAAGAGAATTAGCTTGAAGAGCCAATCAATTCATTAACAGTAGCAGATTAGCGATCAGTGCCATCAATCTAGTTCCTGATGAAATTCTTAAACAAAAGAAATTATTTGCCAAATGATTAAAAATTTCTTAGTTAAAATGCCTTGAAAATAAGAGGACGTCTTTATTCTATGGATATCTACAAAACAGCAAGTTGATGTTTGTCTTAAAATTTCATACAGGGTATCAAATCCGGACTCTAAGCCTCAATTATCATTAATCTTTATATAATTTAGATGGAAAAAAATGCATTGTGAAGATAAAATAGATGATCAATATACATTGTTAGGTTCATGGTAATTCAGTTTGTTCGATATTAGTTTGAAAAAGAAAGAAAGTGTACATAATATAAGGGCCCAAGACCTACTGGCTTAAACTTTTAGGTCAAAATTAAATTTCAACTTATATATATGGACCTCTTTTGTGGACTTTCTCTTGTTTTCTTCCCTAGT
Source organism: Mitragyna speciosa (assembly GCA_024721245.1). NCBI lineage: Eukaryota > Viridiplantae > Streptophyta > Magnoliopsida > Gentianales > Rubiaceae > Mitragyna > Mitragyna speciosa. Next base: position 11,133,923 of record CM045573.1, read on the forward strand.
AAATTGGTATCAAAGCCTATGATTAGTGTCTTAGACTACTCATTGACAAGTGGTTTTTTCTAGCCCCATGTTTGGTACGCTGGAATGGAGTGGAATGGAAAGACTTTTCCAACTTATACATTCCATTTTCATGTTTGGTATGGATATTTTAAGTTGGAAAGGCCTTTCCCACTAAAATGCCCATTCTAACTTTTTTCTGAAATCCTATTCCTCAACAAAATCTAGGTAAAGGCCATTCCAACTTAAATATTGGAAAGGCATAAAAAATAGAAGTCCATTTTATCTCCACACGTTTTTTCTATTGATTCTTTTTAACCCAATATGCACTCACTAATTTTTTAGTTTTAAAATTCAAAAAATATTAGACTTTTTTATAGTTTTAATTAATAATTTTTTATGACTTTTAAATCACACATGTAAAAACTAACCTTCCTATTTTCGTTATTAATTTTTTCACATTCTTAATTATAATGCTACTAATTATTAAAATTTTAAATTAATTAAAGAGTATAATTAATTTAATTTTAACAAGGAATATCAAGAATTTTAAAATTAAAAATATTAAAGTTTTTATGTAGGCTTAGAATCACAAACAAACAAAATAAAAATATTATATATTCTATTACAAAGAATTAATGGCAATTAAGTCAAATTAATATATATTTTATTTCATTATAATTTTATTCCAAACACCTAAATATGATTATATAAAACATTAGAAAAGGAGTGGCATTCTATTCTGACTTAGGTTACCAAACAATGGATTAAAAAAAATTTTCAATCCATTAAGGATGGAAAGGCATTTAGGGTGAAAAAAGCTTTACATTATGTCCTGTTCCTATGTACCAAATGTAGGGAAAGTGATAGACCGGTAAATTGTTCTCTTCTTTGGGTATTAGACTAGGAAGCCTAAAGTTAAGTTAGAGGTCTATTTATATTAGATTAGTGGTCCGGTTTCTTTTGAAATAAAGAAGAGATTAGGGTTTGTGTTTGAAATGATGAAGAGTGGGCTTGTGTTGAGCAACAATGTGTGTTTGACAGGGAGTTTGGTTTCAATGTAAGGATATACCAATAAAGAGGGAGAATTGCAGGGTTTACGGGTAGGTTAGTTTCTCCCATATTGGTTTGACCAACAAAAAAAGTATAAATGAAGAAAGAAAGTGTACTTAATATATAAGCAAGTGTCCATGACCCACCGAGTTAACCTTTTAGATCCAGGTTAAATTCCAACTTATATATTGGGTGTCTTTGGTAGACTTTCTTGAGCTTCACTCCCCAACACACGCTATAATTATTGGTAGATCTAATTTTTTATGCAAACAAAAAAAAAATCTAGATTATTTCAATAAGTTCATATCACAGGCAGTAGACATCAGTGTTCAAAAAAGATTCTAAAAGAGTATTAATGTCATGGTTACCTGATGTGGATTAGCCTAACCAGGACGAGAGCATCAAAAATATTTTAAATGACATTATCCATTTAAGAGGACCTGATATACCCTTATTCATCTATAATGATTTTGAATTCTTCACAAAATATGTTGAGTATGGATGTCAATCAGATGAAGATGCAGAAGCATCTGAAAGTTTCTGGGATGAATTTGATTCCCCCACTCATCATAATATCATGAACATTTGGGACGGCTAACAAAAGATAAACCACGCACAATGGACCAAGAAAGGACTACACAGTAAAAGTAGGACCCTCAGGCATCTTTGCAAAGATAAATGAAATCTCTGCAAAAAATAAAAGAAATTTTATTTGACCAACATGAGAAGCTCTCAAAATCTTATCACCTTATTTGTAATTGAAATGTTTTCAAATATTGAATCCTTTCGTGCTAATAAATAAAGTATTTTTAACATGGAAGGAAGACTTGAAAGAGTTCACCATACATGTCCTTCAATCATTAATGTCCTTCTTTAATATCATTTATAGAATAATAAACCCTATTGTCCCAATGAAACTCGTTTGTATGTTCTCTCAATAAAAGAGTTCTCAGTGCATATTTATCTAAACAATCTTACTTTTGTGTTCTAGCATCAAAAGGCTAGTTGCTTCTCGACAAGGGCCGGTACGTGCATTTGGAAGAAGTCTGTAAACGTGAAAGTCTGTTTGTAACTCCTTGTTCAAGTTGTCTGTTATATGTCAGTATAATTTTTTTTTGATCAGTTTAATGCAAGTTTATATGTTAAATTATGTATTGTATTCATGTTAACTTTCCTTGTTGAGTTTATGTTTTAAGTGCATATTACATTTAAAAGAAGTATTTGGATATTGCTATATTGTTATAATTGATGTTCATGCAGCTGTGGTACTAGAAGATATTAAAGCTCTACAATCTATGTTTGATACTTGCTCTTTTCTTTTTGTGTGTAAAGATCAAATAGATATTACTACTAGATTAGCAAAATTTGCTATTGATCTGCTATTAGATGTTGAATAGAAAGAATGCTTTCCAGCATGGTTTCTTAGAAATTCATGATCTGTAAAGGGTAGTTGCCCTAAATTGTAAATACTTTTGTAACTTTTTCACTCAATGCAAATACAAGTTGACCTCTTGGAAAAAAAAAAGTGTTTGGAATATACCAATCTGAAAAACAGTCTAAAAATAATACAAAAAGAAAAGAAGATTGAAAAAAAATCACAATTATAGCAATTGAGCTAGGATGAGGTTTAATTGAATTCACTTTTTATTGGCAGACTTCATAACGGGTTTACATTAGAAAAATATTAATCTTCTATCACTATCTTGGTCTTCATCATCGTTTTCGTCTCCGTCTTTAACTTTTTGTTTAACATAAATTCATTATTAAAGTACATTGTCTTGTTCAACTCTTGTAAGCTTTATTAAACAGCCATTCAATAAAAACTTATGTTTGTAATTTTTAGGCTTGATTGACGTGATTTTTCTCCCACTATGTGACATTGTTAATTTTTGGAGAAAAATTTTATTTTCAATATAATGTATGGTAGAATAAGTGAAATCCCAATTTTACCCTTTGTCAAATAAATCATAATTTTTTTTTTGGGAAATTGGTCAGACAACAATCTATTAAGATCTCAATGTCTCCTAGTAAAATCATGATATCTAGTTGTTTTAACTATTTAATTCAAAATCCTATGCCCCCTATTAAATCAAAGTCCTTGCTAGTCTAAATCAATTATCTCACCCTATTTCTTTGGAAAATTCCTCACACAACTTATTGTAATCATGGCGGCTCATTGTTAGTTGTGATTGTCGCTTGCGCTACTTCCTGCGTAGTGAGTTTCCATCAATTTCTTTCATCTTCTAGTTAGTTGTGTTCAGTGTCTTCATTACGAACTTAGAACTTCGAAAATTTCTAATTTCAATGTCTGGAAGCTGCTGATTTTAAGATGGGAGGGAATCTACGAAATAGTTTTCGTCCCTTTTTTACCCCTAGGTTTACTGCATATCATAACTCTCATGGCATACCACCCAAAAAAAAAAAAAAAAACTCATGGTTTATGTCGTGAGATTCACAAACACGTTTCACATTATTATCATCACTGATATCTCACGGAATTTATCATATTTTTATTGATCGAGTGTTTTCGAGTTCGGGTACTCAGATGTTATGCAATACAACTTAGATCGAGAGACCATAAGGAAAATGAACTCGATGTCCTCTCTTATAACATGTTATAAGAGAAGCTAAAAGGGCAATTAATTGCACAAGATAAATTTCATAAATTCAATAATGTTGTAATAACTAATGAGTTTACTGAAACTAGTCTATTATAGGAGTATATCTAGGAAAAATAAATTTAACAATATAAGGAAACAACTTGTTAAATTAGAAAATAGACTAAAATTATTAAACAGCAAAATAGTAGATGGCGATTAACCTAAACTTTTTATATGTGATAACATAAAAAGTTGGGTGGGTTCTTTCAGGAAATAAATCTTACAAACTGCAAAATTATAGATTCGACTTGTCACGCTAACACCTAAACTGAATGTTTACGTTCAAGCTATTAGGATTGTAACCTTTAATAAAGAAAATGTTCTTTTCTCGTTCAGCAAAAATTTATAACATTTTATCATCTCCTCATTGTATCGAGTATTGACAATTAGGATGACCAAGTTAGGTACTGAAACTCTAGATAAGAATGGAGTTCTGCACTAGTCCACAACTCCATTTGCATGCAGAATAGCTTAAAAAATATTCAAATCACGATTCATGAGGTAAATAGTTTAAAGTTCTTTAAGCAGTCAATTATTTCATGCATATGTCATTTGAGGCGACGTTTAAGGCATTGAAATAACCCACGATTTGGTAGTCCTAATCAATTACATCAAAAGATTTAATAATTTCTGAATGGCATATGGGAGTTTTGGACGTCGCAGCCAATTTCTATGCTGACTTTAAGATCATGACATCTGATGTTCATAAAATTGTTTTGGTAAATCTTCAGACAGATAATTTTGTTCAGCCCAGACTCCACGCTCTCATTTTAATTCGCAGGATTTTCACTGTGTTAATGTGTCCAGCCTACTAAATCTAAAAATCGAGTTGAAAAACGAATTTTATGAGTTATGCGTGAATCCCGAATACACCATTTAATCATTTTAATCTAGAAGAAAGGCTACAGAAATTTTTTGCTTTTCAATCATGTGGGTTAACATGCATCTGCCATTTGTTTCTTCTCCTCCCAAGAAATTTGGAAATAAACAACGCGAGGATTGCTAAAGAAGGCATTAATTTATATTTAGGCCGGTGATGGCTTCAACCAACCAAATAAATTGAATATTAGATCACGAATAACGAGGTGAACAAACTGTCATGGGCTTGGTCAAACTCGGAGTTAATCGAAACAATCGGCAGTACAGAGTACAGACAAAAGAAGTTTCCCTATAAAAAATACCATATTGCGTTGAAGGAAAGCGCAAAACAGTATAGCAAAAGTTGACAACTAAAATGAAGCCAAGTTTTTCACAGGTTTTTGAGCAGCAAATCAGCTCATTTTTGTTGCATCCCTTCTTCTTCACTTTTATTCCACTGTTACTCATTATATTCCTTCTAAAATGGCAATTTGCTACGAAAATCAACAGTAAAAACCTTCCTCCATCTCCAAGAAAACTCCCAATTCTTGGACACATGCATCTTCTTGGTATATATCCTCACAGGTCACTTCAAAAATTGGCTAAAAAACATGGGCCAATGATGATGCTTCAACTTGGTAGTGTTAAAACTCTTGTAGTATCCTCGGCTGAAGCAGCACACGAAATTATGAAAACCCATGATTTAAATTTCTTGAATAGGCCTGAGTCCAAGGTTAATCGTAAACTTCTGTACGATTTCAAGGATCTCTCAGTTGCGCCTTATGGTGAGTACTGGAGGCAGATGAAAAGCATTTGTGTGCTTCATCTTCTAAGTAACAAAAGGGTTCAATCCATTCGTTATATAAGAGAGGAGGAGACAAGTTTCCTGATCACAAAAATCCGTGAAGGATCGCTTGCTTCACCGTCATCAGGGGCTGTAAACCTGAGCGAAATGTTCGTGACCTTGACAAATGATGTGGTGAGTAGAGCTGCTTTTGGGCGGAAGTACAGTGAGGGAGAAAGTGGGAGGAAGTTTAGGAAACTAATGAGTGAATTTGTGAGTGTTTTAGGTGGATTTGATTTTGGAACAGTTTTGCCTTGTCTTGGATGGATTGATAGGCTTAATGGTTTAACGGCCAGGGTAGAGAGAATTGCCAAGGAAATGGATAAATTTCTCGAGGGAGTTCTTGAGGAGCATTTAGACAGTGATAGGAAGAATAACGAGAGCAGGGTGGTGATGACTCGCAAAATTCATGGTGAAAATGGAGAAGATTTTGCTGATGTTTTGCTTGGGATCTATAAGAATAAAGCCGCTGGCATTTCCATTGACAGGGACAGCATAAAAGGTCTTCTTCTGGTACGTCTCTATCACATTTCCTAAATAAAACGTCATTCTTGATTCATGTTAGTGTGTAGCGCTATGTGCATAAGATATAAGATAGATATCTTTTGCGAACCTTCTGGTGTGTGTGTGTGTCTCACATACACATACTGGCACACACACAAGCCCTTCAAAATTTTATGCATAAAGTATCCTGTCTATTTTTTTATTAGAAAAAAATAATTTTTTAAATATAAAATAACATCTTATGTTCAAGGGTATTTTAGATGAAATATAAACCTAGGGTATTTTTCAATTTTTGGGAGGGAAGTATATGCATCAAAAAAGTGGACTGTAAGGACCATTTTTCAATTGCTGGGTTTTGGTCTTTAGTTTTCGGGTTGCAAGTGAGAATTTTATCATCTAACCCAACAAATATACTTACCCGAACAAGCCCAAGTAAGCTATCATTCTACTGAGTTATTCGGGTTTTCGACTTAAACGGGTTAGCTTTATTTGAGGGCAAAATATAATAAAAGATCTAAATATTTGGCTCAATAATTTAAATTTTAAACACTTTATTTTGTAGGTTGAATTTGCAATAAAAAACCCCATAAAAAAGTGAACTTTACATAAAAATATTGAACAAAAAGATACGGTTTCTTCATGATGATGGATTTAGCTAAATAAATTAGCTGGATGGATTAGTATGGAAAAATAGTTAATTGTCATTACTCTATCTTTGGAATTCTAAAATAAAATACAATTCAACGTAATTACTCTCGAATAACCCAATTCAATTAACCGAAAATCCAATAAACCACCCTATTTATATTCAATCGCATTCATGTTAGGTAATCAACTGTCATCACAACTTCTCAATTGACCTTGAAAAACTATTCTCCTGGAACGAATAGGAGGTCGAGCTATTAGATCTCTACGACTCCATCTTAGAAGTCGGGGTTTGAATCTCAATAAGCACCATTCCTCTTCCTCCAATTGCAGTTACAGTAGTATAGGTTTGATAAAAAAAAGTAAAAAAAGAAAAACTATTCTCCTCGTCAATGTAGAATTTCTCATTTTCTTTGATAATATATGCGCATAAGTAACAGCCAAAGTGACATCATAACATCCTGTAAATCATTTTCCAAATGGAAATTAGGACTAATCAAGCAAGCTTATCATTTCTTGACAGGACATATTCGCTGGTGGAACTGATACAACTTACACTGTACTTGAGTGGGCGATGACTGAGCTTCTGAGGCACCCAAAGGCCTTGAAAGAGTTACAAGACGAAGTCAGGGGACTAGTTGGTGGTGGACGTGAGATCACTGAGCAAGACTTGGAAAAGATGAAATATTTGAAAGCAGTAATTAAAGAAACACTACGTTTACACCCTCCAATACCCTTATTAGTACCGCGCAAGGCGATCAACGATGCTAAAATAATGGATTACGACATTTCAGCCGGAACAATGGTCATCACCAATGCATTTGCAATTGGAAGAGACCCTTCACTGTGGGAAGAACCAGATGAATTTAGGCCTGAGAGATTCTTGAATTCTTGCATTGATTTCAGAGGCCATGACTTCCAATTGATTCCATTTGGATCTGGAAGAAGGGGCTGTCCCGGGATCTCTTTTGCCATGGCTACCAATGAGCATGTTTTAGCAAATCTTGTGCTGAAGTTTGATTGGGATTTGCCTGATGGAGCTAAGGGCACAGATTTGGACATGACTGAATGCACTGGTTTGACAATTCATAGAAAATTTCCTATTTTTGCTGTTGCAACTCCAGTTTAGTGATACAAAAAAAAAATTTTTTAAAAATTTCATATTTTCGTAATGATTTTCCATCTTTGCAGTTTCTGTAATGGTAATAACATTATTTAATGGATCAATACATGTTTTAATTTTTTTTTTTTTTGCTATACACGTATAATTCAATTCCCCTTTTTAAAATTTTTGCCTCTTCGTCCCATTTTACATTTAATCAATTAATCTTGACCGTGGTTAAGTACTGATGAGGTAGATGAATCCATGTTTTCAAACTCATATCGAATACCGACTCGACTAAGCTCAGGGATCAATGAGCTCGAATAGAGGTTAATTAGGATTCAATCTCGACAATGTCATAAATACATCACATATATATATATATTAATTTTTTTTCGTTTTTCCCCAATTTTGATTGTTAATAAGAGTAAAAAAAGTCAACGAGTCCCAAAAAATTAAAAAACCAGTCCGTCCAACCCAGCATTGACCCATTTTTTAAAATTTTGATTTTTTATCTTGACTCAAACCGAATGCTGAGCTTGCTCCCAGTTTGACTGGCTCGTTCCATCCAAATTTGAAAGCATAGGGACGATTGACTTGCTCCGCGTGTGACTGTTAATTTATTTCATATTTTATCGTGTCATTTGTTGGCATTCGTGAGATCTGTGGAAAATGACTAAAGCGACATTAAGGCAAAGTTTTACTTGATGATACTTTATTTATATACTTTCACATCAGTAATGGATACTTTGCCTACGCGTTAAAAAAGCAAATAATAAACACAGTTTATATTTGAAAATTCCCGGTTGGGTGGTTTTGTTCAAATAACGCTATGATCTGATTTATAAACTATTGTTTTTGGTACTAACTTAAACATTGCATTTGTTATTTCCTTGTTATCTACGAACAATTTGATGGCGTGGCGTCAATAATAAGTAATAAAATATCATAGATACAAATGTGGGAAACTAGATTGAGAACTATCTAAAAATAATGACTTATAGTATAAGTGGAAAGTGAAACATGAAGTTAACATCAAATGTATCTTGAAGTTCAATTTTTTTTATATATGATTATAAACAATGGATGAGGGCCTCACAATTTTCATTTGTCACAATTTGATGGCTATGATTTATTGTGACAAAATCAATGGTTGAGATCTTGTCATTTGAACCAAATTTGGAGTGAGAAAACACAAAAAATGAAGTAGTTTTAGAGAGAAAATTGGTTACATTAAAATACTGAAAATTTACATCAAAATGTTGAGAACTTTCATCGCCTCCAACTTGTGGAAAATGGCCAAAGGCCAAATCGTGAGGTCCCATATCCATAAATGTGTAATCGAGTCGATCGGGGAAAAAGTCCTAAAGAGCTCTCTTGGCTGCTAGGGGATAGTACTCCCACACCAGCGAGCATCCCCACAACAACACACAAATCACTAACAGCAACAAAACACAAACACCAGAACCAAAAAAAAAAATTACGAAAAACCAAACCCCAAACCGGAAAAAAAAAAACACATAATAGTAGTTAACTAGGACTAGGTAAGTATTGTTTTCATTTGAATAAATATATAAATTGACCATGTTCTCAAGTTCACTAATTTTGTAAATATATAGGTTGACAATTACATAAACATAAAACATTAAAACATAATTCATTTCGTCCAGATGCATCATAGAATAATGGATTAACTTAATCGGATTAGGTTTAGCTCGGATTAGACCTTGACAGTATTTTGTCCTTATACTTTGACAAAGTCACATTAACAAAATCAGCTCACCTGTATATTAACACAAAAAATAAAAATAAAAATTGCTTAAACTAGGAACATGGCCATGTGGCTGACGTATGTAACCCACGTGCTTTACCAATTGAATATCTATTGGCACTTTCATGATATAATACGATATGATAAATTAAATACTTAAGCCCATTCGCATGCTTTAGTTAGAAAGGTGGTTTTAAAGGAGCAAGAAAACCTTGACCCACAAAAAAAAAAAAAAAAAAGGCAAAAAAACCCAAACACCATAACACGGAAATTTCCATTGCTCAACATCAATTGTGAGGAATATTAGGCATAATTCCCAATATTAGTCCCACCTTCGCTATGATAGAGTGGCGCATCATTGCCTATTTGTTTGGTTATGGAGCGTCACAAGTTCTATTTGGGACAAATTAACGCCTTGTTTAAGGAGCCAAAAATTGAAAAACGAGATTGAGACAGCAATGTTAAATTTGGAATGAAAAAACGACGTCATTTTGGAACGAAAAGTAATCACACCACGCTTCAGCAGAGTTACACCATAATTCAACAGAGTTACACATTTTAACTGACTTGTTAAGTACACTCTAAATTGTCCGAAATGACAAGGGTCCAACTTGCAAGGCCCAAATTCCTATTTTTCTATATCTATATTCCTTGTAAAGATGTAGTTAGTCTTTTGTGTATTTTTGTGGTCTTAATTTTTTTATTCCTATAATTAGGGTGAGCACGGGTTGAATACCCACCCTCAAAAGAGATTTAGCTGATTTGACCTGACCTTGTCGAGGCAGCAATTCTACAATTCTAACAGCCGAGTCAGTAATTCTACAATTCTATTCCACTCTTAATGCCTTCAGGTGCCTAAGGCAGGTACCTGATAATATAGGGATAGGTCACAGTGAGTGCATTGTGTAAATTCTAGTTTTAATGATAACAAACTAATTTTTCTATGTGTTTAGCCATTTTTTTGCAGTTTTAAATAAGAACCAAAGATATAAAAAAATCATCAAAAACGGCCAATTCAAGATTGGAAAATTGAGTAAGGGTCGACCACCCTTTCAGTCATGCTAACGTACTTGATCAGCCATCCTAACGCTCTTTCAACCGTCTTAAAGCAGTTGACAGAAAAGGCTCCAAAAAGGTTCAGCCACACATTCGGCCATTCTAATGCGTTCAACCACCCTTTTGGCCACCCATTCAACGGTCCTAATGCCCTTAAGAGCTAGTTTTCTAGCAATCTTCAATTTGATCATTTGTGACCATTGAAATTTGTTTTAACCCCATTTCTCACTCTATAAATACCAATATGTATAGAATTGATGAAAAACCTTTACTCATATTTATTACAAACTTTCAAGTGTGATTTTAATGTAAAATGCTCTCTTCCTTTATGTTCTTGTAATAGTTTCTGAGATGGGTTGTAGTGTATTCTTCAAAGTGTGAGCGGTAGTTTTTAAGTGTAGTTTTGTAAGAGTTGATTGAGTGAAATGTAAAATACTTTGGCTCGACTAGAGGGTGTTAGGATGGGTAAAGTGTGATGTCTATATTGTATATGTTAATTTACTTCACCAACTTGAGAAGAAGCACATAGTGGTTTCAAACTCTAAGTTGAGGAATTTGGAAGTGGGCGTGAGTGTCGAACTTGACACCGAACTACTATAAATCGATTTTGTCTCTTTCTCTCTTTTCTTTATTGTTCTTTATATTACTTATTTGAGATATTATATGTTTAATCTTTATTACTAAGTGTTAGGTCACTTAGGCAAAAATTGTCTAGTTGAATTGGATGAAAATTTAAGCATACTTACATTAGATTTTGTGCAATCTAATTCACCTCCTCTCTTAGGTTTCCAAGGGTCCCACATGTTGTTTTAGGAAATGCATCTCACAAATTAGCTCATTTTTGTTGCGTCCCTTCTTCTTCACTTTTATTCTCTTGTTACTCATTTTATTCCTTCTAAAATGGCAATTTGCTACCAAGACTAGCAGCAAAAACCTCCCTCCATCCCCAAGAAAACTCCCGATTCTTGGACACCTGCATCTTCTTGATATATATCCTCATAGATCACTTCAGAAGTTGGCTAAAAAACATGGGCCAATGATGATGCTTCAACTTGGTAGTGTTAAAACTCTTGTAGTTTCATCATCTGAAGCATCACATGAAATTATGAAAACCCGTGATTTAAATTTCTTGAATAGGCCTGAATCCAAGGTCAATCGGAAACTTCTATACGATTTTAAGAATCTCGCAATTGCACCTTATGGGGAGTACTAGAGGCAGATGAAAAGCATTGTGGGCTATAGCTTCTAAGTAACAAAAGGTTCAATCCATTCGTTATATAAGAAAGGAGGAGACAAATTTCTTGATCACAAAAATCCGAGTGATGTGCGCACGGTGCGTATGCTAATACCCCTTGGATTTTAGGTCAACAACTCGTTGAACTCAAGACCTTGTTGGATTCGTAAACCTAGAAACCCTTGACGTGGAGTTGGTATGCTCACGAATCTCCCCTTGACGATGAACACGTCCCTAAGAAAATTAGGTTAAACCGAGTTGAGCGAGTTCAATCGTTTAATCTAGTCTACTAAGAACTTGATCAAAAACTAGAAGAAAACTCTAAGCAAGATTGTGGTCGCCACAAGCAAAGCTTGATAAGACCAAAGAGATAGTTCTTAATCAGCAACGAACCAAAAAAATTCTGAAAAGAATTCACTCAAAATATCATCCTAAGCTACCTACAGTAACGATTTTAAGCCTTTAAATAGGTACACAAATAACATGCTAAGGTTTTGTAGTAAAACAAACTACTTAACTAAATGGACTAACTTAAACACATCATAAACGAACTAAACTAACTATAATCAGTCCAAACTAGCCCAAGTGAAGCGGATTTGGGCTTAATAAAATTCGCATGTTCCAAACCAGCCCAAGTGAATCATTTTGACGCCTCTTAGCCCGTTACACCACCAATGGATCAGTGCCTTCTAAGTCTTCAATCCTCACACTTAACTGGTTATTTGGACCTTCTTCTAGGCCTTGTTCAGCCCAAATGGTGTAGACCAACCGTGGAGAATGCTCAGTCCAACTTGCTTAGTTTTCTTCTTCAAGTGTATCCAAAATTAGTCCATGAAGAGCATCTTTCATTCTTCTTGTTCTAACTCTAGTCATTGGTCCATCCAAACCTCCAAGTACATCATTAGCATCTTTGGAAGTGTGCTCAGCTCGTCCATCACCATTGGAACGTCCTTGTTAATTCTTTTTTTTTCTCTAAGAATCTTCAACCCTAGGATGGCAAGTCCAAGAAACCGATTCTTTTTGAAAGATTCTCGCACAAGAATTCCAAGAAAATAATAAAAACAGTCAAGAAACACAAAATACCACACAACTCTAGAATTCTTGATTGAGAAGCAACCAAGAATGACTCTAAACAAACCCTAAAGCACGAATTTAATAAGGAAATAACGAAAACTAAAGGCTAAAATTTTAAAAATGTTAAAGACGGACAGAAACAAAACTCAACGAAAGCAAACACAATTTGAAAAGAAAAAGACAGCACGAAACAAACAAAATATTAGGGTTAGGCACGAAGCTCTTGCCTTAATATCACGAAACAACGAACAAAGGGACATATTCGCAATTCCAAAGGAACAAACGGATTGATAGAACCTGGAAATCTAAGAACTTTGGCTCTGATACCACTTGATGTGCACACAGTTGCGTATGCCAAGACCCCTTGGATTTTAAATCAATAACTCGTTGAACTCAAGACCCCGTTGGATTCGTAAACCCAAGAACCCTTGACGTGGAGTTGGTGTGCTCAGGAATTTCCCCTTGAAGATGAACATGTCCTTAAGAAAACTATGTTAAATCGAGTTGAGCGAGTTCAATCGTTTAATGTAATCTATTAAGAACTTGATAAAAAACTAGAAGAAACTCTAAGCAAGATTGTGGTCGCCACAAATAAAGCTTGATAAGACCAAAGGGGTAATTCTTAATCACCAAAGAATCAAGAAAATTCTAAAAAGAATTCACTCAAAATATCATCATATGGCTACCTACAGTAACGATTTTAAACCTTTAAATAGGCACACAAATAACATGTTAGGGTTTTGTAATAAAACAAACTACTTAACTAGATGGATTAGCTTAAACACATCATAAACGAACTAAACTAACTATAATAAACCCAAACCAGCCCAAGTGAAGTAGATTTGGGTTTAATAAAATTCGCATGTTCCAAACCAGCCCAAGTGAACCATCTTGAGACCTCTTAGCCCGTTACACTACCAATGGGTCAGCGCCCTCCAAGTCTTCAATCCTCACACTTAGCTGGTTATTTGGACCTTCTTCTAGGCCTTGTTCAGCCCAAATGGTGTAGACCAACCGTGGAGAATGCTCAGCCCAACTTGCTTGGTTTTCTTCTTCAAGTGTATCCAAAATCAGTTCATGAAGAGCATCCTTCATTCTTCTTGTTCTAACTCTAGTCATTGGTCCATCCAAACCTCCAAATACATCATTAGCATCTTTGGAAGTGTGCTCAACTCATCCAAAAATAGTCGCGTCACTGTTCATGACGGTACTGTTCACGCGACGTTACTGTTCACGCATAGGGTTTACTGTTCATCGAAAATCACTGTTCATCTGGTGAATTTTACTTGTTTGTTTGAGTTTTGTGGGTTATTTGGGTTTTGAATTTAAAAAAAAAAAGTTTTGCACAAAGAAAAGTCGTGCAACACAACAGAAAGTAAAAAAGGGGAGCAATGTGATAAAAGCCAAGCACACGAACTAAACTAATTAAACTGAAGTATATTTGGCTAGAATACTGTCCTTGTGCAACCGAATAGACCTGTTAAAACAAATAGATCGTTGGACAGAGAACAACGCCACGTACGAAAGTTTAATTGACTAGATTCTACTCTTCTTGTTTCTTGGTGTTTTGTTGGAGTATTGTTTCTGCACAAGTTTGGTTATTTTTTTCTTCTAAGAGAACATTAAAAATCAAGAATTTTCACATAAATTTACCACACATTAGGGTTTTCATATTGTGTCAAATCTTGATTCCTGGTCATTCTTTGTTTTTCTCTTGATCAAAAGCATTTTAAGTATAATTTTCTTGACCTCTACATGTACTCCTACAGGTTGAGGTTGCTATTGGCCTTGGTAAGGTTTGAGTGAGCTGGTTCTTCTCTAAAGGGCCAATAAGAAAATTCTTTTGAGTGATAAAAGGTTTAGTTGTGAGCACAATTGAGGGTAAAAGCCATACTACTTGAGGGCAACAAGTGCAAACACTAAGAGAGTGTTTCTTATATACTTGCTTTATCTTGTTCTAACGTTTCTTTTGCAGGTTTAGCATTCTAATGGCGCATGAAGGAAATCCACCTCAAGAACTTTCAAATGATTTCAAATTGCTTAGGGATGCTATAGTTGGTGATATGGACAGAAAATTGCGCCTCATGAGGGAGGAATTTTATGAGGAATTGGAAAGGAGAATTAGCACTTCCCAAGCACGTGTGTCAGCCACCAAAAATCTGTTTGAAGAGAAGCATAAGGAGGAGTCCGATTTTGAATATATAGATTCAAGGATAGGAAGGAGGGTGAACAACAATCAAGACAATAATCTTGGAAACATTAAGATGAAAATACCTCTATTCCAAGGAAGGCTTGATCCTGAGACATACTTAGAGTGGGAACGCAAAGTTGAACATGTGTTCAATTGCCATAATTACTCAGAAGAAAAGAAAGTGCAATTAGGTGCAGTTGAGTTCACGGATTATGCTAACATTTGGTGAGACAAACTTGTGAAGGAGAGAAGAAGATATGAAGAGGAACTTGTACGTACATGGTGTGAGATGAAGAATATCATGAAGAAAAGATTTGTTCCTAACTATTATGTGAGAGACCTCCATCATAGGTTTCGAACTTTGAAGTAAGGTTCAATGTCTGTGAATGAGTATTACAAGGAGATGGAGATACTTCTCATTCGAGCTGATGTTAAGGAAGAGAAGGAGGCATTAACGACTCATTTTATTGCAGGTCTTAATATGAAAATTGCTGAAAGGGTGGAACTTCAACACTACATTAACATTCATGAATTGGTGGACCTAGTCATCAAGGTTGAGAGACAACTGAAAAGTAGGCGTTCAAGGGGATTTTCTACTACCCAAAACCGTACTACGTGGAGGGTTGAGCAGCCACGTAGGAGTGCAAGGGAGTTTGAACAAGTACGCCATCCTCCAAATTGTGTTCAAGTGTTTAAGCTCGATTCAACTATAAAGCCGGATGCCAAGGGTAAACTGGTTAAGAAACCTAGGCAAAGGGAGGTTCGTTATTTCAAGTGTCAAGGTTATGGACACATAGCTACAACTTGTCCAAACAAACGTGCTATGATAATTAGTGATGATGGTGAGATAGCAAGCATTGCATCTAGTGAAGATGATGAGGAGATGCCTCCATTGGAGGGAGGTTCTGAAGATGAGGGTGACTTGTTTGGTGGTGATCAAAGTGAAATCCTAGTCACAAGGCGTGCCCTTAGCATTGCACCTAAGGAGGATGACTTGGACATACAAAGAAAGCATATTTTCTACACTAGGTGTACTGTGCAAAAAAAGATATGTAAAATGATTATAGATAGTGGTTCTTGCACTAATGTTGCTTCTACTTTGTTTGTAGATAAATTGGGTCTAGAGACAAGAAGACATCCCAAGCCATACAAGTTACAATGGTTGGCTGAGGTTGGAGACATGAAGGTTATCAAACAAGTAATTGTGCCATTCTCTATTAGTAAGTATAAGAATGAAGTGTGGTGTGATGTGATTCCCATGCAAGCATGCTACATCCTACTTAGACGTCCTTGGCAATTCGATAGAAGAGTGACATATGATGGCTTCAAGAATAGGTACTTATTCATGTGGAACAACCGAAAAATCACTTTGGATTCCATCAAACCTTCTGAAGTTCATGCGGATCAAGTGAGAATAGTAAAGGAATTCAAGATGAGAGAAGAGCAACAACAAGCTAGTCGAAATGAGTATAATGAGGGGTCACGGGTTGGGCAAAATAATGAGTCAAGTGGCGGATTCAAGGCTAGAAAGAAGGCAATTCGTGATTTGAAGAAGGAAGAGAAAAAGGAAGGTTAATGTTTTTGCAACCAAAAGTGAGATCATTTCAGCTTTGGAAGCTAAGGAACAACTTTTAATTGTTTTATATAAAGATGTGTTTCTTTCTTCTATTGAGCTTAACGAACTTAACCCTTCTTTGCCTACTGTTGTGGTGTTTCTTTTGCAGGATTTTGAAAACTTATTTTTTGAAGATATACCACAAGGATTGCCACCTTTGCGAGGGATTGAGTACCAAATCGATTTCATACCTGGTGCTAGCATACCCAACCGTCTCGCCTATAGAGTAAACCCGGAGGAAACAAAAGAAATACAAAGACAAGTAGATAAGTTAGTGGAAAAGGGGTTTGTGCAAGAAAGTATGTCGCCATGTGCTGTTCCCGTGATTTTAGTGCCAAAGAAAAATGGAACATGGCGTATGTGTGTTGACTGTAAGGCCATCAACAAAATAACGGTAAAGTATCATCATCCTATTCTTAGGTTAGATGATATGCTTGATGAGTTGCATGATTCTACTATTTTCTCTAAAATTGATCTTAAAAGTGATTATCATTAGATTAGAATGCAAGTAGGAGATGAATGGAAGACTGCCTTTAAAACCAAATATGGATTGTATGAATGGTTAATTATGCCTTTTGGTTTAACTAATGCATCTAATACATTTATGAGACTCATGAACTATGTGTTTAGGGCTTTTATTGGTAAATTCTTGGTGGTTTATTTTGATGATATTCTGGTCTATAGTAAATCACTTGAAAATCATGTTGAACACTTGTATCAAGTTTTGTGTATATTTCGTGAACATCATCTTTATGCTAATTTGAAAAAGTGTTCATTTTGCATGGAAAGCATTATATTTCTTGGATTCATTGTTAGTGCTAATGGTATTCATGTTGATGAATCTAAGGTGCAAGCCATACGTGATTGGCCGACACCTGAAAGTGTTAATGATGTACGATCTTTTCATGGCTTAACAAATTTTTATAGGAGGTTTGTACGTAATTTTTCTACCATTGCTGCACTCCTAAATGAACTTGTTAAGAAAAATGTGATTTTTAAGTGGGAAAGCAAACACCAAGAGGCATTTGATATGTTAAAAGAAAAGTTAACTAATGCACCTCTTGTGTTTGTCCGATTTTGATAAATTGTTTGAGATTGAATGTGATGATTCTGGAGTGGATATAGGTGTTGTTCTTATGCAGGATTCTAAATTCATAGCATACTTTAGTGAGAAGTTGAATGGTGCAACCTTAATCTACCTCACTTATGATAAGGAGCTCTATGTCCTAGTTCGAACTCTTCAAACATGGCAACACTATTTTCTTCCCAAAGAGTTCGTGATTTACTCTGACTATGAGAGTTTGAAGTTCTTGAAATCTCAAAGTAAACTCAACAAGAAACATGCAAGATGGTTAGAGTTCATAGCCTTTTCCCTACACCATCAAGTACAAGTAAGGTAAGGAGAATATGGTTGCTGACGCATTGTCAAGAAAGTATTCTCTTATCACTACTCTTCAAACTAAATTGCTTGGATTTGATTTCATTAAAGATTTGTATGAGCATGATAAGGATTTTTCGAAATTGTGGGTTCAATGTGAAAAACGTGCTCATTCAAATTTCTTTAGGCATGATGGTTTCTTGTTTAAGGGTATTAAGTTGTGCATGCATAATTGTTCTTTGCGTGAGTTGTTGGTTAGAAAGTCTCATGGGGGTAGTCTTATGGGACACTTTGATGTTAAAAAGACTTGGCATGTTTTGTATGAACACTTCTTTTGGTCAGGTATGCGTTCTGATGTATAGTCCTTTTGTGCTAAGTGTCTAACTTGCAAACAAGCAAAATCTCGTGTAAAACTCCCTGGCTTGTATTCACCATTATCAGTGCCTTCTCAACCTTGGGTAGACATCTCCATGGATTTTGTTTTGGGTTTACCAAGGGCACAAAGTGGTAAGGATAGCATCTTTGTTGTTGTGGATAGATTTAATAAGATGGCACACTTTATTGCATGTTCTAAGACTAATGATGCTACTTACATATCTGACTTGTTCTTTAAAGAAGTTGTAAGGTTGCATGATTTACCACGTTCAATTGTTAGTGATAGAGATGTCAAGTTTTTGAGTCATTTTGGTACACTTTGTGGAGTAAACTTGGTACTAAGTTGTTATTTTCTACTATTGCACATCCACAAACTAATGGTCAAACTGAAGTTGTTAATAGGACACTCTCTACACTTTTACGTGCAATCATTCTAAGGAATTTAAAGAATTGGGAAACATGCTTGCCCACATTGAGTTTGCATATAATAGAACTGTTCATTCTACTACATCTTATTCACCTTTTGAAATTGTTTATGATTTTAATCCCTTAACTCCTTTGGATATTTTACCTTTGCCCACTAATGAAATTTCTGATCTTGAAGGTAAAAAGAAAGCTAAATTTGTTAGGGATCTCCATGTTAAGGTGCGAGAAAACATTGAGAAAAAGAATGAACACTTTGCCAAAATTGCAAATAAGGGCCGAGTAAAGATGGTATTTGAGCCTGGTGATTGGGTTTGGGTACATATGAGAAAGGAGATATTTCCACGACAAAGGAAATCTAAGCTTCATCCAAGGAGCGACGGACCTTTTCAAATTCTTGAGAGGATCGGAGATAATGCATACAGAGTGGACTTACTTAGTAAGTACAGAAATGTTAGTGCTACTTTTAATGTTTCTGATTTATCTTTGTATGATGTAGGTGATTCGAGGACGAATCCTTTCGAGGAAAGAGGGAATGATATGTCCCAAGGGTTGAAGGATGAACAAGGACGTTCCAATGGTAATGGATGAGCTGAGCACACTTCCAAAGATGCTAATGATGTACTTGGAGGTTTGGATGGACCAATGACTAGAGCTAGAACAAGAAGAATGAAGGATACTCTTCATGGACTGATTTTGGATACACTTGAAGAAGAAAACCAAACAAGTTGGGCTGAGCATTCTCCACGGTTGGTCTACACCATTTGGGCTGAACAAGGCCTAGAAGAAGGTCCAAATAACCAGCTAAGTGTGAGGATTGAAGACTTGGAGGGCGCTGATCCATTGGTGGTGTAACGGGGTAAGAGGCGTCAAGATGGTTCACTTGGGCTGGTTTGGAGCATGCGAATTTTATTAAACCCAAATCCACTTCACTTGGGCTGGTTTGGGCTGATTATAGTTAGTTTAGTTCGTTTATGATGTGTTTAAGCTAGTCCATTTAGTTAAGTAGTTTGTTTTACTACAAAACCCTGGCATGTTATTTGTGTGCCTATTTAAAGGCTTAAAATCGTTACTGTAGATAGCCATATGATGATATTTTGAGTGAATTTGTTTTAGAATTTTCTTGGTTCTTTGGTGATTAAGAACTACCCCTTTGGTCTTATCAAGCTTTGCTTGTGGCAACCACAATCTTGCTTAGAGTTTCTTCTAGTTTTTGATCAAGTTCTTAATAGATTAGATTAAACGATTGAACTCGCTCAACTCGGTTTAACCTAGTTTTCTTAGGGACGTGTTCATCTTCAAGGGGACATTCGTGAGCACACCAACTCCACGTCAAGGGTTCTTGGGTTTACGAATCCAACGGGGTCTTGAGTTCAATGAGTTGTTGACCTAAAATCCAAGGGGTCTTGGCATACGCAACCGTGCGCACATCACCAAGAAGGGTTGCTTGCTGTATCATCATCAAGAGGTGTCAACCTGAGCAAAATGTTCATGACTTTGACCAATGATGTGATGAGTAGAGCTGCTTTTGGGTGGATATGTAGCGAGGGAGAAAGTGGGAGAAAGTTCAGGAAACTAATGAGTGAGTCTGCAAGAGTTTTCGGTGTGTTTGATTTTGGAACATATTTGCCGTGCCTTGGACAGATTGATAGTGTCAATGGTTTAATGGTTAGAGTGGAGAGAATTGCTAAGGAAATGGATGAATTTCTTGAGCGAGTTCTTGAGGAGCATTTGGACAGTGATAGGAAGAATAACGAGAGCAGGGTGGTGATGACTAGCAAAATTCATGGTGAAAATGGAGAAGATTTTGCTGATGTTTTGTTTGGGATCTATAAGAATAAAGCCGCTGGTAGTTCCATAGACAGGGACAGCATAAAAGCTCTTCTTCTAGTAAGTCTCTATCATATTGTAAACTAAAACCATGTAACGAGTTACAGATAAATCTTAACTATATAAAATTTATTTTCAACCACAAATTTTTGACTAATAACTCGTAATACCTAAAGAACTGAAAGTGCAAACTGACAAGTAAATTTGTTATCAATAAACATACAAACTTACACACACAAAAAAAAAAAAAAAAAACACTATATTACCTATCCGTCTACACTTAGTTTTTCTTATTGGATTTAGGATTTAAAGTTTGAGGTTTAGGGTTTAGGGTTTAAGGTTTTGGTTTTTATGCTTTAGAGTTTAGGGTTTTAAGTTATATCATGAAAATTATGGTAGCTCTCTAGCTTTTCATTTATTAAGGGAAATTGTGGTAGTTCCCTAATTTTTTGTTTGTTAAGAATGAATGTTGTTTCTTGACTTTTGGATTTATTTTTTGTAAGTTAGGATAATATAAGACTTTTTTGAAATTAAGTTTAGTTTGTATTAATTCAGAGAAAAATTGGTTGTAGTAGGTGTTTATGATACAAAGTATCTTAACGTCTTTGACCCTACTGCTGTTCCTATCATATTCCTAAATAGAACACCCTTCTTGCTTCATGTTAGTTTGTAGCACTATGTACATAAGATAGTCAAATCAATTTAGTAGGACTTGATCATTTTTCAAATAATTTAAATTATTTTTACGGGAAATTAACTATTACAGGAAAATTTACTAAACAAGACAAGTATGTATATCTTATCACTATTACAATTTGCTAACCTCCTGGGGTGTGTGTGTAGTTTTTCAAATAATCAAACTTATATTTACGGGAAATTAACTAAATAAGACGCGCGCGCGTATATATATATATATATATATATATATATATATCACTATTTCAATTTACTAACTTTCTGGGCCCTATGTGCGTCTATACGCACACATTCTTTGATTTTTTTATGCATATATTATCGTATTTATTTTTTATTAAAAATAAAATAATTTTTTTACATTTATAATTAAAATCCTATAATTCAAGGCTATTTTAGATGAAATATAAATTTAAGGTATTCAAAAGTAGCATAGTGTTTCAATCTAACAAAAAATAAAGAGAAAAATATATTCATCAAAAAGTGGATTGGAAAGATCAATTTTTGATATTTTGGTTGATTGTCTCGAGTTTTTGGATTTCAAGTGAGAATTTTATGTCCCTACCAACAAATATACTTACCCAAATAAGCCCATCTAAGCTATCATTCTGGTGAGTTACTTGAGTTTTCAGGTTAAATAACTTAATTTTGTTTTGAAGACAAAATATAATAAAAAATCCAAATATTTGATTCAATAACTTAAACTCTTTTATCTTGTAAGCCGAATTTACAATCAAATGCCTATCAAAAGAGTGAACTTTAGATCAAAACATAGAACAACAAGATACATGGTCTTCATGGTAATGGATTTAGCTAAATAGAAAAGATGGATTAATGTGGACAAATACATAATTGAGCTTACTCAGATTTTGGATTTCTAAAATAAAACGTAACTCAATTAACTGAAAACCCAATAAACCAACCTATCTATACCCGATTGCATTGCATTCAGGTTGGGTTAGTGGAGTTTCAATTTGATGAATACCCCTATATGTGTGTCCGCATTCCACAATCAACCATCCTCGTAACTTCTCAATTGACATTGAAAAACTATGCTCCTCGTCAACGTAGAATTTCTCATTTTCTTTGAAAAGATTAGCACATAAGTAAAAACAGAGGCGAATCATTTCTTAACAGGACATGTTCGCTGGTGGGACTGATACAAATTACACTTTCCTCGAATGGGCAATAACTGAGCTTTTGAGGCACCCAAAGGCCTTGAAAGAGTTACAAGATGAAGTCAGGGGACTAGTTGATGGTGGACGGGAGATCACTGAGCAAG
The DNA here is from genome assembly GCA_024721245.1 of Mitragyna speciosa. Classification (NCBI taxonomy): domain Eukaryota; kingdom Viridiplantae; phylum Streptophyta; class Magnoliopsida; order Gentianales; family Rubiaceae; genus Mitragyna; species Mitragyna speciosa. The sequence continues at coordinate 11,156,508 of CM045573.1, forward strand.
ACTCGGAAAAGATGAAGTATTTGAAAGCAGTTATTAAAGAAACACTTCGTTTACACCCTCCACTACCCCTATCAGTACGCAAGGCGATCAACGATGTTAAAATAATGGATTACGACATTTCAGCTGGAACAACGGTTATCACCAATGCATTTGCAATTGGAAGAGACCCTTCACTGTGGGAAGAACCAGATGAATTTAGGCCTGAGAGATTCTTGAATTGTTGCGTTGATTTCAGAGGCCACGACTTCCAATTGATTCCATTTGGATCTGGAAGAAGGGGCTGTACCGGGATCTCTTTTGCCATGGCTACCAATGAGCATGTTTTAGCAAATCTTGTGCTGAAGTTTGATTGGGATTTGCCTGATGGAGCTAAGGGCACAGATCTGAACATGACTAAATCCACCGGTTTGACAATTCATAGAAAAAATTCCTCTTCTTGCTGTTGCAACTCCAGTTTACTGACACAATAAACATGAGATAATTTTTACTTTTGTAATTTTTTTCCATCTTCGGAGTTTATGTAATGGTAATAACGCAGTTTATAATATTGTAGGTTAAAAAAAAAAAAAAGAAAGCAAATAAACACAGTTTATATTTGAAAATTCCGGGTTGGCTGGTTTTGTTCAAATAATGCTACGATCTGATTTATAAACTACCGGTTGTTTTTGGTACTAACTTTTTTTTATTTTTATTAAACCTACACTATTGCATAAAAAAAAGGAAAATCTAGTATTCGTTTTTCTATTTTTGGTACTAACTTAATTATTGCATTTGTTATTTCCTTTTTATCTACGAACAATTTCGTGGCGTGGCGTCAATCCTCGGCCTAATTCTGGTGCCCTATAGTTGTCGACTTTTTTCAGTTTATCTCTGCATCATTCATTTTGGCATTTAATCCTTGAGTCTTACACATTACAAGTTTAGTCCCTCATATTCCAATTTTCTTCCCTATTACTCGTCGAATTTGCTGTTACAAGCTAATATACTTCAGAAAACTAGTTATCTAGGATATCCTATATTTAGAAGCATAATAAGTTATAAAATATCCGAGATAAAAATCCGAGAGACTAGATTGAGTAGATTGAGAACTATATAAAAATAATGACTTATAGTTAACATCAAATATATCCAGAAGTTCAATTTTTTTTATATATGCTTATAAACGTCTACATGTCTAATCGAGTCGATCGTGGAGAGAGTCCTAAAGAGCTCTCTTGGCTGGTAGAGGGAAGTACTCCCACCACCAGCGAGCATCAAAAAACAAAAACACAACAACAGCAAAAGATAAACACCATAACAAAAAAAAAACCACCAAAAACCAAAGCCAAAACCGAAAAAACACACACACACACACACATGCCAAAGAAAAAACGAAAAATAAAAAACTCTATTGGTTCCCATAATGGTAGTTAACTTGGACTAGGTAAGTATTGTTTTCACTAGAATAAATACATAACTATATCATGTTCTCTAGTTCACTAATTTATTAAATACATAGGTTGACAATTACATAAACACAAAACATTAAAACATAATTCATTTCATAGAGATGCATCATAGAATAATGGATTAACTTAATCAGATTAGGTTTAACCCGGATTAGACCTTGACAGTATATAGTCCTTATGTTTTGACAAAGTCATACTAACAAAATCAGCTCACTTGTGTATTAAAAACAAAAAAAAAAAAATACTTAAACTAGGAACATGGCCATGTGGCTCACGTGATTTCAAAATTTAATTTCCCAATAGCTCCAGAAGCTGTATAATTTTTAAAAGTCACCACTTCTTGTATGTATATGTAGCCCATGGGCTTTTATCAATTGAATTTCTGTTGGCACTTTCATGATATAATACTATGTGATAAATTGTGATAAATTAAATACTTAGGCCCATTCGTATGCTTTAGTTAGAAAGGTGGTTTCAAAGGAGCAAGAAAACCTTGACCAAAATAGAAAAGAGAGAGAGAGAGAGAGAGAGAGAGAGAGAGAGAGAGAGATAAAAAACCCAAACACCATAACACGGAAATTTCCATTGCTCAACGTCAATTGTGAGGAATATTAGGCATAATTCCCAATATTAGTCCCACCTTCGCCATGATAGAGTACCGCATCATTGCCCATCTATTTGGCTATGGGGCATCACAAGTTTCATTTGGGACAAGTTGGCGCTCCCGTTTAAGGATCCAAAAATAGAGAAACGAGATTGAGATAGCAAGGCCAAATTTCAAATAAAAAAAATGACACTATTTTGGAGCGAAAAGTAATTACATCACATCTCAGCAGAGTTACACATTTAACTAGTATGTTACGCACACTTTAAATTGTCCAAAATGACAAGGGCCCAACTTCCGAGGTCCGAATCCCTATTTGTCTATAATTTATATTCCTTTTAAAGGTGTAGTTAGTCTTTGTGTATTTTTGTGGTCTTAATTTTTTTTCCTATAATTAGGGTGAGCACAGGTCTGATACCCATCCCCAAAAGAGATTTAGCTAACTTGACCTGACCTTGTCAAGTCAGCAACTCTACGATTCTAATGATTGAGTAAGCAATTCTATGATTCTATCCTGCTCCTAATGTCTTTGGGTGCCTGAGGCGAGTATTTGATAAAATAGGAGCATGTCACAGTGGGTGTGTTGTGTAAATCCTAATTTAATGATAACAAACCAATATGATACAAAAACCAGTTTTTCTATGTGTTTAGCAATGTTTTTGCAGTCTTAAATAGGAACTAAGGACATAAAAAAATCATAAAAGCTAGCCAATTTTAGATTGAAAAATTGCACAATTGATAGTGAAGATCAGCCGCCCTTTCGGCCATCCTAATGTACTTGATCGGCTATCCTAACACCTTTTCAACTGTTCTAAAGCACTTGACAGAAAAGACTCTAAAAAAATTCGGCCACATTTTAGGCCATACATTCGGCCATCCTAATGCGTTTGGCCACCTTTCGGCCGCCCATTCAGCGGTGCTAATGCCTTTAATGGCTAATTTTCCAACAATCTTCAATTTGATCGTTTGTGACAGTTGAAGTTTGTTTTAATCCCATTTCTCACCCTTATAAATATCAATATATATCGAAATGATGAAAAACCTTTACCTACATTTATTATAAGCTTTCAAGTGTGATTTTAGTGTAAACTACTCTCTCCCTTTATGTTCTTGTAATAGTTTGTAAGGTAGTTAGTTGGGTTGTAGTATATCTTCAAAGTGTGAGTGGTAGCATTCAAGTGTAGCTTTGTGAGAGTTGATTAAATGAATTGTAAAACTCTTTGGTTCAGCAAGAGAGTGCTAGGATGAGTAAAGTGTGATGCCTACATTGTACATGTTGGTTTGTTTCATTAATTTGTGAAAAAGCACATAGTAGTTTCAAACTTTAAGTTAAAGAACTTGAGAGTGGACACAAGTGTGGAGCTTGACACTAAACTACTATAAATTGATTTTGCCTATTTTTCTATTTACTTTATTGTTCTTTACATTGCTTAGTTGAGATATTATTTGTTTTATCTTTATTGTTAAGTGTAAAGTCACTTAGGCAAAAATTGTCTAGTCAAATTGGCCAAAATTTAAGTATATTTGCATTAGATTTTGAACAATCAAATTCATCCCCTCTCCTAGGTTGCCAAGTTCCTACACGTTGTTTTAGGAAATGCATCTCACAAAGTGCAAAATTATAGATACGATGTCCCAACTAACATCTAAATTGAATGTTTGCAGTCAATTATTTGGAGTTGTAACCTTTAACAATGCAAATTTCTTTTCTCTTTCAGCAAAATTTATAACAGTTTATCGTTTCGTCAATGTAGGTATTGATAAATGACCTAGTTAGTTATTGAAACTCTAAATAAAAATGGCGTTCTGCACTAGTCCATAAACTCGTAGATTCAGAATAGCTTAAAAATTATTCAAATCGCGATTCATGATGTAAATAATTTAAAGTTCTATAAATCAGTCAACTATTCCATTCATATCTCATTCAAGGCGACGTTTAAGGCATTGAAATCACCCACGCTTCGATAGCCCAAATCAATTACATCAGAAGATTTAAAAATTTTCGAGTCGCTTATCGGAGTTTTGGATGTCGCAGCCAATTTTTATGCTGACTTTAAAATCATGACAGCTGATGCTTGTAAGTTTGAGTTGGTAAATCTTCAGACTGAAAATTTTGTTCCGCCCAGACTCCCATTTCAAAATAATTTATACTATTAGAATTTTCAATTGAGACTAACAATATACTTCCTCCAACCCATTGATGTAATATCCGAAAATTTTCTCATTTAATGAATATATATATCTATCTATATTATTAACAATAATAATGACATTATATAATTAATAAATAATATTAGGATAAGGGAAGCTATTATGTGAAATAAGTTATTAAGTAGTGGTAGAAGGATGAAAGAACATGTTCCGATAGTGGTTAGGTAATTACCAGAGGAATGGTAACTTCCTAATCCACTTGTGTAACTAGACACATCAGGTAAACATACGTGACTTCATCTTCCAACTTTTCTCTGTCTCTCTCTACTTTCTCTTTTTTACTCTCAGACTGAAGAACTTCTCCAGAAAGAATAAATCTAGTATATTTATTGGAATTCTTGTGGTAATACATCTCTTCTGAGATCAAAACAAGTAAGTACTTAATCCATATATTTGTATCTTCTTCCAACTTTTACTGCAAATATGTTAATTTTATATTAATTGGTAGTTCCTTAAGTATTTTTTTTTATATAAAATTGTTATGTAACCCAATAATTTAGTTATATCTGGACAAGAGTTTATTTTTTTTTAGAAAGTTGGTGTTTTAAATTTCATGGCTTAAAAAAAATATCAAACAAAGTAAATAGAGTCACTGGAGATTTTTTAGGGAATTACTATTGTTTGGATAATTGATTCAAAAAAAAAAAAAAAAGAAACGAAAGTTTGAATGATAATCAATGGCCGTGACTTTGGGTGTAGTGGACCAACAAAGGCTTCAGACTTTTGGTTCTATTATGGTAGAAAAAAATAATAATAAAATACTACTAGAATCATGGCATGAATGGTTTCTAGTAGTTTTGACTAATTTAAAACCGTAAGAAATTGAAAGATGAATGGATCGGTCTTTGTCATTACATGCACATTACTGTTATCTACTAACGAGTGCTTCTCTAGTTAACCAAAATTATAAGGATCAGCTTTTATAAGTTTTATTCAAGAGGACTATTTGAATTTTTTTCATGTTGTGAAAGTATTGCACTACACTGATTACTTGCCATATAAATAGTATTTTTTTTGGGTCTAGGCATAGTAGACTGATAGTATTTAATTTGGTCTTCAGAGACTCTGCATATATGAAATTAATGTACATTAAGAATCCTAAACATAAATTCTAAACAGTTAGTGTGTTGGAAGGACATAGAGAAATGGAATGTTATCTATGTACATATGTAGTATTAAACAAAGCACGTGTGGTTCTTATAAAAAAATTTAATAGTGTGCTTGAAGAATTTAAAAAGGAAAAAAAAAAAAGGTATCTTTAAGTTGAATTTTTAGTTTAATTCAAGTTTGTTAGATACGACTTATTTAATATTTAGTATTTAATACTACTGATTTAAATAAACTATAAAATGATTATTTACATTAAGTTTATTTAAGGTTCTATAAAATAGATACTTAGAACGCTGTAGATACCAAATTTTGACACACTATTTATTTTTCAAACATTGGGAGGTGTTTATATTTTTAGAGTCAAATTCTAATTTTTCAATAATCTTGGGGGGCAAAATAGTAATTTTTATCTGTAAATAATTTTTCATTAGTTTTGGGGGTTTAAATTCATATTTTTACTTTCATATGTATTTTTTTAATTTTCTATGATTTTTTCGAATTTAATTGGTATTCTTTTTATATTTTTACCAGCACAAGGGTAAAATGGTAATTTTGCCTAGCGAACACCATTAGCTCATTTTAGGTTCCAAATTTATTTTTCTAATTCATTAAGCATGTTTCTAAATTTTCTTGATTTTTTCGGAGACGATTGCTATTTCTTCTGTAAATACTACATCCAAGGGTAAAATCGTCATTTTACAGTTTAAATTCATTTTTGTCAATTTTTGAGTCATAAATGCATTTCCTAGGGTTTTAAGTTTATTTTTAATTTTTGGTTATTTTTTGAGGTCAATCGCTATTTTTTTGGTGAATTTTCATTGTCCAAGGGCAAAATCGTCATTTTACAGTTTAAATTCATTTTTTGTCAATTTTTGAGTCATAAATGCATTTCCTAGGGTTTTAAGCTTATTTTTAATTTTTGGTAATTTTTTGAGGTCAATAGCTATTTTTCTGTGAATTTTCATTGTCCAAGGGCAAAATCGTTATTTTACAGTTTAAATTCATTTTTTGTCAATTTTTGAGTCATAAATGCATTTCCAAGGGTTTTAAGCTTATTTTTAATTTTTGGTAATTTTTTTTTGAGGTCAATAGCTATTTTTTTGTGAATTTTCATTGTTCAGGGGCGAAATCGTCATTTCACACCTCGAACGCTTTTTTGATCAGTTTTAAGCTCTAACCTTCAATTTGAAATCTACTTTCAATGTTTTGGAAAATTTTGAAATTTACTGTCATTTCTTTGTGTTAATTTTTAATTTTTTGAGTTAAAAATATTTTTTAAATAAAATTAAAATTTTTTATTACCGGAGGCATTTTTGTTATTTTGTAGTATTCTTGGTGACCAAGACAACTAGCCTATAAATACCCCCCTTAAATAAAAAAAAGAGAAAAAATAGCAAACTTTAAAAACACACATCTTCTTATCCATTAGGGATAAAAAACACACAATCACACACTAATAAACACACACACAACTGTTCCCAATTTCATTTTTACTATTCATCATCATTTTTACTGTTCATCGTCTTCAACCTCAGATTTCATCACTGTTCATCAAGTTTTAAAGGTAACATCTTAACTCGTTTGTCTTCTTTCTTCTGGATTCATTTCATTTTTTCATTTTTACTATGAAAATTTCATTAAATGTAATAAGCTAAAACCTGATTTATATTGTCTGAATGTTTTGACTAAATTTTAAATTGTTTTTCTATATGAATTTGGCTTGCTATTTTCTGGGTTTTTTGGGTTGGATTTTCTATTTTTTCCTTTCATTTCCACCGTCATCTTCTATCCTCCATTTTGCCACCACCTCCTTCATCTCCTATCTTCAACCGCCACCTCACTAGTCATCAACCATCGTAACCACCACCGATTTCTTTATCTCCTCCACCTGCTCCTCCAATCTCCTCACGCCACCATCGTCGAAATATCACCACTAGAATCCCCTGCAAACTCTCCAAAGTAGCCATAAAGATCAACAAAAATTAACATCAAAATTCAATCTCCACCGAACCACCTTCAACTTCCACTCATCCACCTACACTACCCAATCCAACCACTAAACAAAACAGTATCATCTCTTGCCCAATTCCAATCAATTCAAAGTAGTTACCTCCAACCAGTAACAACGCAATCACTGCCACTACTCCAACTGAAGCCCCTACAACCTGAATCACCAACCCAGCCAGGGAGCCCTCCACCACAATAATTCGAAATCAACCGGTTCCAAACATCAACAAACAATTGCCAGTTCCAAGTCAAGTCATAGGCATAAATGTCATTGCATCACCATCCTTCCCTAATTCCTCATAGCCCAAACCTGCAAAGACCAATACAATTTCACCGAATCACCTACAAACAAATCATTAGCTCCATTACAGCGCACTCAAATCACTACAAATTGCAACTCAAATTACCGCCGTCAACAACTCTGTTGCCCTCCCCTAGCACCATAACTTCAACTAGGGACCACACTCTCCCTCTAAACACCCACCACAGCCCATCAAGCCTGCACCACGCACCACAATCACACCAACACCTGCAGGAAAAACAGTTCAAATGCCATCATAGTCGCCCAACTCACCCCACAAAATCACCCACAAATCAACCCCTATAAACTCACTAGAGCCACCGCCTGATTCACCGCACAATCGACCACACACAGGCACATATACCCAATCAGCAACGACCCCATCAACCAAAATCATAGCAAAATTCCAACCACAGCAATCTTACGTGCACACACAAAATCAGTTCTATCAAACCTATCATCAATTTTCCTTTTTCACCATTACCTGCAAAAATCAATCAGAATTCAAACAATCGCCCCCAAGCCCTACAAATCATCACTGTCAGCTTCCACGCACACACCTACGCTATGCCGTATCAGGCCACGAAAAAAAAAAGGAAAAGATGAATTGACACAGCGAGAGAATAGAGAAAGGGGGACAGCAAGAGGGAATAATCAGAGAGCAAACATGGAGAGTCAGAGTGAGAAGGAGAGAATAGAAGAGGTACGAGGGAACAGAGAAAGAGAGCTGGTAGAGAGGGAGAAAAGTAGAAGAAACAGGGAGGGTGAGACGAAGATCAGAGAGAGTCAGGCCGAGAGAAAAATAGAAAGGGGAGAGAGAAAGAGAGAAAATAGAGCGAGCCAGAGAGAAATTGAAGAAAAACATAATCAGAGGAGAAAGATAGCAAGAGAAAAAGAAAAGTGAGGGAATTGAACGAGAGAGAGAGAGAGAGAGAGAGAGAGGACTAGAAAGAGATAGAGAACAGACATTGGGAGAGAAGTGCAGAGGGAAGAAGACGCAAGAGAGAAAGATCTGGGAGAAGAGAGTGAAAGAAATTATTTTCTGTTTAATTGAAGAATAAAACCGGTTAGAATTTGGAAAAATGTCTAAAGTGTTGGCTTAATTTTAAGGGGAGAGTGATTTAAGAATAATTTTGTGTTTTAATCCTCCTTTAGTTTTTTCTTTGTAGTCTAATTTGAATTAGCTTGGTTTAAGTTTAAATTAGTTAAAAAATTTTGCAAACCAAGTCATTTTAGTTCATTAATTCATTTTTTAACATTTATGTTCTCTTGAGTATTTTATTATTAAAATAGGCATTTATGCTTACCCCTCAAGGTTCAGTTTAGCATCATTGTGCCCCTTAATATCTTTGTTTTCTTCAATTAAGTCCCTAATGATTACATATTGATCCCCTTAGTTTTAGTTTCTTTCAATTAAGTCACGTAGCTTGTAATAAGCCCCTTTAAGTTGCTGGAATTTACATTCTGTACCCCCTTACCTGTTGGAATTTATGTCTTGTTCCCCTAATTTGCTTTACTTTGCCTCACGATCCTTGATTAGTTAGAATTTTTTTATTTTACCCCTTAGGTGTTATGGAATTTTATTTTTATTCTTTAGCTCCCTTAGTTGCTAGAATTTATTTATTTTTTATCTCAATTTGTCAATACTTATGTATTTTAGGTTTTGTTTGTTTATACCGATGTGCCTTGACTTGTTTGTTTATTTTGAGTAGTATTTGTGCCAGGTCTTCGAGAAGTATCTCTATTTCCCGTTAATTTTCTTTATGTGCTCCAATGTGTCTTATGTGATTTTTATTCATTTTCTTCATACATTTCCTATTTTTGCATTCTCTTTGTGTATTTATTTCCTTTATGCTATTTAATTTAAAGTTTCATTATTTTGATAAAAAGTGTAATATTTTTGTATTTAGCTAGTCAATGTAATAGTTAGGCTACATTTTTTATATTTTAGCAAAGTTTTGTATTTAGATAGCAAATGTAATAGCTAGGCATTTTAATTTTTTCCCTTCAAAATTGTAACTTAATCCCCCCGATGTAATAGTTAGGGCTTATTTGCTTTTGTGTGCTTGTGTATTTATTTGTTTTACCACTTTCCCTAGAATTTTCCGTCTAGAATATTATGTCTACATGTTATGTGCTCCTACTTGACTTTATATGTCTTTATATGTTTAATTTGCCTTTTTAATTCATGCTTTACTATTTAATTCATGTTTTATGTTATTCCATCACCACACTAGTCCAATATTAGTTGTGGCTTTATCATTTCCCCGCTAGTCCAACACTAGTGGGAATCTCTAGATAGGGTTAGTCCAACTGTGACGCCCCCAACCAGGTCCTACTCCAAAACCCTGATCAGGACGCCTACCTGGCTCGCGTCAGGACTCAAGTACAAATAGTCATACACTAGAAATATAATCAAATGCTAAAAGTTACATATGTCTTCAAAAATAATTACAACATTTGAGCTACTTGAATCTCAATTTACATTTATTTGATGGCTAATCCTAAACAAAGGAAAACTCTCTCTTTTCACTTCTTGCCCTATTTCGTGTGGGTTAGCACTTGTAAGGAAAACAAATTTGACAAAGGGTGAGCTTATAGCCCAGTGAGGTCCATTTTAAAACTACGTTGGAAATATCTTTTAAAATTGTTTGGTTGAATAGAACTTTATTCGTATTGATAGCATACAAGAATATAACTGAATCACATAACATGTACTCAAGAACCAAAAAAGGATACAGGATTGTCATGTCAAGTACTGCCCATGGGCGAATCAAGTACGTTGGCCTCCGGCCCTTCACCAATTTTATTGCCTCCAGCACTACACCGTTTTGGTAGCTCGAGTTCTACCCAAGTACTTTTCCCATACACCCCTTTGTCCTACAAAATCTCTTTGTAGGTAGAAAGGTGTTGAGAGACCAAGGTAGCTAGAACCTAGTGACCAAGCTCGCCACCTAGCTCAGCCAAGGCCAACTACCAAGGTCGGGCTCCAAATCAATGCACAAGGATAATATGCACAAGCACTCTTTGAATTTAACAAGTATAAAGTACTGCCGGTGAGATAAAGTACACAACTGGACTTATATCAAGAACTACTAGTATTTAAAATCCAGGTACAATTAGCAAATATAATATCAAGTTATATAATAACAAATTATAATGTTGACTAGTCAACACATGTATAAAAAACTCACCAGCGGTCATACCTTTCACATAAATGCATGCTAATCATATATCACATAAACAAACTTGCCAAGAGATCAAAGTGTTTATATTAGTAAAGGTCAATTAAATTTCTACAAGAATTCAAGTAGTTTTTGTAAAACTAAAATTGGTAAACAAAATAATTTAATGGACACTCCATGGTAATCTTTAGGTTTCCTCAAGTTCTTCTCATGTCTGTTCCTTGAGGTTCTGAAGCACCTATAAATAAGAAGTGCATTGATTAAAGCTAAGTCCAAGCAAATGAATAACCATTGGTACTTAAAAGTTTTGTTTTGTTTTAATTTATTTATTTTTATTATTTCTATCACCTATATATATTTTCCTTCAAATGGGAAGTCCACGACCTAACCGTAACCTCAATACCACCTAATACCTGAGCTTGTTCAAACAAGCCTTACTCAATCCCTACACAACCAATTTCCACAATCTTTATACCCTTAGAAACTAGACTCATTTTATTACATTTTTCTTGAAGACACCAAATTCTGATTCTAATCATAAGTCGATTAAATTGCCATCACAAATCTGTTCCTTCTCCTGTAAAACATGGTTTTAGTTTCATTGAGTACCCATATTCGAACAGGTCATAACTCTCAATTGACAAGTCGTATGAGGAAAAGGATTACATGGCTAGAAACTACATTCCAATGAATAATACTTTCATGAAGATCACTAGGTCAAATTATAACAAGAACAATTCCAAAATCGACTCCAAATCTGGTTCATCACCAACACTGTTCATGCAGGGCTGGTTTTCCAGTCTACTTGGCCTACAACTTCTGGTGGCAATCTATCAAGAATCAATACCTGTGGCTTATACATGGTTGAAAAACTAAATTGTAAGGGACTATAACTTTTGTGAAGATCACCAGCCCAAATTCCTACCTAGAACAAGTTCAAAATTATGGCTAAATTTGTCCATTTACCGATCCTGTTTAAGCAGAGTTGTTTGTCCAGCAGACATTTGCTCAATTTTTGCAATTAATCTACAAAGAATCAGAGTTCAAGATTTACATCTACTTAAACTCCTATGAATATAGTTTCTAAATCAACAAGAATAATTTAATTTAAAGCTTCCTATACAAAGTTATGACTAATTTACTAAAACTGGTCCAGAAGGTACTGCAGCACGAGTTGCTCAACTCACAGTTCGTTCAATTCAACATATCTCAAATTATACTCAATGAAAAACTTATAAAATTTACACCGCTGTAAACTAGATTTGATTTACAACAATTTTTAAGAAGGAATCTTGTCCTAATTCTGATCATAACACAACCAAGTTCTTAGTACAAATTTCAAACACTATTATACCCCCATTCCTGTGGGAAGCTGGTGTTTTTCAGTCAATTTTGGAATCATCTTACGGTTTATACCCTTTAAACCAAGCCAAGATATTTACACCCCTAGATATTCCTCTAAGTCTAGCTCTTAAACAACAAACCTCACTCAATTCCAAATTTTCTATGCTAATGTTATGGCCAATCAACCCGGACTACTTAATACTCTAATATATACGGGATTCACGCAACTTCAATTAATTTAACTTTAGTTTATCCATTTTCCTAGTTGAATTTCTTATCCTAGTCAGTATATCTAAGCCCTGTAATCGTAGCAACTTGCATCGAACATCAAGGGCTAAGTAGATTTACCTTAATTAGGTTGTAAGCTCCTCAAATTGTTGATTCCTTAGAATTCCAGGTTTTATTTCCTTCACTTTCTTTCTCCCTTTTCTCTTAGCTGGCTTGTACGATTTCTCTTCTTTCTTTAGCCCCAAATCAATTTGTAACTTTCACATGCTTGCTTCTCTAGCTGACTCATTCTCCAAGTCTTCTAAAAACTGTGACAGCTCCTACTTAGCTTCCATTGCAATCTTGATTAGCCGGTTTTTGTTCCTTTCATTTCTTTCTTCTTTTTTTTTCCTTTTCTTTTTTTTTATTTGGTTTCTTTATGTGTCTTGTGAGGCTCAACTAGATATTTTGCTACATGCTCAATTGTGTAGCTCAAACAATTATGGGTTTGTAGCATATGCTTTGTTCATAATTAATGCAAATTGTATTATCCCACTTAGTCTTAGAGCTTCATAGCATATTAATTTAATGGCTAAGTTTAACTAATCTATATATTAACATTATTCACTTAACCCAATTCTAATAATTATATTAGCACACAACTAAATAACTAGTCGGATAATTAAAATTGTATTAGTATTAGTGGTTAATGTGAACAACTAAAATTTTGGTAACTTAGTTGTGCTATTACTATTTACACTTAGTGTTTTCAGGTGTGACCAATTTAATGACTAAATTTATCTATTCTAACCACTACATTACCCACTTAACCTAACCTCAACAATCTTATCGTGCAAATCCAATGCTAATTAGTGCCCAATCTTGCTAGCTTATTTGTCATAGTATTTTATTTGCATATAATCCACAAGTACTATAAATACAAGCACCAATACTTCATTTAGGGTTAGATGGATTATCATCACTTCATAATTTGATCCCAAAAATTATATAACTAAATAAATACATAAATAACACTTCAAATTTAATAGGTTTTTTGCAAGCCCTTACACCAACGCAAGACCCTTAGGACATTTTAGTGTTAGGTGCACTTGTGTGCATTTTACATCCCACTTCACACATTTTTAGTTTTCTTTCCATTTTGCATGAATTTTTATTAATATTATTACTATTATTTATTTATTTTTGACATAGCTTCAAATGCATGACAAATGCAAAAATATACTCTATGACCAAAGAATGTGATCTAATTAGAATTGATGGTGTATCTACTATATGTACAAGTCAAGAGTAAGAGGTACTAGGAGTAGCCCGTTCAGGTAGTTCGAGGTAGGTGGTGTTTACCCTGTATTTTTATTAAATGTTTTATTTTGATATATGCAAAAGATAGATCATCTATGCCTATTTTCAAATGTTTTATTGTGTTAAGTGCTAGAAAAATGAATGTTATTTTTATTAATTTTATTGAATTATGCATGCGACGTATGAAATGATTTTAAGTACAAAAGGCTCTAAACGGTCATGAAATAGACGGTAGGGGCTATAGTTCTGTCATGTATGACAATTAAGTGAAGATCAAGGAAAATGCTTGATTGGTCATAGATAGTCATGGTAGTCAGTATAAAGCCCGACCGATTGACTCATGTATAGGTAGGTTAAGTGAAGATCAAGGAAAATACTTGACCTACCGCCCTCCTAAATTGCTTTTAAACTCTAGGTTGAGTACTCAGAAGCCGAATATTACATGTGTATGTTTATGAGCCATATTTGATATGCTTTCTTGACAAGTTATGCTATGAATAAGTTTATGATAACATAAAATTTTATGCCACTCGATTTCATAGATATGGACATGTTTGAATTTACATTTTAATTGTCCTAAAATACTTATGTATGTGGCATGCTATGACAAATGTTACCAAAAGTATTATGACTATGTAATAGCTACATGATCCAACAGAGGTGTACACGCTTCCTACTGAGCGTCGTGTCGCTCAATCCATTCTCTCTTATTTTTTTTACAGACCTTGAGGACTACGATGTGGTATACGTAGAGGACTCAGGAGATGACTGTTACTGATTGCTTTATGTTTTATGTAGTAGACATTAGAGTTAAGATTTAAGGTTATGTAGTATGGATAAGTGTAAAATATCTTTAAGTTACATGTTGTATTTTGATTGGGCATGTAGGCCCAAAATAGATGTTAGGTTATGTTCTTATTGTTAGTATGTACCGCACATAGATAGTTATATCATTAAATATTAAAGTGGAGTTTTTAGAATGATATGGGTTGCCTTGTATTCTCGAGTCTTGAGGATATAGTGATTGTCTCGTGCCTGGCACGTGTGGGTTAGGGGCGTGACAATTGAAGTGTCACATTTCTTATTTTTATATATCCTAAAATATTTGTTATCATTAAAAAGCCAAAGTATAACATTACTCCTTTTCTACTCTTATCCCTTGTCTTTTTGTGAATGACATATCGGACACTATACGAAGTTTGAAATTTGATGGTAAAATTATAAAGATGTAAAGAACTATCACAATCAACTCTCTTAAAATTTAAGATTATTGAAAAACAATATTCAGTGTGGGATGGAGAGAGAGCATCTTTGTGGAGTTCTCTCTAAAACAACAAAATTCTATCAAAATGAAATTTGAAAAAAAAAAATCAATTGCCAAAAAATTTGAGCGTCAAAAAAATATAAATGTCTATATTATGCACAATGATAAAACGACATGAAAAAGAGTACCGGCCAAATAAGCATAATGCTTACAAACAACTGTTTAAATTTAAGAAATTACAAAATTTAACAATGTTGGATCAGGAAACCTAAAATATCATCCCTTTATATCTCAATCCTGCCTTGGACTTTTCTCATATGGTAGGTACACCAAGCCCATTTACGCCTTAGAGTCTTGTTATATATCAAAAAGGAAAATAGTTAGGCAATATATAATTCAACAAGTGGTCCTAAAATAATGTTTTATATCCTTATAGAATTTCAAGAATAAATTTGCAAGTGAATGCCTTATGTACAAAAGATAATATACCTGTTTTCAGATTTCAGCTTTTCAAAAGGCTGAGTTTAATCTTCTGGAGTGCTCTTAGGACATCCTTCATGTTTGTTCTCTCCCTGGGAGCATCTGTTGTACAACTTAAAGCAAGTTGCAATATAGATGACACACACTCAATCTTATTCTTGCCAACTTCATCTTCTCCATCTTCTCGATGAAGTAAGTTGATATCTATAGCTGGAATTATAGAAGTTGACAAACAACTTTGTACCCAACACCTAAGGCTTAATTCTTCGATGAACATCTCATCTTTGGGCCCTCTTTTCGTAAATGTTTCCATCAAGATAATGCCAAAGCTATAAACATCACACATTGTCGAAACCAATCCTTGTAGTCCATACTCTAGCATCAAAATTTGAAATTCATTATTAAGTTCTAATATGGTTTTAATTAACAAATTTATTCTATTTCATAAGGTGCAATGTTATATTATTTCGATCAAAGTTAAAACATCTATTTCATTGACATCACAAATAAGAACTAATGTCAAGAAAGATTACCTGGGGCAGTATATCCAAATGTAGCAAGGGTTTTCGTTTGTACTAGACTAACTCCATCCCCAACAACTTTGCGATTCCAAAATCACAAACTATGGCCAACCATGTCTTGATCTAGTAGAATATTGCTAGGTTTCAAATCACAATGAACCACAGGAGTTGAATAACCATAGTGGAGATATTCCATAACCACAAGCCACATCTATCATGATGTCCAATCTTTGCATGATATTCAAGATGTGATGGTCTGAGTAAAGCCATTTCTCAAGACTTCCATTAGGCATATATTCAAGTATCAAAGCTTTAAAGTCTAGGATTAGAGCAAGCACTAATTACCTTAGTCAAATTTCGATGTCCGAATATTGCTCAATACTTCACATTCTCTATCAAAGCTTTTAAAGGCACATTCCAACTCCAAATCAAAAACCTTTATAGCCCAAATCATTCCATTTGCACGAATTCCTTTGTAAACTGAACCAAAGGTCCCAGAGCCAAGTAAATTACTCTCATTGAATCCATTGGTTATTTGTTGAAGTTCAAAGAAGGATACCCTCTCATACGTTGTTTCTAGAACATGACATGAGTTGAAGGAATGATTTTTCTTCTCAACTTCCTTATCAGCAGGTATGAAATAACCAATGCTAGCATTATAAATCCTGCTGGTAGCAACACATAGAGGAGAATTTTTAATCTTCTCGATTGATGTTCAAATGTCTGACAAGATTGCAGCAAAGGTAGCACCACACAAGGCCTCATTGGAGAGAAAAGAAAGATCCGTGAAGTTAATAAAAGGTCCTCCACGGGGAATAGGTCCTCTTAGTCTGTTGTAAGACACATTAAAATGCTGAAGCTTAGAGAGAACCTACAAGTGAACTAGGAATTGGACCATCCAAATTATTGAATGATAGATCCAACTCCTGTAAACTCAACATGTTCTTCATGGTTTCTGGAATCATTCCTTGTAATTTGTTGTGCGCTAATGAGAAATGCCTGTATATTCTGTAGATCTCCAATCATGCTTAGGTAATTTCACCAAAGAATTGATTCATTGACAAGTTCATATAGATTAATGCTTTCAATTTTCCAATTTCAGAAGGCAAAGGACCAGTAAAAGAATTCATAGAAAAGTCAAGCTCCAAGATATCCTTAAGTGTCCACAAGCTAGAAGGTAGGCTAGAAGTTAAATTGTTGGAGTTCAGAAAAAGATATCTCAGTGACTGTCATATTACTTAGACAACTCGGTAAGGGGCCATAGAATCTATTGCCATTCAAAAGTAATTGGCCTAAGTTCCACAACTGGCAAAGTTCACTCGGAATAAGTCCATGAATTTTGTTGTTTTCGAAGACCTATCCACTGAAGCTTCAATAATTGTTTGATAGTTGACGGGATTATTCCTTCCATGCTATTGTCATTGAAATTTACCACAAACAAATTGCTTAAATTACCTATTGAACTTGGAACCTGGCCCTTAATTCCAGAGTTACTTACATCAATCCGATTCAAGAGAGCCAGAAAAATTTCCGAAAGAAATTGGAAGGAAACCATTTAAAGGATTGTCATTTATCCACAACTTGCTTAATCGTTTGCAGTTTGGAAGGGAACCTAAAAAGCTCAATTCTCCAGAAGAAGATTCATAAGAAAATTCATTGTCAGCAAGATTTAAGTATTCAAGGTCTCTTAAATCACCAAGAGAATGAGGAATTATACCGCTAAAACTGTTTTCAGAAAGGTCCAAAACTTCTAGTTTAGAAGCATTTGATATAGATGTTAATATAACTCCACTGAATTCATTCACCCCAAGAGCAGCTATTTCGAGATTGGGTAATGAAAGACCAAATGTTGATGGAATCTTGCCTGAGAGATGATTAAGAGTGAGAATCATTGTCCTTAGTCTTGAAATGTTGAAAAGTCCCTCCGGAATAGGGCCTCTGAATCTGTTAGATTGTATCAATATTACCTCCAATTTGTAAAGGTAACCAATCTCTTGAGGTAGTGCTCCTGACAGAAAATTTGCAACACATGTAATGGTAGTAGTTGTTGTAATAAAGACACATTCAACTTGTAAATGTAACAACAACAACAACAATAACAACACCACCACCAATAATAATAAAAGAGGTATTCAATTGGTAATTGTGAGGAATGTACAGTGCCAGAAAAAAAGGTATTCAACTAGAATATATATTATGACTTTTTGATTGTCGCGCTCAAAATATTTACTTCTACGAATTGTACTCACAAGCACTCAGTAAAATTCATGTTGATTTATCGAAGGAACAAAAATTCAACTTCACTTTTAGTTGTTCTATCACAATACTTATTTATTATTTCAAAGCTTTTATAGTTCTTTGTAATTTAGTTCGGTCATATCTTCGTCGGCCCAATGTAAAGTCTCATGAATATAGTCCTGACTTACGAGAGAATCCAAAATATCTTATCTTGAAGAGAATGGTTGTTCTAGATTCTACTTAACATCTTTAGAAATTTATTTAGACACTATATCTTTATCTTCCCCTTTTCTAAAGGATAATTACATCTCCTTTGAGATATCCAATAATTACACAAAATTTTCGCAAGTTTAAATAATTAAATTGACTCCACTAACCTTTTCTCACTAGTTATTTCACATTTGGAATCAACTTATAAAGAAAAAAAATCAAAAGAATTAGAAAGTGTCTACAAATTAATTAATCCACCTATATGGCCTCCTTTTTTCTCATTCTTCTTCTTTTACCTCTTTTATCTTCTAGTACTACTCTATCTTTCCTTTTCTGTCCCTCATGACCTTCTTTCTCTTGCCACTACCTTAGCTCATCTCTCTCCCTCTCTTTTCTTACTACTAATAATCTATATTTCAGCAGGCCTTTTAACTCTACATGCATCTTCTTTCTTTCTATAATCTTTTCGGTCTCTAATACTTCCAAAAATACATTGCCAACCCGAGTGTTGTGGCATGTATTTCAATTTCTTTGAATTGCAAATTTATTTCGATTTTTGTTGTTGTTGAAGCTGAGTTTGCTAATTCATAATTCTTTTAGGTATTTTGAGAGTTTACTAGGGGATGTTTGCATGGTTTTGGAAAGTAAGGGGAAAGTAGGGAAAGAATGGCTGATTTTTTCCTTAAGTAGATGGTGGCTATGTGCTTATGGTAGAGGATTTTAATAGATTAGTCAAAATAGTGAAATGATATGAGATGGAAAATTAGTTAAAAAAATAAGTCTACTATTTACCTGTTGAAACAAAATTTATTTTTTAAAAAATAAATTTTTTCTTTTCCCTTAGCATACACAATTATAGTTTGCCACATCAAGTTCTGTTTTCTTGCATGTGTCATGCTTTTTGTGCTTTATTTTTACAGAAACATGTGGACTCGAGGAACAAAGTTTAATTTTTCAAATATAGAGAGAACCATTCACAATTACTATAGACTTTAGGAGAGACTTGCGCAATTATCGCACTTCTAAACTATTAGTGTTGGATATAGCTACTCACACCATCACAATACCGATATGAGCTATAGTACACCCGATAATTGTATTTTTTCAATTATTTTACTCAAATGACACTAGGACATCACAGGAAGAAAAGGGATGGCAAATGTGATTGTAGGCTTGAGAGAAGTCAATGTTGTTAAGCTTTGCAAAGCTACCAGGGGGCAATTACCCGCACTAAGTTTGGAAATTTTTGTTGTATACCATTAAATTTTAGAAGTTCTACGGCGGCATATTTATTTTGCTCTAGATAGGTTAGAATTTGTATTCGATACAAGTACTTGGTGCTTAAATTGCCTACTTTTAGTTTACAAAGAATAGAAAATGCCTAATTTGGAGTTTGTTTGTTTGTGTAGCAGAATCGCTGAAGTTGAGAGAAAATGGACTGCAATGGCATGTGAAACACAAGCTCGAGGTGAAAATTTGAATTGTGGGAAATTATTGCTCAATGTGCGGTGCCGGTCATCAGAGGGGACATGGCATTGGACATCCCCAAAACCTGTTAATTTCATGTAAAACATGAAGACGAGCACGGACACGAAGACTGTCATTGTGCTGGACTTCATCGAACTTGTGTGCATGTGTGATTCCACTCCAAGAAACCTAATCTTGTTGTATTTTGACTAGTATTTTAGGAACCTATAAACAGGAGTTGTTTAAGATGTTTTGAGGGTTGGAAAACACTAGGTAAAACTCTATTCAAGAGAGCCAAGCAAATTGAGAAGTTTCTCTTACTCTTTTCTTCATTATTGTACTTGTTATTCTTGGTTTAATTCACAATCACGTTGAACTAATTCATTGCTAGGGTTAGGGTTTGTGAAAGAGTATTGGTTAATTATTTAAGTTAAATTATTGACTTTTGTCATGATTTATCTATTTTGGTTTAATTACATTTTGATGTCTGATCACCATAGACATGCTTTTAGGGCTTGTATTGAACTAAGAAGGGATATACAACCGTGCACTAGATAGATAAACACATCTAGCCTAGACACAATAATAGTTAGGGTTGGTATGATACAATTGAAATCACCAGAGTTCTTAACAAGTTCAATTAAATACTTTGTGATCTCGAGAGAAACGTAAGATTTAATTGGGCACAACTTAATGTATCGAGATAATCTAAGGTATATATGTGTTATACGTTCTTGGCATGTTAAGAAATTAACTAGATAATTAATTTAAACTTTGAATCAAGACATGAGACCCTAGCCTTTAGCTACGGAGAAAGGACGTATGATGAGCATAGAGAAGGAGTTGGCTTCTCTGTATCCATACCAGCAGGTGCCCATGACATGGTCTTTTTACTTTTTGTTGTCTTAGTTTCCTTGTTTGTGGAATTCGTGGTAGTGTTATTTAGTGGTGTTTAACTCCTATTTGTAGTGCTTTCTTTTCCTTTTTTTTTTTGTTGGAAAAATTTAAGCTATATGATGGTTTAATGGATATGTAATAGCAATCGTTTACTCAACTTTTTGGTGCTCCACGCTATTGTGAATCAAGGGAATTTCACTTTCACCTATTTTTTTTTATCTTCTTTCTTTATTTTTCTCTCCAACATTGAGGATAATGTTGTCATAAGTGTAGGGGATCTTTGATAAATAAATTGAATTTTTTTTCAGTGTTTTCCCTAGAAGTCAATGGCTTATATTTCTATTACTATTATTGTTTAAAACTTAATTATATGAATGTGCCATGTGTTGGTGTTGTCTTAGAGTGTTCTTTGGCGATTAGTTGGTATTTTGAGACTTTTCTAATTTTTGCTTATTTTTATAGGTTTTGTGAATATTTTTGTAGCATTTTCCTTGTGAAATTGGACTAATTATCTATCTTAATTCTCAATATTATTGGGATATGAAGCAGGCTTCCGTGTTTTTATTTGCGCCTACAAGTTCATTAGTTTGAATTATGCTCCGCTAGTTGTCATTACCTAGTAGCCAGGCGTCTTCATTGAGTAAAAGTTGACCTTCGCGTTAAAAAGTGATGATATGATTATATAATTTTTAAGTGAAAGCCGAGTATTCGGGCTCATTCATCTGGGAGATGTCGAAGTTCATATCAATAGGTTTGAACAGCTAAGAATTAAGTGTATCCCATAGTTAAATTTTGAAAATATTTAAGTGTGGGGGAACTTGAAGGGAAGAAAGCAGAAAAAGGGAAAAAGAAAGGGAAAAAAATTGAAGTATGCATGAAGTTTGAGGATCATTGTATTCATGTATTTGAGATTTTGATTAACAGTTAGCCTATTTCTAGGAAATCGGTGTCAAATATTTTATATACTTAGTTAATTTAGCCAAAGTTGAATGAGTTGATGGTGTTAAAAGCTAACTGGAGTAGTATCTCGTTAGTTTTCGTTATTGATACCTGACACTTGCTTGAATATGTTGGTTGGCAATAATAGTCTTGAACTATGGTCATTGTTTCTGCTTAATTTGTTTTGTCCTCATGCTTGGGAACAAGCACGAGCTAAGTGTAGGGGAGCCTAATAGGTTAGAATTTGTACTCATTTTATTCGAATATTTGCAGCTTAAATTATTTACATTGAGTTTTAGTGAGGATAGAGAATGTCTAATTTGGAGTGTTGTTTGTTGCGTAGGAGAATGACTGAAATTGAGAGAAACTGGACAGCAATGGCATGTGAAACTCAAGCTCTTGAGATGCAAATTCAAATTTTGAGAAATTATTGTTCACTGTCCAGCGTCGGTCATCAGAGGGGACATGGCATCGAACATCCCCTGAACTTTATCAACTTCATGCAAAAATGAAGACCGGCATTGGACATGAAACTTTTCATTGTACTGGACTTAAACGAACTTCCGCGCCACATGCAATTTCTTCACTACAAGAAACCTAATTCTGTTGTATTTTGACTAGTATTTCAGGAAGCTATAAATAGGAGTTGTTGAGGATGTTTTTGGGGTTGGAATACATTAGGCAAAACTGTATCTTTACATCTTTTACCTTTGTCTTGAGAGATCAACAAGGAAGACACAATAAAATCGAGCATTCAAGATGGAGATTTAGAGTTGAGCAAATTGTGAAGTTTCTCTTACTATGTTCATCATTATTATACTTGTTCCTTGAATTCTTGGTTTAATTCACAATTATGTTGAACTAATTAATTTCTAGGGTTACGGTTTTGTGAAAGAGTATTGGTTTATTATTTTAGTTAAAATCTTGACTTTGATTTATATATTTTGCTTTACTTACATATTTATGTCTTATCACAATAGACACACTCTTAGGGCTTGTATTAAACTAAGAAGGGATATAAACCATGCACAACCTACCCAGTCTAGATATGAGAGTAGTTTAAGGTTGGTATGATGTAGTTGAAATCACCTAAGATTTTAGGATTTTAGTTGGGCACAACTTTGATGTATCGAGAGATAATCTAAGGTACTTCTGTGTGATATGTTGTAGGCATGTTAAAAAATTAATTATAATTAATTCAAATTCTAGATCAAGTGTAACATCCCAGGTTTGGACTTACCCAATAACTTTTGAACTATAAACCAAGGGCTCAAAATACTTAAGCCAAGTTATTTAGTAACCCAAAGCCAAGATATTATACACTAACTCATTTCTTTTCTTCCCACCGATGTGGGACTAAATATGGGGCATCACATTCACCCCTCTTTTTAGGTTTTTGCGTCATCGCAAAGCCCAATACATATCCAGACTATCCACTCGGTTGTGTCGGATTCTAGAGGTGGCTCGTACGGGCTCTAGAGGTGGCTCCCGCCCTTAAGTCGACATAGCACTTAGCCCCGCACAGCACTTAGTTCCTCCACTTCCTTGCGTAGTCGCGGCCCAAATACCATAGGCCCAGTCTCACCCCGTGTAGAGACCACACGAGGTTTGCTCTGATACCATTTATAACATCCCGGGTCTGGGCTGACCCAATAACTTTTGAGCCATAAACCACGGGCTCAAAATACTTAAGCCAAGTTATTTAGTAGCTCAAAGCCAAGATATTATACACTAACTTATTTCTTTTCTTCCCACCGATGTGGGACTAAATATGGGGCATCACATCAAGGTCTAAAGCCCTAGCCTTTTGCCAATTGTTTTCTCACCCATGCTTAATGGATTTTATTATTTATTTTATTTCTTAGTAAAAAATTAAAGCTCCTTTGAATTTAAATTTCATCTTTTTTTAATAATTAAAGCAAGTAAAATTAACTCATCCCTGTGTGTTCGACCTCTGAAATACTCCAAGTTATCTTATTACTACAATCAACTGTGTATACTTGTAGAGTATGTCGATCAGCTTCAAGGGTGACAATTTCTGACACAACCCAAAAAACACGACACAAACCTAACTCGAAAATAGCAAGTTTGGGTTTAAGTTTGGCAAGTTCAGGCCAAAATCGGGTTGAACCTAACTGGCCCGTGAAGAAAATAGGTCGGGTTCAAGTTGACTGCCCAGGGAAAAAAAAACTTACAGTTTGTAGCTTTGTTTCACCCATCCATATTCAAACACAAATTTCACCTATTGGATAATTAATCAAGTAAAATTGTAAGAGAAATTAAGAATTCTACCTAGGTTTATCAAGAGTAAATTGTAAAACAAATCAAGTATGTGTTAATGTCTGACTTTAATATTAGTGTATGCAAAAAATGTGTTTGATCCTTGTATGTGTGAAAAGTGTGTGTTGGTCACTTTTTCTTCTTCTTGTCCTTCCTCTCTCTTTTTTTTTTATTTTGGATCCATTGGTCGACCCGCCAACCTGTGGCGAGTCGTGTTCGGGTTGACTCTTCACGGGTTGATGGGTTGGTGGGTTTCCTATTATACTTGAGTCTCAACTCGACTCGCCAATCTAAAACCCGACCCGATGCCATCCCTAATCAACTCCTATTACTAAAGACAGAAAATAAACCCAACATAACTTTGCAAAAGAAATGGAAGAAAAAAATGAACAAAATAAAAGAGACAAAATAAACAAAACAACTACCAACAATAAAAGGAGAGATAATTAAAAAATGAAATTGTGCTAAAATATTCCAGTATGAGGGAAAGAGGAAGTGAAAGAAGCTGCTAGCCATTTGCATTACTTTATAATTTAATTTTGCTGATGTAGTAGAACGGTGTTTTAGGAAGTTTAAGGGGGCGCTTGGTTCGCAGATCGAAATCCAAATTAGAATCAGAATCATTTGCTTTGCAATTGGAATGAAGTTTTTCATTCCAATATCCTTGTTTGGTTGAATGTCAGAATTGGAATCAGAATCAATTATTTTTTAAGACTTATAGTCCTAAATCATCTAGTTTTGTTGATTAATAAACAAATAATGATGTTTACTAATAGTTTATGGCAACAAGACAACTGTGGAATAAAAAAAAAATCAAAGTTGCAAATTTTTAGAAATGATTCCGATTCTCTCCAATTTAGTTAGGAATGATGGATTTCAAATTTTCATAAATGATTATGATTCCCCGATTCCGATTCTTTACAACCACACAGCCTATAAGGGATTCATTCTGATTCCCGTGAACCAAGCAGCCCTTAAATTAATGTGTTTCAATGAAAAAGATATCAGGCAATAGGTAGTATTTCACAAGAAGACTCTAAACCTTACGTGGCAAAAGGAAAAATGGAGAGCTTGGGTTATCTTATCAATTGAGTTTGGGCATTGGAAACCTATGTGGTATTTCATTTGTAAATTGACTGGTCAAGGGTATTAGAGGTAATTTTCTAAAACATTGGGATCTAGTGGTAATTTGACAAAACACAAGGGAGGTGTATGTTATTAGCCCAATAATACTGTACAGCAAATTGTTGCAAATTTAAATTCACAGTACAAAGTGCAAACATAAGAGAATACTTTAAAAATGTCAAATACAAATTGAAAAGAAAAACATATACCACTACATATTCTTACCAGTCATATCAACCCACTGCAAGGCTATTATCTCCAAATTATAAAGATTGCGAATATCTGCCGGTATTTGACCTGCAAAGTAAATTAAAAAAACTATTATTGTTTCTGTGGTATACATAAATTACTTTTCTTGGTTCGATGTACACATCATGGAAATCCATATTGCTAGAATAATAAACAAAATTTGGACAAGAGATTGTGTATATTATTAAACAGTGTCTATTACAAAAGTACAAGAATCCTATATTTTTCAGTGTACAGTAAATAGGGATCTAGAAACAATAGCAAAGAAACGCATAGAATCATCTATCGAAATAAAAACTATACTACCATGCCAATTAGGATTGTCACTATTCAATCAATTATGTAACTTCACTATTTGCTTACGACCCCATTTCAATCTCAGGATTGTTGCAAATTGGCTTGGCCATTTGAGGTTGTAAATGGTATTTTGGAACAACTATAGAAAACATTATAAAATAGATGTCACGAGCAGCATTTCAACTCTGCATAAAATACTGTAGAGGGTTTGGAGTTCTTGAATTAAAGAAATTAAACCCATCAATTGGTCTATTAGAATTGTAAATATGCAATCAATTATATAACTTCGATATTTACTAACAGCCCCATCTCAATCTAAAGATGGTTGGAGATAAAACATTTGAGATTGAAAATGAGATTTTGGAACAGCTATAGAAAACACAATAAAATAGGTGTCACAAGAAGGATTTCAACTCTATGTATAAAATACAGTAGAAGAACTGGAATCCTTGAATTAAAGAAATTTAAACCATCAATTGATAGATAGCAGCAAGGAAAGTCATAAAAATTGACATCTATGAAAGAGTGATGAGTCATCTAAAAGGGATTATAATAGAAGTAGAATTAGAACCCTTGAATTAAAGGAAATTTAACTCACTAACTGAGAGCTAACCAAAACTGTAAGCCATGAAAATTGAAATTCATGAAAAAGGGATTGAACTTTAAAAGGGATTATAAAGGAAATACTATTAAACGAATTGATAAAGTATATGCAAGCGCACTTTAGCAAGCTTTCAAAATCCTCTTAGCGCACTTTAGCAAACTTTCTAAACCTTAAAATCCGCCATTGCCAAGCTCTTCCCAGGTCAAATGGAGTAGTAATCTTCTTTTCTGACCTTAGTTTCTGTAGTTGTATTTGCTTTCTATCTGGAATTTTGAGAATAAGTAGTAGTGGGAACCTAGGAGAATTGTAGTAGAGAAGCTTTCTTCTCAAAAGCGATGGCTGCTTAGCAGCTGTTCCTGCAATTCCAGGAGGATTACTTTTGTTGATCCACCACTAGAATTCCCTTGACATGGAAAACTCAAGCTCTAAGCTACAGCTTGAACCTAAAGGTGATTGCTTTAAGATGAATTTTGGGGATAAGCTTATTGTGGAGCTAGAAGATGTTTCACAGAAAAATGCAGGTCAAGCTAGATCATGGGCTCAGGTAGTAAATTCAAATGCCATCTCCCATGGAGGAATGGAGCTAAAATACATAGCTCCGAGTGATAAAGGACAGGTCCGTGTGACTATGGATGACATTGGACAAGGCCTAGAGAAATGGAGAAACACTGTTGTTGGATACACTCTAGGATCCTCACCCCCATACATCGTTATCAAGAAATTTGTGGAATCAAAATGGAAAGAATCTGCAGAAATAAAGGTGATTTCCCTCAAGAATGGAGGTTTTTTTTTTCAAATTTCAAAATGAAGAAGATAAAATGAAAATACTGGATCAGTTCCCTTGGCCATTAGCAAGCAAAATGTTGTTTTTAAAACCTTGTTGTCCCCAAATTCGCTTAAAAAAAGAAGATATGGATTCTATCCCCATATGGATCAGGTTTCCTCATATAAAACTCCACTATTATACTGAAGTAGGTCTTAGCAAACTTGCTAGTTGTGTTGAAAAGTCACTTTTGACAGACAAGCAAACTGCAACTCAATCGAGAGTCTGATTTGCTAGAATTTGTGTAGAAATGAAAACTGGAGAAAACAGGTCGAAAATGATCAATTTTTTAAATGAATTTGGGAAGATGGAGTAATAAGAGGTTGAGTATGAATGGTTACTTCCAAGTTGTCGAGAGTGCAAGAAGTTTGGACACAATAATTTGAACTGTCCAATGCAGCCAAAAGTGTTACAAAAATGGGGGCCAAAAGACCAACAAGAACATGCTCAAGCTGGAGAAATGTCAAACCAAGAAACTGTGGAAAGGAGAAATAAGAAAGTTGAGAATCAAAATGAACTGCAGATTGTAGAACACATCGGAATAAATATGCAATGCAGTGTGGAAAATGCAAAAACAGAATGCAATGCAGAATGTAATGCAACAGTAGAATTAAACCAAAATGTGGCACCAAAAGACAGTGAACTTCATCAAAATGAAAAGCAAAGTGCAGGAGCTAGCAACAGAGCAAAACAACAGCAAGCAGGAAGTAGTAAAAGTGGAGTGCTATCAACAGGGAATGCAATGCAAGTTACAAACATTTTTAGCAGCTTAATTACAGCTGATAAGATCCTAGCTGAACAGAAGCAATTAAGTGATAAGGGAGACAGAACTGGAAGGGGCACCAGGAAAAAGATACCCAAAAATTCTGCAAAATAAATCTTATATGTTGGAATATAAGAGGGCTCAATAACCCTCTAAAACAAATAGAAGTGAGAAAGATAGCAGAAGAAGTTAAGGCATGTATTTTTGGAATTATGGAAAATAAAGTAAACTTATCAAATGCTAATTCTATTTTTGGGAAATGCTTGAGAAATTGGAACTATGTTCACAATGGTACGTTGAAGCTTGTTTGTAGAATTTGGTTTTGTTAGAGACCTGAGCAAGTTAAATGCCAAGTATGCAAAATTCATGATCAAGCAATAACTTGCTAAGTTCAAAATAAGGATTTTGATAAAACCTATGTTGTCACTATTGTCTATGGCTGAAGAAAGAAAAGAGCTTTGGAGCCATTTACTCTATCTCAGGCAATTGATACGGAATATGCCTTGGGTGATGCTTGGGGACTTTAATGAAATCAGAAGAGAAAAAGAAAGATTAACCAATGTATAAAGAATCTGGATGTTGAGCAAATTGAAGGAAAGGGATTCTTCTATACTTGGAACAACAAAAGAGAAGTTGAATGTAGAATTTACAGCAAAATTGATCGAGTACTTGCAAATGAGCAATGGCTAAACAAGTTTTCAAACACTGAGGTTGAGTTCATCGCACCAGGCATTTTAGATCACTCCCCCATCCTTTTTAAAATCAAGCAGCAGCTTAGCTATGGAGCAAAGCCATTCAAGTTTCACAAATTCTGGATGCAACGTCCTGAATTTATTGAGATGCTGATGAGAGCTTGGAACATAGAGATAAGGGCCAATTCAACAATCAAAGAATGCAAGAAACTCAAGCTGTTGAAAGAGGAGCTGAAAATACTAAACAAAACACACTATAGCAACATTACTACTAGGGTGCTGCAGCAAAAAGAGCAATTATGTATGGTCCAGGAACTTTTGCAAAACCACCTTTCAATGCTGAACTAATATGTAAAGAAAAGGTTTTGCTTGGTGAATTTGCTGAGTTGAGTAAAATTGAGGAGGAATTTTACAAAGCAAAATCAAGGATAGCTTGGCTAAATAAAAGAGACAAAAATACTATCTTTTTTCACAAGAAAGTTTTGGCTTATAATGCAAGGAACAGAATATTGACACTTTGTGATGAAAATGATGTGAAAATTTGTGATTATGAAGAAGTAAAGTACATAGTAGTGAAATTCTTTGAAAATCTCTTCAGGAAACCAACCTCATAAGCTGAAGATAGACTTCAAAATATGCAGAATTTTATCCCTGACTTATTGTCTGAGCAGTAAAAGCAAGAATTGCAAGCGCCAATCACAAATGAGAAAATAAGGAAAGCCTTGTTCTAGCTGAAGGATAGTAAAGCACCTGGACCTGATGGCTTCACAGCTGAGTTTTTCAAACTGAACTGGAACACTATAGGTGAGGAAGTTACACAAGCAACACAATACTGCTTTCAAACAAGTATATGTATTACCCACTCAACAGCACTATAATAACCTTGGTGCCTAAGGTAGCAAATGCCATGGGAATGAAAGACTTTAGGCCTATTTCTTGCTGCAACACTCTATAAAAATACTACTCAGCTATCCTAACAGCTAGACTCAAAGAAGTTTTTCCTAGTTTGATAGGTCATCAACAATCAGTTTTCATAAAAGGTAGGCACATTGCAGATAACGTTCTACTGATGCATGAAATTGTTAGAGAATACAGAATACAGTAGAAAAGATGGGTCAGCTAGAACAATCTTGAAGATAGACATTATGAAAGCTTTTGATACATTAGATTGGGATTTTCTCTTTCATGCAATGAATCTGATGGGATTTCCTCCAATCTGCATTCAATGGGAGAGATTGAGTGTAGAAATTGCTCACTTTTCCATTAACCTAAATGGATTCTTGATTGGATACTTCCAAAGGGAGAGGGGACTCAAGCAAGGAGATCCATTATCTCCATATTTATTCCTCATTGCTATGGAAGTGTTTTCCAGATTATTCAAAAGGAAAATTGGTCAGCAAAATTTTGATTATCATGCAAGGTGCAAAGCTCTGAAGATCACTCATCTTGCTTTTGCTAATGATCTTTTTATTATTACTGGTGCAACAAATGCATCTTTTCAGCTCACAGCCCAAACATTGGAAGAGTTTGCTATGCTATTAGGTCTTAAACCAAATCTCTCCAAAAGCCACATTTTCTTATCTGGAATAAGTGAGGAGAAGGAGCAGGAGCTAAAAGAAATCATTCAAATGACAATAGGAGAGCTGTCAGTCAAATACTTGGGGCTGCCTTTGATTGCAGCAAGGCTGACTTACAAAGAATGTCAACTCATTTTTGACAAGATCCAATAGAAAATACAAGCATGGGTAGCAAAAAAACTCAATTATGCTGGAAGGGTGCAGCTTGTTAAATCTATACTATACGGGATACAAATGTATTGGGCAAGTACTTTCATTCTCCCAAAAGCAGTAATAAGGAGAATTAGAAGCATGATGTCAAGCTTCATTTAGGCAGGGGAATACAAACAACATTACGGGGCAAAAGTCGGATGGAAAGAGATGTGCAAAACTTACAAAGAGGGTAGCCTAGGCCTTTATGATTTGGAATTGTGGAACAAATGTCTCATCCTCAAATTGCTATGGAACATATGAAGCAACAAGGAGTCCCTTTGGGTAAAATGGATTCACGTAGTAAATTTGAAGCACTCATCAATCTGGGGATATGAAATCCCAAGTGATTGTTCATGGGGATGGAGGAAAATACTCAAGCTTAGGCACCTGGCCCAACTACTGATCAAGTACAACTTTGGTGATGGAAGAATAGCAAATTTTAGGTATGACCAATGGCATCCAATTGGGCCCTTATATCTACACTTTAGTGAGAACCTCCCCACTTGTTTTGGCATTTCAAAAAGGGACTTAGTCTCCTTATGTGTGCAAGGTGAAAACTAGAGATGGCCAACAAGCAGGAAATTGACAAGAGAATTAAAAAGCTTACAGCAAAACACTCCTACCCATTTTATACCAGTAAGTGGTGTATGTGATTCAATTACATGGCTAGGGAGAAAGATAGGTTGTTTCACAATCAAATCAGCCATGAAGAAACTAAGAACAAAGGATAGCAAGGTAGCCTGGTGCACTTTGGTATGGGGAAAAGGCAATGTGCCTAGAGTTTCTTTCATTCTTTGGCTAGCCTGCAAGCAAAGATTGACCACAAAGGCTAGAATGCCAACTTGGGGAATTAATTTAGAAGACAAAAACTATGAGTTTTGTAAGCAATTCGAGAAGACTACGCAACATTTATTTTTCCAGTGTCCTTATACTACATCAGTGTGGAGGAAAATACAGTCCTTCTACTTTCTTTTTAGAGGACAACATACTTGGACTGAGAAGATAAGATGGATGAGTAGCAACTGCAAAACTAACTATTTCTCAGATAAGGTTAGAAGACTAATGTTCTTAGCTAGTGTATATTACATATGGAGAGCTCGAAATCAATGTCTGCACCAAAGGAAGCTTCTAACTCCTAGCACTGTTGTTCAGTAGATCAAAATTTCAGTTAGTGAAGCAGTAATTTCTTGGAGAAAAGTCCCACTTAACTACCAAAACTGGAAATTGGTAATGGAGTGGAGACTTCCTCACAAGATTTTTTATGACTAGCTCTATTTTGTAAATTATCTTTTGTTTTTCATAGAAAATGTGAAATTGATAGGAGTAGATAGTAGCAAATCTGTTGTACTAGTAAAGGATTACTAGTCTTTGTACAAGCTCAATGCAATTTCATCAATATACATATTACACTTTTGTCCAAAAAAAATACTATTAAATGAATGATCCATGAAGTTTGAAGGAGGACATCGAAGGAAATGAACACACATGAAAGGAATTAAAAGTCATCAAGGGATTAAAAGCTCTAAAGAATGATACCTTGTTAGAATTGATAAACAAAATCTGGAAAAGAGATAGTGCATATTGATAAAAATGATATTGTATTACAAAGGTTTAAAAGCTTATATTTATAAGCATACAATAAATAAGGAATCAAGAAACATTAATGGAAAATATACATAAAATAATCCATATAAGGAAATATTATATTACCAAATCAATTAGAATTGTCAATATACAATCAATTATGTAATTGTCAAAGTTACTAACATGTATAAAATAACCTTATTTTGTGCCATTTTTACTTTTCACACTAGAAGTATTGGAAATGTGAGATATATATATATATATATATATATATATATATATATTTGGTGACAATTTCAACATCTAGATTACCATTTTTAACCGATTTCACCCAATTAATAGCTGAACAATAATTCTGAAGCTGAATGAAGATTTCTTCTTGAAATTTGACAAGACTAGAATTATTATTTAACTGTATCTTCATCTATCATTCAAAAGATTTACCCTTGTTTCTGAACAACACAATCCTGGCCTAGTAAATAATTGCCAATTATATAAAAATGGTTAGAACTAGAAACAATGTAAATGATTTGGCAATTAAAATATGGGCAAATTACTATTAACCCCCTGTGGTATCACCTTCGACCACATGACTCCGTATGGTTTTAATATAACCACATAACCCCTCTGTAGGTTTACGAAAAGTGAAAAATAGACGGAACCCTTGCACCATCACGAAATATTCCTAAAATATTTCAAATTTTTTTCTGTCGGTACGGAATATTTCGTAACGGTAAGTGGATTAAATATGTCTAGTGCGGAATATTTTATCCATTTTTCACTTTTCATAAAACCATAGGGGAGTTATGTGGTCATATTGAAACCATAGGGGGTTATGTAGTCAAAAGCGATACCACAGGGAGTCAATAGTAATTTACCCTTAAAATATTGAAGATTTTAATTTTTGTAGCGTGAGATGGTACAAATGACATTAATTAGCTCAAGAAAAACCAATAGATTATGAAATGCAATTAGCGGACCAGAAAAGCAATCGGGTCTTAGATTTTTCTTCTTTGTTGTTTTTCTCCCCCTTGATAACACTAAACCTTTCCAGCTCCAGCTAATAAAAGGACAGATCAGGAACTTGCGGGGCCACTAGCGATTACTGATTGTTGGTTCAAAAACAAAAAAAATAATATTTTTCTTACGTAATTTTTTTGAACAAAATTACATGTTAAAAAAAGTACTACAATAAAACAAGGTATTATCACCACTAAATTGAATCATGAAAACCAT
Source organism: Mitragyna speciosa (assembly GCA_024721245.1). NCBI lineage: Eukaryota > Viridiplantae > Streptophyta > Magnoliopsida > Gentianales > Rubiaceae > Mitragyna > Mitragyna speciosa. The sequence goes on from CM045573.1 coordinate 11,189,683, forward strand.
CCGTTATATTATACTTGTGACTTTCAAATGATAACCACTGTGTAGAAAGTCATTAAGTCAGCTGGCATATAAATGAATGTCATACTATTATTTGTGACTTGAAATTATAATTTTACTTGTATCTAAAATCATACAATCACAAATAAATATATAACGCTTTTGTAACCAAATTTACTGGGTGTCATTACACTATTTTTTCTTGTAATGGTATAGTAAAATATCTTAAAATAAAATAGCAATGTACAAATTACACAATAGAAATTAAATATTACTTTTACTTTATACACACATATCAACTACTCGTGTAAGTTGACGTGCATTGCTCTCGACCCGTAAAAAGGCCGCCGATAACCCAAAACTTTTAAGGGAAAAATGTTATGTTGTCATTTGGCTGTCAAAATTAATTTTTTGTATAAAATAAAAAGTTTTGATATCTGATGTCTGAATTTTTAAGTGGTGAAAGTATTACGCTACTAAATTGAAGAAGTTATATTTGTTTGATAATTAACTGAATTTAAACACTAAATTCAAGTATCTCATCTTGTAAATATAATAATTTTATCTTAAAAAATGGAACAGCTTAATGGTAGTTCATGTGTATGAGAGAGGAAGAGAAAGTGAGTGTGTTTGTGTGTAAGAGAGATCAAGTGTCTCTGTGTGTGTGAAAATATATGTATAAAAAAGACTATGTGCAAGTTTGTGAGAGAAGAAAAGATTCTGTGTGTGGGAGAGACAAGTTGTGTGTGCAAGTGTGTATGAAGGAGAGAGAGAATTTGTGTTTGTGTGAATTTGTGTATATGTATGTATGAGATTGAGAGTAAGAGTGAGGTTATAAAGAAAGCCTGTACATGATAGAAGAAAAATTTATGTACTTGAGTGCGAGAGAGAGAATAAATTTTTATGTTTAGAAGTATGAGTGTGTATGTATGTTAAGTATGTACAAAATGTGTGTGTTGTGTGTGTGAGAGAAATTGTATGTCTAAGAGAAAGAACGTATTACATGTGGTTTAAAATTCTGCAAATTAAGTGAAAAATATTCAACTAAAAAGTTTGTACCCAAATTAATGCATTAATTAATAATGTAATTTTATTACTCTTTCCGTCCCATTTTCATAGGCTTACAGTTTTCTTTACATAATTTAAGAAAAATTAGTTAACTTTATTGAAAGAATAAATTAATCTATGATGTTCCTAAAATGCCCTTGTATTCATCATTAAATATTTACATTAAATATGAATAGAAAATTGAACCATAAGTCAAATTAATTCTATTTGATATGTGAATGCACAGTTTACTATGCACTTCTAACTTATAACAAAGTAATTAAATAGGGACACTTTAGAGAAGTTAAAAATTAATTGTATTCTTCAATTAGAAAGTGGACTATAATTTGGGATGGATAAAAAAAGAAAACAAGTCTATCAAATGGAACGAAGGGAGTATCAAATATACCAGATTCAAAAAAATCTTAATTCATTTAGTTTTTACCCTTATATTGAATTGTCAAACTTTAAGGATGAAAGAAGGAAGTAAAAACCAAGCACAGACATTTATCATGTACCTGTAAGATGGTTGTCTCCGAGATATATCTCTCTAAGGTTGGTTAGATTCCAAATTTCTCTTGGTATGTCTCCACTGAGGTTGTTGAATGACAGTGAGAGTATTTCAAGTTTTGAACATTCTCCGATGCCCAATGGAATTCCACCTTGTAAATTATTGTATGTTAATAAAAGCTCTTGGAGTTGTGGCAGATGATCACGATCACAGATACGTGCTGGAAGATAACCAAATAAGCTATTATTTGAAAGACTAAGCCTTTTAATTGAAGAGAGGTTAAAAAAAGCCAGAGGAATACGGCCACTGAGTCGATTGTGTCCCAAGTCCAGATCCTTCAAGTTGTGCAAGGCGCTAAATTCTTCAGGAACTTCCCCAGTAAAGAAGTTATGGCTCAAATAGATGCTCTCTAGTTTTGTTGCATTAGATAGCAAACTAAACAATGAACCTGAAAATTTGTTACTTCGGAAATTCAAATACTCAAGTCGAGTTAAGGACCCCAACCAAGATGGAATTGAAAATTCACCAAAAAAATTATTCGAGGACAAGCTGATGTTTTTCAATCGGCGCAAATTAGCCAGCTCCGATGGAAGCTCCCCGTATAAACTGTTGTTCCCAAAATTCAGGCGGACTAGGAAAGAGAGATTTCCTAATTGTGGAGGCATAGTTCCCGCTAGGCCCATGTCAGGAAGGTCTATGGCCGAGACTCTTTGATGACGGGTGTTGCATGTTATGCCAATCCAGCTACAAACAGGGATGGAAGCTGACCAGTTAGTTGGCAGGAGATTTTGGGGATCGAATACACTAGCCTTGAAGGCGATAAGTGCATCGAAATCATGAGTGTTATTATTGGTAACAGTAGCAGCGATTGTTGAGCTGAGTGTGATAAAGTGCAGCACCAAGGTTGCAAGGAAAAGGAAACGAGTGCTCTTCATATTTACTTGGATTTTGGTAAATGGAACGTTAAATGCAATGTATGGTGTATATAAAACGGTTTGAGGTAGACTGTAAAAAGACTTTTGAGCTATGGTGGTACTAAGTGGGAACTGGTGAAGAAAGGAACTAGAGAATGGGGCCAGAGTTTTTTGGCTGGGACAAAAGGAGAAGGAAAAAGCGAAATAAGAAAGAGCATTATAATGGAAAATACCACATGGTACCATTTGGTGAAGAGACGTAGGAGAAAAGTAAATGAGGCATCTATTAGACAAGCCCTACTAGTAAGTTTTGTAGTCAACTTTAGTGTTCATTTTCCTTAATTGTGAATTAATACAATGATGTTTCTTTCGATACTTTCAGCCCCTAAGGTGGCGAATTTCATCAAAACTAGCATTTTTAAAAAATTATAGTATTCAATGACACAAATAAAACAATCGAAAGTCCATATGTCTGAAATTAACTTTTGAGTTTATTACAATTTGTCTCGCTAACGTTTAGCCTATTTTTCACTTTACCCCCCAACATTATTTTTTTTTAGTCTATCCCAAAATTTGATGATCAACTAAAACGGCATGTGATAGACATGTGAAAATCCACCCTTAGGGGTTCATTATAGTTTGTCCTCCTAATGTTCAACTCATTTCTCACTTTATTCCTTTTAGTCTACTAAAATGCGAATATAGTAATATCTTTTTAATAATAACGATTAAACCAAATTACCCTTACCAAATAGAGGAAAACTTCCCTTCGACTGTCACATGTGAAAAAAAAAGTAGAAAAACCTAAACCACAACCCAAAAGTCATCTTCTTGACCCAAAAAAAATTTGATCTGTTCTTCCAAGATTTACAATAAATTTAAAAACAATAATAAGAGAATATTAATAATAAAATCTTACATTGTAGTTTGAGCATTGACAAAAATTTTTTCCACGATTTTCTATTGTCCAAGAGGTGCATAAAGATGCTCTTTTACTAGTATTTTAAAAACCAAACTAGCTGGTGTATCAGAAGAGCAACCGAGTCACGGTTCTATCCGGTTCAATTGGACGATTGAACAGTTTGATGGTGTTTTCCTTTTATTTTCTTTATAACGAATTGGACTAGACCCGTGACTAGTTTGTGGTTTGATCAGTCAAATTGGCAGGTCTAGTCCAATTTTTAAAACACTGTCTTTTACCACATTTATATGTCAGAATCGATTCTTGTGTGTTATTGGAAGAAACTTAAGACATTGGAGATCCTTGCAATATTTTCCTATTTTTTGGTTGCGATGTCTTCTCCACTAGGGATGGTTTTTTTTTTTTTTATTACTTTTGGGTTAATTGTAGAAATTTTGGGAAACTAAGAATGATGAATTGAAGGAGAGAGAAAGTGTTGCACTTAATACATTAAGTGATTCTTTTTTATAACCAATGGAGAGGTAATTTCGTCAATCAAAATTAATGGTTAAATTTAGGGGCATTTTCGGCATCTGAACTTTTTCAATGGTCAAATTGCTTATTTTGTCTGATAGAGGGGTCTAATTGAGAAAAAAAATAATGTTGGAGGGTAAATTGAGAAATGGGGTGAACATTAGGTGGACAAAATGTAACAAACCCTTAACTTTTGGATGCAAAAAGAAAAGCACTTGCCGTTGAGAGATAAGATTAAGTGGTATTAGTCCAAACGAACTATTTTGAAATCTTTATAAAGCACCAGCCATTAAGTAGTTTCCATCAATTTCTCACTTTTTTAATTGACACTGTTGTATTTTACAGAACACCGTTGTCTTTCACATATTCTTTCCATATATAAGTAATTTCCATCAATTAGTCACTTTTTTAATTAAGAAACGTTGAATGTTTTCTCGAGTTTATTATTTACGTTCGTATTAGAAGATCATCTTTAACTGCTTAATTAAGAAGCCATGACTGTTTAGTCAAGTTGAATATTCTTGTTCTCATTGCAAGATCACCTTCAACTGCTAGAAAGCCTAAGTTCATGATTGAAGCATTAGGTGGGAAAATATAAAAGAACAGACATAAATTTTCAAGAATTCTTTATTGCAATTCATTGGTCAAGACGGTATTTAGCACCTTACTGATCATCCACGGAGTAACATGAGAAAGTGGCTACTACTAAAAATTTGACGAGCTTATTCAAAATTTGAGGGTAATTGCACAAAATTTAACTACTAATAGGAAAGGATGAAATGAAAGCAAAGATGATAGCAAATTCTGTTTGTTACTAACTGTAGTAACGGGTTCATATAAATCTACGGTAGTCCTTGAAGTTTCAATTATTAATAGGGTCTGTTCATTTTGTATTCTTAGGGTATAATACAGAAAATATGCCCAGCGTCATCTTTTTCAAGAGGATAAGTTTTCGTGAAAGAATCTAAAATTCAGGAGGCCGACAATAATTTGAGAATTTCAATTGCTGTTCTATCTTTTTGTTTTGAAGTTTTATCATGTGTCCCTAGGCACAAAATAGAAAAACTCTTGATAATAAAGGAAGGATAGCGAAGAATTGAACAAGTATTAAATGCATATGCCTACTTTTACAAGCAAAATATGAACAAAAGGTTGTATGTTCACTAATCTTTCACATTAAAATGACAAATATTGTTCGTATATGTTATAACTTAATGCAAGCACAAAAAGGTAGTTTGTCCAAAATAAAATTCAAAACCAGCTTCACAGCTCTCATGGATTAAAACAAAACTAAGCCACTATCTTGTAAGATTATTTAATTTTACATTGGAATTGATGACTATATATATATAGGCATATTAAATTTGGATGAAATTAAGCATCCAAATTTCTTGTGGAAAAAAATGAAGAAATCATGGGTGTTTGACAATAAGGAGTAATCATTAGAAAAGACGTTTACCAACAAATATGATGTCTAGTCAACTGCCATTTTGTCATGTTATAAGCTACATCTAATACAACTTCTCATACATTGCTTTCCCACTAATACAAGAAATTATGTTTCTTGTGGAAAAAATTATGCCACGAATCCATAACTAATTATCACTAGAGAAGAAATATACTCCAACTAAGTCTGGTCAACTGCCGTTCTGTCAAGGGGAATAATTACTATTTATTACGAAATGGTTTCCCAAACAGTTAGATGGTTTGTGACCCAACTTAATCAGTGTTAATATCATAACATAGATATTGAATTGCAATTAGTGAGAACCGGTAGGAGTCTTTATCATACAAAAAAAATTCATTCAATTTCATTCAATATCATAACATAGATATTGAATTGCTTAGATTTCACAGCACTGTCGTAGTTTAAATATGCTTGCTACAATTAATTTCTATCAAACTAGTTAGTTTTTGATTAAGAAACCTTCAATGCTTTCTCAAGTTCATTATTCTCGTTACAATTCGAAAGATTACCTTCAACTGCTTTAAGTAATAAACCTTGATTTTTTTTCTCAACCTTATTGTTCTTGTTCTTATTGGTAGATCACCTTCAACTAATAGAAAGCCTATGTTCGTGATTGAAGCATTAGGTGAGAGAAAAGAATAGAAAAGAGCAAAATTTCAAGAAGTTATTGATGCAATCTTCAATGATAAAAAAGACATCTAGATCCTTATTGATCACAGATGGAGCAACAAAAGAGAGTAACTACTACTGAAAATTTGAGAGTAAGTCCTCAAAATTTAAATACTAATCCAATAGGGGGAAACGAAAGGAAAGATGATAGCAAATTCTGCTTTGGGGTTTCAATAGATAATTGGGTCTCTTCAATCGGTATTCTTAGGCCATAATATAAAAAAATGTGCCAATCTCACTTTTTCCTAAATTCAGATGGGGAATGATAATTTAAAAATTTTAATTTTTGGTCATCTTTCCTTCTTTCGTGTTCTATCATTTAATACATGGCCAATACTTTGTGATACTTCCTTATTATCAAGAGTATTTTTTTCTAATAATTAAACAAGGATAACAAATGTCTGATCATGTATTAAATGCGTATGCCCGTTTTACAGGAAAAAAAATGAATAAAATAATTGTATGTTCACTAATCTTTCACATTAGAATGGCATATAATGTTCGTTTAGATTATAATTTTAATGCATGCTCAAAAAGGTTTAATTTTTCCAAAATAAAATCCAAAGCTAGCTTCACAGTTCTCATGGACCCAAAAAAGGGAAAAAAAAAAAAAAACTAAGTCAGAAACTTTTCTTTAAGTCTTGCAACAATTTTAATTATTATTAATTTTATTAAATAGATGTTGAATAATGAAAAGGATTTTACCTATTAACTTACAGATGCACATGCTTCTTTCCAGTATCTATACCTGTACATGAGTTTAAACCAAAATTTGTTCAACTTAAAAAATAATGCTATATACCTTGTTAATTTTGAGCAGTTTTTTGGGTAAATCAGCATCGCCCTGTCCAATTGTTCTTCGCCAGTCTTTTGTATCATAGGCCTCATATGTTTCGAGGCCATAGATTTTACAGCATCGTCTTTACGTGTAAAAGGGGTTCGACTTTTTCAAGAAGAAACTGCTGTCATGGTCATATTGATTTCATGTTGGAGGTTGAAGACCGTAAGTTGTAAACCATCCTGATTTTGATAATTATCAAACATATGATGAAACAAATGAATGTGTTTACTGAATTGTTTTTGCAATTGAGATAATCATTGAACCAATAAAGAAGAAAAGAATTAGAAAATAAACATCCAGATGGCCATGTGGATACAATATGTGAACATCTGGATCACTAGAAATATTCAAAGTGAAAGAAGGCCGAGAGCATCTAGACAAGCATCTGCACGAGCATACGAGCCTCTAGATTGCTAGAAGTACTCAAAATGAAAGAAGGTAGAAAGCATGCAGAGGAGGGTCCGAATGAGACATGTGGACGTTCGGACCACCAAAAAGGCAAAATATGGCATGGACAATGTATCCGGCTGATGATCCAACAAGGATCTGGACAAGGAAGCAAACGTCCGGATGTTTGGATCCTAAATTGCCGTGTCTAACGGCTATTTTGTATAGTTTTTTAATTTTGACCATTAGAGCTCAAAAATAGTTGTTTTCTCACCTCTATAAATACAATAATGTGGAGAATTATTAGAAACTTTTATCTACTTGAATTACAAGCATTTAAGAGTGATTTTTAAGAGAAAAATAGTCTTTCCTTGTGAACTATTGTAATTGCAAGTGATTTGAGTGTTTATTAGTGTAGTATTTCATAGTTGGATGAGAGCACTTCAATTGTCACTTGGAAGGGTCAAAGTGAATAATTTTATAAAGCTCTTGGCTCAACTAAAGGGAGTGTGAGCAAGAGTGATCCCTCAAAAGTGTACAATTGGTCTTGATTCACCGATTTGAAGAAGGTCATTATTAAATTCAAACTCCAAATAGAATACGTGGGAGTGGAGGTAGGCATTGAATTTGGTGCCGAACTACTATAAATCAATTGTGTTGTTGACCTTTTCTCTTTAAATTCTCTATTTTATTGTTTTATTGAGTTAATTATTTGTTTTGCATACTTGTTCAATTGATCACAATTTACTTGCATTTTTGGAGTTGAACTTTGGTGAAATTGGCACACTTGTGTTAGAAATTTTATATAACCCAATTCACCTTCCCATTAGATTGCATCGGATCTTATAGAGCCCATATTAAATGAAATTTGTACAAGTTATCTCCAAGACTTCATTTGCTTCTTGCGTCCATTGGCTGAACTTCAAGTCTTAAAATTTAAACTGACAAATACCGTAACTTTTTAGTCTCGATGTTTCCGGTCAAAATTCTCACCTCTAAAATTTAAACTGATAAAGTTAAAACAATATCCTGTGAAATGTGATTTTTCTAGTTTAAGATTTGTAGCTTTGGACGCGGCCGATTTTGAATGAGTAAAAAAAAAAAAAAATTTGTGACGAGTGTCCGGTAGTTAATGATTACTGCATATATTGTTTTCACCTGCACTTTTTGTACTTGCTCATTTAATTTCACTTTTAAAAAATTAACACATAGCACCCTCTTAAATAGTATTCCCATTAGATAAACCCAGATAAGAAAGAGAAACAAGAATAGATTAAAACTTTACAAGAACACATTACTTTAATAGCTTAGAACATCAAGAATGGATTTGTTTGATGGATTCAAGGAATATTAAGATAGTCTTTAAAACGAATTAAGTACAACATGTAAATATAGTATGAACAATAGGAACGTGAAAGACGATGTGATACTTTATATCACAGACACTTAATATCACTTGTTTTCCTCTTGATTTATACTAACCTAATTTAATTTCAAAAGAGTCTCATATTATTCCAACTTATTAAAATAAGTTTTCCTTTGGATTAATATTAACTTAATCTCAAAAAAGTCCTATATCATCCGCACTTACTAATGACCAAAAACCTAAAAGTCAGAAATCTATGTTCGTTCTCAATAAGCAAAAAACCATAGAGCCATCACGCAAAAAAACCAGGTTTCAAAGAAATTTCCTTTAACAAATAAAATGTTAGAGCTACTGCAATTTTCTTGATCTAATTTAAAACCTTAAACTCCAAAATCTTAAGCCCTAAATCCTACATGACCCTATACCTTAAATCCTACACCCTTATTAAATAAAATTTTAAATCCAGTAATAGAAATGTCAACAAAAGTTTTTTTCCCTAAGGGGTGGAGATGTGAGAGAAAAGTATTTTAACAATTAAATGCAAATGTGGAGACTATTATACACTTTATTGAAATGTAGGAATGGGGTTTATACTACAGTAAGAAAAATTAAGTTAAGTGTCCACCATAATGATTAATTCGAATAAAAAATAAAAAACAAAATTAAACTCAATTGAACTAGGTGGAGAGAGAAAGGAAAGCAAGCAATTAGATGCAAACCTAGAGCAATTTATGTACGATTTATTGGGATGTAGAAGTATGGTATATATTTCAATAAGTTTCTAAGGTCTATACTACAATAAAAAAATTGTGTAAACGGATAAATATTTTTGTAAGAGACCAGTAGTACAAGTTACTGGTAGGATAAGTCCAAGAGTTTATAATTGATAATAATTTTTGTAAGATTAATATTTGTCTTTAACTAAAAATCAAATTACAGTATTTGATAATGTTTCCAATAGAGCATTGAATCTTAAAGCCGTTAGATTATACCAAATGATACTTGGACTTCCTATGTCTTCTTTCACATCATTAAAAAGTTGTAACGGCTTCTAAGTGCACTATTTTCAAAGAAGAGTTTGAATTTCATGCTTTATGCAAATTAAATGGTCAGCATCAAATTCAATGATAAAAGTTGTCACTCGTGATACATAAGACTTCTCATTCAAATATCCAATTGCATGGTCGATTCAAGGGTTGGTCTTGGATTAACCTCAATCCTTAAACTTACATAATAAATAAAAGGTTATCAATTACGGCAACTACTTTTGTCGGCAACTTAATTAGACTAATTGATAAAGAAACCGACTTGGGGTTTTGGGTAAGAACAATTTTCACTATCATATTTTCCATCTAAAATTTATAATTCAAAACTGAAAATTCTCAATTCCAACCCAAGAGATCAATTCGTAAATTTCAAAAACATGACTCAACCAAGTACTTAAACAGAAAATCCCCAAATACTGAATATAGATTCACGTACAAAACATAAAATTCGTTCAAAAATATCACAAACAAAAACCCTAGACTTAAATTCTGTTTTAGAGAACCAGAATCCACACAAATGAATCGTGCACCATTTCTCCAAGTAAGAATTCCAAATGCATTATTCATCAAACCAAGTGGAATGTAATCAGCTAAAAAGCTTTCTTAGGTCCAAGGACTGACAACTCCATAATCTTGCATCGACCATATATCTAGATTTGGGGCAAATGGTGTGAAATAGACAAAGGCAATCTCTCAAAACTAATAGACTAGTCCAACGGCAATTTTCTCTAATTATTGTTAATTTTAAAAAATTTCCCATTTTGGGGTCACTTTTTTTTTTTGCATTCCAGTTTTAACGTCGCCGTACACAGCTGCTTAAATTTTTTTTTTCCACGTGTGCAGTTGTGCAGTGTGTGTCAGGAGGGCTTTTGTGCACTTTTTGAGCAATTGTGAGAGTCACCGCACAAGCTTTGTGCGGTGATTGTCACAATTGTTAAAAAATGCCACACAAAAAAAAAAATTTTTTAATAGATGGGGCGTCTTTGGGGGGTATTTGTGCAATTTATGGGTGATTTGAGAGTCACCGCTCAAGCTTTGTGCGGTGACTCTCTTTGCCCGAATTTTTTTTTTATAATTGATGGTTACTTTTTTTAATTGGTGGCTAACATAATGTGAGAGTCACCGCACGGTTGTTGTGCGGTGACTCTCACATACAACCTTAATTGCATATTAGACCCCTCTTTTTTTTTTTTTTATGTTTGGGGGTGTTTGTGCAATTTGATTTTGGTGTGAGAGTCACCACACAAGTAGAATGCGGTGACTCTCACACCAAAATCAAATTGCACAATTGTCCAAAAAGCATAGCCGGTGTGCAATTTGATTTTGGTGTGAGAGTAACCGCACAAGTGGAATGCGGTGACTGTCACACCAAAATCAAATTGCACAATTGTCCAAAAAGCATAGCCGGTGTCAGCCACAAGTGTCCAAAATTGAATTGGAGGTTAGCTGCATGTGCATAGCCGGTTAGCTTTAGCTTTAACAGGCTTTGAGGTTATGGTTACGATTAGAGTTTGGGTTTAGGGTTTTAGGATTTAAGGTTTATGGTTAAGGTTTAGGGTTAGTGTTTATGGTTTAAATTGGTTTAGGATCTTAGGGTTTAGGGTTACTTGTTAATGTTAGGGTTTATGGTTTATTGTTACCATTAGCATTTGGGTTTAAGGTTTTAGGATTTAAGGTTTGTGGTTTTGATTAGGATATATGGTATAGGGTTTAGGTTATGATTATGGTTAGAGTTTAGGGTTTGTGTCAATGTAAAAAATATTGTGATTCACGTAATTAATTTGGGCAAAATTGTTGCACGTAATTATCATTCAATGAAAGTAATTAGGATATCTTTGTTTTATACCTCCTATTTTTTTCTTTTTCGTTTGTAGGTGAAAAAATTACAATTACATATAGTCCCCAAAATGATAACTTTTTTTTTACTTTTTTAGGTCAAAAAAATTATTATTCAAGTAATTAATCAATATAACAATTTTATTTTTACCCAATAAACTTATTCGTGGATAGAATTAAGACAAATACATACCATTATTTATAAATAATGTATTCCTTTATGGATTAACTTAAAAAATACATACCATTCCCTAGTTGTGAATTCCCTAAACCATTCACCATTCCCAACTTGTGAATTAGCATACAATAATAATTTATTTGCATAAATAAATAAATAATTATTTTTAAGATATTTTTTAAAGGATTAACAAGCAATTCAAGCAAAGAATTAGAATAAATACACACTACAAGAAAATTGACTTTTTGTGACAACTCAAAGTCGTCATAGAAGCCCAAAAAGTCGTCACTATAATCTACGGTGACAACTTTTTCTGCTGTCACAAGGTTGTCACAAATTCTATGTCACAAAAGGCTCATTGTGACAACCTTAAAAAGTCGTCACAGAAGCATAGTCATCAGTGACGAGCAAAAGTTGTCACAAATTGTCGTCAGAAAAACATAGTCATCAGTGATGAGTAAAAGTTGTCACAAATTGTTAACAGTTTGTGACGACTTTTCTTGTCACAAATTCACCTCTAATTTTGTCATTAATATAAGAGAAGTCGTCACAAATATTACTCGACAGTGACGACTTCTTGTTGTCACTGTAGTCGTGTTCATTAGTGACAAGAATGCTTGTCACTGATGAAATTTGCACTTAGTGACAACATTAGCAGCTTGTCACAGAAACATGCCATTAGTGACGACATTAATAGTGTTGTCACAGAAGCTTGACACTAGTGAAATTTGCACTTTAGTGATAACATTAATGATGTTGTCACAAAAGTATTGCATCAGTGACGACACTAGTAAGCCTTGTCACAGAAACATGTCATCAGTGAAATTTACACTTAGTGACAACATTAGCAATGTTGTCACAGAAGCATAGCATCAGTGACAACATTTGTAGTATTATCACAAAAGCATGGCATTAATAAAGTTTGCACTTAGTGACAATATTAGCAAAGTTGTCACAGAAGCATGGCATCAGTGATGAGATTAATTATGTCATCATAAAAGCATAGTATCAGTGACAAGAATTGTTGTCACTAGTGGAACTTCTTGCTGTTAAAGAGTTATTTTGTGATGATTTCTTGCCACTTATTCACCTGCACTTTTTTTTATTTATAATACAAAAGTTGTCACGAATATGAACTCAATAGTAACACAAAAATTACAGCTCGATTAATGCCGTAATAAATAGTGATAAACGTGCAAAACTTTCAAATAGATATAGATGAGTTCATAAACATCTGCAAATCCATCAAACTATACACGAACCATAATATTTACAAAATTGACATCAATTTAAGTACTAGTGTTATTATCCATCATAAATCCAAAAAGATGGACTACATTTAAGGTGAAAAACAAAATATAAAGCAACTATCTCCTCAAATTGATGCCATCTTCAAATTCGCATCCAAAAGGCAGCTTTCTAACAGCATTGCACTGCAATTTAAATGCAATACGAAGGGTGAGAAAATGAACAAAAAAAGCTACACAAAAAAATGAAGAAGAACATAAATAAGCAACAAGACAACTTAAATACAAATACATATCATAACCTCCTCAAAGAGTGCATCAGTACCCTTTTCCTACCAACAGCAGGTGAATGTGATGAAGCTCATTGTTCCACTTATTGATATTTCTATTGCAAATACATACAACCATAATAATTTCACCTTTTTCAAAGAAGCAAACCAACAAGTAGAGATCTCTAACCAAAGAAGTTCAAAAGACTAATTATCACTATAAACACATTTTCCAGCATCCCAAGTCAATGCAATCCTCAAAAACACCCAACAAAGAGCCAACTGGTGGAAATCTAAACTGGGCATTCATAGCATCAACAAATACAAGTCCAAATCTAAGCTAAGATTTTGCTTTCCAACTCTAGCTGCCCTGCTTTGTTGAAAATCCCTTAACCAGATGATAACAACAAAAGGGTTTTACTTGCAAAGAGAGCACAAGTACATAGAATACTGAAAAATGTAAATGAAAAATTAAATGTGATAATTGTTGTGCTAGTATCAGTTATAGAATATGAGCAGGATAAAGAAGGAATGATGGAGTTATTAGTGGTAGGAGATGAGAAAATACATTAGAAACAATAAAAGAGAGGCATTGAGAGGTGTAAACTAACCTCTTAAAAACTTAGCTAGCAATTTAGGAAGCATTGTCTTTTTATCACCATCAGGAAACAAATTTGCAAAAACAACATTATGACTAAGTGAAAAATCCACAAGACAAAAAAGGGTTGATTGCAGTGAAATACTCAAATTCAATATTATATTTTGGACAATTGAACTTTGATTCATAGGAATTATTTCTTGAGTTATATGACAAGTGTTGAAGTTAAACTAGGTTCCGAGCAATGTGCCATTTATATGTTTACAACATAAACTCGCATTAGACACTTAGTACATTAATGGGAGTACTTGTACAGTAAACAAAAGAGAAGGAAAAGTGTGGGAAAGCAGTAAAAAAGGGCCAGCCTGAAGGCTTAAAGGCATGCAAAGTTTGACTGAAAAATAAGTTGAAAATAAGAAGCACAAGGTGTCAAGCTTTTGGGGTTTAATGGCAAACTTAGTAGGTGAAGCAAGCACCTCATGTGCAGCCAACTTAATAGCTTCATTAAATGAGATAAGAGCAACAGAAAATGGGGAGAAAAAATGGACCCAAAATCATGCAAGAAGGAAGGAGAATAAAAGAAATAAAGCTTGGGCTGAAAATTTGAAAGTAGGAGGTGGCCAATGAGAGCATGAGCTGGCTTTGTGTGGTGAATTGAAGCCTTAAACAGGTTGGTGAAGTGGACCGCTAACCATAAAAATAGTTTAAGGTCTGATGGTTGAAGAAAAACCAAAGGGAAAGAAAGAAAAAAGGGCTGAAAATCGTGAGAAAAATAGAGAGGAAATTCTGGTAAAGAAAAACTGGAAATTGGAAGAAGCTTGAAGGTAACATTTCTCCTTTAACCTCTTGACCAATTACATGTGTTGTTTAGCCAAGTATAGATCATAATCAGTGAGAAATGAGGCTTTACATGCTGAATGGAAGGTGAAAATATAGTAGAAATTAGGAAGTGATGAGCCAAGAAAGAGTAAATATGCATAAACCAGTAAAACAGTCACCTCTGCGCAGCTTTCGAAAACCAGCCATAACTTTCTGTAGAAAATTCAAAATTGGATGCCGTTTATTGTGATAGAAACTAGATTCAAGGTCACTTTCATGGTATGAAAATCATGTTTTGATTCATTTTGTATAGATACCAGAATTGTTTGGAAATTGCCTGAAAATCTGGACCTGCAAAAAACAGGATTGGTGAAGTCTTAACTTGTAAGCCAATTTTCAGCTTTATATGATTCGGATATGAATTTGAGCCCTTCATAAGAGTTTTAGTTCTTGGATTTTAGTTTCCATTCATGTAAATATCATGTTCATACGACATATATCCTGATCAATATGCCAAATTGAAAAACAGCACCTGCCTGAACTGAAAATCTGGTTTTGCACAAGGCAGGTTTGCCACTGGGTTGGATTGTGGCTGCATTTTGACTCGGTTATGGTTTTTATTTTTAAATTATTCCTTCTGAAAAGTTGTAGAAAATTGAATCTAGTTTCCAACGGTACCAAGATTGTAGCATTTGAATGAGTATAGCTCAAGTTATGCTCAAACGAATAGACCCTGCATAATCAGCCATAGGAGGATCTGCGGGAATGAAGCCCAAGGCTCCACCCACGTTTCCTTCCAGATTGCTCCTACTAGGATAGTTTTCTTGGTTCATTGGGACTCTATATTGCAGGGGTTTGGATTTTTTCCATGGTATATCATTAGGTTTGTGTTATTAAGCTAATTGTAGGCGTATGGTTTAGTTGTTTCTAAGTGAGTTAATTACACTTTGTACGTAAATTTGATGGATTGGTAACTCAAGCTACTTGAGTTGGGATTATGGAAGGTTGAATGATAAATTTTATGAACCTAAAGCCAAGGTGAGGACTTTCTTATACTAATTAACTTTCTAATCATTCTCACATACATTTTCGTTGTTGCAATTGGACTATTGTTCTTCGCTAACCTAGATATACAAATCTTACAACGCAATTGTAAACTGATCAGAAATCATACAAATTTAGTGAAATAAATAAATAAATAAATAAATATAAATGATGAGAGGAACATGGCTGCACAAGTACAAAAGCCACCAGAAAACAACATTCAAACTCCATATCATTGTAAGTAGTCATGTTCCCTAGCAATTTCCATCAACTTAAGGCCAGAAGCTATAGACTAAGAAGAATGGGATTACGGCATACAGACCAGTAACCAGAATAAATAGAAGAAAAGGAAAATCCTGGTCTCTGGTCCATGTTACTTTTCTACTGATTTGTGCCTTAAGATTTAACAACAGTTATAAAGTAGCATGTCATCTACTTACATTCCTGCTAATTCCTAATTCCTTAATTTCCATCTTACGAATGAAACCCAAGCAATAAGGCAGTCATGAATAGAAAACAAAATGTCAAGTGAAAATCACACAAACATTGCCAAGTACACCATTTCAAGTAAGTCAAAATTGAAACGGCAAAACAAACAAACCAAAATTGAGGGACTTACAACTGTTACCACTTTTAATCAACGTTTCTTGTGCCTCTTCACAAAAGGAGAGTTCTTGGCATCCTCATCTGCCAAAAACAGATCAGTCAATCATTCAAGACAAAAAAGAAAAATGATAAAATTATGAATGATACCACTATATATGAATAAAGACAACAATAAGTAAAGAAATGGAAAATAAGGTAAACCAGTGAGGATGAAAGACAAAATACCATGTAAGCCCTAAAATTATCCGCGAAAATAACCCCTAAAAAAATTCTTCATCAGCTGGGTCATTTAACCCCCAATGTCGCTTGGAATTGTTCCTAAACTTGATGCCACCTTCATAAGAGTGGAGAGACAAGCTAAATTTGGACAATTTTAGTGGGATTGGAGTGGGATTGGAGTCGGATTAGAGTGGAAAAGCTAGGAGTTTATATAGAAATAGTGCGAGCAGAGAGAACGAGTGAGTGCCCTTCTCTACTAGACGAAATCATCTTCTTCAATTTTCTCATCTTACAGCTGATCGGAAGCTTTGCTCGAATTTCAGGTGAGAACGAAAGAAGAGAAAGCGTAGGAGGTGGCCAGAGAGAGGGAAGAAGATTTTGTCTAAATTTGGCTAAGTGTTTTCCCACCTAAACACCGTCCAATTTTTTGTCCAAATTTTTGTGTTCCCTCTTTTAATTTCTTACAACTATTTCGTCCCTCTCTTTCCTCATGTATCTTTCCTTTTTTTTTTTTTTTGTTCTTTTCCTCATCTATATGTGATTAAGCTTTTCTATTATTTGAAGTTTTCTTTTCTTTTTCCACAAATTATATTAAAATCATCTATTCAAAACCTCATATACAAACTAATCCTATCGGCCCTCGCCCTTCGCTCCACCACAGACCTCAATTTTTTTTCCATTTTTTCTCTTTTTTTTTCTTTTTTTTTCTCCCAAAAATATGGGGTCAGGTCATAATTCAAGCACTCAACAAAAAAATAATTTTATGATTAAAAAATTATTTTAATGAAAATTTTTTTGGTACTCATTTTATGGTTATAGCAATTATGTACAAGTGACATTTTGATGATCACTTTAGTTGATCAAATAATCAAAATAATTTGCTAATACATGTGTTGAACCCATTTGGTACAAATACTAGTTCATTAATAGTAAACAATGTAATTAAGGATGACAATTTATCCGTATTGGATCAACATGTTAACGACACAATTGGAAACGGATCGGTTTGGGTCATGCAGGTTGACACGTTAACCACACAAAGGGTACATACATGCACATATATATACATACATAGACACACATACAGAAATACCAGGTGCATTTTACATGAAATATCAATGATGGCACTCATTCCATCAATAAGATCGGTGACACTGTTATCAAATTTTTGTAATGGTTAACTATCTCTTTACCTTTTCTTAGGATTAAGGTTAACAATCACAACTTCTTTTCCTCGTCTTACGATCCATGCTTGATGGTCACTGCGCTCCTTCCCCCTCCCACTTCTACCTTACGATCCATAGTCATTAATTTATTCATCTCATTGTAGTACACCTAGATCCGCTAATTTAGGCACATAAACTCTTTGGAGCTTTTGAGTGAAGCCTCAGAAGCCAAAGTCACTGTAGTCCTCCTACGATTAAGCATACCAACTAATTTCAATTTTAATTCTCCATAGATTGTTGGTATCTAGTAAGTATAAAAGTAAGTAAGTTAGTTAATAGTTCTTTTTCTAAAAAAAAAAAAAAAAAAGACCTTCTGATTCAATATTTAGTAAAACATAATTTTCTTATTATTTATAATACATTAAGTAGTCATGCTTAATTTATGTTCAAAACTTTATAATTTATTTGATTACAATTCAATAATTAGTGTCAGTATGAGCATAATAATCATGTAAATTGTAATGCTTTTGTTTATGGTGCTTTATCTTGTGAAGTAGCTACAAGGCTTATTTTCTCTTGTCAAGCGACTAAATTGCAAAACTGAGGGTGTCATATTACAATTAATGAAATTATTTTATCATATATGGGGCCCAATTGCAAAAAACAGGTAGCCATAATAGACATAATGAAATTGGTTTATCACATATGACCTAACTTGCAAAACACAGGATGCCATAGTAGGATTAACGCAATTGGTTTATTATATTTGATAAATTGCAAAAATCAGGATCACATGGTGGAATTAATGAACATATCCTTTAGACATTAACAATAACTTGTCGTCATTGAAATGTGTCAATTGTGACTACGAAACCATGTTATCACTAACAAATAATTTACTTGAACTCATCAAGGACGACACCAATGTCGTCATTGAAGTGACTCAATTGTGACAACATACACGTGTTGTCACAAATAAAAGTCCACTTGAGCTCATTTGTGATGACATCAAATGTCGTCACTGAAGTGTGTCAACAGTGACGACTATAATGTTGTCATTGATGACCAGCCAAATTAAACTCATCTGTGACGACACCAATGTCGTCACTGAAGTGATTTAACTGTGACGACATACACGTGTTGTCACTAATAACTAGTCCATTCGAACTTTTTTGTGACGACACCAAATGTCATCACTGAAATGTGTCAACAGTGACAACTACAATGTTGTCACTGATGACCAGTCTATTTAAACTCATCTGTGACGACACCAATGTCGTCACTAAAATGATTCAACTGTGACGGCATACACACATTGTCACTAACAAGCAGTCTGTTTGAGCTTATTTGTGACGACATCAAATGTCGTCACAAAAGTGCGTCAACAGTGACAAGTATCATGTTGTCACTGACGATTAGTCTACTTAAACTCATCTGTGACGACATCATTGTCGTCACTGAAGTGATTCAATTGTGATGACATATACATGTTGTCACTAATAACTAATGTACAGGAGCTTATTTGTGACGACACCAAATGTCGTCACTGAAGTGCGTCAACAGTGACAACTATTATGTTGTCACTAGCAACAAGTCGACTGGAACTCATTTGTGATGGCATGAATGTCATCACAGATGTGTATCAATTGTGACGACCATTTATTCTTGTCACTAATGAAAATTCTACTTAAACTCATTTGTGACGACATAAGATGTTGTCATAGAAAATCTCGTTTTAGTGACGACTTTTTCTTATGTTGTCACAAAGTCAATTTCCCGCCATGCCATTGCTTGGGCGCCACACCATTTTGTGACAACCGATCCTATGTTGTCACTAATGACTAGTGTATTTGAGGTCATCTGTGACGAAATCGAATGTCGTCACTGAAGTATATCAACTGTGACGAAGTTTTTCGTTGTCACTAAGATTGTTGTCACAAAAAGTCATTTTTCTTGTAGTGACATACATTCCCTAGTTGTGAATTAATTTTTTTTTTATTCTTTGCAAGATAAAAATACTAATTGATATAATTAGGACAAGAATTATTCACGTAATTAATTAAGAGAATTATATTTTTCAAAAATAATTTATTTTTTATATAAATTAACCAATTCATAGCCTAACAATAACATTAAATTTTTTTTAACTTTTTTTTCCTTTAACATTTGGGGGGCAAAACTATTACACGTAATTATCATTCAATGAAAGTAATTAGGATATCTTTGTTTTATACCTCCTTTTTTTTTTTTTTTTTTTTACGTTTGTAGGTGAAAAAATTACAATTACATATAGCCCCCCAAATGTAATTTTTTTTTTTACTTTTTATGGTCAAAAAAATTATTATTCAAGTAATTAGTCAACATAACAATTTTATTTTTACCCTATAAACTTATTCGCGGACAGAATTAAGACAAATACGTACCATTATTTATAAATAATGTATTCCTTTACGGATTAACTTAAAAAATACATACCATTCCCTAGTTGTGAATTCCCTAAACCATTCACCATTCCCAACTTGTGAATTAGCATACAATAATAACTTTATTTGCATAAATAAATAAATAATTATTTTTAAGATATTTTTTAAAGGATTAACAAGCTAATTCAAGCAAAGAATTAGGATAAATACATACATTCCCTAGTTGTGAATTAATTTTTTTCTTATTCTTTAGCAAGATAAAAATACTAATTGATATAATTAGGACAAGAATTATTCACGTAATTAATTAAGAGAATTATATTTTTCAAAAATAATTTATTTTTTATATAGATTAACCAATTGATAGCCTAACAATAACATTAAATTTTTTTTAAACTTTTTTTCCTTTAACATTTGGTGGGCAAAACTGTTGCACGTAATTATCATTCAATGAAAGTAATTAAGATATCTTTTTTTTATACCTCCTTTTTTTTTTTAACGTTTTGTATGTGAAAAAATTACAATTACATATAGCCCCCCAAATGTAATTTTTTTTTTTACTTTTTATGGTCAAAAAAATTATTATTCAAGTAATTAGTCAACATAACAATTTTATTTTTACCCTATAAACTTATTCGCGGACAGAATTAAGACAAATACGTACCATTATTTATAAATAATGTATTCCTTTACGGATTAACTTAAAAAATACATACCATTCCCTAGTTTTGAATTCCCTAAACCATTCACCATTCTCAACTTGTGAATTAGCATACAATAATAATTTATTTGCATAAATAAATAAATAATTATTTTTAAGATATTTTTTAAAGGATTAACAAGCAATTCAAGCAAAGAATTAGGATAAATACATACATTCCCTAGTTGTGAATTAATTTTTTTCTTATTCTTTACAAGATAAAATTACTAATTGATATAATTAGGACAAAAATTATGGCAATTAAATCCTAATTAGGACAATGATTTTTTTAACATTAATTTATTTTTTTATATACATTAACTAATTCCTAACCTAATTAAGATAATGATTTTTTAACCTTTTTTTTTAACAGTTGCGGCCCCCCAAAAATTGTCAAAAAGGCCCCCCAAACTTAAAAATATATAAATGAATAAAGGGGCTGAGATGCAATTTCAGATTTAATATGAGAATCATAAAAGGGGGGCTAATATGCAATTCGGATTTTGTGTGATAGTCATCGCACTTGCTTTGTGCGATGACTCTCACATTAAAACCAAATTGCACAATCGGTCCCTCAAGCATTAAAAAAAAAAAAAATTGTATGAGTCGCCGCACAAGCAAAGTGCAGTGACTGTCACACAAAATTTTCAATTGCACACAAGGCCCCCAAACGTAAAACCCCAACGGTAAAAAAAAATTCATGTGACAGTCACCGCACAAATCGTGTGCGGTGACTGTTACAATTGCCTCAAAGCACAAAATCCCTCCTGACACACACCTACACGTGGAAAAAAAAAAAAGAGCAGTCGCTGCACACTCTGTGTGGGCGACTTTAAAACCGGAATCATAAAAAAAAGTGACCCCAAAATGGGGACTTTTTTTTAAATAACAACAATAAGAGAAATTTGCCCTAGTGCAACAGGTTCTTTCTCCCATAAATGGGGGAGATGGAACTAAAAGAACTTCTTCATTGCACATGTTAAACGAGTATATAAAGTCATGATTTTGAAAATCTTCAACTATCCAATGAAGAGCAGCATTAAGAGTAGCCTCACATAATCGGGCTGTATAATTGAGCTCTAACCACTTTTTAGCCATTTGAATTGGAGTATTACTGTCTAAATCTTCAACCCTTACCAAATCCTGCCGTCTGAAAATAAGCTTTAGATTTTCCTTGACTAAATACAAATCCACGGACATGATCTCATATGTTTTTTGTTCCACTTTTGTAAAGGGGAGCGGAGCAAATTCTCTCAACAGTAGATTTTGTCAAAGTAAATATATGTAAATATGTTAATCTTCGGCCTATCAATTAATCAATCAGTTAGTCAATTAGTATAATTAGGAATTTCTTTATACAAATAAGTCCAGGTTCAGTATGATAGTTGTCCAGATGCATTCTAGTCTAGGTTCGTGTAATATTTGTCTAGATATGTTTTGTATTAAGCCTATAAATATAAGCATAATCATTTGTACAGAAATACATACAATTTTCTTACATTTCAATCATTCTAACATGGTGTTAGTGCATCCATTAGATTTTAGTTAGTTTTCAACAACAAAATTGTTCTCTTGTGATCACTTTCTTCCACTTTCAGGGGCAGATACGGATCCAGGAATTTACCCACTCCACTCATATGCACGTAGACATCCTTTGCTCTCCCTTTCAGTCTAGATTTGGTTTGTTTAACCGCCTTTCTTCTTTCTTTGTCATTTTCACAATTTTTTACCTCAGTTTTTCACACAACCAGAACGGTTCTAAGGTTTTTGGATTCTCTAAATTTGATTTTGGCATCCGTTTGCTCTAGTTTTATCTTTACAGCCCTGTACTATTTAAATAGCCTTTTTTTTTGTACATATTCTTGAATATATTTTATTATTTTCTATGACTCAAGCTGATGTGTCACAACCCATTGATATTATTCCCCAAGGTACTAACTATTCTCACTGGGCCCAAGCATTCCAAAATTTCCTTTGTGGGCAAAAACTTTGGAATTACTGTCACTGATAGTGTCACTGTTCCTGTTGTTACTGATAGAGAATCCTCTGACAAGTTCAATGAGCATTTGCAAAGCGAGGTAATAATAATCATAAAATAATTACCTCGAATATTAATACGTCTATGCCTGCAATTAATCGCCTCTTCAAAAGTTTTGATACTACCAAATGAATTTGGAAATTTTTTGGCAAACCAACAATAATAGCTACAGATCTTTCTTCTTAGTACCAACTATCTCTTTGTCGACATGCTATGAAAAACACACATCCTAAAAAAACACACATTTTTTGAGCTACCTATCTCTTAATATACTATTCTTCTTCTTCTTCTTCGTCTCACTCTCTCTTTCTCTCTCTCTCTCTTGGGTCTCACTCCCCGCTTCTCTCTCTTTGCTATGTCTTTTAATTTTGAATATTCTTGATTAATTTTATTAATGTTGTCTAAAAATTTTGTTAATTTATGGGAAAATTTTGAGTAAAAGAGAATGTATTTGAAGGAGTTACATTCAATTTTTTATAAAAATTTGAACTAAAAATTAAAGATATATGGTATTCTATATTAACACAATAAAAATGACATTTTTTTGAGTTTATCATATGCATAAATATCAAATTAGAGCATGGCTATATTTAAAATTGAAGAAGTTTTTTTAGAAATTTTCTTTAGAAAGATTCAAAATAAGAAATATAAAAATTATGTATATCGAAAATAAAAGATTTAAAAATTTTTAAAATTTACTTGAAAGCCATTTCATTAACCAAACAAGTAGTTTTATAATTATTCTATTATTAAACCAAACATATTGGAGGGAATCATTAAACCCCATACTCATAGTGATAGTGATTGAGGAATTTGAACCAAACCCCTAAAACTAATATTCTTTTTTGTTCCCTAGATGCTGTTCATAACAAGTAATCCTTTTTTTTTTTTTTTTTTTGGCATACTTCGTTTCTTTGCTAAAAGTGGAACAAATAAAGATTTTCAGTTTTAATTACGACGCGATCCTAAATTGCTCTTTTAGTTTTCAATTCACATGTCAAGAAATTATCTGGTGATGTCAACAAAAGCGAAAAGGCCAATATTTTCGGTACAAAATATTTCATGACCAACAAATATCTAAGCCATCTCAAGATAAGCATGTTGTGTAATTCTACAATTCAATTCATAGTAGAAGAAGATCAATAGTATCCGGTATCATTTCCTTTAATTATCATTAAGAAAAATATATGCTATTTAATTCTAAAAATTAACTTTGTTTTGTCTTTGTCAGTTTAGTATTTATTAGGATTTCGCACAGAAATGCATCAATACTGCAAAACAACAAATTTAGAGAGGTGCAAGGGCTAGCGGCCACCATTTAGCATAAATTTAAAATTGTCATTGCTACCTTAAGGTTCCCAAGCTCTTGAAATTGACACAGAAAAAGGATATAAATGTAAAAAATATTATATCATTCTACTTTTTACCTCTAAAGGAATTGGATTTTAAGGTAACTTGCTACTTGCTTCAGAAAATTTTTTCAATTTTGGTTCCTCTTCAGCACCACAATAGTTTTGCTGACAGCATTAGCTAAATAATATTTTAGACCTTTAACCAGATGAAAATTGAGTGCTAAGAGCATCTGTCTTTTAAAATTCTTGTAAATATACTTTCAAATTAGGACTGAATGGAGACAATGAAATTTAACTAGTGAAGAATAAATTAAATTATATTAATCTTGATTAATTAGGCTAACGGTATGATAAATTCATTGATTTTTGGGCTTATAAATCGGGTAAATTGCAATCAGGCCTTGAATTAAATTAAGATGCGAAAAAATTAAAGCGAATTAATTTAATTAAGCCACTTTGGACAGCTTCGGCCTATGGGTGTGGGCGGTTTGGTTTCGTGCAACGCCGTCGCAACAGGAAGAGGCAATTGTCATTTGAAAGGAAATAAATCAAGTATCTCGTGTCTATGAGCAGAGGGCCTGGTCAAGAAGCAGCTAGCTTTGAACTACAAGCAATCCAAGAGGATAGATGATTTTAGAGGATTTCCTTTCAAGCCAACTATACCCTAAATTTTAGTGTTATATAGGGCTCTACCATCTCAAATAAGGGATATATTGAAATCCCCAAATTTTAGAGAAAGATTCTACTAAATTCTCAAGAGATTTCTCTCTCTTAAATCCCTCAAATCCAATTTCAAATTTAAATAAAATTTTCATGCTCACATTGAAGGCATGAAGATCAAATATTCAAGTTCTGAGACAAAGATCATCAAATCAACTGTATTCTATGCTTAAATTGTAGAAAAAAATACTCTCAATTCAAGATCAAGGCTTTTGGACTTTAAATCAAATATTTAGAGAGAAGGATCAAAGGATCTTTCTTTTGTTAAGAAATTATTCAGAGGTTGTAAACCTTATTTTTCAAATTAATAATTTCATATTTGTGCAGTTTTTCTAGTCTCTTGGTTACGGTCATAAAATTTGTGCTTGCAACTTTTTGGTACGCTTAATGCAACAATCTTTGCCTCTCATCTCTTCTATTGCTATATAAATTCTTGCTCCAAAAATTCATTGATGGACTGAAGCAAAATAAAGTTATGTAGGTGTTCATTTCGAAGTTATTGCTTCGATGATATAATCTCCCTGCTCCTGTAAATGAAGAGAGCAATATCTTGGACCTATGACAAGGAGCAAAACAAAGGTCTTAGCACAAAAAGCTAAGGAGGATGCTACAATTGCTATGGTGGAGACCCTTCAAGAGGTTGACTTTGCAATTTTGCCAAGCAAAGTTAGCAATCGCGCTTGCTACGGTCCAAGCCTTGATGGTTCTAGTGATTGCACAATTCTTGTGATAATGGCCATGATGACGACAGATGCCCCAACTGTTAAAGAACAAGTTGCTCACATGACAAAGCCGGTCGAAAGGCTTTACACACGTGTAAGTCAAGATGCCAAAATTGCCAAGTTGATGGGTAAGATCGTAAATGTTGATGAAAATAGCCCTTTTGTGCCAAAGCATAGTAAAACTTAACGATGATGTTGAGACTTCTTGCAAGATGAAAGATTCTTTAAA
This sequence comes from Mitragyna speciosa, assembly GCA_024721245.1. NCBI lineage: Eukaryota > Viridiplantae > Streptophyta > Magnoliopsida > Gentianales > Rubiaceae > Mitragyna > Mitragyna speciosa. The sequence goes on from CM045573.1 coordinate 11,215,530, forward strand.
GTCACATGTGACAAATTGTTGGCCCTTGGTGCAATCTAAAAGGGGTGAATTACGTTGTATAAAAACTCTAAAGGAGAAATTTCGATATTCACCTAATAAAAACTTGTAATATAAAATAAAACAAATATCACAACTTAGCAAGTTAAATGAACGATATGTAAAAAGATAAAGGAAAATAGCACAATTGATTTATAGCGGTTTGGTACCAAACTCGATACCTACGTTCACTCCCAAATTCGCCAACTTAGAGTTTCAATCCATTAGAGACTTCTTCAATTTGGTGAAGCAAAACCAATTTATAAAGGAAGGATCACTCCTTGTACTAACTATCTTAGCTCTAGTTGAGCCAAAGACACCTTCTGTTCTCACACTAAACCTTTAAAAGTTGTGCTAAGAAGTTTTACAATAACCCAATCAACTCTCTCAAGGCTACAATTGAAACTCTCACACCACAATTAAAAAGCACTCAACCCAACCTCTTACCTCACAAACTATTACAAGAAGGAACAAAAGAAGAGTACTAGGCAAAAAGTCCAATTATTTCTATACAAAATAGTATTTATAGGGAGTGAAAAATGTTCTTGAAAAAACCTCCAATGGACAAATTTGATTTTTCCGCCGAATTGGCCGGTACTATGTGAAATTCAAAGACTTGATCTCCACTACCATCATTCGGTTCCTATCATGACGTCCGCTTCAGCGTCCGGTACCTCGTCTGCATGGTTTCTAGAAAATTCTGTAAGTTGAGTTTTCAACAAACTCAACGTCCGCACCCTCGTCTGCATACTCATCCGCATGGCTTTTGGAATCAACAAGACATCTGCACCTTGCTCGTCCGCATGGCTTCTAGGATCAACCGGACGTCCGCATCATTTTCTGATGCATCTGGTACCTCGTTTGCTTCAATAGTGCATTTTCATTTTCTAATTTTCTGCAAATGTAGCTTGATGAAACATTAGTATAAATGATTATTAGTTTGTTAATCATCAAAATAAAGATAACTTGAGACCAAAAGGTCTTCACAAACAACATCTCAATCTCTCTCGATGAAACAATTTGATACGAAACCTTAAGAAGTTCATTGAGACTACGATCAAAGACAAGTTCGATTATGCCAAATCAAACGCTGCACGGGTCAATGGCCTGAAGATACTTGCTACATGTCAATCTCCCAAATTTAAATAGTTTTATGGCAATAGAAATCCTAAACAACATGTTACGCATCTGTAGGACATGTAATGAGTCTAGCATTGATGAATATTTGCCAATTAAACAGTTTGTATGTTCATCAAGCAGTAATATGTATGATTGGTACACTGATATTAAAACAAGTTTCATTGATTGTTATAAGCAATTCGAGCAAGAGTTTTTGAACCGATTCTATAGTATGAGATGAATTGTGAATAGGACTAAACTTTCAAACTCTCATCAGTGGAAAGATGAATGTCGTTAGCGAACTCTAATCCTCAATTGCAAGGATACAGCACCATTGTTTTAATGGTAAAGAAATTAGGTTGAAGGCCTAGGGCTAAATCATCCTATTGAGACCAATAAAAGTACCATTCTTTTGGAGGTTAAGAAATCAGGCTTATGGCCACAGAATAAATGATGGGTTAAAAACTTTACCCGCCATTAAATTTTTTCAATCATAATGTTTTGACCATTAAAAAGGAAAAAGAGGATCAGCAGCTCAGTTACTAGCAAGAAATATACTAAAAAACACTTCGAACAATTAGCAACGTCTGCATGACTTAAATTGTTATGTGCAAGCGTTAGTTACGTCACTTCACATTCATTGCAACTTTCACACGCATGTTTTGGCCAAATTATCACCAGTTGGCATAAATAACGGAGCAAGGCAACCCCACCTATGACATACGGGTCATAGTTTCTTTTTGATATTATGAGAAAAACTTAATAGCACGTGTCATATTATGGGCATGTTCCAAAAAAGAGAATGCTAACCATGTATACATTGTCTTTGATGTATGCATATCTTACCCTATATATTTTCCAGTTTAGTTTAGTGAGATTTTCCCAATTCCAAGTCCAGTATCAATAATGAGGAATTGGCACCTTATATTCATATATTAGTAATTGTCTGATTTATCATTAGTGTGATCAGTGCGAATACAAGATGACAACTTTTCATCATTGATACTGAAGTTAGCATTACAAAAATGGCATTAAAGATCGAAACAAAGTGGTTCTAGTACGCGAAATTTTCAAAAACCTAAGTTGTCTTCTAGCACTTGGTTAACCTAATTAGGTGACCATTGATTTGAATATTTTCTCGTAATTAGCTGTACATAGTATTTAAGTTCACATGGATGAGACAGTGAACTAGGATTGATTTGGAGATCCCTTGTGAAAGTGATACGAAAACAAATCTTTTTCTTATTTTTATAGTTTGTTCTGTGGAGAAAGTTTAGCGGATTGCAAGGTCACAAACATCACAAGCAGACATGCCTTTTTAACCATAAAGGAATACAACATTGTTGTGGCCTGTGTATGGGGAACCGTCAATAATGTGGTGCGACAAGTTCCGAACGTACGTATTATTGGTTGCAGTCTTCTAGTTGCAGACTTGTATGTCAATTATTATTCTCAGCATCGCTCATTACGAACACTACAAAACTAAGAGTCACATTTTAAATTGTTGGCATATTAAGCTAAAGTGATATGATAACACGTGCGGGAGACGAATGCTTGAGCATGTATGAAGCATTCTGATATGTTTAACAAGAGATTGATTGAATTCTAACGATTGTTAAGAGAAGAATCTGCACTCCTAATGTTGTGATAATATTTCTTTTGCTTTTCTTCTAAAATTGAATATTTCACTTTTACTTTACACTTCTACTAAATTAATGAAATATTTTTTAAGTGGATTGTTCTTTTGATTTTATTCATTTGTATTACAATGTTTTTAGAGTAATAGCATGAGAATAATTAAGCTTGTACGTCTACAAAAACCTCATATGACAAAATACAATTAACTATCGAAATATTGTGTATACTAACGATTAAGTGGATTGTTCTTTTCATTTTATTCATTAGTATTGCAATGTTTTTAGAGTAATAGCATGACAATAATTAAGCTTTTACATCTACAAAATCCTCATATGACAAAATATGATTGACTATCGAAATACTGTGTATACTAACAAATAAATTTCATGCAATGCTTGCCAAGGACTTGAAAGCTCATACATACTTCATTCTTTCTTGTTGCAAGGTGCTCCTCTCGAGATTCTTGTCAACTTTGTTATTGAAAAATTAGCAATGCTAGAGTAGATTTATAGGCTGAATTGTTATTGAAAAGTTGGCAGTGCTAGAGATTCTTGTAACGTTGAAAAGTGACAAGAATCTCTAGAGAAGCACCTTGTAGCAGTAAAGAACGTAGTGTGCATAAGCCTTCAAGTCCGTGGCAGGTATTACATGAAGATCTTCTTATGAGTATACAAAGAACTTCGATAATTTCTCGTATTTTGTAATATGAGATTGTTGTAGATTTATAGGCTGAATTGTTCTCATGCTATTACTCCAAAAGCATTGTAACCAATGAATAAAATCAAAAGAATAATCCACCTGAAATATTTTATTAATTTAGTGGATGATAAGGAGGGTAAAAGTAAAGATTTCAATTTTAGAAGAAAAGCGAAAGCAAGAGTATCAAACCATTACGGGTAGAGGTGGCAATTTCTGAAGAGACACGAACTTAATCCAAAATATTGGGTTAGGGTTTAAACTTGGAGTCTTCATGTGGCTATTGTGTTCGGGTTGATTTTTTACGGATTGACAGGTTAAGTTCGAATTAACGAGTTTTCTGTTATATATGAATCTCAACTCGATTGTTAACCCGAAACCCGACTAGATTGCCACCTCTAATTGGGGGATTGTTGATGACGTGCAAACAAATTCGTCATGACCATTGCCTCGAGGTCCTTAACTGAATACTAACATGTATATATTTGGACATCTTGGATTGGTGCGCATTTTACTCTACTTTCCACTCTGTAAATGGCTTCTAAACTTTAGGGAAAGCGCTTGCATGCTAGCATCAACTTTCCACGACGGATCTCTTCCCGAAGGCTGAGATCTTGTAATTTCCATGATGACTGCACCAATCGAATCTCTTCAAAAGCACTGTTGAAGGTTCTCGTCCTTCTCACTCTCAGGGGACAAATTGACACTTTTTAAATAGAACACCGAGAAGCATGCAGTCCCTCTTCTTTCAAGCAATTCAATAATCTACGACGTGTTACTCGTTGATAGCTAGTCTTTGCCCCTTATACTTTCCCATTCTTCAGATAATCAGCACCAATTATCACTTGCAGTTCCCCCGGATCTCTCAATCTTTTGAACAATATAATTCACATTGTTCATCATGAACAGATACCATCAATTTAAAAGCATGTCTTTTTAGTAAATTTCAAACACAGTTTATCAACTAGTTTTTTTATTTCGCGCACATACACACGGATTACACACCTAAAAAATTGCATAACAGAATAAAATTTCAGTATCAATAAAATTTTACAAATAAGAATCCTATAATTAACCTTCAATTAATCGAATACAAAAGAAGAAACAAGGCTAAACATGAAATTTCCTGGAGAAACATAGGCAGGAGCCACATGTAGATAAGATGAACTAGTTGCTGTTGAGAGCAGGAAACAGAGGTTGGATCTGCTTCTGCTTATATAGGTAGTGAAAATATTAATAATTAGTTTTTTTTCCCAATATAATGAGGACATTCTTGTTATAAATGGTAAGCGTATTATTATCTTACCGTTTTCCAGTCGCCTTCTGCAACCTTGGCTTCCTCAGCAATGAAAAACGTATGCATGGGAGACATTTTCTCTGAAAATTTCTCCTCTCTTTCCTACTAGTAGTCTATCAAGAAAAAGCTGAGACGAACTGGAGAGAACAAATAGAATTAAAATATAATTTTCAGAAATGTATTAGTTTTTGGGTGCAGAAAGACCGACAGAGAGAGAAAGGAAAGAAACACGCGTATATGTTGGGCTGGGGAGAACTGATAAGGAGGGAACAGAAAAATGGTACAAGTAATGAACGAATAGGTTTCCTCCATGTATACTATCTCCGCATTAGAGTTTTTTAAATACGTGTTTTTGAAAAATAATACTAATTGATTTCAAAACTTACATTAATTTTTTCTTATCTAGCAAAGTTTCTCATTGGTTTAAAAAATAATAAAAGAAAAAGTCAAATTGGAGCAAATCTATGTACTAGATTAGGAAATGCTAAAATTAATGTAACAAATTCAATGGACAAAAATTTGGGGATTTTATTGCGTGAAATTGAAAGAGATTACATGTTCATTTCATATCTTTAGTTGTAGTTTCGACCATTTTTTTTTTTTTTTTTTGCTAAGAAAAAAGGTGGGTGTTAATGATGGCAACCAAAGCACCCCCGCTACCCAATGTTCGGGCTCTCGTATTCGCCAGCGAACATATCAAACCAACTGAACAACCAGTGCAAGTACTAGCCCCGTCAGAGTAGCACCACCAAGGGGCAAGTATAATCTCCTTGACCATTTAGGAGTAAAAAAAAAACTGGTGGTAGTTTCGACCATTTAGGAGTAAAAATCTCCTTGATTGTGGTTTCCCACAATTAGGTGTATCAAAAAGGAATAACGATATATTTAAATCTCACAAAAGTGACAAAACAATTTTCCCTTCAATTTGTCACTCGTATATCCCCTACAAGTCAAATCACAAAACATCTAGGGCTTCAAACCGTATAGAATTAGTCTTTATGTATGAGTTGAGACAAAAGCAATCACTTCTTTACGTCAGCCAAATGCGTAGCCTGGAAAATATTGGCAAATGATAAAAATCTAATTTTAACTAAAAAGTACTAAAGATGCCATAAATGTAATGGAATATAAGGTCAAATATATTATTTTTACAGTTATGGCTCCAAGAGGGGAAAAAAACTTTTATGATACCTAAATTGGTGTGTTTCCCTAATATGCGTGGAGATATTTTGTTTGGAAATAAATTTATTTCTCAATATTTAATATGCATGGAGATATTTTGTTCGGAAATAGTTTTATTCCCCAATATTTATTTTTGTTGATATCTGCTGACCATGCCATGTTTTCAAATGAGAAAAAAAATCTCATTATATACTATGGTTAAAATCGCATGACTACATTTGTCATAAGGTATTTGCGTCAGTTAAAATGTGGTGAATTTGGTCCAATTTTACAAAATTTAGAAGAAATGAACGAATTTGGTGATTCACATTTGGTTCACAAAACACTAAAACTCAATTTTTTAGATCTCCCTTTATTATTATGGGAAAAATCTCTGAGGCTTTGTCATCTTAAATTAAAAGATGAACAGAAAATAATTAGGGCAAAACCAATCAAAGAAATAGACTAAAATATAATACAAAAGGGAAATAATATTCAAAAAGCATCGCAATCATAGCAATTGGTTTAGGATGAGTCTAACTGAATTCCCATAATTTGATTAGCTTACATAGGGAAACTATTAATCTTTCATCACCATCTTTATCTTCGTCTTGGTCTTCAGCTTGTGGTCCTCAACTTTTGTCTAGTTTTATTAGACAGCCATTTGATGTAAGACTTACGTTTGTAATCTTTTGGTTTGATTGATGTTATTTTTCTCCCACTGCGTGACCATTTTTCTATTTTCTATATTTCAATGGAATGGACAGTAGAATAATTGCAATTCCAATTTTACCCTTTGCCGAAAAGATCGTTCCTGATTAAATTTAGGTTTTGTGTGGCTCAGGCTCAAGAATTAATTGCACTAGATAAATTTTATTCGACAAATTGGTGAGTTTATTGAAACTAGTCTATTACAGGAGAATCCATAGAGAAAATAAATTTATGAATATTAGGAAACAACTTGTTAAATGAGAAAATACAATAAAATTATTACACAACAAAATAATAGATGGCCATTAACGTAAATTTTTGCATGTGACAACCTAAAAAGGTTGGTGGGTTGTTTCAAGAAATGAATCTCACAAAAAGTAAAATTATAGATACGATGTCCCACGCTAACACCTATACTGAATATTTACGTTTATAGTTGTTGGAGTTGTAACATTTAACAATGCAAATTTCGTTTCTCGTTTAGCAAAAATTTATAACATTCTATCATCTCGTCTTCAATGTATCAAGTATTGATAATTAGGATGATCAAGTTAGTTATTGAAGCTCTAGATAAGAATGGAGTTTTTGCACTAGTCCATCAACTACATTTAGAAGCAGAATAGCTTAAAAATTAATCAATCACGATTCATGTGGTAAATAATTTGTCGGTCAATTATTTCATGCATATCTCATTTGAGGCGACGTTTAAGGCAGTGAAATCACCCACGATTAAGCAGTCCAAATCAATTACATCAGGAGATTTAAAAAATTTCTGAGTGGCATATGGGAGTTTTGGACATCGCAGCCAATTTCTGTGTTGACCGTAAAATTGTGACATCCGATGCTTATAAGTTTGAGTTGGTAAATCTTCAGACAGAAAATTTTGTTAAGCCAGATTCCAAATATAATATTATTATTTAAAGGTAAACGAAACGATATATATATGTGGATTTCCTTTAATTGGATCATGATAAAATAAAATATCTTATGCTTACTAAAGATGATCATTGGTTTTGATATAGAAGACTTTATCACATTAATATGAACTTATTAAATGAATTTGTTCGGAAAGAACTTGTCAGAAGTTTGTTTAAAATTAAATTTGAAAAAGATAAAATTTGTGATGCATGTCAATTTGATAAACAGACTAAAGTGTCCACTTCTAGACCTTTGGAGCTTTTATATTTGAATTTATTTGGTTCTACTCAAATTGTTATTTTAGGTGGTAAGAAGTATACTTTTGTTATTATGGATGACTAATTTAGTTATGCTTGGGTGCTATTCATTGCTCACAAAGGTGAAGCGTACCTTACTTAATTTTAGATTGGTAATTGATTGTGTGCCTATTTTATGTGATAATATTACTAGGCCAAAACATTGATGTTTATTGTCCTTTTATTACAGATTTAGTTCAAATAGGAGAAATTTTTTTAAGCTATTTTTCTTTAAACGACCAAGTGGATAATATTTTTACTAAAGCTCTTCCATAAGAAAGATTCAAATTTTTCGGAAATAAGTTAGGGTTTTTAAATTCTGAATTTTTAAATTATAAATAAAATTGGCTCGGATTATCATCTTGTGTTTGTTGGATGTTATTATTTTTTATTATAATCTTGCTTGGCTTTATTGGGTGCCTTTAACTTTTGGAAGTTATCACATTGGATGGTTTTAGTTTCTAGCTTGGTTTAATTGGCTTGGATAGTGATGCTTGAGAAAGAAGTGCCAAATTCAGGAGCAGCATATCCAAATTTAAAAAAAAATGTGACATCTAAAAGAATTTCTCATAAATCTAGTTTTGATTATCCAAAAGAGGAGTGATGACTAATGATGAGTTTATGTTTGTTTAGCTTGATTATTTTCTTGGATGGCAGCTTATATTCATCATCAATCATTTGCGCACATGTTAAGGAGAAGTTTATATTTGATAATAATTACTTTGTCCATATTCCCCTTCATTGGTATGTAACATAAAAAATGGAGAGATTATAAACCTTATGGTCCAAAATAATCTAGTTTTGATGATTAATGAACAAATATTCAAGCACACTAATAATTTACTTGAAATGATTTATTATAGAACTTGTGCCAGTCATAATAATGATAGATGAGGTGTGCTGCGGAAAATGTTTAGAAGCAAAAGTATTAAAGAATTGAAGAGATTGCAAGACTGCATGCAGACAACCATGCGGTCGCACAGCCAGAGGTATACGAGAGTTCGCATGGCTGGAAAATACAAAACAAGCTGGACAAAATATATGCGAATGCACAGCCAGAGGCATGGACGAAATCAAAATAACAAATGGACAGAATGCATGCGGATGCAACGCAAACGAGCATGCGACCGCGGTGAGGACGCATTATGAGGACGCGAATCGGAACGCGATGCGGTCGTATGGTTGAGAGTTTCTGTGTCTAGCATCAATTGTTTGACTATTGGAGGATACCTGGATAAGATTTTCACAGTCTATATAAGACTACAAAATAACTTTGCTTACATTGAATTTAAGCTTCATAGAGTGATTTTGTCGGGAGATTCACAAACACGTTTCACATTATTATTATTATCACTGATATCTCACGGAATTTATCATATTCTTATTGATCGAGTGTTTACGAGTTCGGATACTCAAACGTTGTGCAATACGACTTAGATGGAGAGACCATGAGGAAAATGAACTCGACGTCTTCTCTTGTAACACGTTGTAAGAGAAGCTAAAAGGGCAATTAATTGCACTGCATAAATTTCATAAAATTCAATATTATTTGAATAACTAATGAGTTGATTGAAAATAGTCTATTACAGGAGTGTCTAGAAAAAAATAAATTTATGAATATAAGGAGACAACTTGTTAAATTAGAAAATAGAATAAAATTATTAAACAGCAAAATAATAGATGGCAATTAACCTAAACTTTTTGTTTGTGATAACATAAAAAGTTGGGAGGGTTCTTTCAGGAAAATAAATCTTACAAAGTGCTAAATTATAGATGCGATGTCCCACGCTAATACCTAAACTGAATGTTTACGTTCGAGCTATTGGTGTTGCATCGGCCTTTTAGTTGGCGAGGTCCTTAAATAGTAGATTCTGGATGTTTGAACATTTATGGGCGGCTCAAGTGCCTCAAAAGATCTCCTGCTTCGGTTGACTCATAATAAAATTCCACTGGATGACACAATTATCAAATTTGGGGTTCATGATCCTTCTATGTGTAGATGCTGTGATTCTCCGGATTGTGAATCTATTAATCATGTATTTGTGACACGTGGCCTTGCTCAAAGAATCTGGTCCTTCTTAGGAAGTCATTTTTAGATAGGGACAACTACAAGAACAGTAAGGAAGTTGTTAGCCTCATGGTTGTTCGAGCAATCTTCTATCTCTCAAGTTAATTTCCTTATGCATGTTATCCCTGTTTTCATTTGCTGGCATATTTAAAAATTTTGTAATAAAGTTGTCTATGATGGAATTGTTTAAAAAGAGCTTGAAGTGATTAAAGCAATACTGGAAGATGTGAAAGTAGCCTTTGCTATAAATTTCTTAGGGCAGAAATTGGTGCAAGCAAACTGGGAGGCTTTTCTTCATTCGCTTTTGGGGGTCAAAAGGAAGGTAACTATTCAATTGATTAATTGGTGCAAACCTATGCTGGGCAACATGGTTTTAAACTCTGATAGATACTTGTAGGATCTTGACGGCCACGTAATAAACCTCTATTATATATCTTCAGCTCGGTACGTTACATCTTTAGGAGCTCTGCTGATCGAATACTCGGCTTATCGCATTGGAAGACTAAATTTACTTTCGACTATTGTTATATCCTCATTAATGCTTTGACACTTATTGCTATTACCAAAATATGGTTTGTCTTATCATCCATTTCTTTTACTTTTTTCTAAGCATAATCACTCAGAGAACACACACGAAAAAAGGGAACTTTAAGAAAAAAACACTCCTCTCTTCTTTAAGATAGATCATTAACTGACTTAAGCATCGGAGTGTTTATGGGGATTAAATCCTCTTGCATGTGAGTTTCCTTGCTTGACAAGTTATGAACATGGACGCTTACGTGGAGTTTCGGAATTGAAGATTCTACAATTGGCACCATCTGTGGGAGTGAAGTTCTTTTTCTCTGTTTTCGTTTTTGTCACCGCAATTTCATCGTGAAGTTTGAAATTATTTTGTTATACCCATGCCTCCTACTTAGAAGGGTACTCTCACTGTATGTGAGCCGGCACCTACTTCCTCTTATAGGGAGTAGCCACAAAATCTTCTGGCTGCACCATCTGAGCTCCAACAAGATCCTCATGAACTTGTAGAGCAGCAATGAGAGAAATCTCCTTTGGAGAAGAAGCCATGGCTAAAATGGCTGAGTTTGTGAAGGGGAATCCTGATATTTTCGATCAGTTGGGTAGGTTTTTCAAGTTGAAAATCTTCATCTCGACGGTCACCATCTCCCTATGATTTGGGGGAGGAATCTTATTCAACACAGTCTAAAAGGTCTTACACTGAGCGAACATATGACCGTTAGCCAAAAAAAAAATCTGGTGGAAACCCATGGTGGACATGCTGACCCAACTGTTAAATCTACTCTCCCTTCCTCGAGTGACAGCCAGGCTTCCCCTTTCATGGATGAAGTCAATGATGATCCTCTTCTGGACCATTTTAATCCCATATTATAATAGGAGTGGTGATCTCAAGGACCATGTCCATGCATTTGTTTCGGCCTTCACCCCGTATCAAGCATCTGATGCGATGATGTGCAAAGCATTTTGTTGTTATCTTGTGGGGAATGCTAGAAAATGATTTTGACAACTCACACCGCATAGTATTCAGATTTTGGACGAGCTCACTACTAAGTTCATAGCTCGCTTTGTTTCCTTCAAGCCGTTGAGTAAGAAGTTAGCTTCACTAATACACCTCCGGCAAGCTGCAAATGAGTCTCTCTAGGATTACCTGACCCGTTTTACTAATAAATCATTCCAAGTCCCTAACCCTAATGAGTAGGTTACTATCGCCGTCTTTATTCACGAGCTGCTACTGGGTAGGTTCACCACACAACTGCATGAGAAATATCTTGAGACCCTAAATGAACTCTAGAGGAGGGTAGATGGTGCAATACAGGGAGAGAAGGCTAATAGAATAAAAGAAGAATAGCAGTTTCCAAAGTCTGACAAGAAAGGCCGAGGAGGAGGCGAGACCTGAGATAACGATACTAATACCTCCTCGGGCCGTGGAGGCACAGATAAACATAGTGTATTCAATAGAATTAGTAAAGGAAGATCTGTTTCAAATGCATTGCTGACTCCTCTTAATGCTAGCAGGACTGAAGTTTTAGCTGTAATGAAACAGCAGAATTTGGGTAAACCACCGCTTAAGATGGTAGGCAAAAAAGGAAGGAGAAATTATAACTTGTATTGTGCCTACCACAGGGATGTAGGTCTGAGACCAAGACAGTTATGATCTCAAAAAAGAGATCGAAAGTATGATACAACAAGGGAATTTGAGATGTTTCATCGAAGACAATACCCAAGGACGTCGAGATTATCGTCGGGAAAATCGTCAAGATGATCGCTGAGGCCCTCGGCGGGGAGATTGGCAAGACCGACAAGATCCTCACCATCATAATGACCGGAGAAATGACAGGGATAGATCCCCTAATTCAGGCACTGAGATAGTGGGAGTCATTAATATCATCTCAGGAGGTCCTAGGCGAGAGATAGTCGAAACTCTAGAAAAAAGATTTATAGACAGTTCTTTTTGGAAACCTCCGTGTCTCGTCTTTTAAAAACTCTCTCATATGGACCTAATAATCATGTTCCTGTTGCTTCAGGGAGTAATGAAGAATTGGTGACTGAAGTAGTTACTAAGAACTATTTAGTAAAAAAGGTTTACATTGACGCTGGGAGTTTAGCGGATATCACGTATTACAAGACTTTCGAACAAATGGGCTTAAGACCAGATCAGTTTACACCTGTTTGAACTCCACTTGTGGATTTTGGGGGTCAAATTGTACATCCCGAAGAGATGATCACATTATCTACTACCATCAGAAAACACCCCCGTTCTTGAACTTTACAAGTCAATTTCCTTGTGGTCAAAGCAAATACCCCCTACAATATGTTGCTTGGACGCCCAACTTTAAATGCCCTTCGAACTATCTTCTCTACGTATCATCTGAGTATGAAATTTATAACACCTGGAGGGATAGCCGAGGTATTTAGTGACATCCGAACAGTGAGGGAGTGTTATACCGCCACTTTGCAAGCGGCTTCTTCAACAGGACCATCTGAGAACACTAAAAAGGCAAAATCTAACAATGATAAGCTTGGTAGAGATTTAGTTCTAGTTCTTGACATTTTAGAAACCTCTTTATCCACGAAGTCACCTCGGCTAGAGACCAGTGATCAGATAGAGGTGGTAGTGTTGGATGAGAAAAATCCTAACTGTACGGTCAAGATAGGCCGAGGTCTTCCTTCAGAGACCTGAGACGCCTTAACCGATTTGTTAAAAAAATTCAAAGAAATATTTGCTTGGACGGCTAACAATGTTATCGAAATTCTTCCCGAACTAATGATTCATAAATTGAATGTGGACCAGCGGGTCAAGTCGGTTCAACAAAAGAAAAAACAATTCGTCTCGGAACACGGCCAGGCCATTTTGGAAAAAATTGACAAATTATTGGCTACCAAAATGATACGAGAAGTACAATATCCTACTTGGTTAGCTAACCCTGTGATGGTCAATAAAGCTAGCGGAGGATGACAAATGTGTGTTGATTTCACGGATATGAACAAGGTTTATTCGAAAGACTACTACCCTTTACTCCGAATTAACGCATTGGTTGATTCGGCTACTGGTAATGAGGTGTTTTGTTTTCTAGATGAATTTAAAAAGTATCATCAAATCAGGATGACCGAGGAGGATCAAGAAAAAACTACCTTCATCATCGATCGTGGAGTCTATTGTTACACTACCTTACCGTTTGGGCTCAAGAATGCCAGGGCAACTTATCAACGTTTGCTGGATAAAATCTTCCACCGCTAGATCGGCAAGGTAATAGAAGTTTATGTTGATGATTTACTTGTTAAGAGCCCGGCTGTGGACGCCTTTATATGCAATTTAAGGGAAATGTTTCAAGTATTGAAGGATGCTCAGATGATGCTCAACCCCGAAAAATGCATCTTTACTGTGAAGTCCGAAAAGTTCCTTGACTACATGATTTCTTCTCGAGGCATAGATCCAAACCTCGACAAAGTCAAAGCCATTCAAGACATGGCTGCCCTGACTTCCTAAAAAGACGTCCAGAAGCTTACTGGTCGGCTAGCTGCACTGAACAGATTTCTCTCCAAATCTGTTCAAAATAGTTTACCTTTCTTTAAAGCTTTGAAAAGACTGATAGGTTTGAATAGACCCTAAAGTGCCAGCAAGCTTTTGACCAGTTGAAGGAGCACTTGCAATCTTTGCCGACCTTGGCCTCACCGACGATTGGAAAAACTTTATTCTTGTATCTTGCAATGGCTCCTGAGGTCATCAGCTTGGTCTTGATGAAAGAATAATCACGCATTCAATTCCCTGTTTATTATGTCAGCCAAGTTTTGAATGTACTAGAAACCAAATACACTTTAGTCGAGAAGCTCATTCTTTGTTTGGTTCACATGGCCTGATGACTGGAACCTTAGTTCTTGGCTCACCCAGCCTGTGTTCGAACAGATCATCCAATTCGACAAATTTTAACCAAGGTTGAGACTTCAGGAAAGCTAGTGAAATGGGTTGTAGAGCTTCGGAAATATGATATTTCCTACGAGTTTCGAAAATCCCTTAAGGCCCAAAGTTTGATAGATTTTATTATTGAATTCACTCCGAAAACAGTATCTGAAGACGTTGTTACTTCTACTAAAGAACCGTCCTGGGTACTATATGTTGATGGATCTTCAAGAAATGATGGCAGCGAAGCTGGGTTATTGTTAGAAAGTTCGGAAGGTCAAGAATGCTATTATTCCCTTTGTTTCAACTTCTTGGCTTCTAACAATGAAGCCAAGTACAAAACCCTCATCGCCGGATTCACTATACCGCTTCGGTTAAAAGTTCGTGGGATCCATATTCATAGTGACTCCCAGTTGATAGTGAACCAAGTCTTGAAAAAATACACAGCCAAGAAACAAAATATGCTTAAATATTTAACAAAAGCGAACTAATTGGTTGCACTTTTTGAAACTTTTGCTATTTCAAGGATTCTTTGTTCTTCTAATCAGCGAGTTGATGCCCTCTCCAAATTGGCCTCGGCTCTATATGCCGAACTTCATCAATTTGTTTTGGTCGAAGTTATCAAACAACCTAGTCATTCGGAGTAAGTGGTCTATGCCGTTGATGATTCAGATACTTGGATAAGCCCAATTGTTAATTTTTTCTCAAACAAGGTGACCTTTCGCCTATTGGAGAGCTGCCCCGAAGAGTGCAAAGGGTAGCACCTCGGTATTCCTTAATCGATGGTGTGCTCAACAAGAAATCTTATTCGAAATCTTGGCTGAAATGTATTGTTCCTGAAGAGGGCAATCAAATTCTTTTGGACATACATGAAGGCCTTTGTGGAGCCCATATTGGTACTAGAGCTTTGGCTAGAAAAGCTATCCTTTTGGGTTATTTTTGGCCTACAATGCATAAGGATTCTCTGAATATTGTGCAAGCTTGTCCTTTATGTCAGGTTAACGCGCTTGAGACTTATCGGCCAGCCCATTAGATGGTACTGATCATCTCACATTGGCCTTTCGAACAGCGAGGAATAGATATCCTAAGACCTTTTTCTCGTGCTCTTAGGAACTATCTATTTATTATAGTGGCTGTGGATTATTTTACTAAATGGGTTGAAGCTAAACCATCATTCACTATTTTAGGAAACGCAGTTCAAAAATTCTTCTGAAAAAATATAGTGTGTCGATTCGGTTTACCTCGAATCATCATCTATGACAATAGCCGACAATTTGCTAAGAATTCCTTCAAGAGTTAGTGTAAAGACTTAAATATTCTGAAGTACTTCACTTCGGTAGGCCACCCTCAGTTTACATTAGCTTTCTTCGAAAATTTCAATCGTACCTATCTTCGAAAATTGAAGATTCGATTACATTAGCTTGGATCCAGTTAGTTAGATCATTTGCCCAGTATCTTGTAGACTTATAGAATTACCCCTCGAATATCTACCAATGAGACTCCATTTTCCCTAACATATGGAGTCAAAGTGGTCATACCAGCCAAGTACTTAATTCGAAATTTTCAAACTAAAATTTACATTGCTCTGGACAATGAACAAGCTCGGCAACTTAACCTGGACTTGCTTGAAGAAAAACGAGTCTCAGCAACATTGAAGCTAGCTCATTATAAAAATACAATAGCTTGGTATTATAATATTAGAGTCAAAATTTTGTATTTCAAACCAGGAAATCTAGTCCTTAGAAAAAACTCGGTAAGCCGAGTTCAGCCTCTTGGAAAATTAAACCCGAAATAGGAAGGACCTTATCGAGTAATAGAGGCCGGCAAAAACAGCTATTATAAATTAGCATACTGAGATGAAATTCCTATACCTCGGACGTGACATGCCGAGAATCTCAAATTGTATTACCACTGATGTAGTAAAAGTACAGAGATATTCCTTTTTTAATATGATTGTTATTTCAATCTGCTTTTATGTTTGTGAATTCATCAAAAGTATCGAAATGGGGGGATAATAGTATAACAACAGCGTTAAAAGATCGAAGAGGAAAATGTCAAGAATGCCATATCGAACACTTAGAGAATTTTTCAGAAATAAACCTAGCCGAGAAGACTATTACATTGAAAGTCCTATTCTATCTCTATTGGAGTCTTGTCGGCTTGGGTTCCCAAGCTATCGTCAACAGCTTCGATAGTGCTACTTTTCCTTTTAGCTAGGACGGGCTCCTCGGCATCTGAGACTTTGGCTGGGGCAGACTCAACTACTGCTTCTTTTGGAGGCCCTTCGGTAGTCTGCTCAGTAGGGAGCGACGTACTGGCAACCAGACTTCGTATGTTCGGAGAAGGGGTTGCGGCCTTTTGTTTGGCTTCAAAGTCCTCTTTGATTTCCTCTAAGTCTTGACCTCGCTTGAAGCCTACGACGAGGAGATTCACTAACTTGTCCACCCCAGACTAGTAATACTTGTACTCCTCGAGGATCTCTAGATCATCGCGCATCAACGTGGCCATATCTTTAATGACTTGGGTTGCTCCGAACAGGAAGCATGGATGATTCAGCATCACCAGATCATCATCAGCAAAGTCCTCTGAAGTTTGAAACTACCTTACCCTCTCTTCTTCAGCAGTCTGAAGAGCAGTTGTATATTGTTGAGATCCAAGAAAGGACTTCACCGCCTCTTCTCGAGCTGCTTGAATTTTTTGAGCTTCGGTCTCGGCCACCCTTGTTATCTCCTCGAAATAAGTACTTTCCAAAGACTCTGTCCTTACTCTGTAATCTTGTAGAGCCTCGTCTTTGGCCCTCACAGCCTCTTGTTGAGCTTCCTTCAAAGATTCGTTCCTCGCTTGTAGCTCTTTTATCACGTCTTCGGAAGCTTTAAGCTTCCTTTGCAATTCCTTTATTTTCGTCTCCCTTGTTTTTTCTGATTCTTGGAGCCTTGTCAGCATCTCGGTGATGGAAGTATGAGCTTGAGAAGTTGCAATGTTAGTTTGTTAATAAAGATGTGTAGTATGTTAAAAGACGATTGAGAATACTTACTTCGATGAGAGTGAGGGCCACCTTCCCCGATAGCTGTTTGAGTTCAATGATTGCACCTTCTCTACATCTCGGAGCAAGTTTGATTTTTGTAGCAATTCCAAAGTTACTTTTTCCTCTTCGGCACTGTCTGTTATGGTTAGCTCCTATTGGGGCACAAAAGCCTCACCTTTGCCGAGGAGAGTCCCCCTCTGGAACTCGAGCACTTGTAACTGTTTGCCCCGTCTGTGCTGACCAAAAGTACGTTGGCCTCTGAGGGCCCTCCCAACTCTTCAGGAAAACCCTGGCCCAAAATCTTCAACTATCTGCGTTGGTTTTGGTATTGTTCGTACTTCGAGCGGTTAAGGTGCTATTGGAATGACAGCCGAGCTCACTCCCGAGCTCGACCCAACTTTTGATTTCTTTGAAGAACCTGCTTCGTCTCTGGTCCCAGTTCCTTGCCTCTTCTTCTTGGAAGCACCTCCACTCAGTAGTATATCGGTGAAGTTCGACATTGCAAAACAAGAAAAAATATTAGTTAGTATTTATTGTGTGAAGAGGTGGAGATAAAACTTTACCTTCTTTCCTGAGCCGAGACGAGTAGACGGAGCCACCCTAAGGAACCCTAGCTCGGCTCAGACCTCCTTGCACCAACATCAGTTTAGGAAAATCCTAACAATTAACACAAAAATGTCCTTGAACTATATGTTGATATTCTGCTTTCCAAAGAGTCCCCAGGCTAAAATTTGAGACTTTGTTCAGCCCTCTCCACCACAAGCCCTTGGGGAAGTAGTCATCGAAAATAAAGAAAAATCATGATTTCCAGCCCTTAATGGAAGAAGGATAATTTGTTGCTAACTTGAGAATTCTTGTTCGGGTACTGAAATAAAACTAACCCTTGACCATAGCGTGCTTCTTAATAGAATAGAAGCGTCTAAATAGATCCATTGAAGCCGCGAAGCCGAGGTGGTTGCATAGTAATTCGTAGCTAACCACTGTTTGGATAGCGTTTGGGACGAGTTGAATAATCCTTGATCTCCAATATCGTAGATAATCTCTAAAGAACCTACTGGTAGGTATTCTCAACCCGGTCTCAAATTGGTCCACATAAATCGCCACCGAGTTGTCAGGTGGTTCGGGAAAATGTGAAATGTACTGATGTTGAAAGATATACCTAGTTTTGGCCATCCAAGCTACATCTGTTGGAAGAGTAGAAGCGAATCTCA
The DNA here is from genome assembly GCA_024721245.1 of Mitragyna speciosa. Lineage (NCBI taxonomy): Eukaryota > Viridiplantae > Streptophyta > Magnoliopsida > Gentianales > Rubiaceae > Mitragyna > Mitragyna speciosa. Next base: position 11,234,123 of record CM045573.1, read on the forward strand.
GCACATCCCCGAAGTACTCCAACCGCAGATTATTGGAGTGGTTCGGCACTACTACTCTGACATCCACGGGCATGGAAGAGTTGGGAGGAATAGAAGGGCTGTCCGAAGTTCCAGAAGGGGAGGTGCTTTCTTCGGAATTTACTTCATAATCTCCCTCTTTGGAATCATTGTCGTTATCCCCTTTGGAGTTCCCGGGGTCTTCGTCCGTTGCTTCGATATCAGTGGCTTCGGCAACTTCTTCTTGCGAAGGATCAATGCTAGTTGTCGCTTCTGAGCTCTGAGCCGAGGCTTCGTGTCTCTCAGCTTCGGCCTCACCTATTCTCACGACCTTGATTGACTACTTGCAATTACCATACTTACTATTGATATTTGAGTTCAGAGTTCAGTTGATTATTTTCGAAAACTTCTAGTTCAGCTACTCGGTACAACTAGATTGCTTCAGCTAAACTTTTAGTTCAGCTGTTCGGCACGACCAGATTAGTTCGGCAGTTCGAGAGCAAAATCGAAAGGAAGTGAAAAATGAACTTCAAAGGTTCCTATTTATACTAGCAACCAAGTAAACCGCCATGAACCGTCCTCTCAGGATCCGAGACAGTTACATTGTTTTTCTTTTCTCTCTCTCCTATTAATTGCACCCCACTACTATATCGTGAAAAGATGTGGTGCACACGTCGCACCTGTTGGCAGTTATATTATTGCGATTTTAGAATTTCGAATTTTAAATTCTCATTATTCTCCCTCTTCAAATGAATATTAGTTCGAACTTCTTCTGTTCCACTCATTTAATTCGAACTAGGGGGCTTATGTAGGATCCTGAGTGGCCGAGCTCCACATTAGCTCGGCCATGTAATAAACCTCTATTATCTCCAGTTTGGCACATTACCTCTTTAGGAGCTTTGCTGATCGAATACTCAGCTTATTGCATTGGGAGACTAATCTACTTTTGGCTACTGTTATATCTTTATTAATGTGACTCTGACACTTCATTGATATTACTGGGGTATGGTTTGGTCTTATCATCCGTCTCTTTTACTTTTCTAAGCATAATCACTCAGAGAGAACACATACGAAAAAGAGAACCTTACAGAAAAAACACTCCTTCTTCTCTCTTCTTTAAGGCAGATCATTAACTGACTTAAGTATCGGAGTGTTTACGGGGATTAAATCCCTTTGCATGTGAGTTTCCTTACTTGACAGGTTATGAATGTGGACGCTTACGTAGAGTTTTGAAATTGAAGATTCTACAATACTCAAAAAGAAATTCAAGAGAGAGTGGAGGAGAGGGCATCTTGCGGGATTCAAAAGGCAATCTAATTCTTGCCTATTCATGCCACTTTGGAGTTTTATCAATCTTTAAGACAGAGGTAAAGGTTTTATTATTTGGTCTTTGCATATGCAACAATAATGGTTTTCAGAATACAATGTGCAACTTGATTCTAAGGTTTTTGTAGATACTCTTGATAAAAATCATCAATTCCCTTAGAAGGCAAGATGTGAAGTTGAAGAGCTGAAGAATTTTAAGTTCAAATTCATCTGTCATTGCTTTCATGAGATAAATATGGTTCCAGATTCTTTAGCTAATTTCGGTTGCCCATCTAAATGTAATTTTGAATTTTTTTTCTTATAATGATCTTCAAAAAAATGTTCTAGGACAGGTTAGACAAGACAAGCTAGGTTTTTAATCATTAAAGAAAAGATCCTTGTTCTTATTTGATGGAGATTAGATTTATATCCCCTCCAATGTACTTTTATTATTTTTTAATAAAATCGGGACTAGCATCACCCGTGTATGAGTTTTCCCTTAAAAAAAAAAAGAAAAAAAATGTTTCTTTTCTCTTTCAGCAAAAATTTATAACATCTTATCATCTCCTAATTGTATCAAGCATTGACAATTTGCATGACCAGGTTAGTTATTGAAACTCTAGATAAGAGTGGAGTTCTGCACTAGTCATCAACTCTATTTGGATGCAGAATAGCTTAAAAAATATTCAAATCACGATTCATGAGGTAAATAATTTAAATTTCTATCATCGGTCAATTATTTCATGCATATCTCATTGGAGGTGACGTTTAAGGCATTGAAATCACCCACGATTTGGTAGTCCAAATCAATTACATCAAAAGATTTAAAAATTTCTGAGTGGCTTATGGGAGTTTTGGATGTCGCAGCCAATTTCTATTCTGAGACTAGGATCATGACATCCGATATTCATAAGTTTGAGTTGGTAAATCTTCAGAGTGAAAATTTTGTTAAGCTCAGACTCCGGACTGCCAACTTGCAGGATTTTAGCCATGTGTTACCGTGTTCCAGCTTTTAGTTGAAATACATTAACCATCATCACTGCCTACTCAAAAATCGAGTTGAAAAACGCTTATTATTATGAGTTGTGCGTGAATCCCGAATACACCATTTAATAATTTTAATCTAAAAGAAAGGCTGCCGAAATTATCTACTATTCAATCATGTGGGGTATATGCACCTGCCATTTGTTTCTTCTCCTCTCAAGTAATTTGGAAATTAAACAATTCAAGGATTGGTCAAGAAGGCATTAAATTATACTTAGGCCGGTGACGGCTTCAACAAACCAAAGAAATTGACTATTAGATCATGAAAAACGAGGTGAACAAACTGTCATGGACTTAGTCAAACTCGGAGTTAATCGAAACACTCGGCAGTACAGAGTACAGACAAAAGAAGTTTCTCTATAAAATACCATATTGCGTTAGAGGAAAGCGCGAAACAGTATAGCAACAGTTGACAACTAAAATGAAGCCAAGTTTTTTACAGGTTTTTGAGCTGCAAATCAGCTCATTTTTGTTGCATCCCTTCTTCTTCACTTTTATTCCCCTGTTACTCATTTTATTCCTTCTAAAATGGCAGTTTGCTACAAAAACCAGCAGCAAAAACCTTCCTCCATCCCCAAGAAAACTCCCACTTCTTGGACACATGCATCTTCTTGGTTTATATCCTCACAGGTCACTTCAGAAATTGGCTAAAAAACATGGGCCAATGATGATGCTTCAACTTGGTAGCGTTAAATTTCTTGTAGTTTCCTCAGCTGAAGCAGCACACGAAATTATGAAAACCCATGATTTAAATTTCTTGAACAGGCCTGAGTCCGAGGTTAATCGCAAACTTCTGTACGATTTTAAGGATGTCTCAGTTGCACCTTATGGTGAGTACTGGAGGCAGATGAAAAGCATTTGTGTGCTACAGCTTCTAAGTAACAAAAGGGTTCAATCCATTCATTATATAAGAGAGGAGGAGACAAATTTCCTGATGACAAAAATCCGTGAAGGATCGCTTGCTTCACCGTCATCAGGGGCTGTAAACCTGAGTGAAATGTTCATGACTTTGACAAACGATGTGGTGAGTAGAGCCGCTTTTGGGCGGAAGTATAGTGAGGGAGAAAGTGGGAGGAAGTTAGGAAACTAATGAGTGAGTTTGTGAGTGTTTTAGGTGGATTTGATTTTGGAACATATTTGCCTTGTCTTGGATGGATTGATAGTGTTAATGGTTTAACGGCCAGGGTAGAGAGAATTGCTAAGGAAATGGATGAATTTCTTGATGGAGTTCTTGAGGAGCATTTGGATGGTGATAGGAAGAATAACGACAGCAGGCTGGTGATGACTAGCAAAATTCATGGTGAAAATGGGGAAGATTTTGCTGATGTTTTGCTTGGGATCTATAAGAATAAAGCCGCTGGCATTTCCATTGACAGGGACAGCATAAAAGGTCTTCTTCTGGTACGTCTCTATCACATTTCCAAAATAAAACCTCATTCTTGATTCATGTTAGTATGTAGCGCTATGTGCATAAGATATAAGATCTCTTTTGCTAACCTTCTGGTGTGTGTGTGTCTCTCACATACTCATACAGGCAACGCACAAGCTCTTCAAAAATTTATGCATAAAGTATCCTGCCTATTTTTTTATTAGAAAACAAAAATAAATTTTTAAATATAAAATAAGATCTTATAATTCAAGGGTATTTTAGATTAAATATAAACCTAGGGTATTTTTCAATTTTTGGGAGGGAAGTATATGCATAAAAAAAGTGGACTGTAAGTACCCTTTTTCAATTTTTGCGTTTTGGTCTTGAGTTTTCGGGTTCCAAGTGAGAATTTTATATTGAACCCAACAAATATATTTACCCAAATAAGCACAAATAAACTATCATTCTACTGCGTTACTCAGGTTTTCAACTTAAACGGGTTAGCTTTATTTGAGGGCAAAATATAATAAAAGATCTAAATATTTGACTCAATAATTTAAATTTTAAACACTTTATTTTGTAGGTTTGAATTTACAATCAAAACCCCCATAAGAAAGTGAACTTTACATAAAAATATTGAACAAAAAGATGCGTGGTCATGATGATGGATTTAGCTAAATAAATTAGCTAGATGGATTAGTATGGAAAAATAGTTAATTGTCATTACTCTATCTTTGGAATTCTAAAATAAAATACAATTCAATGTAATTACTCTCGAATAACCCAACTCAATTAACTGAAAATCCAATAAACCAACCTATTTATATTCAATCGCATTCATGTTAGGTAATTAACTATCATCATAACTTCTCAATTGACTTTGAAAAACTATTCTCCTGGAACGAATAGAAGGTCGAGCGATTAGAGCTCTACGACTCTATCCCAGAAGTCGGGGATTCGAATCCCAATAAGCATCATTCCCCTTCCTCCAATTGTAGTAGTATAGGTTTGATTAAAAAAAAAAAAAAAAACTATTCTCCTTGTCAATGTAGAATTTCTCATTTTCTTTGAAAATATTAGCGCATCAGTAACAACCGAAGTGACATCATAACATCCTGTAAATCATTTTCCAAATGGAAATTAGGACTAAGCAAGCAAGCTTATCATTTCTTGACAGGACATATTCGCTGGTGGAACTGATACAACTTACACTGTCCTTGAATGGGCGATGACTGAGCTTTTGAGGCACCCAAAGGCCTTGAAAGAGTTACAAGACGAAGTCAGGGGACTAGTTTTTTCTCTTTCAGCAAAAATTTATAACAGTTTATCGTTTCGTCAATGTAAATATTGATAAATGACCTAGTTAGTTATTGAAACTCTAAATAAGAATGGAGTTCTGCACTAGTCCATAAACTCGTAGATGCAGAATAGCTTAAAAATTATTCAAATCGCCATTCATGAAGTAAATAATTTAAAGTTCTATAAATCAGTCAACCGTTTCATTCATATCTCATTTAAGGCGACGTTTAAGGCATTAAAATCACCCACGATTAGGTAGTCCAAATCAATTACATCTGAAGATTCAAAAATTTTCGAGTCGCGTATCGGAGTTTTGGATGTCGTAGCCAATTTTTATGCTAACTTTAAAATCATGACAACCGATGCTTGTAAGTTTGAGTTGGTAAATCGTCAGACTGAAAATTTCGTTCCGCCAAGACTCCAAACTCCCATTTCAACTTGCAGAATTTTCACCATGTGTTACTGTGTCCAATCCTTTAGTTGAAATACAGTGGCTTTCATCAATGCGTACTCAAAATTGAGTTGAAAAACAAACCTATTGTGTGTTATTCGTGAATCACGAATATAGCACTTAAATCATTTTAATCTAAAAGAAAGGCTATTGAAATTATCTACTATTCAATCATGCGGGGTACATACATCAGCTATTTATTTCCTCCCCTCCATGTAATTTGGGAATAAGCAACTCAAGGATTGGTCAAGAAGGCATTAATTTATATTTAGGCCGGTGATGGCTTCAAGCAACAAAAGATATTTGACTAATCGACTGCGAATTACAAGATGAACAATTTGTCATTGGCTTAGTCAAACTCGGAGTTCATCGAAACACTCGAAAGTACAGACCAAAAAAAGAAAAAAAAGAAAAAAAAAAGGGTTCCCTTATAAAATCCCGTATTGAAGTAAAAGTGCAAAACAGGAGACCAAGTTGACAATTAAAATGAAGCCAAATTTTACACAGGTTTTTGAGCAGCAAATCAGCTCATTTTTGTTGCATCCCTTCTTCTTTACTTTTATTCCCCCGTTACTCATTTTATTCCTTCTAATATGGCAATTTGCTACCAAGACCAGCAGCAAAAACCTTCCTCCATCCCCAAGAAAACTCCCAATTCTTGGACACTTGCATCTTCTTGGTATATATCCTCATAGATCACTTCAGAAGTTGGCTAAAAAGTATGGGCCGAGAATGATGATTTTGTTGGATTCTTAATCCAACATTGGACTTATATGTTAATAATTATGTATTGCAAACTGTTAAATAAAGTTGAGTCCAATTTAAAGTGATCAATTGTGATTTGACCTTTAATGTATCTAATAAGATGTAGGCCTTTAATATGTAGAGACTTAAAGGTTATTTCTATTTTAATGATGGGCTAAAATAGAAATATTAAAAAGATAACAAATGGGTTATCTATAAGTAGGGTTATGGTCCCTGGATCTCATGTATCGTTATTCAGTCATTCCCTTTCTTAATATCCCATCATTAAGAAAGATACCACAGAGAAAAAACTAAAGGGCTCTCTCAAAGGATCAGAGAATATGTGTAGATCTGGAAAACTACCTCAAGGATTCAAGCAGCATATCAGTCAAACATGAATCCAGGTACGCCTTTAAGTTAAAGTTATATTCAAATATCTAATATTAGATCATGGGAAATTTCTTACAAGTGGTATCAGAGACTCAATATCAGATTTTGAATCAATGAATCTAGATTTACATATGTGTTTTAAAATTATATTTCGATTGGTTTTGTCCAAATCGAAAAAACAGTTGCACATATGTAAAATAAAGGCCTATCAATATTCTCTGCAGTGGTGAATTGCGTATGTGATTTGATCTGAAAATTTGGTGGGCTCACCGTACTGATTCGTGCTTGTAGTACTATGTGCCGTTTAGGTCTCTTAAGAATATATATGTAAACAGTGGCGTTATTGTTTGCAGAATTTTGATTGGCATTAGCATATTACTGATTCCAGTACTACGAGCCCTTTAAAGTTTCTTAAGGTAGCAATTAGTTTATTAATTTGAATCGGGTGGCTTTAGCATCTTTGGTCAGAGACTTATTCAAGAATTTAAGCCATAAAGTGATAAAAAAAAAAAGAATTTAAGCCATAAATTTGTTAAGATTGCTTCCAGAGTCTTCGGCCTTTGACCGACGGAGATCCTTTATTGGCTTGGCTTTTAAGTTTCAGTTTCTTTTGGGTCTACTGCTTCTCTACAAATAACCAAAGCTGTTTGCTTTCGTGTGATTCTTGTACGTTGGAATTGATTTGTCTTTTTCCTTGAATTATTGTTTACTTGCATGATAATTTGAGGGCAATGCTTTTGGTTTTTTGAAGAAAGCAATATAATAGTATATTTTTAAAAGAAGCAGTGGGCATTGTGGAGTCAAGAATATTAATTTGGTTATTTCCATATGCTTTGACTTGTTTCTTAATTTTAAGGGTAAATATGCATATATTTGTGTTAAGGAAATTAGGGTTAACTAATTTAATTAAATCCCTAATAAAGTTGTATGAAACATTTAAGTCTAATAAAGTCCAAAAGGTTGGCCCATTGAATATATGTAATTATAAGGTATTATGGACTTGAAGATGATTTTGGGCTTAAATAGTAAACCTTTGGGTCAAAGTTATGGATATGGATCTTTAATCTAATAAGTTTTGACCCAATTGTTTAGGTGGACCAGTTGACTGGGTTGACTAGTTGACCAGAGTTGATCGGTTTGACCGGAGTTGATCGATTTGACCAAGTTTGACCGATTTGACCAAAGTTGACTAAAGTTGACTTTGTTCTAAAATTTTGTATAATTTTAAATTCAAATATTAATGTGTTTATATATATTTTGGGTAAATTAATTGAAACAATATGTCGCCAAAGTGACCTCTCTTGTGGAGATTAATTTGTTCTAGAATGTAACTAGTTTTGTACTTGTAATTTTGTGAATATTAGCCTACCCAAAGGAAGGTTAATGTTCAATAAAATTGCACGTGCACTTTTCGTGATAAACACGTGATGATTATTTAATTTTTTTTTTTACATGTGAATTATAAATTAGCCCAAAGGAAAATTTATTTTTCGACATGCACTTACTCTCAGTGTTTATTACTACACCAAGATATCACTTAAAAATTAATATTTATTGTCCAAAGACAAAATATTAATGGAATTTTGGTATCTTGAGATGGGATTACCTTATTTGAATTTATTAATATTATTTTGGTTTGTTTCTGATTATTTAATGTTTTCTGTTTAGTTATGAATGATCCTGCAAATATTATTACCAGCATCAATTCTATTCCTATGCTGAATGGCACAAACTTCAAGTCCTAGAAAGAAAATCTCTTGATAATTCTTGGAGTCATGAAACTTGACCTTGCGTTAAGGAATAATTCTCCTCCATCTCTTACAGATAAGAGTACCTCTGATGAAAAGAGGGATATGGAAAGGTGGGAGAGATCAAATCACATGTGTATGAAGATCATGAAAAAGGCCATTTCGGAAGCATTCAGAGACATAATATCTGAAAATACAACTACAGCTAAGCTGTTCCTTCAGAACATTGAAAAGAGGTTTGTCAAAAGTAAAAAGGCCGATATAAGTACATTTTTGACAAGCCTAATTTCAATGAGATATAGTGGTAAAGGCAATATAAGGGAGTACATTATGGAGATGTCTCATCTTGCTTCTAAGCTGGATGCACTTGATCTATTAATTTCTGAGGAATTATTAGTGCATCTAGTTTTGATATCTCTGCCTACACAGTATAGTCAATTTAAGGTGAGCTATAATTACCAGAAAGAGATTTGGTCTCTGAATGAACTCATCTCACACTGTGTACAGGAAGAGGAAAGGTTGATGCAAGACAAGACAGAAAGTGCTCACCTGGTTTCATCCACTAATAATAAGGTAAGGGACATAAAAGGAAGAAGGATAAGGAAGCTGCAAGTACGGCATCTCAAAAGAAACAACAAAAGAAATCGGTTGAATCGGAAAAGAATGGTGGTTTCTTCTGCGGAGCCGAAGAGCATAAAAAGAAGCATTGCACCAACTATCACACTTGGCGTGCTAAGAAAGGTATGCTTCTTAAATTTGGTTTATTCTGAGGTTAATTTAACTTCGGTACCTAGACACACATGTTGGATAAATTTTGGTGCAACAACTCACATCAGTGTGTTTATGTAGGGTTACCTGAGTTGCCGAAAGCCTAATGATAATGAAAGTTATATCTACGTGGGTAATGGCAAAACAGTTAAAGTTGAGGCAATAGGATTTTTTAGATTATTGTTAAAGATTAGATTTTATTTGAATCTTAATGAAACATTTATTGTACCATCTTTTAGACGGAATTTGATTTCTATTTCTATTTTGGACAAATCTAGTTATTTTTGTTCATTTGGAGATGGAAAATTTAGATTGTTTCATAATTCAAAATTAGTTGGTTCCGGTTCTTTATTATATTACGATAATCTATATTTAGTTGATACTATTGCCTCGTTTAATGAATCCTTGCATTTGAGTACCAAAGGTGTAAAAAAGAAAATTAACCAACGAGAATTCAGCTACATTATGGCACAAAAGATTGGGTCATATCTCCAAACGGAGAATAGAGAGACTTGTGTCAAATGAAATTCTCGACCCCTTAGATTTTACAAATTTTGATAATTGTATCAACTGTATAAAGGAGAAACAAACCAATAAAAGGAGATTTGAAGCTAATAGGGCTTGGACGTCTTAGAACTTATACATACAGATGTTTGTGGGCTATTTCCTACATCTACTTGGAATGGTCAACAATATTTTATAACGTTCATACACGATTTCTCAAGATATGGATATATATATCTCATTAATAAAAAATCACAATAACTGGACGTGTTCAAAAATTTTAAGGCTAAAGTTGAGAACCAACTCAATAAAAGAATCAAAAGCGTCAAATCTGATCGTGATAGTGAATACTACGGTAGATATGACGGTTCAAGTGAACAACGTCCAGGGCCATTTTGCTAAGTACCTAGAGGAATACGGTGTCGTCCCACAGTACACTATGTCTGGTTCACCAACCATGAATGGTGTTGCTGAAAGACGAAATAGAACACTTAAAGACATGATGAGAAGTATGATTTGTCATTCTACCTTACCAGAATCACTCTGGGGAGAAGTACTTAAGATTGCAGCATATATCCTTAATAGAGTTCCAACTAAGGCAACTACCAAAACCCCATACGAGCTTTAGACTGGAAAGAAACCCAATTTGCATCATTTGCATATATGGGGATGTCCAGCTGAGGCAAGGCCTTATAGGCCAAATGAAAAGAAACTGGACTCAAGAACGATGAGTTGTTATTTTATTGGATACTCTGAAAGATCCAGGGGTTACAAATTTTATGATCCTACAACTAAATTGATTTTTGAGATGGGAAATACCCAATTTTTTGAGGATGTAGATTTTGGGGGAGAAGATACAATCAGGGACATTGTCTTTGAAGAGGAATATGTTAATATTCCCACAGGTGCCATTGATCTTACTCGGGATCCTATTTCTGATCTTGTTCATAACACAACAAATCAAGACAATATTCAGATACTTCCTATTCAAGAAACTATTCGAGAAGAACAAACTCTATCACCTCAAGAACCAGTGCCGTTAAGGAGATCCACTAGAGAAAGGAGAAGTACAATTCCAGATAATTACATTGTATTTCTCCAAGAACATGAGGATGGCATTGGAGTGATAGAAGATGATCCAATTAACTTCCATCAAGCCATAGAAAGTTCTAACTCTCAAAGGTGGATCGATGCCATGAATGAAGAGATAAAGCTATGAAAGACAATGATGTTTGGGATCTTGTCCCATTGCCAGAAAGAGCGAAATCCATTGGTTGTAAATGGATATTTAAAACTAAAAGGGATTCAAAAGGCAATGTGGAGAGGTACAAAACCCGTCTTGTCGCAAAATAGTTTACACAGAAAGAAGGCGTTGACTATAAAGAAACTTTCTCTCCGGTTTCTTCGAAAAACTCTTTCAGGATTATAACGGCATTAGTGGCGCATTTTAATCTTGAGTTACATCAGATGGATGTAAAGACAGCGTTTCTCAATGGTAACATTGATAAGACGATTTATATCGTATAACCAGAAAATTTTGTATCGGAAGATCCAAAGAATATGGTTTGCAAACTTAAGAAATCTATCTATGGGCTCAAGCAGGCATCTCGACAATGGTATTTTAAATTTCATCAAGTGATCATCTCATTTGATTTTGAGATGAATTTGGTTGATGAATGCGTATACCATAAGTTCTGTTGGAGCAAGTATATTTTCCTGATATTATATGTTGTTGACATTTTGCTTGCCAATAATGATATAGACTTATTGCATGAAATCAAGAGATTTCTAACTAAGAATTTTGAGATGAAAGATCTTGATAATGCATCTTTTGTATTGGGTACATAGATACATCGAGACCGTTCTCGCGGTATTCTTGAACTATCACAAAAGATCTATATTGAAAAGATTCTCAAAAGGTATGGCATGCAAAATTATAAACCAGGTGACACCCCTGTTGCTAAGGGAGATAAGTTTAGTGTTGATCAATGTCGTAAAAATCCTTTTAATGAAAAAGAAATGCAAAAGATTTCTTACGCATCAACAATAGGGAGTATGATGTATGTTCAAGTTTGTACGCGTCCAGATATTGCGTATATTACAGGGATGCTGGGTAGATACTTAAGTAATCCAGGATCAGACCACTGGAAAGCAACCAAACGGGTCTTGCGATATCTACAGAAAACAAAGGATTACATGCTCACGTATCGGAGATCAGATCAGCTCGAGATCATTGGATATACTGATTTCGATTATGCTAGATGCCAAGATAGTATGAAATCAACATTAGGCTACATCTACTTGTTAGCTGGAGATGCCATATTTTAGAAGAGTGCTAAATAGTCTCTTATAGCCTCTTTCACTATAGCTGCAGAGTTCATAGCCTGTTATGAGGCGTCCAATCATTGTATTTGGCTGCGAAATTTTGTCACGGGATTACGAGTGGTGGATGGCATTGAAAGACCACTCAAATTATTTTGTGACAATAAGTCAGCAGTTCAATATTTCAACAATAATAGGACGTCTACAAAATCCAAGCATATAGACATCAAGTTCCTGCCAGTTAAGGAAAGAGTTCAGAGTGGATAGTTGTCTATAGAGCACATCGGAACAAACTCTGTGATTGCAGATCCGCTTACTAAAGGATTGCCACCCAAAGTGTTTCACGAGCATACTACTCATATGGGTGTCATGTCATTAAGTAATATTCAGTTGTAGTGGGAGTTTGTTATTTTAAATGCTCTTATGACATTGATGTTTTCAATTGTTTAAATAAAGTTTCAATTTTTTACACTCTGATTTTTGTATGGTTGATCTTACATAATTTAAAGTGGATCAGTTAGAAACAGACATGTTAAAATTACATTGCATGAAATTTCCATGCTACACATCTATATCATGATTCATGTCATTCAATTGTATTAGCATATGTGACTATTGATGGGTCGAGTTATGATTATATAACAAAGGCCACTTTGATCCTATGTTAATATAATTGATGGACTGAATTGGTTGTAAATACACTTTGATAATGACATTAAAGTTGAGCTCATAAGGTTATATTGCAAAACATCATTATACAGTTACACATACAATCCAAGTGGGAGATTGTTGGATCCTTAATCCAACGTTGGACTTATATGTTAATAATTATGTATTACAAACTGTCAAATAAAGTTGAATCCAATTTAAAGTGATTAATTGTGATTTAGACTTTAATGTATCTAATAAGATGTGGGCCTTTAATGTGTAGAGATTTAAAAGTTATTTCTACTTTAATAATAGGCTAAAATAGAAATACTAAAAAGATAACAAATGGGTTATCTATAAGTAGGGTTATGGTCCCTGAATCTCACGTATCGTTATTCAATCGTTCCCTTTCTTAATATCCCATCGTTAAGAAAGATACCAGAGAGAAAAAACTAAAGGGTACTCTCAAAGGATCAGAGAATACATGTAGATCTGGAAGACCACCCCAAGTCACAAAGGATTCAAGCAGCATATCAGTCAAATATGAATCCAGGTACGTCTTTAAGTTAAAGTTATATTCAAATATCTGATATTGGATCATGGGGAATTTTTTACAGCTTTAACTTGGTAGTGTTAAAACTCGTGTAGTTTTATCATCTGAAGCAGCAAAGGAAATTATGAAAACCCATGCTTTAATTTCTTGAATAGGCTTAAATCCAATGTCAATCGGCAACTTCTATACGATTTTAAGAATCTCGCAGTTTCACCTTATGGTGAGTACTGGTGGCAGATGAAAAGCATTTGTGTGCTACAACTTCTAAGTAACAAAAAGGTTTAATCCATTCGTTATATAAGAGAGGAGGAGACAAATTTCTTGATCACAAAAATCCGAGAAGGGTCGCTTGCTGTATCATCATCAAGAGGTGTCAACCTGAGCAAAATGTTCATGACTTTGACAAATGATGTGGTGAGTGGAGCTGCTTTTGGGTGGAAATGTAGTGAGGGAGACAATGGGAGGAAGTTCAGGAAACTAATGAGTGAGTCTGCGAGTGTTTTGGGTGTGTTTGATTTTGGAACATATTTGTCGTGCCTTGGATGGATTGATAGTGTCAATGGTTTAACGGCTAGAGTGGAGAGAATTGCTAAGGAAATGGAAGAATTTCTTGAGGGACTTTTTGAGGAGCATTTGGATAGTGATAGGAAGAATAACGAGAGTAGGGTGGTGATTGTCATGCCCCATACCCGAAACGTGGCACCCGCTATGCCTTAGGTTAAGTTAGGATATAAAACTAATTAATATAAATATTGTCTAACACAATTCAAAGGTTAAAGAATACTCAAAGATTCTCAAAAGAAGTTCATTCATTCTATTAACAAAATATATACTATCCATTTATAATTCCATGGCCCTATCACAAAAACAATTGGGGAGTACATGTATAACCTAATCTATACCAAAATATGGCTATACACCAATGAACAAAATAACCTCATCCAACTCTATGCTAGGCTATAACTATGAGGCCCAAAAGTCCTGCTAATCCTCCTCTACAAAATCATCACCTGCGGGGTTAATGAATGGGGTGAGTAATGAAATCACCCAATAAGTAGTAAAAGGTCTCTTTGGGGCTTAAGACAGTTACACATACATATATAATTTTCATTACAAACTCATAGTTTATCACAATTGTAAATATATGTGGTCAATTCATGAACAAGTACAATTCAAAGCATAATCATAAATTATTTCAAGGAGAACTCAAGTAGTTAGTGAACAAATGACTCTGAATATTCAGTTGTTGATTAGAACCCGGTTAACACGGTTCAAAACCAACTATCACCCAATTGGTCTTGTTCAAAACTAACTATCGCCCGATTATTACAGTTCAAAGATTTTACTACAAATATCAATGTTAAGGAACTAGTCTTGTCATAATCCATTTCACACACAAGAGCTCATAACCAAAGTCATTTGCATAACAATTAAACAACATGTGTCATTTCATAGTAAAATCAATATACATCCACACTCAAGCCCACTTATAAATAAATTAGCATTTCGAATCATTAAAGTTGTCAAAACTACGTTTCAAATAGCAAAGAGATACAAGTACTACTTACTTCGAACGAAAACTAGTTCAAGTAATCAGAGTAAGGGTATACACTGTCGTCACCTATAACACACAAATACACTAGTATCCATACACTAATTCTATTAAGAAATCATAATGGAAGCTAATACCTAATTTAACACGCAAAATGAAAAAAAGAGGCAAAAACTACCTTGACCCGTGACGCGACTCACACTGTGGCTCGACTACAATACCCAACTGCGATACTAGCCGTGACGCGGCTGATGCCGGGCTCGAGTCAGAGCCACATGGCCTCCTATCCGCGGTGTCATCCGCGGCGTGGTTGGCACCGCGGATTATCCCAGAGAGGCGGCCCTAACGAGCTGTGACTTTATCCACAGCGCGGATGAGGCCAACAAACCCGACCTGCAACACCTGCAATACCCAAAAACCAAAACTAATCCTCCTCAACTCAAACTAACACAATCCAACATTAAAGTAACTCCAAAATGGCATAATATGTCAAAGAAACTCTACATTAACACAATACACAAAATGAATCATGCATCACACATTGTCTTCAAGGATCTAAACCCATATTTCATTAATATCAAGAAATTCCATTACTCATCCACTCACACACCTCAACACATTGCAATGCATAAACAAATGAGAGCATAAGGACCCTAAATCTTCCCTAATCAAACACCCATTAGTCCAATCTCGACATAACCACCAAAGGAGAAGAAATAGGGTTCTAGAAAAATTTACCTTGAGTGGAGGTTGGATTAGAGACTTTAAGAGTTTTTCTACTAGTTCCCCTTTGAGAGTGGGAGGTGTTTTCTTCAAGTCCTTCTTCAAGAAGAGGAGAAATGGAGAGAAGTTTTAGAGAGAGAAAAAGAACAAAATTTGAAGAAGAAGGGAAAGAAATGGAAGAAATAAGTCCCCTAGTCTTTTGCGGTAAAATCAAATTTAGCAAATTTGCATTCAAGTCCCTCCAAATCTTCCAATTTACTAATGGATCCAAATGATCCAAATTACTACTATGCCCATGAAGGGCTTTAATATTACATTTTCTTCCTCTAATAAGAAGTTTCGACCTCGAAACTTACGTACCGTGCGAATCGAATAGTCTTAGATATTTCTTCCTCATTTCCTCATCGAGTTCCCAAGTTGCTTTCTCGAATGGTGTGATTGGCCCATTGAACTTTAACATATGGAATTGTTCTCCTCCTTAGCACTTGAACTTTATGGTCCATGGTACGGAGAGGTTCTTTGCCATATATCTAATCTTCTTGGATAGGCAATGGCTCGTACTCAACTAGGATCCAAAAAAGACTTTCTTAGTTGGGAGACGTGGAATACATTGTGGATTTTGGATAAGGGCGGTGGTAGAACTACTTGATATGCCAAGTCGCCAACTTTGTTTAAGATCTCGAACGGTTGAATGTATCTTGTACTTAGCTTCCCACTTTTGCTGAATCGTACCACACCTTTAGTTGGAGACATCTTAAGGTACACTTTTTCTCCCAATTAGAACTCCAAGGGTCGTCTCTTCAAATTTGTCCAACTGTGTTGCCGGTCTTGAGCTGTCTTCATTCGGTCCCTCACTAAAGTTAGTTTCTCCACGGTGGCTTGCACAAGATCGGGTCCGATAATGGTCTTCTCTCCGACTTCATCCTAATATAACGGCGATCGACACTTTCTTCCATACAACGCCTCAAACGGTGCCATTCCAATCCTATTGTGATAGCTGTTGTTGTAAGAGAACTCAATTAACATCAAAGAATCTTCCCAACTATCCCTAAAATCCATATCACATGCTTGAAGCATATCTTCTAAGGTCTGTATGGTGCGTTCCGACTGTTCGTCAGTTTGAGGATGATACGCGGTGTTAAGGCTCAACCGGGTATTCATTGCCTGTTGGAAACTTTCTCAAAATTGTGAAATGAACTGAGAATCCCGATCGAATACAATACTCATCGGAACCCGTGATATCGTACAATACGATTCATGTAGAAACCTACCAAGGTTTCCATAGAGGTCGTCGTTGCCATCGATAGGAAATGAGCTGACTTCGTCAATTGGTCAACGATCATCCAAATAGCATCGTTTTCTCTCTTCGCCTTCGGCAATCCGACTACAAAATTTATATTTATGCGCTTTCATTTTCACTCTGGTATCTCCAACAGCTTTAGTAAATCGGCGGGTCGTTGATGCTTAGTTTTAATTTGTTGACACACTAGGCACTTTGACACGTATTCCACGATGTCTCTTTTCATTCCACTCCATCAATAAAGTTGCTTCAAATTCTGCTACATTTTAGTGCTCTCGGGATGTATCGAAAGTTTGGAAGAATGAGCCTCCGCCATATCCTCATTTCTCAACTCATCTTCCTTAGGCACTATCAATTGATTTCTCATCCATATGCTGCCATCGTTGTGCAAATGGAAGTAGAGTAACTCTTCACTCCTGATCCTTTTCTTGAGCTTCACCAAATCTTCATCTTTTTCTTGAGTTTCTTTAATCCTTGCTACTAGTGTCAGTTGAGCAATTACAGCTGCTAGTACATTTTGAGTAGATTCAACCACTTCCAACTTCAACTCCTCCATCTGTTTCACTAACATCGCCACCATGGTCCTTGTACTCTTTCGGCTCAAAGCATTGGCTACTTTATTGGCTTTTCCCATATGATAACTGATCGTGAGATTATAATCCATTAGTGGTTCAAGCCACCTTCGTTGTCTCATGTTAAGTTCGTTTTGGGTGAATAAATACTTCAACCTCTTGTGGTCGGTGAAAACTTCGTAACAACAGCTGCTAGTTTCAAGTCGTGCACAGGATAATTTTTCTTGTAGGGCTTCATTGACGTGACTTGTAGGCTATAACCTGGTCATTCTGCATTAACACGCACCTAACCCGTTTTTCGAAGCATCACTGTACATGACGAACTTGCCCAACTCTGATGGTAACACGAGAATCGAAGCCGACACCAACTTATTCTTCAACTCTTGGAAACTGTCCTCGCACTTGGGAGTCCATTCGAACTTTACTCGTTTTTTAGTCAGACGAGTAAATGGCATCGCCATAGATGAGAATCCCTCCATGAATTTTCGGTAGTAACTTGCCAAACCCAAGAAAGTTCGTACTTCTGCCACATTAGTTGGTCAGGGCCAATCTATAATGGCTTCAATCTTTCGAGGGTCTACCGATGCACCCTCTTCCGAAATCACGTGTCCCAAGAAGGAGACATTCCTGAGTCAAAACTCACACTTGTTCAACTTTGCGTATAGCTGCTCACGCCTTGAGATTTGTAAGGCCTCCCTTAAGTGATTCTTGTGGTCTGCCTCACTTGGAGAGTATACCAATATGTCATCTATGAACACCACTATAAACTTATCAACTGCTCTTTAAATACCCTGTTCATCAAGTCCATAAAAGCAGCAGGAGTATTTGTCAGTCCGAAAGGCATAATGAGAAACTCATAATGCTTATACCTAATTCGAAAGGCGCTCTTGGGAATGTCCTCCAGTTTAATCCTCAACTGGTGGTATCCCAAGTGAATATTAATATTGAAAAACACTCTAACCCCCTTCAATTGATCAAACAAGTCGTCTATTCGAGACAAAGGGTATTTGTTCTTTACGGTGATCTTATTGAGCTCCTGGTAGTCATTGCATAACCGCATACTACCATTTTTCTTCTTCATGAACAAGATCGGAACACCTCAAGGTGACACACTCGGTCAGATTAACTTCTTGTCTAACAATTCCTAGAGTTGAACCTTAAACTTCTTCAATTTCGTCAGAACTATACGGTAAGGTGCCTTAGAAATGGGTTCTACCTCGAAAACTAAATTGATTTCAAAATCAATCTCCCTCTTTGGAGGTAACCCCGACAATTCTTTTGAAAACACCTCCGAAAATTCTCTCACAATGGAAATAAATTTCATTTCTACCTTCTTGTCAGTGTCTACCACATATGCTAGGAAACAGTCGCACCTTTTCCTAATGGCTTTGAAGGTTTGGAGAGTAGACAAGATAGGGAGGGTTTTCTCCTTTTCGGGTTTTCAAGCACACCCTTGGAAAGTAAAGAGTGGGGTATTTAGAATACGAAAATCTATCCTTTTTTTCTGACAATCCACATAGGCATAATTGTCTAATAACCAATCCATGCCTAATATTATATCAAAACCTCTCATTTTTAATTGTACTAAGTTAGCTTTAAACTCTCATTCCCCCAAGTCTAATACACATTCCTTGTACACAAAATTTGAAACTAAAACCTTTTCTCCTGGAATTTTTACCCTATACGGTTCATCTAACATACGGGGTGAGATATTCAATAAAAGAGCAAATTTCTTGAAAATAAATGAATGGCATACCCCACAAACGAATAAAGTAAAGATTGGGAGAGAGTTAACCATCACCATATTTGTTACCATATCCTCCGATCTCTCAGCCTCAGACGGAGTCAAAGCATACACCTTTGAGTTTACCGGTTGACGGTTGACGGTTGACATTGCTAGTTGCTGGTGTCCCTTGTTTGTTACCGTCCTCAACCGGCTTGAAAGTTGATTGGCTCGCGGTGGACTGAACTTAATTAGAGTTAGCTTGGCTGGCATTGGAGATTGTTGGACTTGTGGTTGCTTGCTTACGATTGGGGCAATTGCTCACTCGATGCCCAAATTGGTCGTATCCGAAACATGTCCCTGATTTTCACCTGCACTCCCCTGGATGCACTCGGGAACATACCTCACACTGTTTTGCAATTTTTGAAAAACTACACTTCATCGGTAACGTAGGGGTAGAGTCACTCGATTGTGAAATTATTAGCTTATGTGAATTGCCTTGACGAGGTAGTCTCGCTATTTGAAAAGATGCTCTTCCACTAGAACGTGGCTCAGAAACTACAAAAGGTTTGGCCCGTTGCTTTGCTTTCGCATCCTCTCTCTTGATGTCTTGCTCCGTGTTCAAACTAGTCTCGTACATTTGGTCACAGGAAACATAAAAGTTACCGGAGATCTTGGATTGAATCTGACCATTCAATTCACCTTTGAAAGAAAGCATTTTGACGGTCTCATCCGCCATCACGGAAGGGATAAAGAGTCCTAGGGCAATGAAAGTGGAGTAGTATTCGGCCACGGACGATGATCCTTGTTTCAGATTGTTGAATTGTTGGATTTTCTGAATGCGAATCACCGGTGAAAAGTAATATTAGAGGAAAACGCGCTTGAAGTCTTCCCAATTCAATTCACGTCCAGTGAAAGCTAGATTTAGAGACACACTGTCCCACCACTTCTCGGCTTTACCCACAAGAAAGGACGTCACCACTTGGAATCGGATATGGTCTGACACTTATATTATCTTGAATTTTTTCTCGATTTGGGAGAGCCATCTCTCCGCTACGTCCAAATTAGAGCCCCCGTCGAAGGTGGAGACATTGATTTTGCTCAATTCTTTAAAATGGTAGCGAATGCTACCTCGGTCTTCTTCTTGAGCCGCCCGAGTTCTCCCTTATTGCCGTTGGTACTCTTGAAAACCATGAAGGAATTCTTAAGCGACCGCTAAGGTCATGGGATCCAATTGAGGTAGTGGAGGGAGATCCACGTTTCTTGGACGTGAGAGAGGGGTCATGTGTGAAGTTCCTTTCTCCTGAGGTCTTCGGAAAGTCTGACAGGCATCCGCCATGAAACTTCCGATAGGAACGTTGAGTTCTTCCGACGGGCATCCGTCATGAAACTTGCGATAGGAATGTTGAGTTCTTCTTTTTCTTCATTTTTTTCTCCATCGGGGCCGATGACTTCCACCGACAGTTCAGTGTCATCCACTACTCTTTTGCCCATGCCCTCTACCAGAGAATCTAGTCTTTGCTTTCTTCATGGTGGCATTTTGCACAAAACCCAAGTTAGAAGCACATTAACCATAATGACGATCTAACACTAACGCAATTAAGGTCAATACCCAAAAGTAAACATTTACTAAATCAACTCTAGGCATTCTATCCATTTTCACGACTGAGGTAGCACACAAGATTCAAACCTAACCTCTGATACCACTAAAAATGTCACCCCTCGTACCCCGAAACGTAGCACTTATCATACCCTAGGCTAAGCTAGGACACAAGGCTAATCAATGCAAATATCGTCTAACACAATTGGAAACTTATAGAATACTCAAAGATTCCCAAAAGAAGTTCAGTCATTCCATTAACAAAATATACACTATCCATTTACAATTCCATAGCCCTATCACAAAAACAATTGGGGAGTACATGTATAACTTAATTTATACCAAAATATGGCTATATACTAATGAACAAAATAACCTCATCCAAGTCTATGCTAGGCTATAACTATAAGGCCCAAAAGTCCTGCCAATCCTCCTCTACAAAATCATCACCTGTGGAGTCAAAGAATAGGGTGAGTGATGAAATCACCCAATAAGTAGTAAAAGGTCTCTTTGAGGCTTAAGACGGTTACACATACATATATAATTTTCATTACAAACCCATAGTTTATCACAATTGTAAAGATATGTGGTCAATTCATAAACGAGTACAATTCAAAGCATAATCATAAATTATTTCAAGGAGAGCTCAAGTGGTTAGTGGACAAATGACCCTAGATATTCAGTTGTTAACTACAATTCGGTTAACACGGTTCAAAACCAACTATCACCCGGTTGGTCTTGTTCAAAACTAACTATCACCTGATTAGTACGATTCAAAGATTTTACTACAAACACCAAAGTTAATGAATTAGTCCCGTCATAATCCATTTCACACACAAGAGCTCATAACCAAAGTCATTTGCATAACAATTAGACCACATGTGTCATTTCATAGTAAAACCAATATACATCCAAACTCAAGCCCACTTATACATAAATTAGCTTTTCAAATCAAGTAAGTTGTCAAAAACACTTTTCAAATAGCAAAGATATACAAGTACTACTTAGCTCGAACGAAAACTAGTTCAAGCAATCGGAGTAGGGGTATACACCGTTGTCGCCTATAACACACAAATAAGACTAGTATCATGTACTAATTCTATTAGGAAATCATAATGGAGGCTTAAACCTAACTTAATATGCAAAACGAGAAAAAGAGGCAAAAATTACCTTGACCATTCGGCTCACGTCGCAGCGCGGCTACTGTACTCAACCGCGGTACCAGATGTGGCGCGGTTGGTGCCCCGGCTCGGGTCAGAGCCATAGGGCCTCCCATTCGCTGTTTTATCCGCAGCGTGAATGACACTGCGGATGATCCCAAAGAGGTGGCCCAAACGAGCCGAAGCTTTCATCCGTGGCGCGGATGGCACCGTAGATAAGTCTAGCAACCCGACCTATAACCCCTGCAACACTCAAAACCCAAAACTAATTCTCCTTAACTCAAACCAACACAATCCAACACCAAAGCTACTCCAAAATGGCGTAATATGTCAAAGAAAATCTACATTAATTGTAGACACCAAATTTTAACACACTATTTATTTTCACACATTGGGGGGCATGTTTGCGATTTTTGGGATAAATTTTAATTTTTAATTTTTAATTTTCAATAATCTGGGGGGGAAAAATAGTAATTTTATCTGTAAATACTTTTCTACTAGCTTTTGGGGGTTTTAAATTCATATTTTTACTTTGATGTGAATTTGTTAATTTTTTATGATTTTTCTGGATTTAAATTGGTATTCTTTATATTTTTACCAGCATAAGGGCAAAATGGTAATTTCGCCTCGTGAATGCCATTTTAGCTCATTTTAAGTTCCAAATTCATTTTTCAAATTCTTGAGGCATGTTTCTGAATTTTCTTAATTTTTTTTAGAGACGATAACTATTTTTCTGCAAATTTTCATTGCTCAAGGGCAAAATCGTTATTTTACAAATTAAATTTATTTTTGTCAAATTTTGAGTCGAAAAGGCATTTTCCAGTGTTTTAAGATTATTTTTAATTTTTGGTAATTTTTTGAGATCAATAGCTATTTTTTCTCGAATTTTCATTGCTCAAGGGCAAAATCGTCATTTTACAGATTAAATTCATTTTTGTCAAATTTTGAGTCGAAAAGGAATTTTCCAGTGTTTTAAGATTATTTTTAATTTTTGATAATTTTTTGAGATCAATAGCTATTTTTCCTCGAATTTTCATTGCCCAAGGGCAAAATCGTCATTTTACAGATTAAATTCATTTTTTGTCAAATTTTGAGTCGTAAATAGATTTTCTAGTGTTTTAAGCTTACTCTTATTTTTTGGTAATTTTTTGATGTCAATAGCTATTTTTCTGTGAATTTTTGTCATCCAAAGGCAAAATTATCATTTCACATCCCAAACTCATTTTTTACTAATTTTTGGGTTCCAAATTCGTTTTTAGATTTTAAGCACTAAGTTTCTAACTTTTTTAGGGTGAATTTTTATTAACAAATTTGTTATTTACATTTTTCTTAATTTTATTATTATCTTTTGTAAGAGAAAATAGATTTTTAAAGATAAAACTATAATTTTTATAGTCAAGGGCATTTTGGTCTTTTAGCCCTTTCTTGGAGGTTAAGACTTGTGCAGTATAAATACCTCCCTTAAGGATTTAGGAAAAAAAAGGAGAAAATGAAAAACCCTAGAAACACACACTTTCTTATCCATTAAGAATAAAACACACATTTTCACACTAAAAAAAAAAAACGCACAAGACAGCTGCCATCTTCATCTAATTACTACTGTTCATCATTTTCAGTTTACTGTTCATTCAATCATCAATAAAGGTTGAGAGACACTTAAGACCATCATCAATCCTAATCTTCATCAAGTAATTTCTTATCTTTTTATTTTTAGCTATAAATTGCTGTTTAATTCATTTTATTTGGTATGATATTTCATGATTTTTTGGATTTTATTGATTTGATTTTATCATTATGTCTTTTCTGAGTTTCTGGATTTTCTGGGTTTTTATGGGTTTTGTTCTTGAAATCTCCTTCTCCACCTTCATCCCCTTTTCCATTTTCACCAACAATTTCTTTCCACCGCTCAATTCCTCCTCCATCACCAGTCACAACCACAGCATCACCATGCCCAAAAATCCCCACCGTAGTCCCTCAAATCTGCCCTCAACTCCCCTGTTACCATTCTATCTCACCAATAACCTCTCTATCTCCTGGCTTACGCTTCCACAGAACCACTCTTCTCCATCTCCATAGCGTCTGCTCAACCTCCTCCAGTTTCACCATAGCAGCCCAACAAATCAGTCACAGAATTTGTAACAAAGAACCATCAATTTACCAAAAAACACGGCCAGCAGCCCACAGCTACACACACAGTTACCAAAATCCAACCAAACAACCGCAATCACAACCTGTAATCACCATCTCCATAAAGCCCACAACCTGCAGAAAAACACACAATCAAAAACCAAACTAGTCCCTACAGCCTCATCAAAACCTGCATCAATATTCCACAATAACCTGCAGAAGCGACACTACCACCACGAGTTAATCCACGGACAATCGGCCTCTGCCACCACTCCAATTAACCACCAACAACAGCAGCAAGACAATCCACCATAACCCACAACTACTAGTGAGATGACCAAGCCAATCTTAAACACCAATAACCTCTGTCAACGAAACCCAAATTCAACTGCCATCCCTAAATCCATCAGAATCATCAAAATCCCACTGAAAACTTCACCAGCAGCCCCCCTCTCATTCTCAACCGCCAAAATTAATCCAAAACCTCTACAAAATAGCCAGAACCCAATCGCGATCCCACTACCAACGGACCTCATAGTCCCAATTTCACCAATTCAGTCCTATACCCATCACCGATTGTCACCCTGTAACCTTCTGTTCCCACAAAACCCACAACCTGCAGCCGCCCCTATCATCTTCACAGAATCCACCGCCGCCAGTCCTGTACCGTTCAATCACTAGCAACAAAAAAACAGCAATAAAACAGCAAAATCCCAAGCATCACCTCAGCCCACCAATTAGTCACTCTGAACCACCATAACAGAACCACCAATTTCTATCCATCACAAACCTACCTCTCCACACCATAGAAATAGGGGTAATGAGCGACGGGAATAGCCAGAAGTGACGAGAAGTTGAGGGAAGCAGATAAAAAAAAAAAAAAGAAGAAGAGAAGGGAATCGGTGAGTAAAACACAGAAATAGAGATGAGAAGACATGAGAGAGGAAAGAAGAGTGAAAGAAATGCGAAAAAAAAACAGAGAGAAAATAGAGAACAAGAGAGTGCGAGAGAAAAATGGAAAGAGAAGAATGAGAGAAGAAATGACAGAGAGAGCGAAGGAATCAGAGAGGGAGAGTGAGATCAAAAAGGAAATCAGTGAGAGAGGGAAGAAAAGCAAAGAAAAGAGAAAACAGATTCGGCGAGGAAGTGAATGAGAAGACGAGAGAGAGATTGAGAAAGTAAGAGAAAGAAGAAACTAGAGAAAGAACGAAAGAAGCTGAACGGAGAGAAAGAGAGAATAGGAAGAGAAGAAAAGGAAATCTGAAAAAGAAAAAGGAAGAAGAAAAACAAGAAGAAAAAAAAATCGAAAAAGGAATCGGGAAGCAAGGAGAAGAAGAAGGAGAATAGGGGGAAAGGGGAAATCTTGAGTTTTAGATTTTCTTTAAATTGCGTTTTTTATTTAATTGATTATGTTTGTTAATGTTTAGTTAATAGTGTAAGTTTAACTAATTTAATATGATGGTTAAGTTAAATTAATTGAATCATCTTAGTTAATTAAATTGGCTTCTTATATTTTAGAATTTGATGTCTTATTCTTAAAAACTTATTCTTTAGTCCTTAATTTTTTGATTATTATTGGTGTGTCTTTTAAAGATTACATTTTTATGTAATTAAATCCACCAAAATTTCATATTGCTCCCCCCAGATTTTACTTTCATTTCAATTAGGTCCCCTCATTTACCATTTTGTCTCTAAATTGTTGAATTTACCATTTTGTCTCCTTACATTCGCACGAATTTTCGATTTACCCCTTGAGCTTTATAGAATTTTCAAATTACCTCTTGAGTTTTATAGAAATTTACTTGTAGTCCCCTTAGGTTTATAGAATTTATTTTTTAGCCTAATTTTGGTAGGGTTTCATATTCTAACCTTTATTGGTTTATATTGAGATACCTTGACTTGTGTGTTCATTTTTTTAAGCTTTTGTACCGGGTCTCCAAAAAGGTATTTTCGTTACCTTTGAATTGTTTCTTTAGATGCTCCAACTTGCTCTAATGTGATATTTTATGCATTTTTTATGCGTTTCTTATTTTATGCACCTTTTGTGTATTTATTTATTTTGTGTTATTTAATTTTAAATTTTATTATTTTTGACGAAAAGATGTAATATTTTGTATTTAGTTAGTCAATGTAATAGTTAAATTATTTTTCTCATATTTTAGTAAAATTTTTGTATCTAGATAGAAAGTGTAATAGATAGGGCATTTTTAATTTTCTCCCTTTTAATTGTAAATTAAGGCCCCCGGTGTAATAGTTAGGGTTTATTGCTTTTGCGTGCTTATATGTTTATTTCTTTTATCGCTTTCCTTAGGAATTTTGCATCTAGAATATTATGCTTATGTGTTATGTGCTCTTATTTGACTTTATATGTCTTTATATGTTTAATTTGCTTTTAATTCATGCTTTAATATTTAATTTATGATTTATGGTATTTCGTCACCATATTAGTCCAACGCTAGTTGTGGCTTCATTCTTTTCCCACTAGTCCAACGCTAGTGGAATTTGTTAGAAATGGCTAGTCCAATGCTAGACCCTTGGGGCATTTTAGTGTTAGGTATATTTGTGTGCATTTCATATCTCATTTCACACACTTTTAGTTTTCTTTCCACTTATCATGATTTTATTATTACTCTTATTATTTTTTATTATTATTATAATTATTTTTAACACATTTCTCAAATGCATTGACATTTAGGTTACATTTCACTTAGAAATTAGGACATTTGTGTGATTCGACTAGAACTAGTCGCCTGCTCACATGGGAAGCGGTGGTGTACATGCCGTTCCTCCCTCTATGAGTAGAAAGATTCAGTCACGAGTTATTAGTCCCCAGCACCCGTCATGTTGCATACCCACCTTCTTTCTTCACTTACTATATATTAATTAGTTTCTTTTCTTTTTGCATTTCATTTTGCATAGACTCGTGACTCCCTCGAGGTCTCGACCCAGGTTTCGCAATTAATGCGATAATTCCTACCAAGCTTCGACGGGACATTTGACCCTCCCGGATACCCACATTTAGACTTAGGATTTGCATTCATATAGATACATCCGAACGCAATAGAATATAGGGTTAATTTAGAAAATTTTGATTAAACCTCGCAACTAGCCTCGGCTAGGTTGAAAGGGTGCCTTAGGCGAAAGCCTTTGCCTTCCCTTTCTTCAAATGTGACTCCTGGACCTTTTTCTCTCGTTTTTTCGTAGACCAGGAGTCGGAAAAGGGTTTTAAAATATTTTTTTAATTTTTGTTAAACGATTTTTTGGGTGACTTGGTACACCCTAACTCAGTACCAAGTGGCGACTCCATTTTTCAAATAAAACCCTTTTTCAAAAGTTATTTGGCCAAACTTGTCGCACTTTTAGTCTCGGCCTTGTTTTCTTTTAAAATACCATTTTTTTAAAAAATACACTTTTTTTTAATAAAATTTGATTTTTTTTCACACACGCACAGTTTTTTCAAAAAACCTTTATTTTCAAAAGGGTCATCAAAACCGAACCGTCTTTTAAGACGTGACAGTCAACGACCCCACTAGCACCACTTAGCACACTTTTTACTTTTACGATTTTTCGGGCACGACATTAATACAATACACAACATGAATCATGAATCACACGTTGCCTTCAAGGATCTAAACCCATATTTTGTCAATGCCAAGAAGTTCTATTACTCATCCACTCACACACCCACACACCCCTACACATTGCAATGCATAAACAAATGAGAGAATAAGGACCCTAAATCTTCCCTAATCAAACACCCATTAGTCCAATCTAGACATAACCACCAAAGGAGAAAAAAAGGGGCTCTAGAGAAATTTACCTTGAGTGGAGGTTGGAGCAGAGGCTTCAAGAGTTCTTCTACTGGTTCCCTTTAGAGAGTGGGAGGTGTTTTCTTCAAGTCCTTTAAGAAGAGAAGAAATGGAGAGAAGCTTTAGAGAGAGAAAAAGAGCAAAATTTTAAGAAAAAGGGAAAGAAATGGAAGAGATAAGTGCCCTAGTCTTTTGGGGTAAAATCAAATTTAGCAAATTTGCATTCAAGTCCCTCCAAGTCTTCCAATTTACTAATGGACCCAAATGATCTAAATTACTATTATGCCCATAAAGGGCCTTAATATTATAGTGATGACTAGCAAAATTCATGGTGAAAATGGAGAAGATTATGCTAATGTTTTGCTTGGGATATATAAGAATAAAGCCGCTAGTAGTTCCATTGACAGGGACAACATAAAAGCTCTTCTTCTGGTAAGTCTCTATCATATTGTAAAATAAAACCATATAACTTGATTTCGAGTTACAGACAATCCTTAACTATATAAAATCTATTTTCAACCACAAATTTTTGACAAATAACTCGTAATACCTAAAGAACTGAAAGTGCAAACTGACAAGTAAATTTGTTATCAATAAAAATACGAACTTACACAAAAATAAAAAACTATATTACCTATCCATCTGCACTTAGTTTTTCTTATTGTAGCATCAACCCTAAACCTACATCTTAATACAATGTATATAAACTGTTCCAAGTTTGCATTCAATCGTTTCCTTTTTCTCTCTCCAAAAAAAAAAAAAACTTTTTGCTTACATTTCTATTACTAGATTTTATATCTCATTTTGAATTTGGATTTAGGATTTAAAGTTTAGGGTTTAAGGTTTTGGTTTTTATGCTTTAGGGTTTAGGGTTTTAAGTTATATCATGAAAATTGTGGTAGCTCTCTAGCTTTTCATTTATTAAGTGAAATTGTGGTAGTTCCCCAATTTTTCGTTTGTTAAGAAGGAATGTTGTTTCCTGACTTTTGGGTTTATTTTTTCATAAGTTAGGATAATATGAGACTTTTTTGAAATTAAGTTTAGTTTGTATTAATTCAGGAAAAAACTAGTTGCATTAGGTGTTTATGATACAAAGTATCATAACGTCTTTGACCCTATTGCTCTTCCTATCATATTCCTAAATAAAACACCCTTCTTGCTTTATGTTAGTTTGTAGTACTATGTGCATAAAATAGTCAAATCTATTTTGTAGGGCTTGATCATTTTTCAAATAATCAAAATTATTTTTACGGGAAATTAACTATTATGGGAAAATTTACTAAATAAGACAAGTATGTATATCTTATCACGATTACAATTTACTAACCTCCTGGGGTGTGTGTAGTTTTTCAAATAATCAAACTTATATTTACAAGAAATTAACTAAATAAGACACGTATATACATATGTGTGTGTGTGTGTGTATATATATCATCACTATTTCAATTTACTAGCCTTCTGGGCCTATGTGTGTCTATACGCACACACTCTTTGATTTTTTATGCATATATTATCTTTTTATTTTTATTAAAAATAAAATAATTTTTTTACATTTATAATTAAAATCCAATAATTCAAGGCTATTTTAGATGAAATATAAATTTAAGGTATTCAAAAGTACCATAGTGTTTCAATCTAACAAAAAATAAGGAGAGAAGCATATTCATCAAAAAGTGGATTGGAAAGATCATTTTTTGATATTTTGGTTCATTGTCTCGAGTTTTTGGATTTCAAGTGAGAATTTTATTACCCAACCAACAAATATACTTACCTAAATAAGCCCAATCTAAGCTATCATTCTGGTGAGTTACTTGAGTTTTCACATTAAATAACTTAATTTTGTTTTGACAACAAAATATAATAAAAGACCCAAATATTTGATTCAATAACTTAAACTCTTTTACCTTGTAAGCTGAATTTACTATCAAAACCCTAACAAAAGAGTGAACTTCATATGAAAACATTGAACAACAAGATAGATGGTCTTCATGCTAATGGATTTAGACAAATAAAATAGATGGATTAATATGGGCAAATACATAATTGAGCTTACTCAGATTATGGATTTCTAAAATAAAACCTAACTCAATTAATCGATAATCCAATAAAACAACCTATCTGTACCCGATTGCATTGCATTCATGTTGGGTTACTTGATTTTCAGTTTGATGAATACCCCTATATGTGTGTCCACGTTCTACAATCAACCATCCTCGTAACATCTCATTGACCTCGAAAAACTAGGGTCCTCGACAAAGTAGAATTTCTCATTTTCTTTGAAAAGATTAGCGCATAAGTAAAAACAGAGATGAATCATTTCTTGACAGGACATGATGTGTGCACGGTTGCGTTGTCAAGAAAGTCTTGGATTTTAGGTATGCAACTCGTTGAACTCAAAACTTCGTTTGATTTGTGAACCAAGGAACCCTTGATGTGAAGTTGTTTTGCCTTGAATTAACCTTCTTCGATGTATACGAATCTATAGGGGATGAAGCAAACCTATAAAACCCTAAACAAAATAAGATGGAATAACTCTAAGCTAGGTTTAGGTCGCCACAAGCAAGCATGATAAGACCAAGAGTAGTTCTAATCCAAGAACCAAGAAGAATCTCAATTAAGAGAAAAACACTCAAATTATTACTCAAAATTCCTGTTAAAAATCGTATGAACAATAACATGCCTATTTATAGGCTTACAAAGAAAAGTCTAGAAGTTTAAAATAAAGTAAACTACTAAAACTAGTTGTAATTTATCACAATCGGGTAACTAACTAAAAGTTACAACTTGTAAGACTTAGGAAACTAATAAAAAAACATTAAAATTCGTCCAAGACTTGATCATGGGCTAAACATCCCTCCATAAGATCCATTGGGCCTCCATTTAGCAACTTCAAGAGCCCTCCAAGTAAATCCAAGTAACCAACCCCTTGTATGGTTGTCATGGATAGCTTATTCGTTTCTTTTGGACCTTCTTTGTAGTTGAACTTAATCCATAACCAATGCTTGAATCCTTGACCCAATGTGCTAGTATGAACAAAATGAAATCCAATCTTACAAACAAGCTCAAATCCAAGCATAAGCTTCAAACAATAACCATGCTTATTCGCCCCTTGCAAGATCATCTCCTCTTCAAGCTCTTTTTGAACCTCATAAGCTTCTTCTCCAAGCTCATCAAGTGTAGGTCCAAATCCAACAAGTGAAAGTGCTCTTTGGCTCTCATAAATCCCTCCTTCCTCAAAAAAATTCGTTCTCGAATCTTCTACATCAAATAAAAGATCATAAGTAACTAGAGGATTGAAAAATAAGCAAGTATAACCATTAATTCTTTAAATATGAAACAAGATAAAACTCAAAATCACACACAAAAGATGCAAAGACCGATTGAAATTTAACAACAACAAAAATGTCTAGATGAGCATTATTCTTAAAAACATGGAAATGAATGAACACATATGGGCTAATACTAAGGACACGATTTTCAAAAATAAAACACCAAAATTCGTTTTCTACATAATGATGAAAATCAAGAAAACTCCTAAAACAGATTACACTAGATGACGTAAAACACACTAAATTCAAAACATAAAGATTTATCCTAACCCAATAAACATGTAAAACAGAATTAAAGTGTAAATTAAAAATACTAAAACAAGAAAACTTAGGCCACAAATAAGTAAAATCCAGCAAACTGATCAAGTATGAAGATGAATCCAATGTGGCGCTTCCTCTCTTTTCTTTTCCATCAGTCATGATTTCCTCACTTTTACTACTCTCACGTGTGCTTTGCACGACTTTTCCCTCATTTTTCCACTCAAGTGCTTTCTTTTCTTTAGCTCTCAATTTGAAATCTTCAGCTATTTGCACTTGATCTTCATGCACCTCATTTGGCTTCAAAGAATGTAAAGTGACATTTTTTCTTCCCCCAAGTGAAAGTGTATTTGTTGTCAAAGTCATCATAAAGCACCCTTCTATCATATTTCCATGGTCTCCCTAAAAGTAGGTGATAAGCTTGCATAGGAGCTATATCACACCATACCTCATCTTTGAACTTTTCAATGGCAAAAGATACTAGAACTCTTCTTGTGATCCTCAAATTTCCAAGATCACCAAGACATTGCAACTTGTATGGCTTTGGATGCCTCATGGTCTCCAAGTTCAATTTGTCAACAAACAAGGTAGAAGCAATATTAGTACAACTTTCTCCATCAATAATTAAACTACATACCTTATTGTTTACGGTGCAACGAATGTGAAAGATGTTCTCCCTTTGGACACTTTCTTCTTTTTCCTTAGGTTTGATATGTAGAGATCTCATTGCTACCAATGCATCTCCATGATCACCATAGGTCACAACTTCCTTTTCACTATCAGAATCTCCTTCCAAAGGTGGCATTCCTTCATAGTCTTTTTCACTTAATTCTACACTCGCAACTTCACCATCATCATACATCACCATTGCCCTTTTGTTAAGACAATTAGAAGCTGTATGTCCAAAACCTTGACACTTATAGCATCTAATGTCTCTTTGCCTTGGCTTCACTCCATCTTTCTCCCTAGGAGACGGTTTAAGCATTGAATTACTAGCCTTAGAATCGTTACCCCTTGCTAAATTTTCCCTTAGTCGTAACCTCTCTTGTTGCTCTCTTCTAGGCATTTCTCACCTCCAAGATGGACGATCTTGACTTGTTGAATAACCCCTAGAATGCCTTGCTTTGAATTGCCTTTCAATCTTGATGGCCATGTCCACCAAGTCATGAATGTCTAGGTAGTGTTAAAGCTCTACCTTTTCAGCAATTTCATAGTTCAAACTAGCTACAAATCTTGCCATTAGGGTTTTCCCATCTTCTCTAATGTCAGCACGGATAAGAAGCATCTCCATCTCTTTGAAGCACTCATCTACACTTATGGAGTCTTGCTTCAATGTTTGTAGCCTTCTATGGAGTTCACGAGCATAGTAGCTAGGTACAAATCTCGTTCTCATAATGGCCTTCATCTCACGCCAAGTGCGTACGGGATCCTCTTCACATCTCTTTCTTTCCTTCATAAGCTTATCCCACCAAACACTTGCATAGGTAGTGAATTCAACGGTGGTCAATTGTACCTTCTTTCTCTCAAAGTAGTTATGGCAATTGAACACATGTTCTACCTTGCGTTTCTACTCTAGGTAACCATCGGGTTCAAGTTTTCCTTCAAATGGAGGTATCTTCATCTTGATGCTTCCAAAATTATCATCTTGATTTGTATATCCTCTTTCTTTGCCTTTGCACTACATCTTCATAATCAAAATTCCCACTTTGTAACTCTTCAAAAGGATTCTTTGTAATCCTAGTTTGGGCTTTAAAGGTAGACTCCATGCCTTCCATTCTAGCATTCATTTGAGCAAATTGCTCTTGCATAGCTTGTCACATGGACTTCATGTCATAGTTTGGTTCTACACTTTCGTTAGACATGATGAATAAACCTACAAAAAAAATCATTAACAATAAAAAGAAAATAAACAAGAATATGTGAAACACTTCCTTAGTGTTTGGCACTCGCTTCCCTCAAGTAGATTGGCTTTTACCCTCAAATGAGCTCACCACTAAGCCTTTTTTCACTCAAAGAATCTTCTTGTAGGCTCTTTGACGAAGAACTAGTTTAATCAATCCCACCAAGGAGCTATAGCAACCTCAATTTGTAAAGAGAAATGTATAGGCCAAGAAAAATTAGCTTAGAATGTTTTTTATCAAGAGAATAAATCAAAGAATGGATGAGAATCAAGAATTGACTCAAAATAGACACCCTAATATGTGGTATAATTGTGTAAAAATTCTTAATTTTTAATGTTCTCTTGAAAAAATAATAATATTCTTGTGCAAAAAAGTAAAACTCCAACACTCCTTTAAGGAATAGGAAAGAAATCTTTCCAAAAAAAAAATTCTTGAACAAATAATCAATTAAAAACCAACACACAACCAATTAGGAAACCTTAAAACACGTACAAAACAGCCCTTTAACAGCTGCAAAACATGGAAAAATAAAAAAAGGAAAGAGACCTAACCGCCACTTGCTAAAAGAAAATAGGAAACTTCTTGATTTGTAGAATTAGTTTCCAAATCGCCTTTGTAACTACTTTCCTTTTCCCAATAGGTTTCGCAAAGACAAATAACTTCTATATAAACCCAACTAACACCTTTTAGACTCCTTGGCAAATTGCTGCAAAAATCCTAATAGAAAATTGCCCAAAATTAAGAACGAATTTCAGCAACAAATATGAAGAAAAACCCTAAACAAACCCTAACTTATGAAGAAACCCTTTGACCGTTGGTTTATTGCTTCAAGAACTTCAAGATTTGGTAAAAAAAAGTTCAAGAAATCAACCAAGAACTTCAAGAAATCAGTCAAGAAATTTCCAGCAACACAGACTTCAAGAACTCAAGAACATGTTGGTGCAAATTCAAGAAACTAGCAAAGTAAGTACAAGAACTTCAAGAACTTGTATCTAAACGCCAAGAAACTTCAAGAAATTTTGAATAAATAATTGTGCACGGTTTTTTTATTTTTGCTTTGATGTGCACTCCTTTTTATTCTCTTTTTCCTTCTTTTTCTTTGTGCTTTGTCTTTTTTTATTGTGCACGGTTTTTGCTTTGATGTGCACTCCTTTTTATTCTTTTTTTCCTTCTTTTTCTTTGTGCTTTGTCTTTTTTTCTTTCTTTTTTTCTTTGCACTACTTTTTCTTTTTTTTTTTCTTGCACACGAATTTTTTTTGACACATAAAAGACACAAGAAACACAATTAAATCTCCAAGAAAATTGGTTGTATGAAGTTTTATGTTCAAGAAACCTTTTTTCTTGCAAATTTTTTTCACAAGAAATTCAAGAAAAATACCAAAAATAGTCAACAATCACAAAATACCACACAAGACTTAGAATTCTTGATTGATACAACTTACACTTTCCTCCAATGGGCGATAACTGAGCTTTTGAGACACCCAAAGGCCTTGAAAGAGTTACAAGATGAAGTCAGGGACTGGTTGGTGGTGGACGGGAGATCACTGAGCAAGACTTGGAAAAGATGAAATATTTGAAAGCAGCAATTAAAGAAACGCTTCATTTACACCCTCCACTACCCTTGTTAGTACGACATTTCAGCTAAAATAATGGATTACGACATTTCAGCTGGAACAATGGTTATCACCAATGCTTTTGCAATTGGAAGAGACCCTTCGCTGTGGGAAGAACCGGATGAATTTAGGCCTGAGAGATTCTTGAATTCTTGCATTGATTTCAGAGGCCACGACTTCCAATTAATTCCATTTGGATCTGGAAGAAGGGGCTGTCTCGGGATCTCTTTCGCCATGGCTACCAATGTGCATGTTTTAGCAAATATTGTGCTGAAGTTTGATTGGGATTTGCCTGATGGAGCTAAGGGCACAGATCAGGATTTGCCGGTTTGACAATTCATAGAAAAATTCCTCTTGTTGCTGTCGCAACTCTAGTTTAGTGATACAATAAACATTAGATAATTTAATATTTTTGTAATTGGCTTGCCACCTTCGGTGTTTCTGTACAGCCCCAGGTTACACTCTCCCTATCACATTTTCTGTTACACCCCCTATCTGATAAAAAAGTATCCTATGTTGTCTTATGTCTTATTCGATGGGACTCTTGTTATTTAAAACATAGAACACTTGTCCATTAGATAGGATGTGTATCAGGGAGTGTAACAAAAGACCTGGTGCCTTCCGCAATGGTAATAACATTATTTAATGGATCAATAAATGTACAAATTTTGTGGAAAATAACTTATGTGACATTTTGACAATGTTTACTCAATGAAATTTTAATAAATTACTTTCAGATAAGTAAATACTTTGCCTGCACGCGTGAAAGAAAGCAAATAAACACAGTTTTGAATTTGAAGTGTGAATTGTTCCAAAAACCTAGGTTGCATGGATTTAATCAAATAGCTCCACGGTCTGATTTATAAATTACCAGTTGTTTGTGGTACTGACTTAATTATTGCGCCTGTTGTTTTCCTTTTTATCTACGAGACAATTTGATGGCGTCGCGTCAATCCTCGACCTAATTTAATGCCCTATAGTTGTCGATTATTTTCAGTTTCACTCTGTCTTTCATTTTGAAATTGAGTTTTACACATTACAAGTGCAGCCGCTTATATTTCAATTTTCTCCCCCATTGCTCGTCAAATTTGCAGTTACACACAAATATGCTGTCAGAATACTTAGTTATTTAGAACATCATAATTTTAGAAGCTTAAGCAATAAAATATCAGAGATTAAAATGCGAAAGACTTGATCGAGAACTATCCAAAAATGATGCGAAAGACTAGATTGAGAACTATCCAAAAATGACGGCCTATTGCATTAAGTGGAAAGTGAAACACGAAGTTAACCATCAAATATATCCCGATGTTCAACCTTTTCATATATGATTATAAACGTGTAACCAACACGTCTTGAGCGAAGAAAGTCTAACGAGCTCTCTTGGCAGGAGGATGGAAGTTCTCCCACCGCCAGCAAGCATCCCAAGTCGCACACTTACTTGCATGTTTAGGGCTGGAGCAGGGCTCCCCCCTCCCTTCCTCCCAACACAAAAAAAAAAACCAAAAAAAACCCCAAAAAAAAAGTCCCCCTCTTTACTCAATTGGGTTCCCATAATAGTAGTTAAATAGGTGTACGTTAGTATTGTTGTCACTTGAGAAAATGCAAATATAAATATGTCATGTTCTCTAGTTCCCTAATTTTGTAAATATATAGGTTAACAAATACATAAACATGAAACATTAACACATAATTGATTTCGTACAGATGCAAATCATAGAATAATGGATCAACTTAATCAGATTAAGTTTATAAGCTCTAATTATATCTGATTAATTACCATGCTTTGTGACTGTATTTCGTCCTTTTTTTTTTTGAGGAAAAGTATTTCGTCTTTATGATTTGACAAAGTCATATTAACAAAATCAGCTTACTCGTATATTAACAAAAAAAAAATGTGTAAACTAGGAACGAGACCATGTGACTCAAGTGATTCCAAATTTAATTTCCCAATAGATCTAGAAGCTGTATAAATTTTTAAAGTATCATGTGGTATATATGGGACCAATGGGCTTTATCAATTGAAACTGTAGTGGCACTTTCATGATATATTAACTATATGACAAATTAAATTTCCATGCCCATTCATATGTTTTAGTTAGAAAGATGTTTTTACAGGAGCAAGTAAGCCCATACACTAGAACTCAGAAATTACCATTGCCCAACGTCAATGGTGAGAAATAGAAAGTTTAATTCCGTGTGGAGAGTAAGTCCAGCTGGTCCAGTCTTGTATTTTATAGACTTACCTATAATGAATTTATCATCGTTTGAGGCCATCGTAGTACTCCCAGCCCAATGCATATCTGGCCCAAGGATAATCAGAACTAGATCCCCTCGCATTCATGTTCATTCCTAAAGCTCTGTTTCCATTTGATTTCGCCCCAGTGGTTACCTAAGATTTAGCCGAGGTCTTATGTTTATCTCAAATATTTATCAAGCAATGAGAGCCAGTTAAGGCCGCTCTACCTACATATAATAACCCTTAGGAGACCTAAGGTGAATACAGCGAAGTGCAAGACCATCGAGCTAAGGAACTACTGAGGTTTCATCACAAGGAACGATACAAATAAGAACCACTGATATTATTTGATTTGATGTTACATATCAAGGCATAAAAAGCATCACCTGCTCACTTGAACACTTGAGTACATGAAGGTGTCAAATCCATGCATGTCGCAGCCAACCTATATTATAGGCTACGAGCTACAAGTATCAATTTTCAAAGCATCATGATGGTGGTGTCAACCCCAAAAACCTCTTCATATTTCTCTATCTTTTAGGTATAAATGCTCCCTCATTTGTCTTAAAATAGGTATGCATACACTCCTCACTCCATTGCTTAAGCCTTCCGAGCTCTTATTCATCCTAGTAACTTAAGTATCAGAGGCTAATTAGGGGACTAAGCCCCTTTGTGAAACCTCTCTTTGTCTTACAAGTGGGCCTCGATCTACCAGATTACATTGTTCGTGCTTTTTGGACATTTTTGGTCACCACGTTTGGCGTTGTCAGAATGTTTTTGGCCTACTCGGCAATCGAGCACCTGTTTCAAGTTGGGGAGTACATCTCTTGAATGCTATCCGATCTTGCATTCTGGCTATCATGAGGCTATAGGGCCGCAGAAGACCAGCCCCAAAGATGATAGGAAAGAGAGAGAAAAGAAATAATAACCTTTATTGTGCATATCATCAAGATATCAGTCATGAGACTAAAAATTTTGGTATCTAAAGGAAGATGATGCGGGTGGATTAGGTCTACAAAATATGCAATAAATCTTTCCAATTTCACTCACAAACAAGTAATAAATGTAACTTAATTTCTCAATACTGCAAGTATACAGGTCGAAACGAGTATAGGGATATTAGGGTCGATCCCATAGGGAAACTTGAAATGGCAATTACCAAAGCTTTTAACTTGCTTTACTATCTAAACAATCAAAAATCAAATAGTAGGAAAAAAAATATAAACAACTAAAGAAAATTCAATTTCTTGTAAGATAACTAATGGAGAAAATTCACAAAATACAAGTAGTAGGGTTTAGAATCCACTAATTCTTACTTGCTATCAACATCTTGATTTACTAGGGATTGCAATTCCAAATGTAATCAAAACTTGTTTTCACAATGAATTGACATAAATTCACCTACTCACGTGATGAAGTTTTGTGAAATTCATGAATTGTGGTTTAAAATAACCTCAATCCACCTAAGAGTAGAATTATTTTCATGTCATACTACAAAGGTTTCATGTATCATATTTCCATTGTTATGTTGCAAGTTTAGTTGTCAACTAACAACTAGGTAGTTTGTAGTTGGTGATCAATCAATCACAAATGTTTAACCTTGATAGATGAACAAGTAAAATCAAGATATAGCACGTTAAATTTCATTCAAGACATAGAATTAGTTTCATCTAACCCTAATGCAAGTATTTAGCTTAACATAAAGTTCCTAACTTTAAAGAGCAAAACAACAAAGTAACAATTCATAACAAGTAGTAAATGATAAGATAAGGATAGAAATTGCTCATTTGGTGGATGAACAAAGCTCTGTAGCCTCCATTTCCTTCATGAACTTGAATTGGTACAAGTGAAATCTTCAAGATTTTCTTTACAAGTATTGAATTTTCTACTACTACAAGAAGATTTATGATATGCTACACTATTTCTCTTAATACAGCATAACATAACATAGCCTAATATATATAACATAATATCCCCTCCCCTCCCCTTCAATATGTTAAACAAGGACCCCTATTTATAGAACATTGGGGCTCAAGTTCTTGTTAACAATTTCTTACAAATTTTGTCCTAATGGTGTAATATTTTGGATTATAATGGTAAAAAATATTTGTGTAGAATTTTCTTCAACATTCCAACTTAAAATTCTCTGGAAAATTCAAGAAATCAATTTTAAAATAACTCCAAGTTGCAAAAACCGCCATTGACTCTTTCTTTGACCAACACATGTTGACTGGTCAGCCTGTCCAGGTGTCTACTTAACATTGGTCCACGAATTTCACCTTGAAGATGTACAAATCAGTTCTTTTGCAAAACATGAAAGTTGTAACCCTTTGAGTTGGCTTTCCAAAACCACAAAGATCAGATTATTTCAGGGTCGGAGCATGGAGATATGACCAGAATATCGAGACGTGGTCAGAAGAGCTTCACAGCATAAATGTACTTCAGTAATTAGGATTTTTGGCTATGAAAACTTGACAACTG
Source organism: Mitragyna speciosa (assembly GCA_024721245.1). NCBI lineage: Eukaryota > Viridiplantae > Streptophyta > Magnoliopsida > Gentianales > Rubiaceae > Mitragyna > Mitragyna speciosa. The sequence continues at coordinate 11,273,652 of CM045573.1, forward strand.
GATTTTAATGTCTTCATAAGAATATTAGATCATCCTCTTAGATTCAAAATTGCATAAGAAACATCTCAATCCAATATATATAGCTCAAGTTATTGATAAAATACCAAAATCTATCATTATTCGCCAAAGCCTAATTCTTTGGTAAAATAAACCTAATTGGAGGAAAATGATATTTTGAGAGCCAAATTCACTTAAATACATTAAAAACACACTAAAATATATATAATAAAGATATTATAACATAATTAAATTTAACACTTCTCAAACTCCCCTACACTTGAATCATTGCTTGTCCTCAAGCAATTGGAAAATGCAAGTCCAAATACTAATTCAAGGGTTGAAATAACAAATGTGTCCGTTGGAACTTAATTCCACAAAACCAAGTGAATAGATATTATGCAATTCCTTATTTTGCCTTGAATACTCATATTTTCAAGCAAAGTAGAAGTAATTATATCATAATTAAACGAGTTCAACAAAACTTCTTTACCTTACTGAATTTCACAAGTAAGTGTTTGATTTGAACAATCAAGTACATTCTTATACCTACGATTAATTTCATACAAGAGGGACTTCTTTCTTTCTTTCTTCATTTTTTTTTTTTTGGTATGAGGTTTTCTCAACATGAGAGTTGACATTGGTTGATGAAGACCCCTAGTTCTCAAAACTTCATTTGATTTGGTCACAACTTTTAGCTTTCGCTTTAAGAAATGATATTGTCTTTTGACAATTCATCTTCAATCAAGCTTTGCCATGCATACTCATAATTCAAATGCCATTTGACGTGAAAATCGACATTAATAGATGAAGATTTCCGGTTACTAAGCATAAGAATTAGCGGAGTAGAGTGATATTACACATTTATTTTTCATAGCATAATAGTCCCTTTATACAAAAAGTAATCCTCATAAAACATAAGTTGCACTTTTTGTCCATATCTAGTACTTAATTTGTAAAATTAAGTAAAGAAAAGAAATTTCATCAATCATGCAAAATTTAGATAGAAGTCCAACCACTTTATAAGATATACTTTCTACAAGAACAAAACTCCAAATCACATAATAGCTATTTCTCATGTGTTTGTGAAAAGAATTCTTCAAGGCACATAAACTTATTTCAACAAGTAAGAGAATTTAAAACAATCATGGTATTGAAATCCTTCCAATTTCACTCATAAACAAGTAATAAATATAACCTAATTCCCCAATACTGCAAGTATACAGGTCAAAACGAGTATAGGGATATTAGGGTCGATCCCACATGGAAACTTGATACGGCAATTACCAAAACTTTTAACTTTATTTATTATCTAAACAATAAAAAATCAAGTAGTAGGAAAAATATAGAGGTAAACAAGTTAAAGAAAATTCAATTTCTTATAAGATAACTAATGGAGAAAATTTACAAAATGCTTGTAGTAGGGTTTAGAAGTCACTAATTGTTACTTGCTATTAACATCTTGATTTATTAGGGAATACAATTCTATATGTGATCAAAACTTATTTTCACAACGAATTGACATAAACTCATCTACTCACGCGATGAAGTTTTGTGAAATTCATGAATTGTGGTTTAAAATAACCTCAATCCACCTAAGAGTAGAACTATTTTCATGTCATACTACAAAGGTTTCATGTATCATATTTCCATTATTATGTTGCAAGTTTAGTTGTCAACTAACAACTAGATAGTTTGTAGTTGGTGATTAATCAACCACAAATGTTTAACCTTGATAGATGAACAAGTAAAATCAAGATATAGCAAGTTAAATTTCATTCAATACATAGAATAAGTTTCATCTAACCCTAGTACAAGTATTTAGCTTAACAAAGAATTCATAAATTCAAAGAACAAAACATCAAAGTCAAAATACATACCAAGTAGTAAATGAAAAGCCAAGATATAAATTGCTCATTTGGTGGATGAACAAGCTTCCATAGCTTCCATTTCCTCCTTGAAGATGAATTGATACAAATAAAATCTCCAAGAGTTTCCTTACAAGTATTGAAATTTTGCTATGACTACAAGAAGATTTCTATTATAATATATTACCTAACATAACCTAACATATCCTAACATAACTTATATATCATCTCCTCCAATATGTTAACCAAGGACTCCTATTTATAGAACATTGAGACTCAAGTCCTTGTTAACAATTCCTTACAAATTTTGTCCTAAAAATGAAAATTCTAGGGCTTGAAAAATCAAATACATTTGTGTAGAGAATTCTTCAAATTTCTATCATTTTTCAACTTGAAATGCAAGTTGTCTTCCAAACATCTCTAGAATTCTCAAGAGAATTGCATTGGAATTAACAATTTTAATTTGATTAAAATTCCTATAAATTTCTCTAAAATTATCTTGAACATCAAGTGTGAATGTGCTGCAAGTTACTTCTCTAGAGAATTCCACCACCATTGGGCCAAGTTGGGCCAAATTGGGCTAATTGACCCTTTTGACATTTTGGGCCAAATTGGGCTTTTCGACATTTTGGGCCAAATTTGCAAGTTGGGCCAATTTGGGCCTTTCAACTTTTTGGTCCACAAGATTTTGGCCCAATATATTATTTGCGAGGATGATCCATAGTTGATTTGTTGGTGAATTCTGCTCCTAAATGTTGGACAAACAATCTTTAAGTTTTGTGATGTTTTTTATCTAATGTTGAATTAACACGAATTGAAATAAGTTGTGCTCCAATTGATCGAAATATCATAAACCTACAAAATCACATAAACTTGTGTATTAAATTGCTGAAAATATGAATTTTGCATCAAAATCTCTAATTTCTAAGAAAAAAACCCTAGCTTGAGGAAAATACTATTTCTGGAGCCAAATTCCTTCTCAATATATTAAAACACACTAAACACTTAAAATAAAGCATATATTAAAGTAGGTAAATTTTACACTTGTCAAACTCCCCCACACTTGAATCATTACTTGTCCTCAAGCAATTGAAAAATCAAGAGATCAAAACATGATTCAAGCATTTGAAATAACACATCCCTCGTTGTTGAATGTAATTCCACAAGATAAGGTAAATAGGCATCATGCAATTCCTTGTAATGTTTCTAATACTAATCATATCAAGTAAAAGAGAAGTAATTATATCAAGATTAAAGCTAGGTAAACAAAATTCCAATGCCTTACAAAATTTTACAAGAAAATGAATCATATGGTCATTCAAAGTACTTCCATGTCTATGATTATTTCATTTTCTCACTTGAGGGAGTATTATTTAGCAAACTAATTGCTCAATATGAGAATGTCTTTTAATACAAAAATCGACATTGGCCGATGAAGGTTCCTTGTTACTCAACACCTCGATATTAAGCAAGTAGCAAAAACCATATTTGAAAAGTAAAATTACCTTTTTACGCAAAGATTGACATTGGCTAATGAAGATCCCTAATTACTCAACAATTTACTCACTCAAATTGCTATGCATTAGACAACACTACTTCATTTTTTTCATTTTTGTAGCATAAGTATCCCTCATTGGAAGTATTAAACCATAGATTACATGCTTGAACTAATTGACCATAATCATCATTTAACTTGTAAAATCAAGTAAAGAAAAGAAATTTAAAGTCAAACATGCCAAATCAAGACATAATTACAACTATTTTACAAGATATACTTTCTTAAAAACAAAACTCCCAATTACATAATAACTATTTCTTCTTATATTTGTAGAAAAATATTCAAGCAAAGTTGCATAAATTATTTCAAAAAGTAAAGGAATTCAACAAGTTAATGGCACAAAAGTATGATAAAGAGGCAAATTTTAAAAAATTTTGGCCATATTTTACCAAAACAATATATCTTGACACAATTACTCCAAAACCACACCAAACATAATCCTTTACCTTTCCCCCACACTTAAAATGTCACATGTCCTCAATGTGTAAAAGAAAAGATAAAAAAGAAAAATGGAACAAGAAAACTCCCTTGTTTGGTTCATGAGTCCCAAAAGTTGATATTATTGTTGTCCATTGATGTCCATTGGCCTTTGTGAAGTTCCTTTTGCAATGGTTCACCATGTCTTCAATTGATCCATTCTTGTTCCACAACCTTATTTCAAAGCTTAGAAAAACTCAAAAGCCATGTTAAAGTATGACAAAATAAGTTCAAAAAGTAACATAGTATGCGTTGAAGTACTTGATTTTCCCCACACTTAATTGTTGTAGTGTAGCTTCAAGGGAGTGAAATTTTGATGCACATGTGCTTTGAGCAAATATAACGTGTGATGGTGTAGTGATATGCAAAAGAAACTTGTGTGAAAATGCCTGAAAATAAATTTTCATATTTTGATGTAAAAGGTTAAATTTGAATTAATGACATGAAACATGAGATGCAATCGATTTGAATGTGTTAAAGTGTTCATTTCATGCCTACAAAGTTGCCCAACAAACTTGCAAAGAAAGCCCTTAAATCCCCAAACAAAATTGACCAAAATCAGCCAAAATGTCCTTACAACACCTGGGATCTGTGGGTTGGATCCGTGGGTCAAGATAACCTGCGGATGACCCATGGATGCCTCCCAGAAGTTACAAAAATTTCTGCAGAAAAATGAGTTTCAGGCTAATTTTTCCTCAACTTTGAGCGATGATTTCAACCTTTTAAACCTTAATTTTTGGGCAAAAAACTTTACAATCATATAACCAAGTCAACAAACTTTGAATTCATGCATTAAACTCATCCAAATTATCAACACATAAGAAATGAGAATCGACCAAAGTTGGCCTCCTGAAAATTCTGCAACATTGAATTCAAGATGAACTTGAAATTCAAAAGTTTCTTTTTGATGTTTTTTATCAATCCAACACTTCAAACATGTTTCTAATGTTAAAACAAAGTTGTTAACATGATTTGTAAGTATGAAACACATATATATTCCAAGATTAGAACCAAAATCACAAAGAAAACTATCACTAAGTGAATAGTAACCAACATAATAGTAACTTTGGAACTCAATACATGAAATTGGTTTCTTTTGTCCATTTCAACTTCAAAACCACTTTGAACACATTTCAAATAATAAAATAAAGATGTCTAATCCTTCTAAACACATGAACCTTAAGAGATAGAAATATAGGTATTAAACTTCCAAGTTTAAATATGAAATTTCAAAGATTGCATACAATGCTTCAAGTTCAAGTTCAAGCTAAACTAATCAAATATACTAACTACAAAACAGAAATAAAACATAAAACATGCCAAAAAAACTTAAAATACTAAAAACATTGGGTTGCCTCCCAACAAGTGCTTCATTTAAAGTCTAGAGTTAGACTTTCTTCCAATCCTCTCACGTTATTGGTGTGTCCCACGAAGGATGTAATACACCTTTAATGCTCAATTGATTTAGCAAGTAAAGGTATATCCTTTGTGCCAAAATAATTGCTCCCATGTTCATGATCCATTGTGTTATTATACTTACAATAAAGAAGCACTTTGGCAAATAGTCATAGCCAAAATTGACTATGCTTTTCTCTTGTGTTAGTATTTTATCAATACCAAGAAAATCAATATCACAAGTGAAAGGAACAACTTTTACCTTTGAATTTTCAATTTTCTTATAAAGAACAAGTTCATTTTCAATATCCATGTGATCAAGAGTAGAAGGAACAACTAGTTTGTCATTAATTCCCACATTACCGACTGCTTTATCACACATATATTCATTACCCACATTAACTTGCTTTTGTTCAAGTTCAAAGATAAAAACATCAAGCATTTCTTCATCATTTTCACATTCATTTTCATGAATCTCATGCATGATTTCACAAGTGGGGGATTCGATATATTGAGTATTATATTTCAATTCCCTATTTTCAACATTGTCTTCATATGCATGTTCATTATTCTTATTTTTATGTTCAAGTGTACATTCAAATGTAAGGGAATCACATAATATGTTATCACTTTCTTCATTTCCCTTATTATCATTGAAGACACCCAATATTGATACACCATTTATTTTTCAAACATTGGGGGGCATGTTTGTATTTTTTGGATCAAATTCTAATTTTTCAATAAAAAGGGGGAACAAAATCAGTAATTTTGAGGGGCAAAATAGTAATTTTTAATTGTAAATGTTTTTCATTAGTTTTGGGCTTTTAAATTCATATTTTGTACTTTTATACATATTTTTTAAATTTCTATGATTTTTTGAGATTTAACTGGTGTTTTTCTATATTTCGCCAGTACAGGGATAAAATGGTAATTATGTATCGTGAATATTATTTTCGCCCATGTTTTAGTACCAAATTTATTTTTCAAGTTTTTAAGCATATTTCTAAATTTTTTTAATTTTTTTGGAGACTCTCGCTATTTTTTCTGTAAATACTGCGTTTAGAGGCAAAATTATTATTTCACATTTCAAACATATTTTTAACCAATTTTTGAGTGTTAAATTTATTTCTAGGATTTTAAGCTCATTTTTTAATTTTTGGTAATTTTTCAAGACTAATTGATATTTTTCATATATTTTGACAATACATAACATTTTTTGCCATTTTTGGACCCCAAATTCATTTAGGTCTTTTAAGCATGTTTTTAAATTTTTTAAACTTTTTTCAGGGTGAATTGCTATTAATAAATTTATTATTTACATTTCTCTTAATTTTTTTCATTTTTGTGTTTTTGGGAGAGAACATAGATTTTAATTTTTTTGGTAGGGGTAAAGTTGTAATTTTGATTGTTAGGGACATTTTGGTCTTTTATCAATTTCTTGTAAGATAAGTCTTTTATTACACTATACATACCTCCACTTGAGGGTTAAAAAAAGGCCTAGAGAGAGTTTTTAATTTTTAGTTTTTAGTTTTTAGTTACACCAAGAACACTAAAAACACACACTTTTTCTTACATTTATCTTCAAGTTTTCACCAAGAACACCTAGTAAGTTTTTAGTACATCTTTAAGCTTACACCTAGAACACCTAAAACACACACTAGTACATCTTCAAGCTTACACCTAGAACACCAAGAACACACACTAGTACATCTTCAACCCTACACCTAGAACACCTAGAACACATACTAGAATTTTGCATTCATCTTCAAGTCTACACCTAGAACACCAAGAACATACACTAAATCTCAAGAACATCTCACACACTTCACACACTTCTCTCTCACACACCACACACACTACACACATTCACATTTTCTCTCACACACACTACACATAATCACATTCTCGTCTCACACACTTCACACATTTGTCTCTCATACACTTCTTACACTTTCTCTCTCACACACATACACACAAGATCACACACACAGCCTCCTACACACTCCCACCAGTCATATTCATACACAATTACACTCATAATTCGCACACATTGATTCACACTTAAACACACACAGGTACATACGCATACACGGTTACACTCACAATACTCACACAGATATGCATACCTCTACATGCACAACATTCATACACTATCTCACACATGATCACACTCAATAGATTCAATTTCACACACACAGCCACTATTCCATACACTTCTTACATTTTCTCTCTCACACACTACACACATTGCTCACAAAATAGATTCACTCACATTCCCGTTACCACACACACAAACACACATTCTCACACACTACACACACTGCACAGATTCAATACACACATAAATAGCAACCCACGCACACACTAAATCTCATCATTCTCACACATTGATTCACACACATACACGCAACACAACACATACACAGTCATTCAGAGTCACAACAAACACTCACAAGTAACACACACTGCATACATACAATCTGCACACAATACACACAATTCATACAGTCGCACAGTCACACAGTAAAAAACACACACACATACACACGGCCTTCAAACCATCCACAATCCCCTCACATTCACCAATCCTGCCAAACAGTCTTCCTTTCCCCTCAATTCTCACTCTGTCTCTAGTTAATCATCATCGTCATTTCAATTACCTCCAATTTCACCCAACTAGGCCCCCTAGTCAGACATAAAACAATAGCTAGAGCTCACAAAAATCACCATTGGACCACCAACTCCACCTCTGACCAGACCACCAAACCACTCAATCAAACTCACAAAGCCACATTCCCAAACGCCACCAGTTCTTCCTTTAGCCAGCTTGGGGGTTCCAATTACCAAACAACCTACAGAAAAGCAACAACACCACCACCAAAGGATCACCTTCGCTATCAATTTGCTACTAGTGCCACAAATACAACTAGAGCCGCCATCAATTTTGCTTCCACTACCTCCAAATCAGGTAGGTTCATGGCTTTTATTTCAATTTGTTGAGCATAGATGAATCATGTTTAATTTGTACTAATTTTAGATAGACCAAAAGTGATTTATGGAGAGGAAATTGGTTTGGGTATGGAGCAAAGAGAATTAGCGAGTGAGAGAAAGAAATTGAGAGAGGAGGAGAGAAATCGTTCTTGGGTTTGAGAGAAAGAGAGATTGAGCAAAAGGGAGAAAGAGATAGTGAGAGGGAAAGAAACAAAGGAAGCTGACGAGAAGGATTTAGAAGGAAAAGAAAGAACAAGAACTGGAGATTGGGAGAAAGATGCGAGAGAGAGAGGCGAAGAAAATAGAAGAAAATAGAGAAGGAGAGAGAGTGAGGAAAGAGAGAGAGCTTGGAAAATCTAGAGAAACAGATAGAGTACAAAGAGAGAGAGTAATGAGAGAGATTGTTAACAGAGACAGCAAGGGAAACTTGAAAAGAAAGGGAAAGAAGAAGCTAAAAAGAGAAGTCGGAAAGGAAAAAAAAAAACAAAGATGAACCTAAGAGAAAAAAAATGCGAGGAGTAAAGAAAAAAGAGAGATTGAAACAGAGAGGAAGGAGATGACTGATAGGTGGGGGATGTTTTAATCGGTATTTTTGTCTTATTTTGCAAAATTTATGTTTAAGCCCTTAGAGTCTTAGGCAGTATTATTGTGCCCTAGCATATTCTTTACTTTCTGCATCTTTAGTCCTTAACATGTATAGATTGGCCTCTTAGATTTCATTTTTCTTTCAAAATTAATTGCAATTGCATCCCATATTTGTTGGAATTCTACTTTTGCCCTTGACTTGTCTTTTCTTTACAATTGTGCCCCTATGATTACTTGATCTCATAATTTGGCCCTAGTTTTGTTTGAATGTCTATTAGTTCCTCTAGTTTGCTACTATATGCATTTTTTCCCTCAAATTATTAGTATTTTTTATTTGTTTTTATTTGTCTATGCTTTATTCATCGATATAGTGGTACCATTAACACATTTGCTCATTTTGTAAGCATTTAGTACCGAGTATTCAAAAAGATACCCCTATTCCTCGTTAATATCTCTTTATGTGCTCCAATATGCCATTATGTGATTTTTTTATGCATTTTCTTTGTATATTTCTTATTTTACATGCTTTTGCATATTTATTTACTTTATGCTATTTAATTTTCAAATCTTATTATTTGGTAAATATTTTATATTTAGATAGTCAATGTAATAATTAGATTATTTTCCTTTCGTTTTTGTGTACAAATATTTGTATATTTAGATAGTAAGTGTAATAGATAGGGCATTTTTAATTTTTCCCCTTCAAAGTGTAATTAAATCCCCCAGTGTAACAGTTAGGACTTATGTGCTTTTTGTGTGCTTGTGTGCTTATATGTTTTACTGCTTTTCTTAGGATTTTGCATCTAGATATTATGTTTACATGTTATGTGCTTCTATGTGCTCTTATATGTCTTTATACATTTATTTACTTTCAATTTATGTTTTATTATTTTGACTTATGTTTTATTAGTTCTTATTATTCTGTCACCACACTAGTCCAATGCTAGTTGTGGCTTTATCATTTCTCCATTAGTCCAACACTAAGAATCCCTAGAAAGGACTAGTCCAATGCTAGGCCCGTAGGGCATTTTAGTGCTAGGTGCACTCACGTGCAATTTATATCGTTTCACACACTATTCTTTTTTTAGTTTTTCATCATTTTGCATGATTTTTATATATGTATAATCATTATGATTATCTATTTTTTCAATATTTGCCAGTACATGATATTTTGGTTGCATTTTCACTTAGACTTTTAGGATATTTGTGTGATCTGACCAGAAATAGTCGTCTACTTACGTGGAAAGCAGTGGATTGATAGGCCGTTCCCCCCTCCGTGAGTAGAAAAATATTAGTCACAAGTTGTTAGCATTCCGCACCCGTTATGCTGCATACCCACTTTTTTTCGTCCACTTATTATCTATATTACTATTTTTCTTTTCTTTTTGCATTCCATTTTGCATCAACACTCGTGACTCTCTCGAGGTCTCGACTCGGGTTTCGCAATTAATGCATTAATCCCAATCAAGCCTTGACAGAACATTTTGACCTTTTTGATACTCACATTTAGATTTTAGGATTTGCATTCATTTAGATACATCTGAACGCGAAAGGATTTAGGGTTAATTTAGAAAAATTTGATTAAACCTCACAACTAGCCTCAGCTAGGTGGAAATGATGCCTTAGGCACGAGCCTTTGCCTTCCTTTTCTTCAAATGTGACTCTCAGACATTCTTTTCTCGTTTTTTTTGTAGACCGGAGTCGAAAAAGGGTTTTAAATATGTTTTCTAAAAAGTTCTTTTGATAAATGATTTTTTTGGATGACTTGGTACACCGTAACTCAATACCAAGTGGCGACTCCATTTTTTTTAGATAAAACCCTTTTTCTAAATTAGTTAGCCAAAACTGTTGCATTTTTAATCCCGACCTTTTTTTTTTTTTAAGTACCATTTTTTCAAAATAATATTTTTTACTAAAAACTCAATTTTTTCACACACACACAGTTTTTTTTTTTTTTTTTTTTTTGTAGACTGGAGTCGAAAAAAGGTTTTAAATATGTTTTCTAAAAATTTCTTTTGATAAATGATTTTTTTTGGGTGACTTGGTACACCCTAACTCAATACCAAGTGGCGACTCCATTTTTTTAGATAAAACCGTTTTTCTAAATTAGTTAGCCAAATCTGTTACATTTTTAGTCCCAGCATTATTTTTTTTAAAGTACCATTTTTCCAAAATAATATTTTTTACTAAAAACTCGATTTTTTCACATACGCATAGTTTTTTCAAAAACTTATCTTTTCGAAAAGGGTCACTGGACTAGACTGCCTTTCGAAGCGTGACAGTCAACGACCCCACTAGTACCGTTACCTTATCGATTTTGGACGCGACAATCATACATACCCATTTGACAACTAGAACTATCCCTCTCACAAGTTGGGTTGGTAATGCTAACATGTGAGCCAATACAAGTATCACAAAGTTGCACACTATCCAATTTAGTACATTCATAATTTTCATGGTTTCCTTCACATGTAGTACAATAAGTAGCATTCAAATTAGACTCAAAATCGAAGCTTAGAAAAACTCAAAAGCTATGTTAAAGCATGTTTTAATGACAAATAAGCTCAAAAAGTAACATAGCATGTTTGAAGTACTAGCTTTCCCCCCACACTTAGTTTTTGCAATCAAGGCCCTAATATTGGATTTCGGCCGTTTAGGCCTTATCTCTAATTTTGGCTATCAAGGCCCTATTAATGGATTTCGGCTGCATAGACCATATATTGGAACTTAGCCATCCAAGCCCTATACCAAATTTCAAACACCTAAACCTTATATCAGATCTCGGTCACCCAGAGCGTATATCAGATCTTGACCACCTAGGCCATATATCAAAACTCAGCCACGTAGGCCCTATACCAGATCTCAGCCACCCAGGCGCTATATTAGACCTTGATTGTGAGTTTAGGTTATATCAAAATATAGTAATAAATTTACTTAAAATAAAACAAACAAATAATAAAATTTATAACCTAATACTCGCTTCACAAGTGCACGGGTCAATTCTAGTTGTGACAAATATTAGAGTCGATCCCACTAGAAAACAAGAACTAGCAACTACCAAAGCTACTAACTTGCCTTATTATCTAAACAATCAAACTTTGGAGATGGTGAATAACAATCAATGAAGAAACTAGTTAAATCGAGTTGAGTAGGTTTAAGAATCCACCAAATATGAAGGTTTAGCTTATGACCATGATGATTTTTATTCAAGTTTAGGATTTGATTCCATTTGTACTCCAAGCTAGATCTCTCTATGAATGGAATATTACTAACACATTAACTTTCTTACTCTCGTGGTAAAGTCTAGCATGCATTAGCTCATTGAACTCATGAATTGTGGCTTTAAACCTTAATCCACCTATGTGAATCACTACTCTCGTAAGATTCAACATAAGTTCCATTTACTCTTTCCATTGTTAAGTGCAAATCTCTTTATCAAATAACAACTAGGATGACTCGGAGTTGGTAGCTGACCAACAAGTGTTAAATCAAGTAAATGAACAAACAAGAATAAAGTTGTCCATAAACTAATTTAAAACATATTAAAGCTTCATCTTAAACCTAGTTGGAATCAACTTAGTTCAACATGGTAGAGATAATATTAAGCACATAACTGAATGTAAACAAGCATGCATGAATAAAACTAAACGGAATAAGGTTAGAGATGCTCATTTTGTGGATGAACTTGGCTCCAAAACTTGTCCTTGCATTTCATCAAACATATTGAATGCAAGTAGTTCCTTCAAAGTCTTGTTACAAGAATATGACTTTGCTTATATTTACAAGGAGTGTTTCTCCTACAAAACTATAGTTCAAGCTTAAACAAAGCCTAAACTAACCATATATTTCATGAATAACAAAGGCATATATTTATAGAAAAAACCTTAACTCAAGTCCTTGTCCAAGTTGAAGATTTCATAATGAAATTTGATTCCTTTTTCCTCAAAAGTCTTTCTTGAGCTTTGTGATATCTTCTAGGGTAGAGCAAATGCAGCTAAACGTTGGAAATATCTGGAAAAGAGGTATGAACAAGCTGCAAGTTGAAAAGAGCCATTTCCTTTAAGTTGCATCAGATCACTCCTCCTTCACCATTTTGCCCTTTTTAAATTTTGATTATTTCCTATGTACCTAGGAACGTTTTTCCACAATTGAAATGTAATTGATTTGGTAGAATTTGATGAAAAAAATATATTCCAAAAGTTTTCAAGATTAAGTGACTAAATAATAAATTTTGAATCAATTTTTGATTTTGATATTGCTTGGGCTCCAATTGGTCCAATTTGTATTTAATCATCATTTTCTTTCAAAATCAAGTAAACTTGGGCATTAATCTACTCAAAATAATAATTCTGCCCCAAAACTTAATTTCCGGACTAAAAATCCTAATTTTAGAGCAATCCTTGATTTGATGATTAATCATGAAATTGAGCCATTTTAATTTCAAAACTACTAAAACCAAGCTGAAAACACATTAAAAACATATATAAAGCCCTATGCTAAAATAGATAAAATTATCACTTATCAAACTTCCCCACACTTGAATTATTGCTTGTCCTCAAATAGTTGGAAAATCAAGAGATCAAATAATGATTCAAGTATTAAAATAACATACTCCTTATTGTTGAATGTAATTCCACAAGATAAAGTAAATAGGCATTTTGCAATTCCTTGTAATGTTTCTAATACTAATCATATCAAGTAAAAGGGAAGTAATTATATCAAGAGTAAAGCTTATTCAACAAAATTACAATGCCTTATAAATTTTCACAAAAAAATAAATCATATGGTTAATCAAAATACTTCACAAGTCTATGATTATTTCATTTTTCACTGGAGGGAGTATAATTTAGCAAACTAATTACTTAAAATGAGAATGTCTTTTGATGTGAAAGTTGACATTGGCTGATGAAAGTTTCGAGTTATTCAACAGCAAGTAGCAAAAACCATATTTGAGAAGTAAAATTGCCTTTTTAGGCAAAGATCAACATTTGGCCAGATGAAGATCCCTGATTACTCAACAATTTATTCACTCAAATTGCTATGCAATACTCATAATTCATGTTACGCGAAAGTTGATATTTTTGAACGAAGACCCTCGGTTACTAAGCACAAGAACTATTGGAGTAGAAAAAAATATTGCTTTCTTTTTCATTTTTTGTAGTATAAGCATCCCTTATTACAAGTAAACCATAGATTACATGCTTGAACTAATTGACTATACTCATTATTTAACATGTAAAATTAAGTAAAGAAAAGAAACGTAAAATCAAATATACCAAATCAAGACAATTATAATCATTTTTAAAGATATACTTTCTTAAAAATAAAACTTCTAATCACATCATACTATTTCCTCATATGGTTGCAGAATGTATTCAATCTAAGTTGTATAAATTACTTCAAAAAGTAAAGGAATTAAATAAGTTCATGGCATAAAAGCATATGACTGAAGCAAATATTTGAAAAAATTCGACCATTTTTACTAAAACAATATCTTGAGAAAATTACTTAAAAACCAAACTAAACTTATTCTTATACCTTCCCCCATACTTAAAAAGTCACATTGTCCTCAATGTGTAAAGGAAAAGTTAAAAGTGAAAATTGAAACAAGAATACTTCCCTTGTTTGGTTGATGAATCCGAATGTGATATTATTGTTGTGCTTTGAAGTCCTTTGGCCTTTGACAAATTCCTTTTTGCAATGCTTCATCAATTTTACATATTGTCCATTTTTGCTCATTGACCTTGTTTCAAAACTTAAACAGACTCAAAAGTTATGGTAAATCATGAATAATAACAATTGAAGCACAAAAATAACACAGCTTGCTAGAAAGCCTTTGATTTTCCCCCACACATAGTTTGTGCAATGTAGTTTAAGGGGATGAAATTTTGAAAAACAAATGATATGAGCAAATGTAATTTACATTGATGAAGTTAAAGCAAAAGAAACTTTTTAAAATTTGCTTCATTTCAAAATCCATTCATTTCATGCCATAATATCAAAAATACAAAATTAAACTTAAGCAATGAAAATGCATAATTGGAACATGTTAAAATGTTAATTTGATTGTCCAAAACATGTATACAAACCATAAAACACATGTTACAAGTGAACCAATTGAAAACCAATGGAAATAAACATGAAAAACTAAATTTACAAGTGATTCGCGGGTGGAGTACCCGTGGTTCACATAGCCTGTCGCGGATTCCTGCAACAGATAGTGAATTCTATTTATGCAATTTACTACTCCATGGGCTCATTCCATTCTCTGCAACACTTTTAACTTTAAATTTAACATGTTTTTGAACAAATTAATATTAGGAACAAGTTTGAATTATGAAAATACACATGTGCAAACACAAATCTCTCAAATTTTACATCAAAATTATAACATCAAGCATAAATTAGGCATGAAAGTCGAAGTTGCATAAATTGCAAAATTTGAATGCACATACCAAGCCAATAGTTAACACGTGTTTCTTTGAGCATATTAAGCTTACAAACAAGGTCAAACAACAAAAATAGTCAATGAATGCACAAATGACCTTTTAGCTCAAAAAGTTTTCCAACCATTAATAGTGACTTCAATTAATTCCAACTTCTAAAACACATCATATAGCATATAATGCACATGTTACACAATCTTATAAACATGAAATGCTAAACAAGAAGAAATTTGAGAGTCAAACTCATGGTGGTGACATGTTAATCTTTATGTGCCAAGTTTGCTTACAGATAAATTAAACGAACTTTAAACTACGTAATACATAACAAAACAAACAAAAATTTTACCAAAAATGTTAAAAATGTTGGGTTGTCTCCCAACAAGTGCTTCATTTATAGTCTAAAGCTAGACTATTTCTCAACCACATCACGTGATTGGAGTGCCCCACAAAGGATGTAATACACCTTTGGTGCTTAATTAATTCAACAAGTACAAATATATCCATTGCTTCAAAAGAAGTGCTTCGAAGTCCATTATCCATTTTGCCATTGTTCCTACCATATGAAAACACTTAAAAAGAACTTCATAGCCATTATTGGCTATATCTTTCTCTTGTGTTAGTATCTTTTCGATACCAAGAAAATCAAAGTCACAAGTGAAAGGAGGGTCATTTTATTATTCAGCACATTTAATTCTACATTTGAATTCTCAATATTCTTCTCAAGAATAAGTTCATTTATATGTTCAAAAGTAGATGAAACAACTAAGTCATCATTAATATGCATATTTTTAACTACTTTTTAACACATATAAGCATCCTCTTCCATAACTTGTTCTTGTTCATGTTCAAAAGTAGAAACATTAAGCATTTCTTCATTTTCACAATCATGAAATTCATGCATGACTTCATAAGTGGGGAATTCAAAATGTTGAACACCATGTTTCATTACTCTACTTTCACCCATATTTTCCACACATATATGTTCATGAATTTCATTTTCATGCTTAAAATTATCTTTAAGCAACGAATTACTACACATATCTTTACTTTCATCATGTTCCTTACTTGGGCAATGCATAGAGGAGTCATTGTGAAAATCTAATGGATCATCATAAGGTTCTAAATGTGGTTGAATTAAGCCACAATCATATATCTCATGATTACCACCACACATGGAACAATTATATGCAATATCACAATAATCATTAACTTCATATTGATCCATGTTTTCCAATTCATTCTTACAAGCACCTTTTTGAACTTTAACTGTAGAATCATTTATGATTTGATTATTGATTTCATCATTCTTATATTCAACTATTTGATCTTGAACATGCATTTGTTCATTTACAACACAAGAAGACTTTAGGTTCATTTCATTTTTTTTTCATTACATCCTCATTTCTGGAGTCTAATGCTTCTCTCATTTTAGCAAAATGGCCTTGAAATCCCCTACTCATGTCATCTATTCCATTCATATTGGCTTTGTGTTTCATTTCCCAAGATGAATTTTGTTTAACACAAGTAGATTAGTTTGGTTGATTCCATTGGTCCATACACCCCAACTTTTCATTTTGAGCATAATGTTCATATTGAGATAAATAAGTGCCATTATTTTCAAATTATATATGATCATTGTATCCACATTCAAAATATGCATGATTACCTCTACAAATAGCACAACAAGGAACATCTACACTACAATCATAACCAAATCTATTCATTAGCATGCCTTCTAATGTGTCCATTTGTGATTTTAACATTTGTAACTCATCATCAAAATACATACATCCATGAATTTTTAGACTTGTATTCATTATACGGCCAATAGTTGTTCCATTGATAGTTGCATTCCATGTGTTCAATGAAATGCGTGAACCACTTTTAGCATCAATTTCATCTTCTTTTAGCCTTGATTCAAAAGGTACCCACAAAACACCAACCACAAGATATCCAAACAAGAAAAACTAAAAACGTCTAAACTAATGAAGCTTGTAATTGCCTTAATATTACCAAGATTTCAATGTTTTCTTGGCAACAGTGCTAGAAACTTGATTGTGAGTTTAGATTATATCAAAATATAGCAATAAATTCACTTAAAATCACACAAACAAGTAATAAAATTTATAACCTACTCATTCCGCAAGTGCACTGATCAATTGTAGCTGTGACGAGTATTAGGGTCGATCTTATGAGGAAACAAGAACTAGCAACTACCAAAGTTACTAACTTACTTTATTATCTAAATAATTAAACTTTGGAGACGGTGAAATGGTAAGAAAATCAAACTCAAGTAAATAGATAATGAATGAACTAGTTAAATCGAGTTGACTAGGCTTAAGCATCCACCAAATATGAAGGTTTAGCTTATGACCGTGATGATTTTCATGCAAGTTTAAGATTCAATTCCATTTGTACTCCAAACTAAATGTCTCTATGAATGGAAGATTACTAATACATGAGCTTTCTTACTCTCGTGGTAAAGTCTAACATGCATTAGTTCATTGAACTCATGAATTGTGGCTTCAAACCTTAATTCACCTATGTGAATCACTACTCTCGTGAAATTCAACATAAGTTCTATTTACTCTTTCCAGTGTTAAATGCAAATCTCTTTGACAAATAACAACTAGGATGACTTGGAGTTGGTAGTTAATCAACAACAAGTGTTGAACCAAGTAAATGAACAAACAAAAATAAAGCTGGCCATAAACTAATTTAAAACATATTAAAGTTTCATCATAAATCTAGTTGGAATCAACTTAGTTCAACATAATAGAGATAATATTAAGTACATAAATGAATGTGTAGATACCAAATTTCGACACACCGTTTGTTTTCTAACATTAGGGGACCTTTTCTTACTATTTGGAGTCAAATCTTGATTTTGGATAAAATGAGAAAGTCAACAATTTTGGAAAGCAGAATAGTAATTTTTAATTGTAAATATTTTTCATTAGTTTTGGGGGGTTTAAATTCATTTTTTTTGTACTTTCATACACATTTTCAAATTTTTGTATTTTTTTCGGATTTAACTGATATTTTTTGTATATTTTGACAGTACAGGGGCAAAACAGTAATTTTGCCTCCAGAATATTTTTTTCGCCATTTTTGGGTCCCAAATTCATTTTTTAGATTTTTAAGCACGTTTTTAAGTTTTTCTAACTTTTTTTGGGGTGAATTACTATTAAAAATTTTATTATTTTACATTTTTCTTAATTTTTTCTATTTTTGTGGGAGAAAATAGATTTTAACATTTTTGTAAGGGTAAAGTTGTAATTTTAGTAGTCAAGGGTGTTTTAGTCTTTTAGTCATTTCTTAAAAGGTAAATCTTTTGTCCACTATAAATATCCCCACTTGGGGATTAAAAAAAGAGGGGATTGAAGATAGGAGAAAAAAAAAAGACCTAGAGAGAGTTTTTTTTAATTTTTAGTTTTTAGTTACACTAAGAACACCAAAAACACACACTTTTTCCTACATTTTTTCTTAAATTTTCACCAAGAACACCAAGAACACATACTAGGTTTTAGTATATCTTCAAACCTACACCTAGAACACCTAGAACACATACTAGTACATCTTCAAGTCTACACCTAGAACACCTAGAACACACACTAGCACATCTTCAAGACTACACCTAAAACACCTAGAACACACACTAGCACATCTTCAAACCTACACTTAGAACACCAATTACACACACTAGATAATCTCACACACTTATTCACTTTCTCTCTTAGGCACTACACACACTCCCATACATTTCTTGCATTTTCTCTCTCACACACTAGCTCACAATCTTACACACAGCCACACACAGACTTTCATATTTACATACACAATCAGACAACTTCACACACACAATACCATTCCAGTCATACACACTCACACCATTAAACACACAGTCATCATCACACATACATGCACACTGCCACATACATAATCACACTCAATTCACATATATTTTACGCACATTCGCACACAATAGAGACAGACACACATCCACACACAACAAAAACAAACAGATAATACACACACAATCAGGCACACAATTAGGCACCATCAGGAACACAGATACACGCACAATCAGGCACAAACATACACACAGTCTAAAAGCCTGCTTCCTCCTCCCTCTCTCATCACCAATTCCACTACCAGCAACAAAACTGCCTGCAAAACCACGGCTCCAACAGCCTAAATTCATCAAATTTATAGCAATCAAAGCCTTATATGGCCAACCCAAAATCACCCATCACCAATCCACTATTGCCCAGCCCCAAAACCACTTCGAAAACAGTCCCAAATCCATCACCGTCAACCCAAATTAGCAACTAAATCCACTAGCCTAATCCCCAAGCCACTAACCAGCTATTGCCAACTTTTCCAAATTCATTACCACCATCTTTCATACCTGCAATTGTCACCCAAGAGCCATCAAAATTAACACGGGACAACCACCAAATACTCTCATAGCCTCCTCCATTATCAAACTCTCACCAATTTACCACGAGAACAACCCCTGAATTCATCACCAAAATCATATTCAAAACAGCCTTTCACAATTCACCCACTCTGCCATTAACCACCAAATGACTGCAAAAACCAGCCAATTTTGACCTCAGCCCCTCAACCGCCTGTCCACAAGCTCCTTTGAGTAGCCACGTATAGAACCAAAGTTATCAGTATATACCACCTGTTACCACCATGTAACCACCCTTCCATCAGCCCCAGTGGTGCCAATCAAACTTTTCACCACCCACAATCACCAATTTTGGACAAAACACCCTTGTCGCATGCTAATCACCACCACTAGTTCACCTTTATCAATACCCACCCCCACTCACAGCTGCCTGCAATAGCCAGAGTTCAAGCACCAGCAGCGAACCACCGCTGCTGCCACTAGCTATTTATTGTTGTCGAAGCTCCAAGACTACGCCACCGAAGATCACCACTGCCCTCCGCCGCTCCCACCACTATCTGAACACAGGTACAATTCTCGGCCCCTTTCTTCTAATTCTTTTGTTTATTTGTTAATCAACGAAATTGGTTGAATGGAGGTCAATTAGTTTTTGATCCATTAGGTTTATATTTTGATTTGGGGGAGGCAGATGGGAGAAGAAAGATGTGGGCATTTAGGATTTTTGGGGAAGGAGAGTTTCTGTTTGAGAGAGGAGGGGGAAATTGAGGGAAAGACGAGAGACCGAATAGAGAGAGAAGACCAGTGAGATCAGATGAAAAGAGAGAAAATAGAGAAGAAGGAAAGATAGAGAAGAGAGAAGCAAGTAAGTGAGAGAAGAAAGAAAACGAAGTAGAGAGCAAATCTGGAGGAGCAAAGTGAGAGTGAGAGAAAACGAAATAGGGGAGGAAAGGAAAGAACTAGAACAGAGAAGAAAGAATCAGGAGAGAAATGGTGAGAAAAACGGGGAAGGGAGGAGAGGAGAATGAAAAGAGAAAGAAGAAATAGGGGAGACAGAGAAAAGAATAGGAAAAAGGAAATAAAGAAAAATCAAAGAGAAGAAAGAAATGGAAAAATGGGAGAAAGAAAAAGAATAAAAATGGAAAAATAAAGAAGAAAAAAGTGGGGGAAATAGGACAGCCGGATTTTTCTTCTTTCTTTTATTTTGTCCTTTTGAGTTCTTTTCATAATGCTCAGTTTAATTTGCAAGCTAAAAGTTGATTGGGTTTTAAATGATGTTCTTATTGCTTTTATTGGTTTGTATTAACTTTAGTTTAATTAACATGCTAATTGGTGTCTAGTTTAGTTAAATTTAATTTTTGATTGAGTGATTAATTTGGTTAATTAAATTAATTTAGATTAATTGATTTAGTTTTATTTTAGTTGGCATTTTCGTGTCTTGCTATTTTCCCATAATGTAATGTTTTTCTTTTAGTCCTTGCTTTATTAAGTATTATCAATTGGCTCCAAATTCTTTTCATCTCGTGCAATTATGCCCCAAATTTCACTTTCTCTCAATTAAGTCCCACTGTGTGCAAACTTACCCCCAATTGTTTGAATTTACATTTTTAGCCTTGCTTGTTTAAACTTGCTGTTTAGCCCCCCTAGTTTGCTTTATTTTGCATCATGATCTTTTTATTAGTTTGCATTTCCAATTTTACCTCTTAAGTTTTGTAGAATTTTATTTGTAGCCCCTTAGTTTCATAGAATTTATATTTTACCCTAATTTTGTTAGGATTTCATATTTTAGCCTTTGTTTGTTTATATCGAGGTACCTTGACTTGTTTGTTAATTTTGATTAGTATTGATACCGGGTCTTCAAAGAGGTATCCCTATTTCTCATTAAATTCTCTTTATGTGCTGCAATGTACTCCTATGTGATTTTATGCATTTTCTCCATGCGTTTATTATTTTACATACTTTTTGAGTATTTACTTACTTTATGCTATTTAGTTTTGAATTTTTGTATCATTTGGCAAAAAAAATGTAATAATTAGGCCACAATTTCCTTTTTTTTTAGCATATCTTTTGTATTTAGTTAGTCTATGTAGTAGTTAAATTATTTTTCTCATACCTTCACAAATTTTTGTATTTTAGATAGCAAGTGTAATAGATAGATTTATTTTTATCTTTTCCTCTTAAAATTGTGTTTAATTCCTCGATGTAATAGTTAGGGCTTGTGTGTTTTTGCATGCTCATGTGCTTATATGTTTTACTGCTTTCCTTAGGATTTTGCATCTAGAATATTATGTTTACATGTTATGTGCTCTTATGTGATATTATATATCTTTATATGTTTATTTACTTTCAATTTATGTTTTATTATTTTGATTTATATTTTATTAGTTCTTATTATTTCATCACCACACTAGTCCAATGCTAGTTGTGACTTTATCATTTCTCCGCTAGTCCAACGCTAGTGGGAATCTTTAGAAAGGGCTAGTCTAACGCTAGACCCTTAGGGTATTTTAGTGTTAGGTGCACTCATGTGCATTTTACATCATTTCACATCCCACTTCACATACTTTTAGTTTTCCTTCCATTTTGCATGATTATTATTATTATTATTATTATTATTATTATTATTATTATTATTATTATTATTTTATTTATTTTGACATTTCTTCAAGTGCATGACATTTATGTTGCATTTTCACTTAGATTTTTAGGACATTTGTGTGATCCAACTAGAAATAGTCACCTACTCACGTGGACAACGGTGACGTACATGCCATTCCTCCCTTCGTGAGTAGGAACATTCAGTCACGAGTTATTAGTCCCCGTATCCGTTATGTTGCATACTCACTTTCTTCGACCACTTATTATCTATATTACGATTTTTCTTTTCTTTTTGCATTTGATTTTGCACAGACACTCGTGACCCCCTCGAGGTCTAGACTCGTGTTTCACAATTAATACGATAATCCTGATCAAGTCTCGACGGGACATTTCGACCCTCTCAATACCCCATTTAGATTGAAGATTTGTATTCATATAGACACATCCAAACGTGATAAAATTTAGAGTTAACTTAGAAAATTTTGATTAAACCTCGCAACTAGCCTCGACTAGGTAGAAAGGGTGCCTTAGGCACGAGCCTTTGCCTTCCCTTTCTTCAAATGTGACTCCTGAACCTTTTTCTCTTGTTTTTTTCGTAGACCAGAGTCAAAAAATGGTTTTTAAACGTTTTTTCTAAAATTTTTATTTTTTATTAAATAATTTTTGGGTGACTTGGTACATCCTAACTTGATACCAAGTGGCGACTCCATTTCAAAAATAAAACCCTTTTTCAACATTAGTTGGCCAAAACTGTCGCACTTTTAGTCTCGGCCTTATTTTCTTTTAAAATACCATTTTTCCTAAATAGTAATTTTTTGCCAAAAATTTGATTTTTTTAGACACGCACAATTTTTCCAAAAACCTATCTTTTCGACAAGGGACACCGGACTAGATCGCTTTTATTTTTATGGGCGTGACAGTCAATGACCCCACTACACTATGATTTTTAGGACGCAATAGAATGTAAACAAGCATGCATGAATAAAACTAAAACGGAATAAGGGTAAAGATGCTCAATTTGTAGATGAACTTGGCTCCAAAACTGATCCTTTCATTTCACCAAGTATGTTGAATACAAGTAGTTCTTTCAAAGTCGTGTCACAGGAATATGAGTTTGCCAACTACAAAACTAAGAAAGAAATTATAATGAGTGCTCCTCCTATGAAACTATAGTTCAAGCTCAAAGAAAGCCTAAACTAAGCATATCTTTCATGAATAACAAACGCATGTATTTATAGGAAAAACCCTAGCTCAAGTCCTTGTCCAAGTTGAAGATTTCGTGATGAAATTTGATTTCTTTTACCTCAAAAGTCTTCCTCGAGCTTTGTGATATCTTCTAGGGCACAGAGAATGTAGCTGCACGTTAGAATTATCTGGAAAAGTGGTATAAATAAGCTGCAAGTTGAAAAGAGCCATTTTCTGCATGTTGCGCTTGATCCGCTAGTGCGATTCACAGGTTGTGACTAGCAGATCACTCCTCTTTCATCATTTTGCTCTTTTTAAATTTTGATTATTTCCTATATACCTTTGGAACATTTTTTTCACAATTGATCCATAGTTGATTTGGTAGAATTTGATGAATAAAATATTTTTTAGAAATTTTCAAGCTCAAGTGATAAAATGATACAACTTTGAATCAACTTTGATTTTCATGTTGCTTGAACTCCAATTGATCCAATTCGTATTTGATCATCATTTTTCCTACGAAATTAAATAAACTTGGGCATTAATTTGCTCAAAATAGTAATTCTGCCTCAAAACTCTAATTTTCGAGCAATCTTTGATTTGATGAATAATATCAAAAATACTAAAAACACACTAAAAACACATATAAAGCCCTATGCTTAATATTAAAATGATCACTTGTCAAACCTTGGCAACTCAAGCCCTTTACTTGGCTACCTTAGCCTCAACAAAAACCAACCTCCAAAGATGGGGAATTCTCCTAGGTGGAGGCTTTTATTCCAAGCTCTAAAAATGAAACTAAGGCCATTTAGGCCTCACATTTAACTTTGGTTATCTAGGACGTCGTATCCAAATTCGACTGGCTAGGCCTCAACAAAGAACTAAACTCTGAAGTTGGGAAGTTTATCGTAGGAGATAGAGTTTATACTGCGCTCCCAAAAATAGATTTTTACATCATGCAGAAACTTCTTTTTCTTGTTGTAGTTAGAATATGTTCATCATGGAGATTTTATCATTGTTAGCATGTACTCATTAAACAATTTCTCGCTAATGGGAATTTGTTCTCTATTAGGATGTACTCTAACCTTGACAAATGGTCAATAATAACATTTTTTTATCCTTTTTGTCTTTCAATTCTATGTCAAATTCCTGCAACAATAGAATCCACCTCATTAGTCACGGTTTAGCATCCTTATTCAACAAGTAATTGAGAGTAGAGCGATCAATGTAGATGAAAACTTTAGATTTTATTAAGTAAGATCTAAATTTATCAAGTACAAATATGATAGACAGAAGGTCTTCTTTAGTATTAGAGAGTTGATCTGAGCTTCATTGAGGAACTTGCTTGCATAGTAGATCACTGGCATCCTTCCTTCTTTTTGCTATCCAAAAACTGCTCCCATTGCAAAATCGCTTGCATCACACATGAACTCAAATGGCAAACTCTAATCGGGTGATGCAATGATGGGTATAGAAATCAACTATTGCTTCAACCTATTGAAAGAATTTAAGCACTCATTTGTAAACTCAAAAGGAATATCTTTAACAATTAAATTATTCAAGGGTTTATCAAATTTTCAATAATCCTTTATTAAATGCCTATTAAACCTTGTGCGTCCCAATAAGTGCCTCATTCCCTTGGCATTTGTTGGAGGTGGTATTTGCTCAGTCATTTCTATTTTGACCTTGTCAATCTCTATCCTTTTGAAAGAAATCTTGTGTCCTAAGACTATCCTTCCTCTCAACAAAAAGTGGCACCTGTCCCAGTTTAACACTATATGTTTGTCTCTTAGCATCTCTGCAAAATCAATTCAAGGTTATAAAGAAAATTATCAAAAGAAGTTCCAAAAACTGAGAAATCGTTCATAAATATCTCTATGATCTTCACAATATAGTTGAAAAGAATGACTATCATGCAGCATTTAAAAATAGATTTAGCAATAAGGGCAAGTGAACGTAGTCTTTTATTGATCTTCAGGTGCAATAGCAATCTGATTATACCCTCAGTGACCATCAAGGAAATAGTAAAAAGTATAACTAGATAGTCGCCCAAGCATAAGATCAATAAAAGGAAATGGAAAGTAATCTTTTCGGGTGGCAAAACTTAGTTTTCTATATTCTATACACACCTTCCAACCAAGTATTGATCTAGATAGAATCAGTTCATTATCTTGACCAGTCACAATAGTATTTTCACCTTTTTAGGCACTACATGTATAGACCTTATCCACATGTTGTCAGAAATAGTGTAAATAATACTTGCATCAAGCCACTTTAAAATCTCAACCCTTATCATCTCTTCTATGTTCAGGTTAAGCCTCCTCTGAGTTTTCACCATTTACTTCCAATTGTCCTCCGGTAATATCTTATGCATGCATATTGACGGGTTAGTCCCTTCAAGTCAAATCCGCCCTGTGTGCTTACTTTACACCTTAGTAACTTATCTTTCTGCTCATAGTCAAGGTTAGCACCGACAATCACAGGTAATATATTATGATCACCTGAAAATTCATACCTGAGATACTTAGACAATGGCTTGGGCTCGAAGGGCTTGCAATTCAGCTAGTGGTGGTAGCCTTTTCCCTTCTCCAAGATCTTCAAGCACCATCTTCTTATTGTAAGGTTCTTTTGAGTTTAAATAAAACACCCATTCTTCCTTCTCTACACATTCTTCATCTAGCAATCCACTATCTGTTAGACAAAGTTCAAGAGTATGATAACCTAGAGCAACTACACTACACTCTTAAGCGAGTTCATCTATAGGTCTACAGAATAAACATGGTCAGCAAACAAAGTGTATCTAGCCATATCATGTAAATTAAATTCTACATCTTCATCACCAATCTGGAACTTGTGCTTACAACTTTTCACATTGATAATAGTACCTGCAGTAGCTAAAAATTGTCTATCAAATATAATTGGCATACTAATATCTTTTTCTATATTTAAGACCATAAAATCTATAGGTATTACAATAGTCAACCTTAACAAATACATTCTCTAACACCTCTCATGGATGTCTAATAGTCCTATCAGCTAACTACAGAGTAATATAGTTTTTTTCAATTCACCCAACCCAAGTTGCCTAACCATAGTTAAAGGAATTAATGACACACTAGTACCAAAGCATATAATGCACTAGAGAATTCAACAACCTATAGTACATGGTATAAAAAAAAACTACCTGAGTCCTTTAACTTAAGTGGTAACTTATTTTGTATACAAGTACTGCATCAATAAATCATTATCACCCAACTTCTTTTTTCATGACATAAGATCCTTCAACAATTGAGCATAAGAGAGAATCTACAAAATAGCATCAACAAGAGGTATATTAATGTGTGGGTACTTAAAAATCTTATTTTTTTTTTGTGAAAATCTAAATCATCCTTAGCATTCTTAAGCATTTAGAGAAAAGACACAGGTGCAATTTGAATGTTCTAAGATGATTAAGTTTTATCCATTTCAACTTGCTCTTTGCAATTATCATCACCCTGTCTTTTTTGACTCTTTTGATCCTCCACTTGAATGTTTTCATATTTTACCACAGAAGGATGATTCAGCTGAGTTCCACTTCTCAATTTTATGGCCTTGACATGTCAAGAGAATTAACTTCTGATTGGCTAGCTAGTTCCCCGTTATTCCTATTGTTCATAGCCCCAGCCAACTGTCCAATTTAAACATCTATATTTTTTTGCATGGTCGTCATCCTAGCATCCATCTGATGAATTCTCTCTATCATCTTGGCCAATTTTTCTATTGCCAACTCTCAATTGGGTTTTGATTCAATTTGTATGGGATGTTGTTGGAAGCCTGCTGGGTTGGTTGCCTTCGATTGTCCTCCTTGCTCATGCCATCCAAAATTTGGATGGTTCCTCCACCCTAGATTATAGGCGTTCAAATATAGATTATTCTGGGGTAGACAGTTGTAAATGTTTACATGTTGCACCTATTCATTAGAAGCACAATTATCAGTATTATAATTTCCACTACAGATGATACAACAAACAAAACTTAGCAGTGAATTAGAACAATTTTATTATTAAGAAGGGCTAACACTTTCTGCATTTGAGCATTAAGATTATTTAAAATATTTTTATCAAAAATAGACATACTCGTTGCCCTTCTAAAGTTACCTCTTTCATTAGCCCATTAATAGCTATGTGCGGCCATCTCTTTGATTGATTACTGATCTTCTTTGGTAGATCTACCCATTAATACTCCACTTGTAGTTGTATCAACATGTTTCTTAGTAATATAGGTCACACCATTGTAGAATGTTTGAACTATCAACCGTTCAGGAAGTCCATGGTATGGACACTTACTAAGCAATTCCTTGAATTATTCCCATGATTCATACAATGATTCTTCCTTTGGTTGACTGAAGCTAGTTATATCCATGTGAAGCTTAGCAATTTTAGCAGGAGAGAAATATTTATTTAAAAATGCCTTAAATAACTCGGTCCATGTAGTAAAAGAGTTAGGAACAAAAGAATAGAGCCATGCCTTGGCTTGACCTCTTAAAGAAAAAGGAAAGAAACAGAGTTTGATTGTATCCTTAGTCACTCCATTTACCTTTAATGTGTTACAGATCTCTACGAAGTTGGCTTGGTAGGCATTTGGATCCTCAATTGTATTGCCTTCAAATTGGTCGTTGGCATGATCTCGAAATTAGTCACATTGATGGTTGGCCTTGCAATACTGGTTTGAGCTCCTATTTATTTGGAAAGGTGAAATCTCCCAATGCCCTCTGCTGCTGCTTCAGTGACAATTGCAGTATCTGAGGTGTTTTAAGAGTTTGAGCCATTGCTACTAGGATCTAATCCACGGAATTATCTTCGACGTTTCCTTCCACTAGCTTTTTCTCTCTCTTTTGCTTTCTAAGCCTCCTTGCGGTTCTTTCAATATCTAGATAAAAAAGAACTATAGAGCGAAGAGACCGGTACATACACCTACCAAAACAAATAAATCAATCAAAAATTAAACTAAAATAAAAACATAAACAAAATCTAAAATAATAGAGCTTGATCAGTTCTAATATCCAAGGCACCGTTCCCAACAATAGTGCAAAAAATTTGATAGGTGTGTAATTAGGATAAGAATATAGCAATAAGGATCAATTTATCACACAAAATTATCAAGTTTATTTATTACCTTATTATTTGTAAGAGAACAAATCATGCAGTAGTACAGGCTAAAAAGGTCGGACCCACAGGAATGGCCTAAAGTACTATGACTATTCAACTTACTCTATTATTTAGACACCCAAATAATTAATAATCAAGTTGAACTAAAATAAGACTAACTAAAGGATCAAGTAGTAGTACAAGTTAAGAGGGTTGAACCCACAAAGAATGGCCTGAATTACTAAAACTATTGAACTTACTCTATTATTTAAACATCCAAATAGTTAATAATTAAGTTGAACTAAAACTAAACTAACTAATTAAAGCAAATAAACTAGATTACAAAGTGGCAAAACTTGAAGAAAACTATTGATGCAAAGTATCTTGGATATAGATTTTATTAATGATCCTAGGATAATACTAATTGACTCAATTCATACGTTTACCTAGTCTTGTTTAGAGCCCAATTGCTATTGTATTATACTTTTACTCTCGTGATAAATTAATGATTGTCTCTGTACTAGTTCTTTCCTACTCTCGTGGTAAATATCCTAGTATTGATTCATTAGTCTCACGAATTGCCTACCCAACTAGAAGCACTATCACTTTAGTGTGATGTGCAAGCTAAGCTTCATCTATTCCAGTTCCACTATTATTACTAACTCTCGTTGTTACAATAATGATTTAAACTCTATAATTGATGGCTAGTCAATCATTTATTAAACTCTATAATTAATGGCTAGTCAATTATAAATAATGATAAATGAAATAGTGAACAAACAATACCAGGCAAAGCATTAATCTTAAGCAATTAACAAATAATACCTTAACTCGTTAGTTTCCTCTAACTCTTACACAAAGAATTTAGTTGCCAATAGCAAAATAAGTAATAAACATATAACTTTGCATATATAACTCATAATAACTCAAAGATAAAGAAAAGAGATAGAGAAAGCTTATTTTTATTGATGAACAAACTTCCAAATTTGCAAAATCCTCTTCCTTGAGTTAATTACAAGAATATCCACATTTTGTAAACATTTTGCTCTGTTTATTCAATCAATAAAATATTCACATGAATATATTTCAAATTGTTGCTCTGTTTATTGTTAAAAAATGAAATAAAAATTTTGCTCATCAATCAGCTATATTAGACATCTGAGGTTGTTTGTTTTATCTAACGGTGACCCATTGCAAATTTCATCTTTGCAGCACAAACAAATACCATGTAATTTTGTGTAATACATTTAGCAATTGACTTTATTTTGATCACCGATGTTACTAATTAAAAGTGAAGGAAAAAAATTACTTTTGGCCTTTTATGGGCCACACTTATTGGTCACTGGATGCCATATATTTAGCGACTAAGGTTTGGTAGTTGTATTTGTTAGCTGTTGATCCAATGATTAACATTTGCAAGCATAGGCAGACAGACATTAAAAGTTAGCCTAGTGAAAAACAGATGGACCCTCAAGTATCTGATTGGGATCCGTTATCCTAAAGGCATTTCCAATATATTGCTCAGTTTTCTACTTTGAGCCTCTGGGACTCTAGTAAGGAATATTTCATTCTTGCCTATGAACTACAACCAACAGAAACTTGCCAAAACATTCTTGAGGACATGCAATGACTTGTTCATTAACAATCAAACCTTCATTGAATTAATATTAATAAGAAAAAAATAAGATTAATCCACTGAGCAGCAGTAGCTTTTCGTGTCCTTTATGCACCAATCTTTGGAAACCTTAACAACATTATGACTTATAAAATGATGATAGGATTGACTAAATAAACCACAATTAGAGCATTAGATATCTGCTCGTGGAATTGGGTAATCTTGCTTATATGGTAAATAAGAAATGCAGACCCAGTAAAGAAGGCTGCCTCAGTGAATTATTGAGATATCGTCCATCAAACTGCCATAACAAGTGCCCTGGTCTCTGAGAAATTCAAAGTGAATCCTCGAGAAATCGGCTAGTTATATTAGAATAGCAAGATGTGTTCCATTACATTTTGAGAATATCAATTCAAATTTCAAAAGGCTTTGACAATGTTTTTGAAACTTGAAGCACAATTTACTTTGACTAACATTTTCTGGTCCTTAAAGCGAATGTTTCAGCTTATCAGGATTGAATTGATGCTGGTTGTTTGCAGTTGTATATGTTCTACAGAATCTAATTGAGAAATATCCGTAATGTTTTTCTCTTGCAATGAGTTGGTGTTGGAGTACAAGGATATAAAACAAGTTTATATTGGATAAGATGTGCAAAAGGATTCAATACTCATTAATTTTTATTGAAGAAGACTTTTGATGATAACGGAAAAACACTTTTTGGAGGACTTTAGAGTATTACCAGTATACTACTACACTAACAGTTTTTTTGGTTGCAATTCTATTACATACAAACGGATAGATTGGAAATGTATTTATAGACCATTCCACTAACTCTAATTTCTTTTGCTAACCACACGTTTCATCTTTTTCTAAAGACCACAACTTTACCTCAATTATTGACCCTAGCATCTGGGTCAGTAATCTAGGTGAATTATTGCTAGATTTTTACAACTCTTATCTAGATATTTTGGCAACAACCTTCTTAGACTCTTTCTAAACAATTCTAGAGTGCAAATTATCTTACTGTTGGTACATACCAATAAAGCTCGAGATTATAAGAATATTGTAGTATTTTAAACTACTCCATTCTGTAACAAATACAACTACCGGGATCACACCTGCATCATTCCCAGTTATTCAAGGCACTTGGAATATAAAATATTTGACGGAAGCTACATAAAACAGTACCAACTGTCCTAACTTGGGACAGCATATGATCTTACAAAGTTCAGAGATATAACATTTTTGTTAAAACCTCCCACGTGCTCACTCTCGGAAGCCCATGTAATTGTAAAGAAATCACGGAATTACCTCTGATAATTCGATATTGCTCAATTCAGATGATCAGAAAAGTATGGCTTGGCAACCACCATGAGTGGTGATGTCCTGTGCATTGTGATGCCAAAAGCTTCAGTCATGTCCAGATCTTTTGCCTCAACTCCAGGAGGAAGCTCCCAATCAAAGCCGTGAAGAAGTTGAGCCAAAGCCAGCTCAACAGTTGCTACAGTAAATGAAATAGCAGGACATATTCGTCTACCGGCACCGAATGGTATGAGCTCAAAATCTTGCCCCTTGAAATCAATATGGCTATTCATGAACCTTTCAGGTTCAAACATTTCTGGATTTTCCCACAATTCTGAATCCCTTCCAATTGCCCAAGCATTGATGAAAAACCTTGTTTTAGCAGGAATATTGTAGCCATCAATCGTCACGTCCTGTATGGATTCTCTTGGGGCTAATAGTGGAGCAGGAGGATGTAGTCGAAAAGTTTCCTTCACAACAGCTTTCATGTAGCCTAAATGAGACAGGTCGTTCTCGGAAACGAATCTTCTTTCCCCCACAATACTTCTGACCTCCGCCTGTGCTCTTTGCATTACCTTGGGGTTGATTATGAGCTCTGTCATTGTCCAATCCAAGGTAATAAAGTTTGTATCAGTACCACCTACGAACATGTCCTGCATCAACAGTGTCAAAGCATTTAGAAAGTAGGGGCAAGTAAAACAGCAGTCGAAGTCGACGATTTCGAGCATTCGATGCTTTGAACAGGAGTAAGCTGAAGGAAAGATTGAATAAGAAATATGCTCTAACTATGATAATTGCTTTGATATTGTCAGTGGTGAGAGGAGTTTCAAGATCCCCATTATGTTGTATTTCTAGTAAAACGTCGACAAGGTCCTTCTGGTCTTTCCTGTTCTCTGTTTTTCGATGTTCCTCCAAGATCTTATCACAAATATGGTCAAAACGTCTGAAAGTGTCTTTGAGTCGTGATTCCATTCCTGTAAATTTGTGCAAAAATTCCATGGACGGGAAGTAGTCTCCGATGCTAAACCCTCCAAGCAGCATTTGATACTCTTCAAGGACTTTCTGAAAGTTATGCCGGACATTGTCTCCTCCTTGCGAGAAATCCTTACCAAATGCAACCCGGCAGATGTTATTATTCGCATATACTTCAAGCATATGGCTTAAATTTATGGTACTGGGGTATGATTCTGTGATACGTTTGACTAGGTGAGCAACTTCGTCTTTTCTTACAAAGCTGAAGGACTGAACTCGCTTCGCACTTAGTAGCTGGAGTGTGGTTATTTTGCGTATGTTTCGCCAGTAGGTACCATATGGAGAGAAGGCCAAATCAGTGCAGTTGTAGTGAAGGTGTTTGGCCGAGAATAACTCAGGCCTACTAGATAGCGCAAGATCAGAAGTTTTCAGTGCTTCCTTAGCTAATCTAGCTGATGAAATTACTACGGTTGGCACCTGTCCAAGCCATAAGAACATGATGGGACCAAACTTCTTTGCAAGATTGTGAAAAGATTCGTGAGGCATATTACCAATTTGATGAAGATTACCAATGATGGGAAGTTTTGGAGGGCTTGGTGGGAGTTTGACACTTCTTTTATCCTTCTTCATTAAGAGTATCACCAGCACCGGAACCAAAGAAATTGATGCAAATATGAAAGGGTGTAGAAAGCTCTCCTTCTGCCATGGATCAAGGAGAGCCATTGAGGTTGTTTCCTGCAAGTTCCTAAGCAGGACAAGAGAGCAGCTTTCTTTTTGGAATATTGCTATGATGGTATGCTTTAGTATGTCTTCACCTTTATCTCTTGTGCGGCTAAAAAAATTCCAATCTTATCTTTCCCACGGATCCAACTCAACGGATTTTATAGCATATATATTTCGATTATAGAAAAAGTTATTGCAAATTGCGTGAAACATTTTCTGAAATTTTGTTTTGAGATGAAATTTATTTGAATTCTAAACTATACAAAAAAATAAAATTTATTACTTTATTCACAATTTTTTGTAACAATGTATTTAAAAATTCAAAATAACTGAGAGAAAATATAATTGAAAAGCTATATACATATAAGGATTAAGAAACAAGCTATAAAATTAGTATAGGTCAGTTTTGAATTTAACATTTATTATAAAAAATCAAAAAAGAGAAAAAATTCCATGTGATTTGATCGGATATGAGGGATCACAAAAACTTAAACTCGCGTTGGACCTGCATAACCATCTTTTATTATTATTATTATTATTATTATTATTATTATTGTTATCATCACTAATCAGTATTACGATATATGTTACCTCAACAAGCGAAGTGAGGCTCCCAATTGTATGTTAGGTGAAATTTCAGTCTGTTTGCTACACACAATTGTGAGTGTGGCTCTCTAGTCCTAACTCTACCGCATTTTTTCCCAATCCTTCCTAAACGTTAAGGCCAAGATTCGAACCCTCAATTTTGGCACGGGGAAGGCCTTAAAGACTGATCGAGCCAGGCCTTGCAAGTTGTACTTCTTCCATTTTGTACAAATTGAGATTGTGTAACTTGTTAGTTAAAAAGTATAGTCATACTAAAATGATAGTTTAATTCTACTTAAGCGTTGTGTAATCATTTAGTTTAATTCTACTGAAGCGTGGTGTAATAATTTGCTATTCAAAATGATATTATTTTTTCAGTTGAAATTTGAACTTGTTGGTTCAGTTCTGTCGGTCCATTTTTTGCCTTTTAAATCTAAATCCTCATTTTGGTCTAGAGCTGCAATCTGGGTTTTAGAAACATCACTGTTGTTATTAGGAATGCACTGATTAACGAATTGGAAATCAATTTTGTCTCGTCACTTTTCTTATGTTCCAGCCTAAGCTCATCCCACACCACGTAAATTGTGCCATTATTTATTGCAGTAAATTATAAAAATCCAAGCAATTGAATGTAGCCCAAATATGATCACATGGGTTTTTACCAATTTGTTTGGGGAAGATTAAGAAGTTGATTGTATGTTACAATTTTTATTTTTAATTTTATTTTTTGTAAAAACAGGTTTATGGATAGATTTTAAACACATATCAATCCATCTGACCACTTCAAAAATAAAATATTTTTTTATCAACATGTAGCTGTTCAATCAATCGTCCTCTTTCTCGAAAGGGTATCTTCATACCTTTCACAGTTGACTTTTCTTACTTTTGACGTTCTGGGATAGCAGAAGAAAAGAAATCTTTTCCTTTCTAATCTGGAAAAAATGTAAAAACGAAAAAGAAGAAATCAAGAAAACAATCACGTGGACGTCTAAGTAAACGACAGGTACGAGCCAGGACAACCTTTGACATCAATTCTCTCCTGTAGTCTTCAAGGCTGCAGAAAAACAAAAGTTACTGGAGCCACTAACACGTGAAAATGAAACAATTTTATTGTCCTTATTCCACACGATCAATGAACTTTATCAGAGACAGCCAACGCTCGCAAGGTTAAATGGTAAAAGTATTAAATTCATCACTTGTATTGTCATATAATGCATCAAAATTAATAATTTATCGTCATGTAATAATAGTAATTATACTTTGTATTATTTGATGATACGTAATTAGTTCTAATGCAAAACGTAGCGTGTTACGTGACGCACGTAGTGCATGTGATGCGATCCGCCCAGAGACCCCACATTAATCTCTTAACGGGAACCTCCGTGAAGAACGCAAACCATAGGACAATCATTCCCAAATATCGTTCTTGTGTATCAAGGCAGCCTAAACCCAATTCTACCCGAAAATTGAAACTAGTTTGATTGAGGATCCCAAACCCTAACCCCACGTCACGGTTAGAACTCAAAATATCAAAGAGATTCAACAATTCACTCAAAAAATACCCAAATCTCACAAGAGAGAAAAAGGAGGAAAAACCCTCGTTCAATTACTATTATTCATCCAAGTTATTTTTAATAATGAAAAACGAAACATATATAAGCAGAAAATATGTCTAAACTACTATGAAAAGTTGGATATGAATTGAAAACTCGTCAAAACAGTAAAAATGCAAACTTTCTGATCGTATCCACGTC